>JAYEPQ010000019.1:29609039-30809039 GCA_036321105.1 Dracaena cambodiana
CTCCGCCTCGAGCTAGCGAGAGTTCTACGGAAAGCTCGTTCGTCAGCTCGGCCAAGAAGCCGAGAGGATGAAGTCGGTCATGTCATTGTGGGTTTGGTTCGAGCTCTGCGGCTATTGTCTGCTCTGAGTTATCCGATGAATCGTGGGCGGGAGCACCAGCTGACCTGCAGCCTAATGACGGATCCGATGGATCTCGGCTCCTTCATCCTCCATCGCAGTATGGCTGCTTCTGGGGTGGCTCACTACTATAGAAAAATGTTGCCATGGTTCTTTTCAATGACGGGGGTGATAGAGGAGGCGGTGAGGCGACGCCAATCACCCGGCGAGAAGGTCTAGTGTTCTGTCGAGCGGCCTGCATCAGATCATGCCATTCCGAGAGGGTACGAGCCAGCAGGGAACAGCGGTGGTCGCAGCTGCTGCAGCCGAGGGGCAAGCAATGCTGGTCTTACTTCTCGGCACCTGTTGTGGCAGCTCATGGTGTCGTTAAATGAGACTTTTGAACGGCGACATTGTATGAAAGATGAGAGATTTGTTCTAAGAGAAGAGAGTTACGGAGAGTTAAAGAGTTAAAAAAGATAATGAGAAAACTTTATTTCCACGGAATAAATCTTTCTCATAGTAGCATTACTCTGGAAGACGAACCCCTAAAAATCTCTATATTCTTCTCATGTTCATTGCATTTGCATTTTCTAACTCGATGATCTCGATTTGATTTGATGGTTTTTTGAGATAAAAATGGGGATTAGGTTCCCAATAATGTACTACTTGGAGAGATAAACCAGGCTATCTTTTAACTCGTCTTTATATGTGGGTAAGTAAGGGCCCTAGTTGCAAGCTAAATGCTTTATTTTCTTAATCTTCATTTATTTAAACCTATTTATAGATTAGTCAGTTCATTTCCATTTTTCTATAGACGGGAAATTCTTCTTTTATTTGTTAACTTGAATGCGGTCTAATAATTAAACGTAGTGTCATTCAAACGATAGTTAAGAAAGTTTTTTTATTTGTTACTCTGAATTGCGACACTTGTAAGCACTAGTAAAGAAACTCCTTATACCGTCGGTGAATTTTCCATTCTCTTATATATATAGAGAGAGAGAGGGAAAACGGGAAATTCATCAGCGGTGAAGGAATTTTCTTCACCATCGCTTGGGTGGACCAATGAAACAGGTATACGTGGCGCTACTTAAAGGGTGATTAAGAGAATTCTTTTATTTGTTACCTTGATTGGCGCCACATAGACACTTTTCATTGGTCCATCTAAGCGATGGTGAAGGAAATCTCTTTACTGTCGGTAAATTTTCCATTTTCTCATATATATATATATATATATATATAGAGAGAGAGAGAGAGAGAGAAAATGGGAAATTCATCGCCGGTGAAGAGACTTTCTTCACCATCGCTTGGGTGGACCAATAAAATAGGTACACATGGCGCTACTTAAAGGGTGATTAAGAGAATTCTTTTATTTGTTACCTTGATTGGCGTCACGTGTACCCTTTTCATTGATCCATCTAAGCGATGATGAAGGAAATCGCTTTACCGCCGGTGAATTTTCCATTTTCTCATATATATATATATGAGAAAACGGGAAATACACCGGCGGTGAAAGAAGTTTCCTTCACCGCCGCTTAGGTGGCCCAATAAAATTATTACACAACTTCCTTCACCGCCGCTTAGGTGGCCCAATAAAATTATTACACGTGGTGTCATCTAAGAGAATTCATTTATTTATTACATTGAATAACGCCCCGTGTTATAATTTTATTGGGCTATCTAAGCGGCGGTAAAGGAACTCCCTTCACCGCCGGTGTATTTCCCGTTTCCTCTATATATATATATATATATATATATATATATATATATATATATATATATATGAGACCAAGCCATAACCCTAACCCTAACTACTTGAAGAGACAAAGCCATCCTCATTACCTGATCCTGATCCTATACATTGCACTGTGGGATCGGAGAAACTGAAACTAGCCGTCCAAACTGGATTCTGGCAGAAGATTGAATACCATTTGGATCGTGCTCAATGGCCTCGGGAAGTTGAAGCAACCGTGAACCAGTGAACCCTCGTTCGGGGATTGAAAGTCATTGTTCCAAATTCAAATCTTCTTTTGGAGTTCATGAATCTCACGAAGCCCACTTCACCCAATTACTTTTATAGGGCTGAACCTACTTGATGAAAGGAAAGAAAATTGAATACAATAACAACAATTAGTCATTTTATCCCAAATACTTAGGATAGGTTACATGAACCAAAAGAGAATTATACTGGATCTCCACTCGTTTCTATCAAGGAAGAGTCTTCATTTAAGCCCTTAACATTCATATCATTTCGTATCACCTCCATTCTTGTTTTTTCAAATCGTCCCTTTACTCTTTTAACTTATCTTGTATTGCTAATATCCACTCATCAAACAGGTATATCCATAAGCATATGTTGCACGTGAACAAACCATCACTAACGGTTTTTTTGTGTAAAAAATATCTTCATTTCTCACTTTATGTCTCTTAGTTTTACCATACATCAAAGAAAATATATGCATCCCTGCTAAACTCATTTTATGTGAATGATATCCCTTTATAGTCTAACATTTCGTGATAAATAGATAAGCGACTTCAAGGAGGTGAATCAAAAGTGTTAGAAAAGTGAATTTGCACGGCAATAATGTAAAGAAAGTTGGGGCAGTGATGGATTTGGGACACTACAGTGACAGCAAAACTCTAATAAAATAAAAATAATAATAATAACAATGCAATTACATTACGCTATGACGTAAAGTAAAAGGGTTAATTACAGTTAGACCCCCTGTAGTATTGGGGATGTGTCACTTAATACCCCTGAAGTTTGAAACTCTCAAAAAACCCCCAGGACTTAGTTATTTTCACTCTTTTTTTTTACTAAAGTGCATTCTTGTCCCTCAAATTCCTATTTTACCCTCATCCCTTCTTTTAACCAGCACGCTTATTAAAGGAAGAGATAATGGTAGAATAGGAATTTGAGGGACAAGAGTGCACTTTAATAAAAAAAGAGAGTGAAAATAACTAAGTCCAAGGGGTTTTTTGGGAGTTTCAAACTTCAGGGGTGTTAAGTGACATATACCTAATACTACAGGGGATTAACTCAAAGTAAAATATAGTGTTCTTTTAAACTTAATGTGGGGTTGAGTGAGTCAAGCATGAAATGAGGCGTGAAGTGACGAACGTTCACTCAGTTCAAGCCTACATGGATGTGCTCCAAGATTGCCACTGCCTAGACCCAAAGTCAGGTGTTAACAATCAAATTACTAAAATGTATGAACGTTATGCTACTAAATCTTATAATAAGAAGGGTGCTCGATCCAAGTACCTGAATTTGACATCTCTGTGTGGTAAAAATGCCGAAAAAGCTAAAACCTTAGATCATTAGAAACAAAATCACATGTCAAGTATGCATACAGATTAATATTTGTTGAAGCTAGAGAATATGCAATTAATAATTATAGACTAATCTAGTCTTGTAGCCTTTTTTGATGATGTATTTCTTATTTCTTTTTTGAGCTTTTGATCCTCCACCCAAAGTATTTTTTGTGCAGTATATGGTGGACGGAAAATGTTGCTGTACAGTTTATGTGGCAGTAGTTAAAGCATGACTGAGTCTTCATTTTGGGACCCATCCTTTTCTCTATAAACACACACACACACACACCAAAATACAAATGCTTATATAATGAGACATAATGCAGGGTGATACTCATGTCTGACCATAAAAAGATATCAATCTTGATCGAAGTATCTAAATTTGACAGTTCTGTATACTAGAAAACCTAAAAAGGCAGAGCTTATCTATTGCATTCAATTATCACAACTAAAAACAAGCAAAACTTGAAAAAAAATAAAGACATGAGAACATTAGAAACTAAATCATACTTACTGAAGCTTGAATCTATGTAATGCGAATATCATATTTACTGAAACTTGAAAAGGATATTGTATGCATAACAATCATATAAAAAATAGAATACAATAAGATGAGTAAAGAAGTGTTGATCATAACTGACCCAATGTAGATCTCAAATAGATAAACCTCTGAGCTTCTGTTGCTCGACCAGCCCGGGTGAGAAGACCAATGATGCAATTGCAGTGTGCTTCAGTAGCCTTCAACTTGTACTTCCGGACCATAGTGTCAAATGCATTGAGAGCCTCCTTCACCAACCCTGCTCGTTCACAGATGCCTATGATGGCATCAAATGTGAAATGGTTCGGTATGAAACCATTCAATTGCATCCAATCAAACAGTTTGACAGCTTCTATATACTGACGATTATGGCCATAAGCTTCTATTATAGCAGTACAAGTTAAAGATCCCTTAGAATGAACCCCCTCAAACACTTTATTTGCAGAATCAATGTCACCATTCTTCCCGTACATTCTCACAATCTCCCCTACCAAAAAAGGAGTTGATTCCAGCTTCATCTTATACACCTGCCCGTGTATCTCCTTCCCAAGCTTCAACGCTCCCAAATCACCACTGATGCTCAAAACTCTACCTAAAGCAACAGCATCCGGATTATGATAAACTAACCGCATAGATCTAAAAACTTCCAAAGCATCAACTGGGCGGTCATTCTTTATGTACGAATCAATCAACGCTGTCCAAGCAATGACATTCTTCTTCCTCATACCATCAAACACTTTGCAAGCGGACTCCAACATTCCGCATTCTGAGTACATGGTAATCAACGATGTCTCTATAGACGCATTGGGAATAAACCAATTTTTCAATACATACCCATGAGTCTCCTTCCCCTGTCTCAAAGCCTTTAACTGCGTACAAACCGGGAGAGCAGTCGCAATCGTAACAACATCCGGTTTTACACCTTCCTGTTGCATCCACACGACTGATCTCAAAGCCTGCTCCAACCGGCCATTCGACGCATACCCAGACATGAGAGCTGTCCATGACACCACACTTCGACAAACACTTCCATAAAACACATGACGACCCGATACCATATCACCACACTTGCAGTACATATCAATCAAACCCGACAGAACAAAAGCCATCTTCTTAAAATCCCTAAACCGTCTTATCATGTACCCGTGAATCTCCCGTCCCAGCTTCCTATCTGAAAGCTCTCCAATCACAGGCAGAACCGATGTAACAATCACAGAGTTCATCTCAACCCCATCACTCACCATCCATCTCAAATACTCCAAAGCCTCCCTCTTCATCTTATTATGCCCGAAACCTGCAATCATCGCGCCCCACACAACAACATCCCGCTCGGGCATTTCATCAAACACCTTACAGGCCCATCTAATCCTCCCACACTTGAAGTACATGTCAATCAAACTCGTCTGCAACATAAGAAAACCTTGGTACATCCCCTTCTTGACCAACAGCGCATGCACCTTCGCCCCCTGTGCGAACGCCGGCGAACCTGCAAAGCTCTTGATAAGGCAGGAGAACGTGTACTCGTTCGCATCGACGCCCAGCTCGCGCATTTCTTCGAACACGTCGAGCGGGCGGGAGCTCCACCGCTGTCCGTTGACGACATTGCCCTTGAGCAGCGCGTTCCAGGTGTAGACGCTCTTGGGCATTCCATCGAACACGTTGCGCGCATCGTCGAGGGAGCCGCAGGCTGCGTAGGCCTGCACCAGGCGCTGCAGGACGAAGTCGTTGCGGTCGAGGCCGCTGATGCGGACGTGGGCGTGGATCTGGCGGGCGTGGGGGAGGGAGCGGGAGCGGGCGGCGGCGGAGAGGAGGGAGGCGAAGGTGGTGGCGTTGGCGGGGATGCCGCGGTGGGAGAGGTAGTCGAGGATGGTGAGGGCTTCGCGGAGCTTGCCGAGCCTGGCGAAGCGCTGGATGTCGCGGTAGACGGCGTGGGGGTTCTTGGAGTGGAGAGGGAGGGAGTGCGGGAACGCGTCGGATTCGGAGAATTTCTTGTGGGTTTTTGGTGGTTTGGGGGGTTGGGATTTGGATTGGGAGGGAGGCGTTTGGAGATGGGAGGGGGTTTTGGGGAGGAGGGGAGGGAGTGATGGGGTGGCGGTGGCGGTGGCGGTGGAGGTGGGGAGGAGAGAGAGGGAGTTCATTTTGTTTTGGGGGAGGGGAGAGAGAGAGAGGGGGATTTCATTTTGTCATTGTGGGATGGGAATTTCTAAATACGCACCCACCTGACTTAGTGAGCACCATTTTTCCCTGTGCTGCTCGTCACTTTACTATAGAGTGTGTGGTGCGCATTTAGAATTTCCCTTGTGGGAGGGAGGGATGAAGACATTCTAAGGGGAAGCCATTTTTTTCCTTTGGTTTTTTAATTGATGTTTTTATTTATTTTTTTCCCTTTTTTTGGCTGAGGCAGGATCTCAAAGTATTACAGTCACTCACAATGAGCTGTATAAACATTGTCCACCCAAACCAATTTTAAATCCCGGTATGTATCCTCATTAGTCATATATATATATATATATATATATATATATATATATATATATATATATATATATATATATATATATATATATATATATATATATATATATATGAGGAAATGGAAAATACACCGGCGGTGAAAGGAGTTTCTTCACCGCCGTTTAGGTGGCTCAATAAAATTATAACACGGGGCGTCATTTAAGGTAACAAATAAATGAATTCTCTTAAATGATATCACGTTTAATAATTTTATTGAACCACCTAAGCAGCGGTGAAGGAAACTTTCTTCACCGCCAGTGTATTTTCCGTTTTCTCTCTCTCTCTCTCTCTATATATATATATATATATATAACTAAAGAGCAAACGGAAAATTCACTGAAAAGAGTTATTTCACCGCTATTTAAATAGTCTAATAAAATTATTACATGTGGCGCTACTCAAAATAATAAATAAAAGAGCTTGCTTAACCGAATGACGTCACGTATAATAATTTTATTGGTCACCTAAGCTACGATAAAGAAACTTCCTTTGCGGTAAAGTAAATTTTTCGTTTTCTCATACAAAAGAATTCTCTTAACCGAATTTCTAAGAGACTAGTAAAAAAAATTACAGAATATTCCTAATGGTAATATCACGTAACAAATGAGAACAAAGATGTATGAGTTGTAGAATTTAATGAGTTGAATGCCTTTTTTTTTTTATTGTCATGTTTGCTTTTGTCCCGTAATTTGTGAAGCGTGCTCACTGTAAAAAATAGTGTGCTCCTTTAGAAATTCCCGTTCCCCTCAAAATCCCATAAAAAATTGTGTGCGCATCTTTATCTCCATGATCAATTTCCCTGAATATCTACATGTCGAGCTCAGTTTCCCTCCAAATCTCCAACCTCAACGAAACCCTAGCTTGGGTTAGGGTTTCTTCTCCTCCTCTTCCTCTAAATCCAAGTTTCATCCTCGAGCTCGCCATTGCTGCAACCTCCAACAGAAGCTCGGTTAGAGCACTCAACTCTCAGATCTACAAAGCTTCCCCTTTGTAGCCTCAATTGCTTCGGATGTCATCAAGGAGTTATACGATGGTATCAATCGTCGTGATCTTGCGGTGGTCGAGGGGCTGATCGGTGAAGGCTGCGTGTATAAGGATCTCGAATTTTCTCACCTTTTTGTTGGTCTCAAACTGATCTCTTTTTTTATTTAAAATTTTTTATTTCATTTAATTTTAAGAGATATTATTAGTTTTAGATGTTTCATTGATGAATTTGGTGGAGACTTGTATACTGGGTGCAATGAAGTTTTTTCCTTTGTTTGATTTGAAGAAATTATGAATTATAATATTATCAATGTTGGCTAATTCTATGTAGATAAAACTAAGAAGCTAATAGGCGTACTTAATTAACCTCTTTGCTTTAGTTAATAATATATATTATGTGAACCAAACATCCAGTAAGGATGTTCAATTTCAAAATGTACAAAGAAAGATAATGTTTTTCAGTGTCAATTTCACGAAAGTTTTACAAAAAATTGTCTGTCAATTATTATGAAAATGGTTCATGTACATTAAAATGCAATCTTTTCCATTTGGCACTTTGTGTTCTTAATAATATTAGATGTGCATAATTAAGCAATAAGGCAGCCCCTAAAAGCAAGCATAAGGGTAAAGGGGACATGAAAAATTCGAAATGCAGTTTATCTCTTTTTAAACCAGAAAGAACAATGTTTGGAACCTAAGAGCTTGTATACCTCTCTCTCTTACCATGTTAAATGATCACTTTACACAAAACCCTAAGCTAATGAGCTAGTGCCAATAATCTACCAAAAATCCAATACAAATACAAGCCGCTATCTCCCACATTTTTCGTCAGAAGAAACTTAAATAACGGAAGGAAAAAAACTAGCAAAGTTTATCGTTGAAATATTTACTACTAGTACCCACAACTGGAAGCCAATGGTTTGTACTTTTATCATATATGGGTTTCTGTAACACCCTCAATCCAAAATTTGAGTAGCGAAATGCTAACAATATATTCGCATAAGAATATGTTAAAGTTTCGATAGAATAACAAGAAATAAAATAGTTTATTATTAGTTATTGATTCTTCTCTCAAAAAGGCTAGTTACAATTACATTATGGATTGATTGGAATCATTATAAACTACACCCACTGTTATCTCATATACGGTATGAGACTATTCGAGTTAGGGGTATTTTACTCTCGTACCCTTTTAGGATATGACATTCTCATCAGAGGGGCATAGTAATATATTAACACTTCAAATCTTTACCAAGTGACATGCGATTTTAGAGGTGGTCTCCATAGATTTTAGAGGTGACTCCCACAGATTCAAGAGGTGAGATCCACTTTTGTATAACTTTGTTCTATATAGCATTTAGTTCTATGTAGCATCTAGTTCCACATACTTCTAGTTGATAGCGGCTCTAATAGCGTTTGCAATGTTTCCAACTCGGAAACTGGGTAGTGGAACACCGATAACATATTCGCATAGTAATATACTAAGTCTATTGGTAGAATAACAAAAATCAAAATAGTTTATAATTAGCTATGGATTCCTCTCTATAAAAAGGCTAGCTACGGTTATTTCATGTGTTCATGGAAACTATTATAAACTACACCGGCTCTTATCTCATATCCGATTTGGGACTATTCGAGGTAGAGATATTACGGTTTATCTTCATTGCAATTGCCTTCGCTGGAATTCGCCACCTAATTTCAAAGGGTCTGAAAGCAGATACATAACTAACATCTTGGTCTTTAACATATATAGCGAGAATTCTTGGAATAGTCAGTCAGATAGTTATGATGGAGCCAACATGATAGACAATAATAAAGAAACGTTTCAAAAGCAACTGAAAGGAACCTGGTGATGCAACATGAAATATCTGTTCGCGAGTCAAGTGATAAGATAGTGAATTATGCTGGAACTTACTTTGGTAGGAAGATTGCAGAATGAGGGCATTCTTCATTTTAATTTTCAGAAATTTACTCCATGTATTCTTGCTACAATAACAAAAGTGTATATGGAGTATTACCTGGTTAAAGTCTTGCATAGGCAGCCTCATTATTGGATATTCATGCTTCATTGGAAAATAAAAGAAAATCTTTATTTTTGAAGAAAGGAGATGGATAATCATTTGTAGAATACTAGGATAGTATCTATCAGATGATTGTTTTATCTATCCATCGGAATAGGGTTCTTGAAGGGTGTGGATGGCTACATATTAGGAATCAAACCACAGAGTATTAATAAGCCCTTAAACTAAACCATCATATGGATGTTCTCCCTATAAAAATAACAACATATCGAGAAACCTTAGATAACGGCGATAATGGAGTGCCTTTGGAGCTATGGATAGACACTTGAGCACAGGGAATTTGTCCTCAGGACAAGTTCACAAGTGACAAAAAAAATGAGGTGAAAGGCTTGCAGGGGCTGACTAGAGTAGTACTTAAGCTTCAGTAGATTTCTAGTTGAATGTAATTGACTTTAGGAGAGCGTATAATTTTGATATATTTATTGTCTATAGATAATACTTGAACTAACTAAACTTTTGTTGTTTTTCATATCAAACCAATTTGAAAGCAGGCTACTATTAAATTCTTCAAGAAGTTTTCTGAATCCATCAGCAAGGATCTTCAATTTGTCATTGATGACATATGTAATCAAGATTCATTGGCTGTGAGAGTTACCTGGCATTTGGATATGCAATTGTCTTGTTTCCTTGTTAGCGAGCAAAAAAATCAAAATGCCCATAGTTTGTAATTTTGCGATTAAAATGAATCACATAACAGAGTGGAAGGGAAGGCCTTTACCATTCAGCAAGGGTTGTAGCTTCTATCATTTGGAGGTACTAGATGGAAAGAAGCAGATAATGTATGTTCCTTTCCCTCAGTCCTAATCTTCAGTAAATGCAATTTTAGTTTGTAATTCTTGTGAAATTTTGAAGTATGAAATTCTAAAATTGAGAAATACGGAAATGAGTAGTTCTTACCAGAAGCGAAGACAAGCCTACAAACTGTGTTTTTGGACCTTGGATCTAATGGCTGGATGTAATCATTTCTGCATTTTGGTTGCATGTTTTCCTTTTTTTTTTTTTTTTTTTTTTTTCTTTTTCTCTCCCAATAACGAGTGCCAATTCATCTCCATTTCATTAAGAAAGCATGATGAAACAACATTAAGCACCCATGCTCAAAAATGTGTCTGGAGCTTCTTATGAAGTGTGCATGTAAAAAGACATACTCAGCCTAGTTCATATAAACTAGCTCCTAGTGTTTCAGTGCCTCATAGCATAGACATCCTCACGAATGACCCTTGAAATATCTTGCATATGGAGATTGGGAAATTTATATTTGTTGTTCATTGCATCTAGGCTTGTAGCTGGTCTATGTTGTCTTATGTTGTAATAATGTTATTCTCCTACAGCCTTGTTAATATTGTTAGCCACCGTCTTCTTCATGGCAAAGATATGACCCAAATTCCCTTGTTATGATATTCAAGGTTATCATAGAGATGGGTGCTTGATTATAATATAGGTGTTCCCTTCTTCATTTGTTTGACAAAGACATTTGTCTTTAACACTAAAGTATTGGATTCTTTTTGAAGTTGTAGCTAATAGGAAGTCATTTTATGTTCTTAAAAATAGACCATTGTTTCTTTTGGTAAATATAGATCCGACTTGAGAACTGAAAACTCTATTGGATATGAGTCTGAATAATGTAAGGGAATATTACTCTCATGATTATCAAATATGCTGACCATCAACATAGCTTGCACTGAACCACCATCCTACTCAGTGTGCTACCATTGACTGATAGTGCATGGTCTCATTGCCAGGGTCGACTCTCTTTCCTTTTCTCTATATTACTTATAATATTTCCTGAATTATTTTTGTTTTGTGTTACATAATGCTTTACTAATTTCGTAATTTCAGTTATGGGCGAGATTGCATGGAAGCGGCAACTGAGCCTGGAGAAACAGCACTGGTATGGTTTTATATTGGATGAAACACACAAAAAATTATACGTTCCAATGATTTCATTAGTTCTACTGCCATGTGATATTCACATTCTTCGACGTGAACATGTGATTACAATTAATAAGATTTCTAGCCAGATACTTTGCATAGTTCCTTTGCTTTCAAAAATTGTTTTCTAGAGCTTGGGATACCATTTACAACAACAACAACAACTAAGCCTTTTATTCCAAATACTTGGGGTAGGCGACATGAACCAAAAGAGAATTACGCCGGATTGATCACGTTGATAATTTTTCTCCATTCATTCCTATCAAGTAATATCTCCTCATTTAAACCTCTAGAATCCATATATTTTCGTATCACCTTCATCCATGTTTTTTTCGGTCTTTCCTTCGCTCTTTTAACTTGTCCTACATTGATAAACTCTCCTCGTCGAACTGGTATATTTGTAAGTCTTCGGATACCATTTATTGACCTCAAACTGACAATGCCATAATTGCCTCTATCTAATCCCAATATTAGAATAAACATTTAGCCAACATATTCAAGCTTGCATATTAGTTTTTTTTAGGATATCCCCTTCTTTACATGGACGATGACACAATCGTCTACTGTTCCGGCTTAGCCTCAATTGTTGGCCATAAATCTATATAGATACACTTACCAGATCAGTCCTATTACTCTTTCTAAAGTCTGAATTTCACGTATCCTGAAATTTTTTAACTGAATTAAATCTGAATTTCACGTATCCTGAAATTTTTTAACTGAATTTTATTTCCTGGAGAGCATGCATGTCCTCATTAGAGGAGTGACATGGCTATTGGAAAAATTCCCACAGCTTGCCGATAATGCCGATAGGTTATGATGGATGTTCCTGCTTGGATATACCTATATTATGTTTAATAACAGATCAATAAGGATTTAGACTGAAATCTTGTGGCATGAATCTAACAAGTTGTTGCTAGTTCCATTGATCTCATGTTAAGCATGATTGCCCTTAATTTACTCAATGGGAGTTTTCTGTACCTGATGATATTGTCTTAGTTGATGAGACAAGAGTAGGGGTGAATGTCAAGTTAGAGTTATGGAGGCACATATTAAAATTTAGAAGTTTTATATTAAGTAGGTCTAAAACATAGTATATGGAGTGTAAATTTAGTAAACGACGGACTGTAGACTATGATGCTGTAACACTGGATGGGCAAGAGATACAAATGAGCAGTCAGTTTAGGTATTTGGGTTCTATTATTTAGAATGATGGAGATATTGATAATGATGTTAACCATAGGATACAAGCTAGCTGGTTGAAATGGAGGAGTACAACGGGAGTTTTATGCAACCATAACATTCCGTTAAGACTGAAAAGAAAATTTTGTAGGACTGCTATTAGGCCAGTTTTATTATATGCCATGGAATGTTAGGCTTTAAAGAAATATCATTCACAGAAGATAAGTGTAACAGAGATGCGCATGCTCCACTGGATATACGGCAACACTAGGAGAGATAAAGTGAGAAATGAAGATATTCGTGCCAAGATAGGTATAGTTTCTATCGATGGGAAGATGCGAGAAAATCGCTTACGATGGTTTGGTTATGTGCAACGTGAGCCTAAAAATGCACCAGTTCGACGAGGGAAGTTAATTAATGTAGGACAATTTAAAAGAACGAAGAGAAGACCGAAGAAAATATGTATGAAAAAAATATGTATGGAGGTGATACGAAAAGATATGGATTCTAGAGGTCTAAATGAGGAGATATTACTTGATAGAAATGAATGGAGAAGGACCATCAACGTGATCGATCCAGCGGGATTCTTTTTTGGTTCATGTAGCCTACCCCAAGTATTTGGGATTAAAGGCTTAGTTGTTGTTGTTGGAGTTTCCTGTACCAGCCAGCTTGAAGTGCCGAGATGAAATGATGCTGTTTATTTGTGTCCTGACAACCTAGATACAGATGCATGCATGAATGCAAACTCTTGCCTAGCAATTGGCCAGGGGCAAGAAGAAGAAACTAGGAATGCTATCTTAATCCCAGAGACCAACTCTTAGAAAATGATAAAATAAGAAATTGGATTACTATTATCCTATCGACATTGATAGAAGATTGAAGAAGAAAATTCGGCAGCTCAACCAGATTGATGGGGCACTTTACGCCGGCTTGTGCACAGCAGCTGTTGCATCATCCCTGTTAGGTGCTATTTGACAATTGTATAGTCATAGAAGAATTCTATTTTTTTGGGTATAAATAGTCATAGTAGTACGTCGCTGGACAAAAAGCACAACTTTATGTATGTACTGGAAGTAAGTATAATTCTGGAGCATTTTCCCCTGTGCCTGACATCTCCATTTGGATTTTAACTCTTTCCTGCTGCTCTCACACTTTGCTTCTCTGCTTTCCTTTTTTGCTTTCTTTTTTACCTGCTTGTTCTTTCATAATTGTCAAAACTGTGGCATGTATCCTGCGCCACTTGCACTGATAAGGTTCTAGTTATATTATACTTCCTGACTTCAACTTTCCCCAGTGAATTTCTAATAACCTTTTTGAGTCACCTTTTTATGTGTTAGAGCATTCTTATCAAAATCACCCTATCACCCCAATTCCAAGATTCCAAGATTCCATGTCTAGTAGAGTCATCAGAGGTAGACACCAAAACTGCTAAACCTACATTACATACAAAAGTATCTAAAAAAAAACTATTGTAAAAAAATATAAAAGATCATCGGGCCATGCAGGTTCGCCATAATAATTATGCCATGTTCATTTAGCCAATTTAACTCTTAATACAAGATCATTCCAGTTAGATTTCTTTATTATTGGGATAGGTGAATTCTTTAAAGATCCACCCCCTGAAGGAACCAAACATGATTATTATGGACATAAATAGATTAATAGAAATCTTTGTTTCGTACACATCTATACAAAGATGATTATTAGGTACCCATGAAAATTTGGTGCAATCCTTTGAAGAATCACCAAATTTGGTAATTCATCTCTCAATCACCATTTATCCAAGATGAGTTCCACATTTATTTATTTTTAATCTTTTCTCCCAAAAATATAGAGAAAAGTGAATTGGAATAGTGAAATATAATATTTTAAAGGGGTATTTACTGGTTTGTCTCTCAAACCTTTTTATATTATGATTTAGTCCCCTAAATCTTCATATTTAGGATTTAGTCTTCCAAATCTCTTAAGTTACTACAATTTAACCCCCCCTCCTTAATTTTTGACATGATATTACCATTTACACCTCCTTATTCATTCTTTCTCCTACTCCTCTCTTCTCCTCCTCTTTTCCTCCTCTCTTCTTCTTTTCTTCATTATTCCTCCTCTCTTCTCCTTCTCTCTTCCTCCTCTCTTCTCCCAATAAAGAAAGAGGAGGAAGAGAGGAGGAAGAGAGAAGGAGAAGAGAGGAGGAATAATGAAGAAAAGGAGAAGAGAGGAGAAAGAGAGAGAATTAATAAGGAGGGGTAAAATGGTAATATCAGGTCAAAAATTAAGGAGGGGGACTAAATTGTAGTAACTTAGGAGATTTGGGGGACTAAATCCTAAATATGAAGATTTGGGGGACTAAATCATAATATATAAAGATTTGAGAAACAAACCAGTAAATACCCCTATTTTAAAAGGATGATATGGTGGTTGATGAGATATATTAAATAAAATATTGGAAGATATAATATTTTAATAGGTACGAAGATTAGGTTGTGAGATATAATAATTTTGAAGTATGGTAGAATATAATATTTAATAGGATGATGATTGAAATGGTGATTTTACTATTAGATAGTACAAAAATTTAATCACCGTCGAATGGTGGGATTCAGATGGTGATTTATTTTCGATGATGTGCAAAGCATGCTCTTACTATACTACACGCGAAGCTGAGCCTCAATGAGTTGATATCCTACAGATACAAGATGGGCTGTTGCAATTCCTACATCCATTGACAGTGCTTGCCCTCAAGCTGCCCATGCTTGCCCAGGACCCACTAGATGATGGTACAATGCAAACCCCACAAGGTAATTCCTCTACCACTAATTTGAGTAATTATTACTGTTTAGATTGTTGATTATATGCAATTGTCAACTAAGAAGAATGCAGTCTTGGTCATCACCATGCAGCTGTTTGTCACAATTAGCATTCAACTTGTTCACACTTGTTGATACTTGAGAGTGATGGCTGCTGATTCTATTTTTCTCTGTAACTGCAGCAGTCAGGAAACTCCTCTCAGTCGTTACGTTTGCAATTGTAAGAGACCTATTAGGAAGTCTTGGTTTGTTTGCCCCCTGATTCTTGTCAAGTGGTCTTGAGATTTGTAGTAGGCCTGCTATCAGGTCGGATCGGGTCTGGATATCCCTAAATCCTGACCCATACACGCATATGTATTATTTTTTTTTACCAAGACTCTACCCTATTATGAACAGGTCCATTCTATGTTAGAGACCTAGCGGGTAGGGTTTCGGTCCAGTTTGGATATATATGCTTTACCACTAATTTATATTTATTGCTATATAAGGTAAGTGAATGGTTCTGGGTTGGGTCTAGGTTGGGTCAGGATCCTATTCGATATCATGTATGGATTCGATTTATCGAGTATAATACTGATTCATGGGATATTGGATCTAAGACCTCCAATTTGTAGTATTTTTAGTATTATGGAACCATGGAAGTGATTTTTGCTGGCATAAGCATGACAGATTTGACTACTTCCAAAAAAAACATGTGGAGTCAAATCTTTTCAGATCCACTGATTGGCTGACCGAATCAAGAAATTGAAGTCGGCCTCCAGCTCCAAAGAGCCTACAAGCTAAATAAAATTCAACCAGGCATATAATAAACGGTTGGAGAAGGACTTAAACTTCTTTTTCCTTGAATATCTGAAATAAAACATATTTGATCCACAACAGACTGAGTTGTAGGAGGAACATTAATGCCAAAAGTAAAGGCATATATACTTTGTAATTACATAACTCTTTTACCGCATGTGACAAATTCTTATTATTAAAACTATTTGCATGGAGCTAGCTGCGCTTTGCTAAGCGAAGATACGGTTGAAGAAAAAAAAAAATTATTTGGAATGGACTTTGAGTGAAGAAGTTTTTCACTCTTATTTGCTTATGATCTCTTATGATCTCATGACTTGCGTAAATTTTGGCGGATAAAGAGAGTAAGTCTGAGTGTTCATATTATTGGGACCGCCAAATTGTATTTTTTTTCTATATCTTTGGTTGTTAGTTTGTGTTGGGCTCTGGTCAAGTGATAATGATGTCTCAATTGATTATCCATAGGTACGATGTAATCTTTGATGTAAGAGTTGCTTTACTTTTTTGTGTATTTATGCGTACATTGAATACAGGTAGAATCTTGATGTGTAGCTCAACAATGTTAGTCAAATTACAAAGATCGAAGGAATGTTCTTATTCTAAATAATTGAAAGTCTTCCAAGTGTAAAATGTTTTTAATTATGCTAAATCATTGAAAAGTTCCCTCCGACGTGTACTAATTCAGTTCATCTCTCTTGGACAGCTTGCTCTCATTTTCCGAATTCAGTTGATCTTTCACTTGAATATGTTTTATGATGGTATCTAGAAATCTACGTTGGAGTCGGTAGAAGATTTTGTTAGTTTTTAGCCAACACAAGTTACAAGTTCGTCTGTGTGAAGATTTTGGTAGACATGTTTTTTTTTTAAGGCAATTATTAGGGACCAAATTCTATGAATTCAATTCTAATAATTTTAGTCTTAATTCTTTTTCTTTATATGATTGGACCCGTTATTAGGATTTGCTTATTTGAATGATCTTGTTTTACTAAAATTCTATGAAGTTATAATTCAAAAAATAGACTAATACTTTGGATTCAATAAAAGAAAGCGCAAGACCGTTTTTTTTTTATTTTTTTTTTTCTTAATCCGAAGAATTTCTCTTGGTCATGTGACCACAATTTAGACTTTGGAAGTTTACATAGATGTTCACACAAAATAGAATCTAAAGAATGTTCATCTCAATCATTCAAATATGCACTTTTTCAGTGGGTTTCTTTTTCATATTCTGTATAAATTTGTTTTGGGTTAATTACACTTAGACCCCTTGTGGCTGAAGTTTGAAACTCTCAAAAAACCCTCTGAATTTAGTTATTTTCACTCTTTTTTTTTTTTACTAAAATGCACTCTTGTCTCTTAAATTCCTATTCTACCCTCCTTCCTCTTTTTATAAGTGTATTGGTTAAAGGGAGAGATGATGGTAGAATAGGAATTTGAAGTACAAGAGTGCACTTTAATAAAAAAGGAGAGTGAAAATAATTAAGTCCAGAGATTTTTTTTTTAGAGTTTCAAATTTCAGGAGGGTTAAGTTACAAACCCCCAATACTACGGCGGTCTGACTGTAATTAACCCATTTGTTTTTAAAAGAGTAGGTTTTCTCACCTGATTTTTTTTTGATAGAATCTTAGGATGCATTTGTCTGATAGTTTAGAAAGAAAAGTCGTACCTTTGAAACTGCTGGAGGAATTGGATACCGAAATTAAATATCGATTTCTTTACTTGGGCATCTCCATCCGACTAGACATAAAAAAAAAAAAAAAAAAGTTATGTATGATGAGTCAGATCTCTTTGAGGTATGTATGGATCCATTTGATAAAAGTAAACATGTTCCTCCTCTTTTGGATTGCATTTCTATCTGATAACGGTTTTTTGTTTAGTAAATCGTTAAGGATCCAATTTCATGATTTGAATAACAATTAGTTTCCTGCTCTTGTTTTTATAGTATATAATGGCTTTTCTTTTTCATATGTACTTGCCCAAAAAGCAGGGTCTGATCCGAAATTAAAGCATAGTTTCTGATTTATCAAATTCTTCTAAACCAAATCTTAAATAATAGACCATTCAGGGACTGTTTGTTTGGATGCTAGCTAGAGGCATTGCAACTTAAATTGCTGCAAATGGGGGTTTTATTTGTATGCAATGGCACTTGTATAGTTTTATAACTACAATTGCAATCATCAGCTCTATTTTTTGTAATTGTAGTTGCCAAAAAAGTGTGTAAAATGTTTTTCTTTTCTCTTTTGCAACTCTGATTGCAAAAGAGATTGAAATTTGGAGTGTTATTTGCATGCATCAAAATAGCCCCTCACACTACACTTCAATTTTCTCTTTTGGCAGTAAATAGAATGCCACTCAATTTTGTCTTTTATTGGTAAATCGATCTTACGGTCAACTAGAGCCTCCATTGGGTTAAAACAGAACCATAAAATAATCGTGATGAGAATTTCAATTCAATGTTGCAAATTGGGACATGCAAAAATTCATAAATGGAGATGAACTTATCTGAGTAACCGCCGACAACAGTGCCAGGTTCGGAGATCCGTAATTTATTTAAGAAGTTTGTTTGGATTTCAAATATGATTCCAGGACAAAAATTTATATTGAAAAGGGATGCCATGAGTATTATCAACTTCTTGCAGAGTAATCCAACAATGAGGAGTTGTCATCCTTTGTTTCGTGATATCTATCTGTTGGATTGTTATTTTACATAAGTTTGTTTTTATACTAGATA
This sequence comes from Dracaena cambodiana, assembly GCA_036321105.1. Classification (NCBI taxonomy): domain Eukaryota; kingdom Viridiplantae; phylum Streptophyta; class Magnoliopsida; order Asparagales; family Asparagaceae; genus Dracaena; species Dracaena cambodiana. The sequence continues at coordinate 29,628,003 of JAYEPQ010000019.1, forward strand.
TATCCATAATTGACAACTTATGGACCTTGCAATGAAGAATATTTTTGATATCAGAAAAGAAATGAAATGAACTTTGTATAATTTTATTTAGACTATAATGACACAAAAGGTATAAACCATACTTCTAAATATTTTTTAATATTTATTCATCTAATCACCTTTTCAAAATTCCAACGTCTCTTTGTTTTTTCCATGCTGACCCAGATTACAGAAACCCCTAACATCCAAAATTTATTATGGGAAACATATCAGAACCCAAAAAAATAGATCTGAACCCACAAAAATCAAAATGTTTCCGACAAGGAATTATAAGTCCAGGCGAACCAACGCTGGCAGCAACCCAGGTTCATAGTACTCAGGCAGCACCAAGTACGGATACAGGCCCTTTCCGTGCTACGGGCTGACCGCCACCCGTCCAGCCCCCACCTCCCCCTCCCCCCAGCGGGCCCCACGCGCATCCAAACCAATTTCCACGAAATTTTAATTGAATTTCATTCAAAACCCAAATCAAAATGGAGGCCAGCTCTCAGTTCGAGCTTCTCACGACACTGCCATGACATCAACCCCTACATCTCAACAGATCCAGCTGTCGCCTGCTCACAAATTACGTTAATTAAACTAATTATTGGCTTAAACACTTCCCTAAACACTAGCCACGTCACCAAATCTCCCAGAGAATCTTGCTATTTTAATCATAATCCCATTGCAATGCATGCTAAAATTGCAGCAGTCTCTCTTCAACGTAGCTGCTGCGAAGCTCGCAATTGTGTCCTCTCCTCAAACTCTATATAAACCCTTTCCCCAAAACTAATTCCAATTGAAAGACACTCGAGCTCATCCAAATCAAATATTTCTCACTACTTTCGAGAGAAGAGGATAGGCGTAAAGGATTAATTACCGACAATAGAGATTTCTAAATGGAGGATGGGACTATTACGTCCACTTATATCGGTGTCCGTAAGAGGAAGTGGGGCAAGTGGGTCTCCGAGATCCGCGAACCCGGTAAGAAGACCCGAATATGGCTCGGCAGCTTCGAGACGCCAGAAATGGCAGCCGTGGCTCACGACGTGGCGGCATTCTGGCTCAGAGGCCGGGACGCCCGGCTCAACTTCCCGGACTCGGTCGACCAGCTGCCCAGGCCCGCCAGCTCGGACCCCGGCGACATCCGGTCGGCTGCTCTCGAGGCGGCATTGGAAGTCAAGTTCAGGCAGACGAAGGCGCCGGCCGAGACGCCGCTATCGTCGGCTTCCCCGTCGTTTGAGCGGGTCGGGTCCGGGTCCGGGTCGGGTTCGGATTCGGGCTTCAACTTGTGTGTGGATGAGTGGGCAATGGACTCGCCCAAAATGTGGAGGGAGCTAGCGGAGGCTATGTTGCTAGCTCCCCCACAAGTGGGGAGCTGTGAGATGAATCATGAGGTGGAGAGTTTAGAGCAAGGGTCTCTGTGGGATCCTCTGCTCTAAGAACTAATTAATGGAGGTATGGCCCTTTATTTTTTTTTTAAACAAGGGTGTGGCGTGGTGTACTTAGTAGATATTTTATGTCATTATTGTAACAAACTATAGTGTAGCATGTATTGATAAAAACATATGAATTTGACTTATACTTGATATTGTTTCTAGTTTGGTTTGAGAAGATGGACAAGGATATTTTTGTTAGTTTATTGGCATTATTGCTTGTGTTTATTAGATTAAAGATTGGGGATGATGTATGCATTGAGTTTGTTTAATTTAAAGAGCCATTTCTTGGAGATCTACTGTAATCAAGATGATCAATGCATCTTGTATATAGCAAAGGAGATGAACAGGGGAACTAGTTTTTTTTTTTTTTTTTTTTCTTCCTCTGCTCTTTAGAAACACAACTTTTGCTTATAGGTGCTAATTTAGGATGAGAATGGGCGGGCGCAAGGTCCGGCCCTCTTGCTCATCCTATTTAAATATTTGCATAAATAAAAAATTTGATTAGAGCGAGCTAATAACTCATTTTGAATCTATCCATTTTCATTCCTAACTATTTAACTGCAATGTAAATTTCAAGTATTGTATTTTTGAAATTATGAGATTGAATTATTTTTTTTCCTTAATCAACTTTTTACAAAAATTGAAAGTAGTGTAGCTCTCATTCATGATATGCAGAGTATGAAGGAGCAAAAGTTACATTTCGAATTTGTTGTCGATAGTTTAAAAAACTTTGTTTTCGAAGGAAAAAAGTGTATGCTTTCTCAAGTTCCTAATTTTCTTTTTTTTTTTTTTAAGGAAATAGTTTCACAGTTCCCTTGTTTTTTATTTTCTGTCCTCTGAGTCAGTTATGTCAGCGTTGTCATTTCCTTTGGCTTCTTTACCCATTCATTCTCGGGAAATTCTATTTTGGGCACACCACTTTCTATGTGAGCCCACCTCCGTGAGTTGTTGAAAATTGTCATTCTTTATGGGATATTTTTTCCCTGGCAGAGCGTTAATCCTCTAACGATGTACAACATGTCCGGGGACTAACCTCCGAATAGTACTGTTCAGAGGATTAATCCTCGGAAAAGATGGGCTCACTGAGCAAAGTGGTGTGCTCTAGTAGAATTTCCTTTCATTTTCTGACAATGAACTAATGCTCTCTCTCTCTCTCTCTCTCTCTACAATTTGCACTCATAATTTTATATTGCAAAATTATTGGCGGCTTATTGATTATGGACCTTTATTATAGCTATCTATTTCTTGTAAAAAAAACATTTAAAAAAGATAAAAAATTATTTTCACTAGGGAAGATTTCTAAGGTAGTAGTTTCCACATTTTATTGGTAAAAGAAGGATAATTTGAATTTTAACACCAGAAGCCCTCTTCTATCTAGAGCTGTGGGCAACCTTGCACCATCCCTTATCCAAGGGAAGTTCTAAATGAGCCCACCTTTTTGATAAGTGAGCCCCTAAGCACTCAGAAGTTGTTTGAATGGGCTTACTTAGCAAATGAGTGCACTCAGAAGTTGTTTAGATAGGCTTACTTAGTAAAAGAATGGACGATTTAGAATTTCCCTTTATCCAATCCCTTTGAGAGAAGGCTATCTTAGCAAAAGAGGGAAGATTTCTATGATGTATCATTTTTAGATCTGTTGTGCTGAGTGGTAGGATTCTATTTTCTTTCTGTACAGACAAAATTATAATACTGACTGTTATTTTTTTTCTTGGAAAATGAAAAAGTGCATCTAACATGTGTTTACAAAGAGTTGTTTATGAAAATGCGTCTAAATTTTATTATGAAGAGTCTACATAGATAATCCGAATTGTTAGTTGTGATCTCCACATTAAAAAATAATGATATACAAAAAATTATTTATATAAAAAATTTGAATGAATATGTATATAAAAAAATTGCTTCTTCCGCAGTCCAGTACCAACCTAATGGAACCAAGAAAGATTGCGGAGGAGGAGGAGGAGGAGGAGCGAGTTATTACTTTCACCACGATAGATTAACAAGAAAGATTTCGACAAACAACAAGATCTGGTCATTCATGAAAATTAAGAATTGAAAAATCAAATTTGCATCAGTAATGAAAAAAAGGAGGAGATAATTTAGGAGAAGATTTCTAAAATATAAAGTAACTTTGAAATAGTTAAAAATCCCTTAAAACTGTTTTTGTACCCCAAACTATTTCACTGTTACTTCAGACGAATCTAATTTATCAAGGGTATTTTAGTCCAAAAGTCTTTAAAGTTATCCAAATGTTAATGGGAAATTCTAAGTGGGCACACAACTTGTCTTAATGAGCACCACACTCTAGGTAGTTGTAAAAAATTACGAGTTTGACATTTTTTTAAAAAAATTATATCCATCACCCTCTTTTTCTTTAAGGATACATTCAAACTTATAAATTTTCAAACTTCTAAACTCTAATTCCCAAACTCCATTCTCCTTAATTTTGACTCCATTCATTAAAATAATTTTCTATGTAAATTAATTTAAATAATTTATCAATAAAAGGTAATAAACACATGAAAAATGCCATGAGAAAAAAATTCAACTTTTAATATAATTCCAAATTAGTGCTCATTTTTTTCTATTACTTAAAAATCTTAAAGAAAAATCTTATGAATTAAATGAAAGAGAAATTAAAGCTAAAAGAAATTACATTGAAGCTCCCCTCAAATCGAAGTAGGGTTTGAGAAGCGATGATGGAAAAGTAGAGAAGGGTTGAAGATAGGGAAATATTGAAAGAATAGGGTGCTCACTAAGAAAAAAAATCTCTTTTTCTAAAAGAGAGTGTGTGCCACTAAGCAAACAAAGCTAACTAAGTCAAGTGGTGTGCTCGTTTAGAATTTCCTATGTTATTAGGAAATTCTATTTAAGCACACCACTTTGCTCACTTAACCATCTTTGAAACTTAAAAAAATTACAAATTTACCATTAAATTATTTAGACTAAATTATTTTTCTTTTTTCCCAATACAATGTAACCAATTGAGCAGTGCAGCATTAGAAAGATTGAGTAGGAAGGACAAGAGGGGGAGGCGGAGTAGGAGGAGGACAAAGGGGAGGATGAGACGAACGGGGAAGAGGAGGGAAAAGGAAGGTAGAGAAGGATAAGAAGGAGGTGGCAGAGTAGGAGGAGGAGGCCAGAGGGGAGGATGAGACGAAGGGGGATCCATCTCCCTCCTCCTCCCCATGGTGGACCCATGTGCATCTTGGGGGGAGGGGGAGCAATACAGTTCTTTTTAAATACTCAATTTTATAACTTTAGTTTTTATTTTTTATTTTTTTCTCTTACTTTTGTATATTTTAAGAGCAATAAAATTACTTTATCTGAAAAAAAATATCAAATATGAGTAGAAGGTTCTTATCCTCTTAGAGAGAAAATTGTTTCATAATTTTAAATTAACTCCAGTCAAGCTTCTAGTAGAATAATTAATTAACTAACCTCCTCTCTTAATTCTTTTTTAAGTCTCTTTATTAAAATTTTCCAAGCGCAAAAAAGCACGTGTCAGAAACTAAAAGCAGTAAGGCCACCGTCAAAAAAGCAACCGTAAACAAAATGAAGATACTAGGATTTGTCGGAGGTCGAGACAACTCGAAGCGCGTTGCAAATGTCTTAATCTTCACTACTTTTTAAATTTAATTTTTATTTAATCCCTATTAGTTGTTGGAGATTGATGTAATTACTTTATTTATTTTTTTAGAGAATAAGTGTTGATGTGGAACCAAGGGACAAATATCTAACTAGGAAAAGGTTTGTTTATTAGCTTATTTGAATGTTGTAATCTAATTTATAATAATGCTACCACTTAAGCTTAAAGATATCGGTTGATTAAGTCCAAACAATTGATTGAAACAGGAAAAACCCTAGGTGTCAAGTTCTCGAATAGATAATTCCTCATCATTATCTAAACCTTTTTTTTTATCATATATATATATATATATATGGGATTACTGTATGTGAGCCGGCAGCTCAGGAAAAGTTATGTGAACTAGCGGCAAAACCATAATGATCCAATGACTTTTCTTCAATTTTTTTCTTTAATTACAATCTCTACTTTCTTAACTTTTTTTTAGATTAAATTTCATAAATTTTGGAGTTCATTTATCCTTTCATCGAATAAATATAAAATGTTTTATTCATTGCAAACCGTTAATTTTGTATTAACTTGATGGAGAACCAAATCAAAATTAAAACACAAGAAATTGGATATGAGTGAACCTTAGGAGGTCGAGATCATAATCCAAAAGAATTTTTTTTAAAAAAATTATTGGAGATAGTGGAAATGAACTGCAGCTCAGGTAACTTACGTAAGCTGTCAGCTCATTTCCATCTCTATATATATATATATGTGTGTGTGTGTGATTACTGTAGATGAACCGCCAGTTCAGAAAAAGTTACATGAGCTAGCGACAAAAGTATAGTAATCCAATAATTTTTCTTCAAATTTTTTTCTAAAATTAGGATGTTTACATCCTTAACTTTAGTAAGACAAAATTTCATACATTTTTGAGTTTATTTACACTTTCATCAAGTGGATGCAAAATGTTTATTCAATGGAAACCGTTAAAATTTGTATCAAGTTGATGGATGACAAAATCAAAACTAAAATCCAATAAATTAGGTACAAATGAACCCTAAAGGTAGGATTTATGATCATAATCCAAAAGAAAGTTTTTAAATTTTTTTATTGGAAATAATGGAAATGAACTGCAACTCATATAACTTGTGTGAGTTGTCAGCTCATTTACATTTCTCTCTCTGTATATATACCGAGAAGGTTACTATTTTTCTTTTTCTCGGATTAATGCAAATTTTAAATAATGATGTGGAACATTGCCCTTCATAAGCATTTATATATTGTCCTTATCTTTAATAAAAAAAATGGGATGAATAATTTCGACAAATGTATCAAATCATACATTTATTTGGATATATGACTCTTCTCACATAGATTGCAAATTTGAGTGTGTATTCTTTCTTTTATTTATCATAAACAGTTGGACAAACCTCGTGTCCAAGAGATATTTGTTATAAGAAAGAAAGTTTTAGTTGGTAGTTAAAAAGTAATCGTCGCTTGGGGCTAATGAGGGTTTTAGGACAGCTAAGTGCTAGACAACTAAGAGATTAAGACATTGTGAAGAGCAATCAAGGGTTTTTTGCTTATCCAAGTTAAAGAGAAACGTAGAGTAGAGCGTGACATCTCTCTTTTAATTCTTCAACTCCCCTTTATCTTGACTAAAACTAGAAAGAATTTAAACAGAATCTCCACTGCATTTGGAGGATCGGCTCCTCAGTTTAGAACACACAACAGCCTTAAAATGTTATGTTACCCCAATTTGACTAAGAGTGAGCATCGATCGGTTCGGTTCGGTTTTTTAAAAAAAACCCAACCGAAAATCGAACCGAAGTTATAAAACCGAAACCGAACCTACCGAAAAAAAGTGAAAACCGAAAATCGAACCGAATTTTCGGTTCGGTTCGGTTCGGTTTTCGGTTTTTAGGGTTTGAAACTAATTATGTGATAAACGCATATTTTTTATAGGAAAAATAATATTTTTCTTTCTATTTTTTTCTTTTTCTACTGATTAAAATAACAATCAAACGTTTTTCATTAAAAATTTAAAAGAAAAATACATTGAAAATAAATCAAAGAAAAAAATAAGCTATAATTTCAAAAGTTCGGTTTTTTCGATCGGTTTCGGTTGGAGCTAAAGCCACCGAAATCCGACCCGAAACCCGTAAATAATTTCGGTTTTTAAACCGAACCGAAAACCGAATAAACCGAACCGATCGGTTCGGTTATGTTCAGTTTTGCAGTTCGGTTCGGTTTTTCCGGATTTATCGCTCCGCCCTAAATTTGGCTCCTGTTGTATACTTTAAAAAAAAATTGAGTATTGAATGATGGACGCATAATGCAAAGCTATTGGTTTTTCTGCTGTTTTGTGTTCAGGAACGACATCAGATGATCCTCGCAACTTGTATTGAGGATAGCGTTGGACCGAGTCAATGGGCTATCAACAGCGTGGGAATTGGGATTTAATTAATTTGTTAATTAGTGTTTACTTAAAGATCTTAATCCAAATGCTGGACAACTAGGGCGGATGTGGACTTCACGTAAGTTCTCTTCGGAAAGAACATATCAATTACTAATTAATTGATTAGCACAAAAAAAAAAAAAAAAAAAGAATACAAATGACTGATTTAACAATAATTACTATTTTTTTTTTCTTATTTGCTTAAAAATATCTCGTGTGCAGTGTATAAAAGTGGCATCACAGGCGCCATTTGCTTGAATGCAGAGCGCTCTTAAAAATCTTATTTTTTACTAATTAAATGAGAGGTAAATGTTCTCCTCATTTTTATTAAAAATTTAGACAATATTTTTTTTAAATCCTTTTATTTAGTAATAATTTAAAGGTTTGTAACTAGATTTTTTTTTTTTTCTTCCCCCTCTTCTTTGGTTAATATAAAAAAGAAAAGATAAGGAAAAAGACTGATGTGTAGGGTGACTCGAATCACACTTTCAAGTAGAACTGAGTTTTCAAATGGAATTGGTTGAGTGGCGATAATTCTTTAGGCATCTTAGATTAATCATTTGATCATTGATTAAAAGATCAATCTTACCATCAATTTAATTAGAGTCAGCTAGAAGTGACATGAAGATCAGTGGAAGCAATTCATCAATTGTAACGTTAACCAACCAGAGGAGTTGTTGTGATGGGCCTAAAACCATCTACGTGACCATCCACGTGATGCACCGTTGGAAAACATCTCCAAAGTTACTTGTACCATCCGATCATTTTAGCCTTCACACCGGCTTTACTCTCTCTTGGGCCACATCCTGGACTTTAAGCTCTAGGTTTCACACCGGCTTCACTTCCTCTTAGGTCATAATCTGGGCCCTGGACTTTGATACCAGTTATTTGGGAGAAACATCGGGCTATCTGGGAGCATGATAGACCTAAATACAGTACTGAAAACCAATCTGACTCAAAAGTTTAAGCTGATAGGTAGAGATCACAATTTTGTATTTTTAAACTCAGAGACTTTTTTTTTACTATCCGATGTGAGATACTCACATATGAATCCCTAACAGAAATATCATTTCATCTTATTTACTGACTAGTTAATTAGGAGCAGGAGGCATGTAGGAATAAAAACGGATGCTCCAAGGTTCAGTCATTGTTCGAAATAGAAAAAGAAAAGTGGATACAACTTCTGTTGGGCCACAGTATCGCTGATATTAAGCCCAATAGTAATATGGGCTGACCCAAGGTCAGATTAGTTGACTTGTTTTGCTGGCTACCTATAGCCAATCTGAAAAAAAAAATGTAGATTTTTTCTAAAAGGGCCCTTTTTGTTGGATCATGAAATTGATTCGAAAGGATTTTGAAAGTACAAATACAAGAGACCTAAAAGTGATGTTTTTTTGTTTGTTTGGATAATAATAGAATCGTCCGCAGCCAATTTTTCACTTTTCTATATAAAATTTTTAATTTAAAAATTTTATTTTAAATTCAAAATTTTATATAAAACGGACAAAAAATTGACCTGTAAATACATTTATATTTTAATTTAAAATTTTATATAAAACGGACCAAAAATTGAATAAAATTGACGACACCTTTACGTGGTTGAGCTTAGGAATTTAGCTTAATGTATTGCATTTGTTTCAAGAACTCAATTCTCATTCAAATCTTTTTAAAAATAGTTTAGAGTGGAATGCAATTATCGTCCAGAAAGATAGCTTGTTTTGATTGTCAACGATATATGTTGTATTGTATTCAAGTAAGGATGACTCGTACTGTCTAGCTTTAAGAAGAGAGAGAAGGAAAAATAAAATTAAAAAAAAAAATCTCATAAAAAGTCTCAAATTTCATACTTGGCCTATACTCGATTTTAAATCCAACTGTAGAATGATGAGTTAGATTCGAAGTCAAGTCGTCTCCGTTATTTTACTGTAAAAATTCAATAACCTCCTCTCTCTCTCTCTCTCTCTCTCTCTCTCTCTATATATATATATATATATATATATATATATATATATATGATATATATGTATGTATATATGGAACTAACGTAAGTGAGCCGCCAGCTCAGGAAATGAACTATACATCTGATAATTTGCGTGAGTTGTCAGTTCATATATATATATATATATATATATATATATATATATATATATATATATATATATATATATATATATGTATATATATATAGAGAGAGAGAGAGAGAATGGAAAATACACCGGCGGTGAAGGAAGTTTCCTTCACCGCCGCTTAGGTGGCCCAATAAAATTATTACACATGGTGTCATTTAAGAGAATTCATTTATTTGTTATCTTGAATGACGCTCCGTGTTATAATTTTATTGGGTCACCTAAGCGGCAGTGAAGGAACTCCCTTCACCGCCGGTGTATTTCCCGTTTCCTCATATATATATATATATATATATATATATATATATATATAGAGGAAACGGAAAAAAAACTATGTCATAAGAGGGGCTCCCAACTATGTCATAGGTGATGCTTAGATGGATGAATAGTATGTTTGCATGTGGATTGACTACATGGGTTGTTTTTTAAAAAAACCCCTTCACCTAATTTTTTCTTCCAAACAACCCCTCCACATGCAAACATTCGATTGGTCCATCTAAGCGTTATCCCTCCTATGATATAGTTTTTCTCATTTCCTCATATATAAGGAAACGGAAAATTCACCGACAGTTGCTTCACTGCCGCTTAGGTGGCCTAATAAAATTATTACACGTGACGCCACTCTAAAGGTAATTCAGAGAGTTCTTTTATTTGTTACTTTAAGTGGCGCCACATATAATAATTTTATTGGGCTATCTAAGCAGCGGTGAAGGAACTCCCTTCACCGCCAGTGAATTTCCCGTTCTCTCTCTCTATATATATATATGAGAAAACGAGAAAAATTCACTGACGGTGAAGGGAGTTCCTTCACCGCCGCTTATGTGACCCAATAAAATTATTACACGTGGCGCCACTCAAAGGTGGTTGAGTTTTTTTATTTGTTAATTTAAGTGTCGACACGTGTAATAATTTTATTGGACCACATAAGCGGTGGTAAACTCTATTCATCGCCGGTGAATTTTCCGTTATATATATATATATATATATATATATATATATATATATATATATATATATATATATATATATATATATATATATATATATATATATATATATATATATATATATATATATATATATATATATATACGAGGAAACGGGAAATACACCGGCGGTGAAGGGAGTTCCTTCACCGTAGCTTAGGTGGCCCAATAAAATTATAACACGAGGCGTCATTTAAGGTAACAAATAAATGAATTCTCTTAAATAATATCACGTGTAATAATTTTATTGGGCCACCTAAGCGGCGGTGAAGGAAGTTTCCTTCACCGCAGATGTATTTCCCGTTCTCTCTCTCTCTCTCTCTATATATATATATATATATATATATATATATATATATATATATATGAAAATAATGGTGCATAGATTTGAAGGAATATTTCTAGCCTCTGTGCTATTTGTTGGGCCCTTGTTTAACAGACATAGGACCACAACATCAAAGTTGGGAAACTAGTCCCTATCCAGTCAAAGGCCTCACCTCCCGTCAAAACAACACTTGGCTCATTTTGATGAGCTCTCCTCAACAAACCCCAAGAAAAAAAAAAAATAATAATAATTATAGACTCGGTCTTGGGAGTTAATTTCTGTCACTGGTGACTTTTGAGATCCACTCCTCTATCTTCCATCTAATCTCTTCTACAGTTGAGCTCTCTCTCTGTATGTATCTCTTCTCATTTTGTTCAAGAGTTTATAAGATTTTGGTTTTGAGCATTAGATCGTAGTGCCTAGCACACTTCCACTGATAATAAAGGTAAGTTATGATACTAGTATTTTCTTGAATTTACTGAATTCTTGTCTCAAAATAATATTATTGAGTTGATTCGAAAATATTTTGTTGTATTGTATAGCTTGTTCTCTCTTCTGTAACATGTTAATTTCCTTAAACTTTGATTAATAACAAGTGAAAAGGCTTACCATCTCGTTTTATATATTTATTTTTATTTGATACGTAGAGTTTGTTGTTGTTTGAATTGATTTCTACACCAAATTGTTGATAAAACAATGTAATTATCTAATAGAATATAGCATTTCGAGGATAATTTTCACATGTCAGATTGGTCATCCATTTATATTTATCACGCAGGATCCATGAAGCTAAGCAGGGAGGGAGAAAAGTCAGTGTTCTCGTCACTTCAATTCAATATGCTTTTGATCACTTATTTCATTTCAAAAGTGTTCCTTTGAACAATTGCTACGGAGTGTTTGTAGTTTGAAGCTAAACGTGCATCCCCAGGCGTCGTGAGACGGTGGAAGCTTTGGTTGTTCAGTTTGACGAAACTCATCAATGGCTCTGGTAAGATATGTGCCATCCCGACTCTTATGAAAAAGTATAAGCTGGTGCTTCGAAATATGGGAGAGAACTAGAAAAAAGTTGATGATTTCTTGAATTTTTAGTCTCCTCAATGCCCAATATATCCATTTAAAATTATGATTTGGTGCCAAATTTAAGTTGGCAGCTAGACCTATAAAGCAAATGGTTTTAGCAGATCGGTTGATGAGAGAGTTGGCCGATGGTGCTCTCTCATGCAACTTCGCAAGCGACATATGCAAAGTAAACACAAACGAATATCATGCAATGCTTGAGTCAACGCTTGTGTGAAGTAGAGCAGGCTACACACATTAAAGCAAATAGCTAAAAATGAGAGGGATGATGTGATTATATTATAAATTTGGCCTATCTATAAGAAAATAGAAGGATAATTTGGTCATTTTTGACGGACTGTTATCCTTTGATGGGGCTAAGATAAAATTAAGCATGAGAAATTTCAATTAGGTTTCTTATCATGATTGACCATGGACTTCCTGATTGGGCCCGGTTAATAATTTATCTATTCAATTTTGTGACAGATAGGAATCATAGGATTAAAAGTTTGACTTGGGCTTGAATCATGATAAACCCGGAAATGTTTTACACTAAGGGCCTGTTTGGATGTTTGAAGTAGAAGAAGTAAGGAAGAAAATTAGAAGTAGTTTGCAAAATAGAACCTTAGGAAGAAACATTTTCTATATAATTCTAGTGTTTGTGTGTTAAATGTTGAAAGTAAAAAGCAGAATAGGAAGTAGAAATAATATTATATTATTATTTAATAAAATATTATAATAATAATATTTTATTTGTTAATGCACTAAATTCCAAAGTAATCATGAGGTAAATAAAATATATTATTTTGTCTTATTCTTAGAATTTCATAAACTCTTGAAGTGAAAAGAAAAGTGCTTACATATTGCTTCTGCACACCCTAACCATGTAGACAAACATGCTCCTAAATTCCTTGCTTGGAACTTGTGATTTGCGAAGGAGGTTCATGTGGTTTTTTGTGTTCTTTTTGTCCCTTTTTTTTAGAATCTTATACCTCCTTTTACACTACTTTTACAAGGATAACTTTTTATTTAAACAAAGAACATTGAGCAAGATTAGATTGAAGATTGGGATGGGATCACATGCTTGATCAAGAATAGTATATCAAAATTATCTGCATGTCATGTCCCATGAAACCATTGGTGTCACATTGCATGCACATGCCACATGTGTGAGGGGCAATTGATTTGGTGATACCTTTCTCATCATTGCATTAAGGAATAGTGTGCATGTGTGCTAGCTTGATTTCTAGTTAGGATTGGTCTGTTCAGTTAAAAATAACATAATCCATCTAAAATCAAAATCTAACACAAATTGAATAAAATAATTAAAATTACAGTTTTAAATATTTTTTTATTGAAAATTCAATTCTAACCCTACTGAACCGAACCAATTCGGTTCGGCTAGAATTGACTCTTCTAATCGAATTAATTCTATGCGGTTTTCAATTCCATGTCTAATCGGTTCAGTTTGGTTTTGCTAAAATTGACAAAAATTAAACCGAAACCGACCGATGCTCATCCTTAATGGGTGGATCAAAGTGCCAATTCTTGGCCTATCATATTAAAAATTTTAAATTAAAAAAAATAAAATTTTGAATGTGATGGGTGTACCGGCCCATTCTTATCTCCTGATTCTAAATCTTTTTTGGTTCATATTAGCCTACTCTAAGTATTTGGGATAAAAGGTTCAGTGTTGTAATTCCTGCAACACCTGTTCCTGCCAATCAAGATCATATCCTCACCGGGGCGGGGGTAGGACCTCGGGGGTGCCCGCTCGGCCGGGGCACGTCCCTGCAGACAGAAGAATGCAAACAAATGCGTCCATCAGATGTCCCAAATTCGAAGTTCACATGCCTTGTCCCCCAAAACACTGTTGTGTGCTTCTCCGTTTCTCGCCCCACTTCACGATGTGTGCACTGTCGACAACCCACCCTCTATCTCTCTCATCGTCTCTCCCAAATTTTCTCTCTTTTTTTCGTTTGTCTGCTTTTAATTTGTTCAGAAAAAGCACGTGCTTGTGTCTGTGCCCGTGCCCACCAGGGTTGCCTCTCTACAGGGCATGTTTGATTTATGTTTAGAATACTAAATAATTTTTGTCGATTCTCACTGTATTTCAAAGTTTTCGATATAGTGATAGCGACTTTATAATAGTATCAGAACAGATTTTAATTATAATTTTAGCGTATTTTAACTGCAGAGCTTTTTTAAAAAATAAATATCACTGTGAATGAACTTCAATAATTTAGAGATGAATTTGAATTTTTTTAATTAATTTATTTTAGAGAGAATCTTCCTATTTTCTTAATAATATATACGACTCTTTATCTTGTGTGACAAAACATGGAAAGTAAGAAAAACTATTTCCATCATACTTTATCGGAAAAATGTCTCCTTATCCCTAAATCATCTTATATTCATGAAGCAAAAATGAGAAAAGAAATGATAGGGAAAAAAAATTAATCAGCATTATTTCTTCTATTTGATCACATAACTTTGCTCAGTAAGCCATCTTTCTAAGTCAAGAAGTAGTTCGGTAAGGATTTTTACCTTTTGAAAATTAGTCTTCAAACAAATTTAATGTTATTAAAGGATTAATTTTGGAAGGAAAAAACAGAGGGCACAAAAAGAAATGTTAAATTTGTAAATTTTTTTTTAAACTTTAGAAGGGATGGGCTTACTGAGAAAAGATGTGTGCTCGAATAGAATTTCGCCTATCATAAATCTATTTTTTAAATAATCAAATCAATAATTATATCTATGATCTGAACTCTGGAGCGGAAGCAACGGTCCTTTTCCCTGCTCTCTCTCTCTCTCTCTCCCGTCGCGTCGACAAAAATCCAAGTAAAATCAAACGTTACACATACGGAGATGATCACAGCGCTGCAAGTATGAAATTAATAATAATAATATTATTATTATATTAATTACTATTAATTATTGATATTATTATTATTGCAATTAATCCTCCTTCCTGTTTTTATTAAGAGTAATTTATAAGCGTTTGGTAGTAAATTATTTATTTATTCGTTTCCGTACCCCCTCCATTTATTGCCTCCTCGCTTAAAAATTCCTTCTTACGGTTTCTTTTCCCCAATTCTGAAAGCTCCAGCCCCACCCAGGTAAAACCCTAATTGGGTTCTACTTCTTGCAATTCGAGACCTGAGATTTGATTTTTTTTTTTTTTTTGGTTAATTTTAGCTGCGAAGTTCGCGTCTTTAAATTCCTTTTTGGTTTTTTCATTACAATAGAGTAAGAGAAGTGTTTTATTTGTTGTTGAAATTTCTAATTGAAGATTGTAGCTGCTTAGATTTGGAAATCCAAGCTGAAAGATTTGAAATTTCTTTGAATTTGGGAGCGTTCAGGTTGTTTATGCTTTAATTTCCTGGGTTCCTCTTGGAAATTGTTGATTAATTGTTAGCATTGGGTCAAGATTTGATACTTGCGAGCAGTCAGATTGATACCTATTAGGAAATGTTAATTAATCAAATGTTAGCGTTTTTGCTCCAACAGTCTTTTTTTAATGTATTTTTGTTTTGACTTGTACTACTTTGTGCACATCTTTGGGAATAATTGAAAAAATCAAAACTTGTTTTGTATATAGCTTGATCTTGAATGGCCATTGAGAATCATCAACCTCTCCTTATGCATAAGAAAATTTTCTGCAGATTTTACCTGAATGAAACTATTGAGATCAATCAATTACTTTGAGTTGTGTTTTAAGAATTGCAGTAGATATTTTATTATATTTTCCAATGACTAGTATTTCCATGAGTCGGAAAATTTGAGGAATTATACAGTTTTAATGGCATATGGTTGTATAAGTATCTCACTGGATTAGCATTGTAACATGCTACTGAGTTCATGGATATACTATTTTGTAGAATTGAATGTCAACTTTGGTATTCGTCGTAAATGAGGCTTCTAGTTTGCTAGAACTTTAATGCAATTGTTGAATTTGCACAAGCTGATACCAAATGTCAACCTGTGTTGATCAAGCTTATTGTGGATGGATATACTATTTTGTAGAATTGAATGTCAACTTTGGTGTTCGTCGTAAAGGAGGCTTCTAGTTTGCTAGTACTTTAATGCAATTGTTGAATTTGCACAAGCTGATACCAAATGTCAACCTCTGTTGATCAAGCTTATTGTGGATGGTCACATGAGGAACTGCCTTGTCAAGAAGAATCACAGGTAAAACTGTTACGTTCTGATTATTAGTTGATTTAATCTGTTTTAAAGAAGATTAATTGATTTAATCTTTTTATTGCATGGTCAAATACAAATTTTTTCCTGCATATATCAGGTGAATTGTGCTAACATTTTTTTGTGTTACAAATCCTAGACTTCAAGCTTAAACATTGCATTGTTTATATTTTAAATATTTTAAAGTTGCTCAAATAACCTTTTGATTCACTAATTTTACTTTTAGTTCTTAATTTTCTCAAGTATGATCATTGTGGTCGGAAAGCCGTGATCTTAATGCCAATTCTAAAATATAAGTTTTATACAGTATATATTTTTTTGGTTATTTACTGTTCCACAGTTCTCTTACACTATGATCACAGTTATATGCTACATTGTCATGGTTGGTTTGTTTTTTGCTAGCAGTTATCTTATCCTTTGTCTGCTTCTCAGGAAGTTTCAGCTTCCCAAATGCTTGATCATGGTTCCATATCCTTCGGAAGGTTTGCATATGAGTCATTATCATGGGAAAGAAGGTCAGTGTTTACTCATAATAAATGTCAGGAGGAATTGGAGAAATTCAAGTCCCCTGGTCTGGTTGCAAAAAAGAAGGCATACTTTGAGGAGTATTACAAGAGAATTCGAGCTATGAAAGCTTTGCAGGAGAACCAGCAAACTGAAATAACATTGGATTATGGTGGTGATGGTAGTATTTCAAGCCAAACTGGGGAGGAAGATGAGACAACAGTGCAGCTTGAAAATCTTGGAGGTGAAGTAGCTGATGTTGAGGTTGTTCACCCACAAGAAGCTCCATTTGAAGTTTCTGTGGAAAAGGGAAATGAATGTAACAACTCAAGTGAAGTTCAAATTGAGCATTCAGATATGGAAGTGGTGTCACCAGACTGTGATTCATCTGGTAATAACTTTTATGAGCGTGAATCGGAAGATAAGACTAGCTATCTTCATCTGATGCAATACTTGGATACGGATACATCAGCCCATGGATCATTGGCACTAAGTATTGAAGAGCCTAACCAGCATAACCTTGAAGATCTTGACCATGAAGGGGTCTCAAGGGAAAATAGCATCTCAGACACAGGCATTGAACCTAAGGTAGTTTCTGAAGAAATGACATCATGTATGACAAATTCCAAAGCGGCGGATGTGGAGCTCAAATCAACTTCCAGTATAGTGCCTAAAAGAGTTGCACCAGTCATCCGGAAATACAAAGACAATGCATCAGTTGCTAAGCTGAAGGTATGCTGAACTTTAAATACCAAGTTCTTTTTTTTAATACCAAGTTCTTTTTTTCATTTTGTGTTGGTATGGGATCTGCTACATGCATACAGTGGAGAGTGAGGAGAATATTTGATAAAATGTTTGTCAAGCCTAGAGCACAATTAAAGCATGTTTTATATATTTCACTAGGTGTGTTCAAATCCATTTACAATTTTAGACCATGATTTGCAAACATAAGAACCAATTCAGTTATTATCATGAAGATATCCAATATTAATGGTCTTCTTCTAGCACTATTTCTAATTGATCTGCTAAAGGGACAATCTAGACGTATGTTGGTATGTTGTGAATTGTTCAAGGCAAAAATGAACCTGAACGCTGGAAAGCAGTTGACCAAATGGACAGTTTTCTGTACAGATTACAGAAACCTTCCTAATTTTCATGTTAGACCTGAATATCCTAGCCCTTATTATGTTTTGTGCTCCACGGGAAAAACGTAGAAATTCTTACTTAAGGCTCATCTAGTCATCATTATTGATGCTGAATTTCTGTGAATTGACCACAATGTGAACTCTGAAGCAAACTACATGTAAGTTCTGTTTAGGCTAACTTTCAGGCTAGTCAATTTCACTTACTTTGTTTTTGCATCAACCTACTGCAGAAAGTTCATCACAAGTTTCACTCGAATTAGTTTAGACCTCTCTATTATAGATATAGTAGATTTGTTTAAAAAAAAATAATATGCAAAATCTGATTGCTTAAGGGAATTGTTCTGAGAAATATTGAAAATAAAGAATCACGTATGAATACTGATGGATCCTGACTTCTTCTATAATGTTTTATGCTGCAGTATAGTAGTTTGAGTGATGCAGTTTTGCTGTGCACTCCTTCCAATTTTTATTAATTTCATATATGTCGTTAATTAGTGGAGTAGCAACATATTGGCTAAGAGAAGATTGATTAATTTTATTTGGATATTCTTGTCAAATAAATATTTTAAAGTTATGAAAAAAAAGAGTTGCGTCAAGAAATGAATATCATGAAATTGACAGTACATACAGTGATGGAATAAAGAGGGGTGTAATAGTCAATCAAGTAATCTTAATAATTAAAGCTAAGAGAATCTAGCTACCTATGAAAAGGAATAAATCTCAGAGATAGGGGTTTCCTTTGAGTTGGAGCCAGAGATATCTACATTGAGTCGAAGGGAAAGACAGACAAAACTACTCGATAAATGTTCTAACTTATTTGTTACAAACAGTTGATGGGAATGTAGATGTTACATACAGTTGGAGATTAATAAATCTGAAGAAAGCAAATCTGATCATGAAACTGAAGTGGCTTGGGGCTAAGCGCTAATTTTTTATGTAGGCTACTCAATGTTGAGCCATAAGCGCTAATTTTTTTTGTAGGCTACTCAATGTTGAGCCATTTTATTTTTGGAATGTGTCCATGAACAAAATACCTTACCAAGAGATTGAGAAACACTCTTTCTCAGAGGATAGCTTGGACTGCCTTGTGATGCATCTGCTAACTTTTGTTACATAATTTCCTTGAGCTGAACAAATCATTAAGTTACTCCGTAATATGCTAAACTTTTTTAGCCTACACATTAATTACCTTGTATTTTCCTCTTGAAAACAAGAAAAATCATATTACATTCAAAAGTTAGAAGATGTCTGATATTTTCTTCAAGCTTAAATGAATCTGAGACTCAATTTTGACTCTTCTAATTTGAGTTTTCAAATTGAAGGGAACAATTTTTTCAATTTACTTTTTTTTGCCTTTCTTCTATAGCTCATGCATGTTCGGCAACTGTCGTTTAATGTAAGTTACTGTCTGACAAACTTGGTAAACTGATATTCTATGGTAGTCAAATCTTTTTGACTTGGAAGAACCTGTAAGAATATTGACTATATCAGAAGTAATTAATTATATAATTTAATCTTCAAGTGTCTCAAATCTGTCTTGGAAATTGATAGACCTCTATATTTAAGCCGAGAAATTCTGATGACATAAATATTATGTCACCTATTAATGAGCTTAAGACATGCTGCTACAAAATATTATTGTTCATTTTTTATTTCTTGCATTCTTTCATTTGCTTTTCTATTCTATGCTGTAAAATTCTCTATTCTACATTGCTAATGATCTCGATATTGCTTTGTTTGCAAAATTTGTTCTGACTAATTCTTCCTGATTCTTATTTTAGGAACCTCGTGGTCTGGCTAAAAATGGTTCAAAATTGGAACAGACAGCTAAGCCAACTATTCTAAAACCATCACGAGGATTGAAATATCCAATTCAAAAGACAACGGTAAAGTCTGGGAACAGTGTTAGTTCAAGCAATGCAACTGCTAATATAGTCTCAAGAAGCTACAAATCTGCGTCTGCTGCTTCCCATGGACCACTTACAGAAGTGCACTCCAATGTCACCATTCCTCGCCCATTTTCTCTTGCAACTGATAAGCGAGCTGTTACTCCTTCAGGCAGTAGAGAAGGTGCACGCAAATTGATTCCCAAATCCTCAAACCCAAAATCGCCTTCAACAGTTAAAGGGAAGCAAGCAAGAAATGTTCCGGTACATGTTCTACTAATACTTGATACTTCTTCAAATTAATGTTTCTTTCTTTATCTTCTTTTTCCACCAATGGTAGAGAGGTGCTACTCCAATTTATGCACTTTGCTTAAGACATCTTGAGGCTTATAACTTCTTGAAAGCTCGTGTCACAACTTCCCCTTCCTGTGTGGTGTGCGGGTGTTGGTGGGTTTGGCTGTGGACGGGTGGTGGGTGTATGGATTTGCTATATTTAATGAATCAAAGTTGTCCTATGCTTTGAACATTGAAGTGTCACTTAAACTTCCTCAAATAACCTGAAGTTGAAGCTGTGTTACTCCTTTTAAATTTTCTTCAAGTGTCTTAGGAGTTACTTTTGAGGTTAATGGTTTATTAATTTCATTTCCAACTTCCAAATTCCTGTTTTGTTTGCTTAACAGAATTATCTAGTCTAAAAGATATAAAATATGATCTCAACTGACCATCCTAATTTATAATCAGGATTTCTCAAATGTTTCTCTACTGTCCACATTATGAAATATACTATAAACATTGAAATGAAAGATGAATGGCTAAAAGTCGACCCATTTCATGCAAGCGTAAGAAAGTAATTCTTTGAATCTTATTAATTTTAATATCAAATTCATGTAGCCAGCCTTTTACATATGAAATTACAAATTAGTCCTGAATAAGTAAAATTCTCTACCCATAAGCTAACAAACTTTTCCTTAATCAGGTTCTTTTATTTGAATAATGCGCTTATACTTCAACCAATTTTTGACTGGTACAGTGTAAACCAACTTAGGTTCACAACATCAAACTTGCAATACTTGAATTCAGCTTTAAGCAAAAAATGAGACCCTCACATGCCTTCATCCTACATGGATATCTCTAAAATCAAGACAAGACTCAAAAAGGGGAAGGCAACCGATCAATTTCCTGACAATCCTCCAAATAATTATTTCCAAATCCTTAACAAGAAATTGTTTGCATCAGCATTTATTTACTTTTCTCTTCTCTAGATCAGCTTCTTTAATTGGTTTGGTGTCAGTACACGAAATATCCCTTTTTGGATTATCAATCATATTTTGAATATGAAAAATCAAATTCTAATCTTTGTTCCCCCCTAACCACTGTCCTGAATGGTACATTTACAGGGTACTTCAAAGCGAACCGTTGTAACCAGCAGTATGAAAAGCAGGGATTTAGAAAATAAAAGGTTGATTGTTATGGTTATTTCAGCTTAATTATGACAAATGGTAGGTTCTGTTGTAGATGCTTACCATGTTCTCCATGAATTGTTTAATTTTCAGAGGTCGTGAAGAGAAAAAGGAACCTGTGACATTTGACTGGGAGTCTACTAGTCACAAGGTGAGAGGTGCTGTTGTTACGACTAGCAGCATGAGAAGCAGCGTATCAGAATACAAAAGGTTGGATTTTTTTTTTGTTATTATTTTAGTGTTAATTATATAATGGTGATGGGTTAAGCTTACAGGTGCTTCTTGTTTTCCTTTGTGTCTTTGACAATTTGTTTAATTTTTAGAGGTCATGAAGAGAAAAAGAAGCCTGTGACATTGGACAACCAGTCTACTAGGCTCAATGCAAGAGGTGCTAATGTACTTGGACCAGTAAGAGGAAGGTGAAGTACACTTCCCACTGCAAATTTTGAGCATATCACTCGTGGATTATGTATTGGAACAAACATATGGTTATTTCTTACATGCAACTTACACTATTTCTTTAAGAATTTAAAAGGCTTCCTTTTTCTGAACGTCCAGGTCACTTAATCTTCCCCCCCGTAATAAATTTAGTTGCAATATTCGTACTGACAGCAGAATCAACAATGGTACCAGAGATGATAGATTAAAAGAGGTAAACTGTTTCACAATCCCTATCTGTTGTTTAGCAATGTTTGTGTTCCATCATGCTGCATTATGTTTAGCAATGTTTGTGTTCTATCATGCTGGATTAATATTGTTATACCCATGAAATTTGATAGCATTGTTGAGCCATTTCCCGAGGTTGTGGACCTTAGATGACCCCATATTGAAGGTTTGTGGCTTTTCTGCTATGGATGTCTCTTACAAAGTACATCAACACATACCTGATAACACTGAAAAGATTACTGATTAGCATTTTTCAGCCACTTACGTCGAGCAGAAACAGGATTTGATCATGAATTATTACAAAATCTTTTAGAGAAGAAGCCCTATAAAGTTTGCTGCATTGTTAGTTAGGAATTAGTCAACTTGCCATTGTCATATCATCATTTAAACCTTTTTACCAGCAGTATGTCGCACAATTTGAAGTCAGCTGTAAAATTGACTTAGTCCTCTATAAGTTGGTGCCTAGTTTCCAGCTGAGGCAGCTGTGAGTGAGGGTCCTGTTCTAAAACCTTGACAGCCAGTTCTCTAGCAGGCTGACCTACCTTTGCTTATGCGGTTCAAGTAATCCTACAAATTCCTCCAGACAGAGAGAGTCTAGACAAAGGAGGATGAAGATGATTGTTCTAGGGAGCCACGGTTATATATGAATGTAAGTTAAAGAGCCAAATGGAATCATGAACCAAATATATAAGTTGACTTTTGTAACCTGAAATTTATCACAATTCATCACATAAAGTGATTCTAGAGTGTTAGGAGCCCTTTTACCCCTAATCATTTTCTTTAGATGTTAAACTTTTCAAGAGGTGCCATACTTGTAACTTTTCCTGGGTGGGAAATTAAGCCATAGCTTGGTCCAAGCTGGATTGCACCCCAGACCTCTTGCCCACTTTCAAAAAGGTTATTATCACTCTGATGTGATTGTGCTTGTGCCTTACTTGTATTAAGTAGGGTTCAAAAGCAAAGTAATATGTTACCTAGCTCCTGGACTGAGTGTAGCGACTGGCATGGCATTCTACTTGGTGATATGGACGACATCCCAACATAATTACGCTAGACAAGTTGCCACATGATTGTATCCACTGTTGTTGTTGTTAGTTTATTGCTAGGCTCCCTTTTGCAGTCTAGTTATTCATGTTTAGGGCACATATTCATTTCTAACCTTATTCCATTGTGAAGTATAGCAACTCAGTTCCATTCTCTATTATGACATAATTGAAAGACTTGTTGAAAGTCCCTTCCACTGCACCACCACTGCACAACTCCGAAATTGTAGTGAGGGTTGAGGAAAATTATTTTTGTATTTGTGAAGTTGTGGAGATGGTTTGAGGGAAATTACCCACAATTAAATGCGTGTCCAGCAGGAATTATACCTGGGTTGCTCTGATACCATGTTGAAAAACCCTTCCACTGCACCAAAACTCCGAAGTTGTGGTGAGAGTTGAGGGAAATTATTTTGTAGTTTAACAAGACTGTAATTGCTTATTTGTATACATATATGATACCATTTGAGAAACAAATGCATGCTAATCAGAGCTCTGTAAATGGATAGTGCTGTTTTTTTTTTTTTTTTTTTTTTTTGACAGACATTTGTAAATTAACTTCTTGAAACTAATTGTGCAGGGAAGAAATGATGCGAGGGTGGTTAATGCAAAAGTTTTCACTCCTGCCGTGACAAAGGTCAGAACTGATACAAAAGCAATCACCCTACCAGCTGCAAAACTCAAAACTGAAGTCAATAAGGTATAATTCTTCATTAAAAATGTAATCTTTCCATCAAGGATTACCATTGTTCTTCTTACATAACAAGCTAGACATTAAAGAAGAAAATCTTATACTGAATTTTATAGACGGCCCCATCTTGGATGAGTAACTCGTCGCCTAGCGTGAGGAGGCCACGATTTGGTGAGCAGTCACTTGATGGGAAGAAACCACGGTAATTATCACAACTCGAGCAAAAGAACTTCTCTACATCCACTCGTATATAGATTGCATGTACCTCTTCTTCCTCCCTTGATGTTTGTTTGTTCCTCTTACGCAGACAAGAGAAGCCTCGCTGGCGATAAATTTGGGGTGAAGAGGCAAAATCTCACCCAACAGCAAGTCATATGGTTGATGTGAATATAGTAGTAGCCTCCAGCAATAAAAGAAGCCCTATACTCTCTCTCAAAACATATGTGCATTTACAACTCTGCCCATTGGTACTTATGTGAACATCTTCGGTTGCATTTGTATTTCTGTACTGAATAAAGACACAGCCCGAGTATGGGAAATTCTATTTGCACACGGCATTTTACTCTTGATGAACAGTTTTGAAACTTATAAATAATTACAAGTTTGTTATTATTTTTTAGACTAAGATATTCTTATAAATCCCAACTTCTTAAAATTTGCAATTACGATTCATCGTCTTCTTTCTATATTTTCTCTTTAAAATTCTAAATAATTTTTTTTGGTATTTAATAAAAATATATTTCCTACAAAATTATCGGTTTGATTTCTTGATCCCTTAAAATTTTTTACATTAACGTTCCTGAAAAGATTAGAAGAAATTTAAATTCTTTGATTTTATCATGACAAGTTAAATTTAGAGTTTGACTTTGAGTTTTTTTATACAAATGGAAAATTTCAACATGCAATAGGTGTCAGAGAATAAATTTAAGGTACGATTTGAATTTTTTTTTACGATTTGAATTTTTTTTTAGATTTTATGCATATTTGTTTGAAATTTGGTGTTAATTAGTTTTCTTTTGTGGGGAGACTTCGCTTGTTGGTCGGATATTAATATCCAACCAGCACGTTTATTGGTTAGGTAAAAATGGGATCGGACGTAGTAGGGAGTTAGAGAAAAGGAGGAGGGGTATTTTTGGAAAAAAATTTAGATGCAAAGAGTAAAATAGTAGTATAAAGAATAATCAGGACGCCAAGAGTAAAGAGTATCTTCCTATATTACTAAATGAAGAGGAGAGAGAAAATTTTCAATTTAGAAAACAAAAACAAAATTAAAAAAAAGATAAAATTAGGATGTGGCTTTCCTCATTTTAGATATTTTTCAAATTTATACAAAATATCTTTCTATTACTAAACGAAGATGAGAGAGAAAACTACTAATTTAGAAAACAAAAAAAATTTAAAAAAATAGATAAAATTAGGATGTGGCTTCCCTAATTTTAGAGATTTTTCAAATTTATACAAAATATCTAACTACCACCTAAATAATAGAAAATTACCATTATGATAGGACATGCATAGAGTGGATTATTTTTCAAAATAAATAAATAATTTTTCTTAACTGCTCGCTTCTTTATCTCAATAATAAAAACAAAATAAAATAAATTTAATGCTACTCAAATTATTGCCTTGAAATTTAATTATATAATTATAAAATTACAACTATTTTTGTCAAAATTCCAAATTTGTAGCGTACATTCAAGAAATGAAAACAAAGTGAGATGTTTTATTACTACACCGCTACCGTTTTTGTCAAAGTAATTTAAAGATCACAATTTAAAAAAAAAAGTGCAAACAAAATTTATCTCTTCTTTAATTTTCTCTCTTCAACACTTTTAAATATAAAAGATTTATTTCAGTTATGAACATTTAAAAAAAAAAAAAAATCTGATTGGTTAGGTTTTGGATTCAAGAGACATATTGGAGTTGGAGCATAATAGACCACTCTATATGAATATCAATTTTGCATCATCAAAATCGACGCCCAAATAATACCAAAGAAAAAAAAAATAAAATAATAAGAATTCTATCTTCTTCATAATAAATACCTCTAAATATTATTAAGTATTGCGTGGGTTTTCCACTACTAATTAGAGAAACTCATAAGGTGTAGATTGACGAGAATTATCCTTTCCTACAAAGTTTGATGCAAAGGTGTTCTATGGTTGATTGTTTCCAATGGTTAATCAGAGAACAACACTTGTTTGATCTCTAGGTATCATGATCATATGATGTTGTATTTTGGGTTGCAAACAGGAAAAAAAAACTCTTGATTCGGAATTTTAAATATAATATGGATAATAAATTTGTTTAGAGATAATTTCTATTTATATTTATAGATCATGATTTCAAATTTTTTAACCTTATTCTTATTTAAAGTCAAACAATAAGATGCTCATCTCATACGTTTGAAGAATTTACTCTTGTTATCCAATTTATACGTGAAAAATACAAATATTAAGAATTTCAGCGTAAATTAGAAATTTAAATTCTAGATTTTTCAAATATATAGTTAGAAGGCCACTTGAAAATTCCTGAATAAATTAAAAATATTGTGAATATATAGTTTTATAAATTATCTTCTTAGATAAACATTTGATATTTGATAACAATTTTAGTAAAAATATATTTTACTTATCCTTCTCTTAAATTGAAATATATAAAAAATTATTCTGAGCTTTGTTATTTTGTCTGGCAACTATGCATAATATTTGATGCTAGATAAATACCTCATAATTTTTATAATGATCTTATAATAAAAATTTCATTATTTAATAAGCACTTAGATAAATAATTTAATGTCAAGTTATTTATAACTAATAATTCTTTATCACTATTATATAATACAAATATAGATAATAATTGGCTTAACCCTTTTTTTTTTTTAAAAAAAAAAACTTGATTATTTCTTTTTGCTCATCCAAGTTGCTTTTTTCTGGTCAATTATATTGATAATAATCTATATCTTTACTACATATACAAGTAGCAATTTGGAAATTTTAGTTTGTCAATTTCATCCAAATTGAAATAAAAATAATTTATCCTCTTAACTTTAGAAACATAAGCATATAATATGGATAATAATGAAATATTATTATCATCTTTATATATATTTATACATACTGATTAATAACACTTTGACCTTATCAATATTTAAATGTAAACACAATTAACCTTTTCGTGAATTTATTTTTCAAATCTATATTTAAACTTGGATAAACATATAATAATTTCAATCTAAAATAGAAATTTAAATTTTCAATTACGTAATGGATAAAACCTTACTTGAAATTTTAAAGTAAATTATACTATAATTGATAATGATATTATATCTTTCTCTTGAAATAAGCACTTTTTTTGGCTAATCAGCAAAAGCAATTTAGATAAGCACTTGTATTGATAAGTATCTAACTCTAGTGAAAAGTTATTTTACTTATCCCTTTGATGAATATATATATCATTTAAATATAAGATCAATATCAGTTTAACTACTAACTTATTCATTATATTTTTGTCCATCAAAATTATATAATATACAACTCTATATAATTGATACTAGTACTCAAGAAAAAGTTAGAGGGACATGATAATTCTTATAAGAATATAAATTATTTTATAACAACATAAATTATTGTATATATAACTTATAATCCATAATTTAGATTTGTTTTATAGGTAAACACATCTTATACTCAAGATAACAACTAACTTAACCTCTCCTTATGTTTTATGTTTTTTTTTTGGTTTTTCCTTTTTATTAAAATTTTAACTTGCACTTTTCATTATCCAACTTACTTCTTTATGATAATCACACACACACATATATATAGAGGAAACGGGAAATACACCGGCGGTGAAGGGAGTTCCTTCACCGCCGCTTAGGTGGCCCAATAAAATTATAACACGGAGCGTCATTCAAGATAACAAATAAATGAATTCTCTTAAATGACACCACGTGCAATAATTTTATTGGGCCACCTAGGCGGCGGTGAAGGAAACTTTCTTCGCCGCCGGTGTATTTCCCGTTTTCTCATATATATATATATATATATATATATATATATATATATATATATATATATATATATATATGAGTAAACGGGAAATACACCGTCAGTGAAAGAAGTTCCTTCACCGCCGCTTAGGTGGCCCAATAAAATTATTACATGTGGCGTCACTTAAGGGGTATTTAAGAGAGTTCTTTTATTTGTTACTTTAAGTGGCGCCACGTGTAATAAGTTTATTGGGCCACCTAAGCCGCGGTGAAGGAACTCCCTTCACCGCCGGTGTATTTCCCGTTTCCTCATATATATATATATATATATATATATTTATATTTATTTATTTATTTATTTTACAGAATCATTTATGAAAACATATATTGTGATAATCATTTTATAAGACTTTTCCTACATAGATGTAAACTCGCTTTAGAGTATTGTAAACATGTTTTCGGTACATTTTTAGATAGTCTAACTCAAAATAAACATCGATTAATATGTATATCTTACAAAATGATTTATATTAACACAGTTTTTACTTTTTGTTAATCATATCAGACTGAATTAATAGACTATCATGTGTATGCATTCCATTTGACGACTTGACAAACTCAAAAAATAAATGTATATTTTTGGAGAAGAAGTAACTATTATACAATTAAAAAAAAAAAAAAAAAAAGAAAAAGAAAACCCTTTTGAAAAATTTCTTGGGATACTAAACCAGGCCCATCTGAACGGCCCAAATTCTCCATCCAAATGGCCGTCAGTTCAAGATCCAACACCGCGGTTCCGGATGCGCTATCAAATCTCCACATTACCCCTGCCTAATCACATTTCACCCCAACCGACATTCGAGAACACGGGGTATTTCTGTACTTTCACCTCTTTCGTCTTCTCAAGAAGGTGGGGGTAATTCTAAATGCGCACCACGCTTTACTTAGTGAGCACCACATCATATAGTAAACATATAGTAAAGTGATTTACACCTAAGGGGAAAGGGTAATTCTACGGTCCTGCCTTTTTTATCAGTTAGTCCCAATTTCTCAGTGAGTCTCAAAAGATTTTAAAATATAGATATTTTTTCTTAGTGACCTCTATTTTTTTCTTTTAGTTTTTCGGAATTGTCTCCTCTTTTTTCTTCTCTCTCAATAGTAGCAACGACTATAATAGCGGCGGAGACAACAGGTAATAGCTGTCTCGCTGCAACAGTGTTACTGTAATAGCGGCAACAATAACGGTGACAGAAGTGGCAGCGAAGCTCATGAAGAGAAGAGATTGAGGGTTTCTTTGTTAAAAGAAATTATGACAAATTGTAATTATTTGTTCCCGAGATCACTAATGAAAAAATATATAGGACGTATGTAGTGCTCACTAATTCAAGTGCGGTGCACATTTAGAATTTCCCAGAAGGGGGAGAGAAGTTTCGAGGCCCAGGCCTTGCTTTCAGTCTTTTTTTTCCCAAGCGAACCGAGAGAAACAAGAGAAAGAACTAGAAACCCTAGCCTTAACCCTAACCCTAATTCTCGAAGAGATCCCTAGCAATGGCATCGTTCGCTGAAGCTCCCCCCGGCGACGCGAAAGCCGGAGAGAAGATCTTCAAGACGAAGTGCGCGCAGTGCCACACCGTCGAGAAAGGAGCCGGCCATAAGCAAGGTATCGATCTCCCCAACCAAAATCCTTTATTTTGTTGAAATCTCTTCAATTTTTATGTTCTCTTCCATCGATTTTTTTACGTCCATATTTAATTTATTATTCTAATTTCGTTCGATCGATCCGTACACAGAAACCCTAATTGTTGGTGTATTCTGAATTCGTTTGAAATTCGCGTAGGTCCGAACTTGAACGGATTGTTCGGGAGGCAATCTGGAACGACTCCGGGGTACTCTTACTCAGCTGCGAACAAGAACATGGCTGTGATTTGGGAGGAGAACACTTTGTACGATTATCTTCTCAACCCTAAGAAGGTAAGCACCTAATCCCTAGACTCGGTTTGTTACTCATTTATTAATGTCAATATTTGGTGTCATGTATATGATTGTGAATGTTTAGTGATGAGAATGAGCGGGTTTAAGAGCCAAATTTTTGCCAGATCTGTTCAAAATTTTGAATTAAAAATAAAAAAAAATTATTTTTCTAATTTAAAATTTTGGGCCGGTCTAAGAATTTAGACCTGCCAATTCTCATCCCTACGAATGTTAGGTATTTATGTACATGTATTTTTGCTAAGGATTGCTTTGTGATATGTGTAAAGGCTGTTTTCATTGGAAGATATTGTTTTTGCGTGAATTCCATGTATAATTTAAGATCGGATTTGTGTTAGATAGGTCGTGATTTGAGTTCTTTGTTCTTGCATTGTTTTGTTGATGAGGAGGATGAGGGTGATGAACCCTTAAAGGGCCCTTGGTTGTTGTATGAAACGGTAGAATTGGTAATGCGGCTAGAAATGAATAACTTTTGCTTTCTTTCTTATCAGCATGTTGTCATTTATTTATAATTATGGGTTTTTTTTGGGATCTTACTACAGCTCTCAGAGTACAATTATGACTTGGCAACTGATTTTGCTTTTGTATATGGTTTGTTCTGGGTGTAAATGTTGATTGGTACATTTTAATAGAACAAAAAGAAGTTTGAAGCTGGGTTGGAAATGGTGTCTGCGCACTTGTGAGTTGTGATGCAGCGAAATTCAATTAGTTTTCTTCTTCATCAGTAGAGGTCATCATGTAATGTGTGTAACAAAACATCGTCCAGAGGTCATTAGTCAATTGAACTTCATATTCCACACTATTAGGTTTTAGAAACTACAGTTAGGTTGAGCACATCAGCAGAAGCAAAATATGGGATGCATATGCGAGGAGTGTATATTAATTCCTCATCAAGGGTGCATATGCTGAGAATGGTCTGAGGCAGATGATGCTCAATCAGTCACTTGGTTTCTTGGGCTTGATTATAACATGGTGGAAGCACCTTGATGATCATAATTAGTAACTTAGTGCTTGCAGGAGGTTAGAAGATAAATTTTCTCGTGTGTGAAAACACTTTCAGGATGTTGCCATGTTCGTGATTGAGGAGAATTTTACATTGCGGTAAATCCGTGTATGTCATCAGATAAATCCAGCTATGTCAACATATCATTCCTCAGAGTAAAACTTTGATATCAATGGTACCACACTTCATTTTCCAATTGAGTGCAGGGAATTACCGTGTTTAGAGAAGGATCGGAGGGAGAAGGGTGGGGGAATCCATACGAGTCCTATAGTAATTAAAACTGAGGATTAAGCCTAATTAGTAAATGTATACATGTGAAAAGTTTTCATGTTTTATTAATGAATGGTTTGGAAGCTATGTTAGAAATTTGCTAAATACGTGTAAAAATTTGCCAAAATAAAAAAACAGGCTATACGACTTCAATGGTTATAATATTTTGGGGCAAAACTCTTTTGTTGAGTGTATACATATTTGCAATGTTTCATATTTTGGTACTGAATGGCTTGAAAGTTATTATAAAATTTGGTAAATGTTGTTGGCAGTGAAAATTTCCAGGTAAAATCGGGTTTTCCACAACAGAAAGTGGAGCTAACTCTGTAGCTCCGCGTTTGGTTATTTTTAGCCTCACGTTCGAATGAAACGCGGAGCTATTCATATTTCCGCGTTCTGGTTTCCTAGCTCCACGTGAGCAGATAACTAGAATCATAAATTGATTGGGTTTAAGATTTGGACTTACCCAAATACCCAAATTAAGTCCAATCAGAACTCTAAATCAAGAGATTTAAATCAAAACTAAGATATTTGATTGGAATCCTTGATGAATACAAATTCTATTTCGATAGAAACTCTCATATGGACCTAAGGCTATAAATACCCTCTTGAAAAAGCCCTAGGGGATCTTTTGGAAGTTTTTGTGAAGTTCGAGTTTTACGCGTGAGAGCCTTGAACGAATCAAGACCAGAGAAGATCATCCAAAGTCGGCCGGCATCTTCTTCATCAAGAGCAAGAAGACCATCGTCGTCAGATCGTCAAAAGGAACTACTAGTTAGATCCCATCGCTACGAGATCCCACTTTTCATTGTAAAAGAGAGTTATAAATCCTCTCGTTTGTTCTTTTCTTATTCACTTTCGTTGTAATCTAAGCTGTATTCAATGGAAGGGAAGCAAATTTCTGCTGCGGACAAATGTGTGTAAAAATATGTTAAAAGAATGATCTATAGTTATTAATGAATGGTTTGTAGGTTATGTTAGAAATTTTCTAAATATGTGTAAAAAAATATGCCAAAAAAAAAGATTGTACGACTTCAAAGCTCTTTTCCTGAGTGTATACATGTTTGCAATGTTTCATATTTTGGTTCTGAATGGCTTGAAAGTTATGATAAAAATTTGGTAAATACGTGTAAGAATATGTTAAACGAATGATCTCCATTAGTCCTGTAGTTATAACTACATTGACGTCAAGCCAAATTTAGTGAGAATATACCCATGACAAAGTTTCATATTTTATTAATAAAAAATATAGAAATTAGGTTAAAGATTTACTATTTATATTTAAAAATATCCCAAATTGAGAAAGCAATAAATAGAACTTCTATAGTTAGGCTAAGCCCATTTAGTAAGTGTATAATACTATAATAATAAGTGGTTTTGGTGGTTACGTTAGCAATTTCATAACTACTTTAAAAATATGCAAAAATTAGAAAATCGGTTGTGAGAACTCCTTATGAAAATTGAGGGTTAAGCCTCCATTTATAGTTTTTAGAGAGTGTACATATGTGGGAAAATCTCATATTTTGTTAATGAAGGATATGGAGTTTACTCTAGAAATTTGCCAAACGTAAAAATACGCCAAAATAAGAAAAACAATTTGTAAAACTCCTATGGTTGTGAAATTTGAGGGTTATGTTCCATTTAGTGAGTGTATACACATGACAAAATTTCATGAATGATTTGGTTGATATAATGGAATTTTCTAAATACATATAAAAATTAGTCAAAATAAGAATATCGGTCTATAAACTTATATAGACAAAATAAGATTAATTTCTACTCCTTCACTAATAAAATTGAAATTTTGCCATGTGGTGGACCCCCCCCCCCCTCCTCCCCAACTGCCATCTATTACATCCAATATCCAGCCACCAGCTACATTTAATTTTAAGCACTTTATTTATTTATTTTTAGTTTCCCATCATTCTGATTTATAAAGCGGAGGATTACTATCTTGTCTTAGTAAAATTTTGATAAACTTGATTTATGCACTTCAATTTCATGAGTTTTATTGTTGCATATTAATAGAAACACATCAAAAAGTCAACACTTTTGAAATGAAATTTGCAAGGATTCAGAGCTTTATTTATAATGTAATAAGTAATGCCCCCGCTCGAAATCTGTGTAGCGGAACGCTAATATGAATATCTTAAGTCTCAATACAATAACAAGAATTAAAATAGTTTATAATCAACCATAGTTTCTTCTTTTAAAAAAACTAGCTACAATTATTTTATGAATTAATGGTAATCATTATAAACTACACTAACTCATGTCTCGAAGTGGGGCTGTTCGAGTTAGGGGTATTACATAATAACCATCAATTATATCAGGGAATCAGCCAGATATTTCACCCTCTTATCTATGATGTTCATGTATGCTTATTAGGGTACTTAATGTTAAAACACTTAAAATTGTCGTTCCTACCTACACTTCAAAGGGATTTATTTGCTTACAGATGATGTTTAGCTGCTTTTTACAATTGAGGTTGAAATTTAGGAGGGCACAAAACTTAAAGTTTTGATTGGTTTTTGATTTGGCATTTTTTGCTAGGTTTTGATGTTGTAAATAAATTACTTGTATTTCGATACTAGTGGATTCAATAGTTACCTATGCTTCATATACATGGGTATAGACGCTAAACAACATAGCACCACTACCAACTCTCAGAAGTACATGTAAAGCAGAAGTATGTTTTCCGGCATGTCTTGGACATAATACGGCTTTATGTTGGAAGTGTTCATGATATAGTTACGGGAAATTCTATTTACGCATGGCAAATTACTTTTGACGCCCAGTTTACTCTTTACACCAACTTCCCATCTTGAAACATCACTAATTTACTTTTTACGTTCAATTTTTTTTTTCAAATTCAACCCTCCCTCTCTCTTCTGCCTTCGTCCATCGCGAGCCCTAAAATTCCCAAACTTTACTCCAAACCCTAATATGAAAAACAATGTTCAAGAAAGCGTTTTCATTATGCGTGCGGTCCAGGACCGCATAACGCATAATCGGATTACGCGCCGATTATGCGGATTACGCGGAATTATGCGGAATATTAATATTTTAATATATATTAATATATTAATTATTAAAAAATGGATATATTAATGCTATAAAACTCTAAAAAATTATAAATAATAACCGTAAGCATATAAAATGAATATAAACTGGCTCTACATAAGAAATTAAAAAGATAGAAAGACTTATCTGTTAACTCCCAATGTAAAAAAAAGAACGATGCATGTATGTATGGATCAAAAACGTCGCTCACCTGCAAATCAAAAAGAAAATTTAAATGAGAATCAATATATATGATATATAAGAATTAAAAAAGTTCTTTAACACATAAAAAATGAACAATGCATGTACAAATGAACATATGACAATAATCCACATATTGCTAATACATGTTTGTGTCAACTACATAAATAATTAGTTTTACATATTCAAAAAATAATACAAGTTTTTATCAAATACAGTTCATCCCACTCAACAAATTCTCTACTATTCCTCATTGTCATCTTCATATTGAACATTGTTTTCCAACTCCTCCTCAGAGCTATCATCATCATCGTCATTCACATCATCACCCTCTTCTTCTAAAACAGCTATAGCTTGATCATGTTCAGGAAGATCTTCAACAACTGCACTGGATGAACCCTCTTGTGCTCTCATTCCCGCTGCAGCTCTCCTTCTTAGCGTCCTTTTGCTCCTCCTGAGTCTATCTTCGTTAGCTCCACTTGCCGCAGCAACAAGATCCCATGTTAAGCCGGAACCAGGGAAGATCTCATCTTCGTCATCATTCTCTATTTCTTTAACAAATTCATCTTTCCAGTGTAAAGCTCTGGAATCATCTGAAGCAATCAACACATCCTTACTATCTCCATCCTTCTTCTTCGCATTCCTTTTCTGTGCCATTTTTTTGTTAAACTGAACGAAGACGATATCATTCAATCTTTTAGCATCCAGCCTATTCCTCTTCTTTGTATGTATCTATAAATTTATATATGATTTTACAGAAGAGAAAAAAGAAGGTTAGAGTGTTAACTCTGAAAATAATATAATTAAAAATTATAAAATATATAATCATTGTAGTAGTATTTACCCCTTCAAATACACTGAAATTTCTCTCGCACCCTGAAGAGCTACTTGTCAAGTTTAGGATCTTAATTGCTATTTTTCGAAGATTTGGTGCATCTCCTCCATAAAAATCCCACCAATGAGCTATTAAAGCAACATATAACAATATGTTAATAATTAGAAAGAATAGAATTTAATATTAAATTCTTTTAAATTTCATGTATAAAGGTTACCTGGATCGAAATTATCCGTGCCATTAAAACTCATTCGGTACCTTTCCGCCATCCCACTCCCCATAAGTCCCCCCTTATCTTTGTAGACACGAAATTCATATGAGCCAATCTGATCTTGGACATCATGCTCAGGGTAAAATATGCATATGCAATGCATGACGGCATTTGTTACTAGTGTATTTTCTGTGACTGTATTATCCCTATAATAATAATAGGGATTAAGATAATATGTCATCAAATGCAATATACTATCAAGTCTGCCCCTGGATTCTTTCTCAATTATATTAATAATTGGTCTAAATGCAGACTCCTTTCGATTGCAAGCAGCTTTGATCTCGTTCTTTGCATCTTCCAGCATTCCATAGACAAAACCCATTGAAGGTCTACGATCAGCATCAACAATTCTCAGCAATTTAAACAAAGGAGTGTATACCTTCAGAAGCTCTTTAATGTCTTTCCAAAAGGAGTCAGAATATATTGTGGTTTTAGTTGACTTGCCCTTCTCTGTCTTCGACCATCTGTTATTATCCCACTTATCTGAAGACACCATAGCAGCCAACTGTGATTTTTTGTCTAGCAGGCAGCTCAAGCTTAGGAAGGTGGTGGCAAATCTGGTGATTCCTGGACGAACAAGCTCCCTCCTGTTTGTAAATGAGCGCATCAAAGCCAGAGTACTGTGATGCGCATAGAGAAAAACTGTCATTGATCTTGCCTTCTCAATCACCGCTTTGTATTTTGGTATCTTACCAATACCCTCCAACATAAGATCTATAGTGTGGGCTGCACAACTGGTCCAAAATATATTAGGCTTTCTTTCCTTCAACATATTTTTTGCTGCCATGTTGGATGGGTGGTTATCAGTAACCACTTGAAGCACGCGCTTCTCACCCACTTCCTTGATACAGTTTTCCACCCAATTCAATATGTATTCGCCAGTATGTGCATTGGCCGAGTCCTCAATGGATTTAATGAAGCATGTGCCGCTCTTACAATGGACACATAAATTCATAATACTTCTATGCTTTCTGTCAGTCCATCCATCAGTCAAAATACTGCAGCCATATTCATCCCACGCTTCCTTTGACTTCTCCAAGCTGTCTTCAATTTTTTTGTATGCCTTATCTAAAAGAGGCACTCTCAATTGATATTGGCTGGGCCCCTTATATCCTGGACCGTGCTTGCCAACAGCCTCGCAAAACTGATCAAACTCTTCACAGTCGAAAGTGTTAAAAGGAATTCCTTTGGCATATGCCCACATAGCCGCATAATCTTGTGCCAGCTCCTTCCACTTCCTTCTCTCTCCCTCATTGATAACCGTTTGCTTCCATTTACCTTCATCTACTAGTCTGTTCAGTGGACCACTAACACGGGGCCTATGATCTCCAGAGAGTTCGGGTTCTTCTCTCTCTCTTTCTACTGATATCTGCACCTCTTCCCGAAGCTCATAATCAGCTTTCCGCTTGTCAACTTTCCTCTTCTTGATTCCTTCCAAGTTCTCCCTGCATATACGCCTCTCTTCATCTGTGGCAAGCACACATGATGACACTTCTCCTCCAACTCCTGCAATATGTTGCTTCAATCTATTTATTCCCCCTTTCACAATCTTATTACATTTGATGCATTTCACATCATTATAAGATTCTTTCTTTATTAGCCTACCATAATTCCACCCAATGTCATTTGATCCTGGTGGTTTCAATGGAATCTGGCTATCTTCCTCACTCGATGGATTTGGCTGTCCACAACTACTTGAATTAGAGGCAATTGATGATGACATATTCATCAACTTATATACTTTTAAGAAATTCCTACATCACCATTAAGAAAAACAATAACTCACTGAAAAAATTTGAACTATTTCAAATTATAGTTACCGCAAGTAATATAAATTTTAGAAAACATAAGTTTTATTAACTGTTTTAAAAGATTTAAATTTAATTGAAACAAAATAGGAGTTCAAATAAGTCCTGTAACGACCAGTAAAATTTCTGCAGCAAAAAAAATTTTCTTTGCTAAACAAGATAATTTTGTTAAAGAGAACTGAACATACTCTGCAGCAACCAGTCAAAAAAAACTAACAAAAATTAACCACTAACAAAAAACTAAAAAAAACCAGCAACCTATTTTCGCAGCAACCATTTAATTTCTAATTAACGAAATTAGAACATTATTCTGCAGCACCCATTAATTAGTTCTTTGTACAAATTATACAATGTGCAAGATTTGTCAACATTAAAACCGTTCAAGGGAAATAAACAGTGCAAAAATCAACCCCGAACTGAATCTGGAATTTGTACAGGCAAAAAAATTGTATACAAAATTTAAAAAAAAAACGCACTGATCAGAAATTGAAAAAAAAATAAATTTATAAAATTAAACAAGACTAGAAGCAGTTAAAGAAGAAAGGAAAAAAAATTTACCACCGGAGGGGAGGATCGTTCGCCGGAGGGGAGGTTCGTTCGCTGGAGGAGGGAGGACCACAAGATTGATGCTCGGAGGACTCGAGGAAGTAATAATCGGAGGGAATGGAGCCGAGGGATTGATGATCGGAGGATTCGATCGTCCAATTCCTACAATGAATCACTCGATCGACCGATCGATTGATCGAACGGGTCGGTGAAGAAAAGGAATTGATCGGTCGGCGAAGACGAGGAATTGATTGACTGAGAGGAGATTGGGCGATCGGAGGGAAGAAATTTGATGATCGGAGGGAAATTTAGGGATCTAGGGTTTTTTGGTCGAGGGGATTTTCGGGCGAGAGCGAGAGAGAATTTTAGGGGTTGCGACGAAATTAAAAAACGAACGGAGAGAAGGGGAAATTAAAGGGTTGGATGCGGGTCGGGTGCGGGTCGGGTTTTCATATTTTTTCCGAAACCCATTAACCCGCCGGCGATTAATCGCCTATGCGGATTATGCGGACGCATAATCCGCATAATACCGCATAATCGCCCTGTCCGCATGGACAGGGCGATTTTCCCCATTTCTCTGCGTTTTCTGCCCGCAAACGTTTATGCGGGCGCATATGCGCCCGCATAGAACGTTTTTTAGAACACTGATGAAAAAATAGTAACAATTGCAAATAAAAATGCATAAAAAACAAAGAATAATTTTAATTCGTATCTGATATTTGTCTTTCGACACCAATTGCACGTTGGATTTTTTTTATTTGCTTCAAAAAACTCAAATTCTAAATCCTAATTTTGTTTGTCATAGTGAATTCGAAGAATTTAAAATTCTTCCTTATTTTAGAGAGTTAGTAAATCGATGAGTTTGTATGAGGTGTTATTTTTAAGATTAAAATAGCACAAAAAATATTTTTTTGGGTTCTAGAGAGAGAACAAAGGAGAAAGACGATGACAGTATTTTAAAATTTTAAGTAGTTTTTGAGATTTTGGTATTTAAAAGGGTAACTTAGTAAAAAACTTTTTGGCAAACTTGTAATTATTTACAAGTTTCAAATCTATGTGTCAAGAGTAAATTGCCGTGCATAAGTAGAATTTCCCTATAGTTACAGATGAGACATTTGCTTTACTTTGGTTGTATCATATTTCTTTGGGTACTGGGGTATGTAGAAGAAGATTGTAAGTGCTGTTAGGTTATTGGGATCATATGATTAGACCACAATAAAACAGATAATAGTTGCTAATTTAGTGAAAGAGATAGGTCCTCAACAGAGCTGGTCAGAGAAAAAGGGCTGATGTAGCTGAGCCAACAACAATTCTAGATGAACATTCCATTGGTAATTTTGTATTGTCTACTAACTTTTGGAACAAAGATATTGTCGGAATCAATTTTCCTATGATAGAGTCGATCTTCATAAGCCCTTTTGTTTTTGTTTTGTTTTGTTTTAAATTAAACATATGCTTGCAGATGCATGAGCATTATGAACAGAAAGTGTGGTATTATATGCATTAGAAGTCCATATGCGTTTTTTGGTGTGTCTAACAGTAACAAAATTCCTGAGTTTTAGTTTAAATGAATAAAGAAGTTCACCCATCTTTGAAATACCTATAGTTAAATGTATAAAGAAGCTTCATCTATCTTTGTACTTCTTTGGTGAATTTTGATGCATTAAGGTGTCATCAGTAACATTTGCACTTCCCTTTTTTTTTTTTGGTTCTCAAGAATTGTTTATGTTGGTTGTAACTTTGGTTTATCTTTGTCTAGCTGGGTGCTGTCTTCTCGCTTTTGATCGTGTTTTTCCACACATATCAATTAATAAAATATTTTATCAAAATATCTTTTTTTTTCTAGGCAAATAGCTCCTTTGGACATTTTGGTTTTCAATGACCTTGTTTCGATGGACTGCGTGGATATATGCTATTGATGATCTTGGTTATGAGTGTTCGGTTTTGGTCCTTTTACTGCTGAAACTTGATATTACAAGCAATTTATTGTTGTCTGTGTTTCTTTTGCAGTACATTCCCGGCACAAAGATGGTCTTCCCAGGGCTGAAGAAGCCCAAGGATCGTGCAGATCTTATTGCTTACCTGAAGGAATCTACGTCATCCTAATTCGTTGCTGTACCAAAGGATCTAGTAAAAATTTTTCGGCTAATAAGACCTTAATGTTTTTCTGTACCGTAAACTAATATTGCATCTCTCTACGAGTTGCTCTTGTCGAAACTATTCCCATGCTGGACGTGTGGAACGGGATTGATTTTGGGAGCACTGCATATTTTGAGTGGACAGCATCTATGATTTGAGAACAGCCATAATCAGATTGGTGTTTTTTTGGTTCTATTCTGCTTTAGCATTGCCTTTTCTACTTGGTGTTAGGAATCGGCATGTCCAACAAACTCCCAAACGGCAGTTTTTTTGGGATGTAGTTGTGTTGTGGTGGTGCATTCAATAAGCAGCAACTTTCTAGTGAGGGGGATTTTCAAGAGGACCACACTACTTTTTCTAATGAGCTCAATTTACAGTGTATTTTTAGTTTTAAGTGGGCTCGCTCGGAAGGAAAAATGGTGTGCTCCTTTGGAAACTCCCCTAGTTAGGTCCTATGCAGGTTTACAAAAGTAGGGCGCAGATTAACACATCTGATAAGCCAAAATGAGTATAATTAGAAATTGGTAGACTAGCTAATTAAAAAAGATAGTGAAGGCTTACAAAGACGAGATGTTGGAAGTTACTTATTAAGTTACTTATTATTGGAAAGGTAGCTATAAACAGCTACTAAATTTTACTACCGTGTAGAGGAAAAAATGCTACAAGGAAGAAAAATGATGGAGTGCAAAAGTAAATGTAAAAGGAAATTAATTGTGTAAGAATTATAAAGAGGTTCTACATGCTTGAAATGGTTAAGGTTCAATTGATGACTGCACCTAAACATTGATAAAGAAGTTGCAACGATCAGAGTACTTCAACTGTGTTTGTATTTGTATTTTGTATTTAATTGAAGTTTTCCTTTTTTCTTAGTCTAGATAAGAAAAAAAATTCAAAGTGGTCGGAAAAATAATAATAGCATATATACCCCTGGAATCAATTGTAAGTTTAAAAAAATATTGTGAGCAAAATCCCATAATCGAAGGTTATATATGCAAATAAATCCGTGAAGCGGCTGATTAAGTTAATGGGTCCGGCTCCGAAACCCGAGTTCGTTTTCACTTCCGGACCTTCCGCTCGCCAAACCTCCCTACCTCCTCCCGATAGAAAGTCGAAACCCTAACTTTTTCGGCGAAGACAAACGGTGGCGGCGGCGGCCGTGCCGGCGGCGGGATTCGTGCCAATGGCGAAGAAGGTTGCCGTTCAGGCATGCTCGAATTTTCTCTGAAATTTCGATAGATATCTTAATTTAACTGAGATCAAGTTGGCTCTTGCGTAATCTTTAATTAACTTTAGGGTTTTGACCAAATTTTCTCTCGTGTTGCATAATTATTTGGTAAAATGTAAAGTTTAGTAATTATTCAATGTTATTAGCTTGAAATTGGCCGAGTTCTACATAAATAAACATATTTTATCCTTTTTCATAATGCAAAGCTGAAAACTTTATTACTTACACAATTTATTAGCTTTAAGATGGCTTATTAGTATGTAAATAAACTGAGCTTTACAAATTTTAACACAACATTATACGAAATTAGGGAGAAAGCAAAACTGTTTGATCTTTAGCCTTGTGAAAATTGAAATTGAAATGCACAACTCTCTGTTACAATGTTTCTAGGTCTTCTCAATCTATTCCATCAGGAAACTGTTTTTGTAATATACTTTTGATAACGGACACCATTTAAAGCTTGTTGGACGCACTCTTGACACTTGTCGAGAGTCAAGAGCTGAGGCTTCTTGATCTGCATCACTGCAAAAACTTGCTTATTCATTGAATTTACATGTTGAAATGAAATGTTCTGAAAACATTTGAACTGAAAGCATACTTTTTGCTACATTTCAGTGTATAAGAGATATGTTGAGCTTCTTCATCGGAAGATAAAATTAGGTCAAAGATAACTCCTGTTGGATACTCATGTTTATATTTTTTATGTTCTCGATAAGTGAAGACAGAAATATTAACTAATTATGACTATGATAAATGATTATATGATTCTAATGTATTTTGCCACATCCGTTTGAAATATTTATCCTATGTTTTTACAGATCAGTAGTGTTTGTGGATCCGTTTTGTATCGTGTTTTGTCATATCCGCTTCTGCTAGCCATGTCGTTGCATTGTAGATCTCATGTTTCTATGACTAATTAGTAGAATCAGAGAAAAGAACTCAAAGATGTGGAAATCTTTGCTGATTAGGCGGAAATAGGGATGGTAATGAATGCGTCCATGGGCCGAATTTTGGCCTTCTCTATATAAAATTTTGAATTAGAAAAATAAATTTTTTATTTTTAATTCAAAATTTTGTATAGGATGTGTAAAAAAATGTCCCATGGACACGTCCATTACCATCCCTAGGCGGAAACAATGTTTATGTTTCGATATGTGAATATGGGAAACATGTACTGATTATGACAAATTATTGAAAAAATTCTAATTTATTTCTGCATCCATGTTAAATATGTGCAATAGATTTTTCAAGATCGGTAGCATTTGCTGATCCTTTTCGTATTGTTTTTGTCGCATCCATTTCCCTTACCCATGTCATTGCATTGCGGATCTCAAGTTTTTAGTAAGTAGATTTATCTATTTTTATATGGTAGAATTTGAGCAAAAAACTCAAAAATGTGGAAACCAGTTTCCCAATTGTTTATGGAACTATAGCATTCTGGCTTGGTAAAAAAGCTAGCGAGTATGTTTTCAGTTTAACCCCGAGTTTCTTTGTGCAATCTTTGATTTCTGATGTGTAAAAATATCGCTTAATCTAATATTAACCTACTGCACTAATACCATGTTTTGTTTCCCATTAGGTATCATTCCCACAAGTGGACTGTTTATGTTCGTGGGGCAGGAAACGAGGATTTAAGCAAAATAGTTGAGCGTTCAGTGTTTCAACTACATCCTAGTTCTAACAATCCAACAAGGTTTGTGGAATCGCCACCTTTTGAGTTATTCGAATCTGGATGGGGAGAATTTGAGATTGTAATATCTCTCTTCTTTCACAGTGATGTTTGTGACAAGCAATTAGACTTGTAAGTTCCTGAGACACATCATGGAATGAGATTCTCTTATCTGTTTGCTGATTTCTCTGCATATTGCAGACATCACCAGCTTAAATTATATCCTGATGATGACGGGGGACCTCAAACAACAAAAAAACCAGTTGTTAGATAAATTTATGATGGGATTGTGTTCCCTGAACCACCTGAAGCCTTTTTCGTGAGAGTTCAAAATCATCCAGCTGCTATTATTCCCAGACTCCCTGCCAGTCTTAACTTGCCACCTCCTGGTGTAGCATTATTATTATTATGTTTTTGAACGTTTTGCATTTCGTGTCTTCTAAGCTTATACCTTTTCGATGTTATAAACTTTATAGGCCCTCCTGAACATGTCAGTGAGAGAAAAAGAGGTGACACCAAGGACCATCCACTTAATCAGTGGTTCATGAATTTTTCGGAGGCAGATGAGCTTTTAAAATTAGCAGCTGCCAGTCAACAGGTTAGCAGGATTTTTATCCCTTTTCAGTTATAATTATTGATTGTATATAGGTAAAGTTTATGTCATGCGAGTTGTTGCTCAAGCCCATATTTCATTAATTTCGAGCAGCATAGAGACATTATTTCTAGCCATTGTAGGTCATTTTACAAGCTCAGTATCTTTTATGATGAGAAAGGAGGTATCTAAGTATATAATGGGTAATCAGACCTTATACAGTTTTTTTTTTTTTTTTTTTTTTAGGGGATAACTGTGTTATTTGGGTGAGATCTGTGGAGAGTTTACTGAATTTTTCAGCCCTAGGAAGATCTCTTAACTAGTACGAAATATCTTAGCTCCGAAGAGCAGAATGGGTACACAGTGGAAGGTCATGATTTTGGTTCTAATCCCTTGTCTAAATTGGTTTTTGTATTCATGCCAGCACAATTATAGGAGGCTGCATCAGCTTAGCAACAGAAAGGTGCATAGAATTCTTTCTTCTAAACTTGTTCACGGTTGCTTGTTGTTTGCCATGCCATAAATTTACTGCAAAGTTTGTTCTTCCCTGATATTGGTCTAGATTTCTTAAAAGTCCCTTAAACTAGTGGACCGATATGAGAAAGAAGCAATGGTCCCTTTTCAATGTCTTTGGATCTTGTGGTGGAGGGTTTGAGATTGCATTGCTCAATCTCCAATACAAGGCCATCACTGACCCGATAAGGTGTCGGTAGAAAGTTAAGATTGATGATCAACAAGCTGTTGGCAGGCATGCTTTAGTAGCTTTATGTGGTTGGATGAAAAAAATTGAGAAGTAGGTTTATAGTGCATAAATTATCTCGTGGTGTAATTTCAGAAGTGTAGTTTTCTGCAAGGATGCATGGACATTCCTGTGTTGCTTGAGGTTAGATTATGGCAGGAATGCTATCTCTGTGTGTGTCTATATGTATACGGGCCGCTCCTATGAGAACGATTCTCAAACTCAGCTTCGGGCCATTCCCATGAAAGATGCAGATCTTCCATCTTGATATATACATATCTATTTGCTCGCGTACAAAAATCCAAGTTATTTGGATACTGTTCTCCCTTGCTAGAATGGTTTCTTTTTTCTGTGGTTGAAATTACATGTTTCTTGAAATCTCTTAAATCGTCGGTAAACGACGTCAAGTGACATGAATTTTTATTTGTAAACTAATAAATATATATAAATCGAGATGGCTGGTTTAAATCTTTCGTGGGGATGGTCCATGATAAGAGTTCTCCTACAACT
Organism: Dracaena cambodiana; assembly: GCA_036321105.1. Taxonomy (NCBI): domain Eukaryota; kingdom Viridiplantae; phylum Streptophyta; class Magnoliopsida; order Asparagales; family Asparagaceae; genus Dracaena; species Dracaena cambodiana. The sequence continues at coordinate 29,672,431 of JAYEPQ010000019.1, forward strand.
TAGTTTGAAAACCCTTCTTATAGTAGCGGCCCCGTATATGTATATATATATATATATACATATATACAGTGATCTGGGCTGCTTCCTACTCTGTCGTGGTGACTTTTCTTTCAGGCAACATTATGATGCGTAGCACCAAGAAAACATGAAGGACTTAACTTAGAGATGACTGACTCGATATTTTCTCAGTATACTTGTACTAGACTTGTTCGCTTGCTATATGCACCAATCATTGGATATTGTACGTTTAGTATTTTAAATTGTTTTTATTGGCTTCTTATCTTTGTTAATTTTTCGCTTCTGTATGAGCTAGGGCCCAGAATTGACGATACTTTTGGATCTGAACTCCTCATCATTGCTCATCTTAGTGTGAAATACATATAGGCTCGATAAGTTAAAATAGTTCTTGGCGCATTCTGGGTGAAATATCTTTAAAATAGGCAAGAAAGGTTATTGATGTAAAAAAATGCTCATTTAAACAATTAAATAGTGGGATGGAAGCATGTTGCCTAGAAAAAAATTGTCATGGTTTTGGGAGTCGAACAGAGAGACCTGATGGAAGTGGATGCAACATTGAGCAATCGCATGGACAAATTTATGATGAGGAAGGTCTGGTACATTATGGCATTGGCATTAGGTAATGAAGGAAAAGAAAAATAAAAATAAGAAAGAAAATAATTTCTATTGTTTGGTTTGAAAGAAAATTTAAAAGAAAATAAAATATTTTCTTACTAACTAAATATTTTCCATCTTCTTTTCTTTCCTTCTCTCTTTCCTTTTCTCTTTCCTTTTCTTTTCTTTCATTTTCTTTCTAACCAAACATAGCGTTACGGTATAATGCATAGGATGATTGTTGGCGAGTAAAATTGTTGGAGGAAGTGTATAATTTCCGAACTGATCCACAATTTCCTACATGGGGATGAGCTTGTTTGTCACTTTTATCACAAAATAGGATGTGGTTCTCTTTGTTAACTGTGTTTAGAATCACTTTATTCTAGACAAAAAGGCCATACACTTAAGGAATTTTTATAGTTCAAAGTAAAGGCATTAGTTTTTTATCTCTGTGCTTCACCAAATCTTGAATTCCCTTCTCAGTTACTTGCTAATGTGAGATGCCTTCTCGATGCAAACTGAAGTTAGAGAATTATGTTGTACAAGACTATCAGATTCTTACCAACAGCTTACCGGGAGTCATGAGAAGATGTTGTGTGAGAAACATGGACTCATATGATCCCATCTTCTTTAGCAGATTGATGAAGGATGAGTGAAGCAGCATTTGAGGGAAGCATGAAAAATATCAAATCAGCGATATCATGTTTTTTTTCTTCTCCTTCCTCCTATTTTTTTAAAACTAACAGACGGCTATTTGCTCGATAAGATGGATACGATGTCTGTAAGTTCTGAAGACCACTCCTTTGAGTTGGTTCATTGTGAGCCGATAAATCCTTACAAGAACAGATGGAACCTTTTATCATGAAATAAGAACTAAACATTTTTATTTTTAAGACTCAAGAAGTTAAAAAGTTCTGTCAGTATTCATTATATCCAACCATGTTGAAGGGAGGAAATTTGACATTTTATGTTACTATGACAGGTGCAAGCTCATAACGTTAAGCTTAGGAGACACCTGAGCATGGTAGATTGTCTGCCTCAACAGTCCAAAGCTACTTCTAACCTGTGATTCCCTCTGGAGTTCTCCTACAGGTCACTTTTCGGTTACATGACCACAGTATTGATGACTTTGATGTGGTGTATTAGACTACTAATGAATTTGACTCGCATGACCATCCTGTTTCTTCTTTGTTCTTATTTTCCACCATTGGTGTAAAAAGAACTATCTTAGATCATGCTTCGTCACTGCGATGCTTAGTCTCTTTGTTCAACTCGCCCATCCGAACACAGCCACTATGGACTATTGCTACGCTATGCGTATATCAAATATTTGTCATGTCTTTGATCTCGTTTATGGAATCAAATCAAGCAGATACAATCTCAGAGTTGTACAACTTGTGTAACAATATGGTCAGTGCAAGGGTTGAAGAATGAACATGCTTTACTCCTGTGTTTTTTGGGGGAGCCTCGTGTTTCGCGTGGAGGATTATTTTTGTTTTTATCTCAGCATCCTCCCTGTTCCTAACGCCATTTAAAATTGTAAGTGTGATATTGAAATGGGGTATTTACTGGTTTATCCCTCAAATCTTTATACATTATGATTTAGTCCTCCAAATCTTCATGTTTAGGATTTAGTCTCCCAAATCTCTTAAGTTACTATAATTTAGTCTTATTTTCTAACTTCTTTTAATTTTTGACCTGATATTACCATTTTATCCCTCCTTATTCATTCTTTTTCTTTCTCCTCTCTTCTTCCTCTCTTCTTCTTTTCTTCATTATTTCTCCTCTCCTATTCTTCTCTCTTCCTTCTCTCTTTTCTCAATGAAGAAAAGAGGAGGAAGAGAGGAGGAAGAGAAATGAGGAATAATGAAGAAAAAGAGATAAGATGAGGAAGAGAAAAAATGAATAAGGAAGGGTAAAATGGTAATATAGATCAAAAATTAAAGAAAGTTAGGGAGGGAGACTAAATTGTAGTAACTTAGGAGATTTGGGGACTAAATACTAAATATAAAGATTTGGGACTAAATCATAATATATAAAGATTTGAGAGATAAACCAGTAAATACCCCAATTGAAATATACTTTGTTTCTATCTCTCAGCAGGAATGCTTCTATCTCCGAGAATATGCCGTGAAAGCAACTTGGGTTGTCAGTAAGACTTCTCATTTTCAAGTAGGAAGAGAAAGGCTTGACGTGAGCTCTACACGACGGTGTTTAGTTATGTTTTTAAAATATGCAATTAAATATATTTCTGGTGAAATTTGAATCTGAACGTCTCTTATAGCAATCTCAAGCATTAAGGAAAAAAGTCTTGGCCTGCAAGAAAGAATTGTCTACAGAATCTAAGCGTGTGATTATTAAAAGCAAGCAATAGCAATTGAGCTGCTTACGATGCCGTCAAGTGATTTATCGAGAACAGACACTAGCAATGGATATACATGAGAGATGCAGTCAAGATACAATACAAGCAGATAAATATTGTATTGCCTTCAACGCGCACACCTCGTCTTGTCCCCTACGCACATTTGTTGGTTGGATTGTTAATAATTGGTCCCATCAAAACAATTATTTAATTATTCATAAAGAAAATGACAGCTTATCATGTCAATTGTATCCAATAATCCATTCATCTCGACTCATCCCCACCGTCAGTTGTAATAAATACTAAATGGACGGCAGAGATTTGTTGCTCGGCCTACCAATAGTAAGAAAAATCAAGGGAACTTCTAAGGGGCACAAGTTTTTTCCTAGTGAGCCCAGTGTGATATCAGTAAAGGAGAAAATTTCTTAGTGAGCACAATTTTATTCCGAAAATACCCTTCTATATATTTTCCTCATCTCCTCTTCTCTCCTCACTTGCCGTCGTCTCTGTACTCCTGCCGCCGCTGCCGGTGTTCTCCCGCCACCGTCGCCGACTTCCCTCCATTAGTAGGTGAGTTTTCCTAATTTAGCAATATTTATTTTAAAATTTTAATTTTTTTATTTTTTGATCAAACAACTCTTCATTGTGATTTTGTTGGGATGAAGAGAAGGAAGAGTGAAGGAGCTAGCAAAATTGATTCTAGCATTTTTTTGTTAATTTTGATTTTTAATATTTAGATTATAATTATGAAGAAAATATAATATTGTAATCGTAGTTGTAAAATATGTGAAAATTTAGTTATTTTTCTAATTATAGACGTTAATATTAAAATTTATTAGTTAATTTAGAAGTTTAATGGTATTGTCCTAATGATTGATTAAGTAACAAAAGACGGTTTCAGTGTCTTTAAACTTTAATATTACACTATCTTGCAGCTAAAAAATAAATAGAGAAAATATGATATTTGTAACAAATTATACTTTGTTACTACTTACTTACACATAGAAAATTTACTGTTTTGATAAAAAATATGTATGAATGAAATATCTTTGTATTGCATAAATGGATCCGGCAGAATCTTCTCGCGTTCGACCAACTGCCTCGTTAAGGAGGAAGAAAGTAGCATCTCGACCACAAATCCAACGCCCGATACGAGAGAGAGAAATCAAAGTGACCGTAGAGATATAGTACCCAGTTTATCTAATGCTTATTTTTTTCCTTCATTAATATTACAGAGATATACACATAGAAGCAATAATCGATCAATTACTTGCGCAAGGGGATAAGGCATTCAAGAAGCGATCTGGGATGTTATTTAGTGCACTTGCGAAGATTAAAGCCGTGCTAACTGGTTGCACTCAGCCAGAAGAACCACCAGAAGAGCAAGCAGAGAAACAAAGACATGATCAATCCACTCCTAATGCACCCGATACGGCAATTATGGCTCGAACCAGAAGCAGACGTCAACCTCCGAGAAAGACAATGAGACAGTTATTAGATTATATTAGTTGTGTATTGATATAGATGATGTTAGGAACTTCAAGTGGCCGGTGTAATTGTTTTTTGCAAATATTTTGAAGAATTTGTAGAATATATGGTTTTTGTTTGTAATGAATCCTACTGGTCGCTTTTTGTTCGATTAATATATACACTACGTTTGTATTTGATCTTATTTTTTTAATTTGTATAAGATCTTGTTTGTTTTATACGTTGGGGATCTTGTTTATAATCTTCACTATTTCATTGTATCAGTTATTGTATCGTTGTTTCATTGTATCGGTGTATCAATGTATCATTGTATCATTATATCGGTGTATCATTGTGTATCAGTGTATCATTGTATCGGTGAATTATTTATCAGTGTATCATTGTGTCGGTATATCAGTGGGTCGGTGTATCATTGTATCTTTTTGCTTCCTTCCCTATATTTCGATAATAATGTATAATTAGTTATTAATATAAGTTCTAAAAGTCACGTTAAATTGGGTAAACTAATGATATATCATTTTATTACATTAATAGAGTGAGTGAGACAATGGCGGAGATATCAGATCGGGTCAAGTTTCTGTCCGGACTGTCAGTACGAACGGAGGGCACCGTTCGAATTGACAGTCCGAACAGATCTGGTCTGTTCGGACTGTCAGTCCGAACAGACCTGGTCTAGTCCGAACAGACCAGATCTGTTCAGACCATCAGTCTGAACGGTCTAAAAAAAAAAAACCGCGTGAGAGGGCCTGGAGGAAGCATGTGAGAGAAGAAGGGCAAGATGGGAAATTTGTTTTGAGAGCAAAATTGATATTTATGCTAAAGTTTAACTGGGCTCACCAGTAAAAAAACTTGTCCCCTTTAGAAGTTCCCAAAATCAACCGATCGAGCGAAGAAACTAATATATCGACCCGTTCAGAACATTCTCTCTAAAATCACTGCCCAGTGAGACCTCCGAAGTACTGGGAGCTGTATCTCTCTGATCGCAGGTTAGGGTTCTTCCTTCTTTCAATTTGGGTTCGTACTAGAAAAATTTCTCTGTAAAGTTTGGATCTTGATTTTGTTGTGCTGAACGCGAGTAATATTTTTTCAATTTAATCTGATTGATTATGGAATTGGGTTTCTGATTCAATTTTTGATCTTTTATGTTGGCATTCAATCTTCCTTATGTGTGGCTAAATTTGGAAACTTTACATGCAATTGAGGAAGTAAATGACCTGCGGTGACAGTGATAATGTAGGTTTTGTATGGGATTTGGGAAAAGTTAATGTGAGCTGTATCTCTCCGATCGCAGGTTAGGGTTCTTCCTTCTTTCAATTTGGGTTCGTACTAGAAAAATTTCTCTGTAAAGTTTGGATCTTGATTTTGTTGTGCTGAACGCGAGTAATATTTTTTAATTTAATCTGATTGATTATGGAATTGGGTTTCTGATTCAATTTCCGATCTTTTATGTTGGCATTCAATCTTCCTTATGTGTGGCTAAATTTGGAAACTTTATATGCAATTGAGGAAGTAAATGATCTGCGGTGACAGTGATAATGTAGGTTTTGTATGGGATTTGGGAAAAGTTAATGTGAGCCCTAAGGGTAATTAAAATTGATGTGGAATTAGGTTGAGTTTGTAAAAGATTTGTCTTTGCCTTTGCCCCACATATGAAATCTATCAGAATGTGATGGATTGCATTTATTTTTATTGCCAATGGAGGGGAGATAACAATGTTTCCTATTACTGTAGGATTACATCAAGGATTGATGTTAATTTACTGCTTACCGAGCGTATTAAGAATGAAGTGCCAAGGTTCATATAGTTTGCTAATGATATCATACTAGTTGATGAGACCAGAAAGAGATAAAAGAAATGTGGATAAAAGATTTAGAATCTAATGGATTTGGAATGAGGATAACGAGAACGGAATATCTAGGATGCTACTTTAGCGAAACCATGAGAAGGAATAAGAGTATGGAATGAATTTATGGTTAAAACCTTGAATTTGCCTTATTATGACATATTCTTTTTTTTACTGTAGTGGGATAAAGTGGTCTTGTGCCCTTATAGTATATGGAACCATCACATTGCATGTGTTGCCACAAGCTGACTGCATGATCTCATATGAAATGGCATCATTATATGTTTCCTTCTTTTAAGCTTTATTTCAGCTCCTTTTCATCATAAATTGTAATGTACCTATAACAAAAGATAAATGGATTATTTATCAACATTTTGTTTATTATAAATTAAGATATGTGGTCATTATGGATGTAACCAATGAGTCATCATTTTTTTGGCTAGGGGAGTTTATGGATGTAATCCATTTTACAGTTGGGGAGCTAACATGTCAGCGAAAATGGATGGAATAGGCAATCTTTACTGGAAACTAATTTCATTAATACTACAATGCACAGGGTTTCTGTATTGCATACTGTTGTATTCAGTGTGGTGCAGTGGAGAAACGTAGCACAGACTGTTGGGTTTCCTTTTATATTCAATACCAGACAGGCCCTAGTTTGTTTCCTCATAAAAAAAAAGTGTGGTTTGTGCCCAAATGAATGAACGCCATTTCTACTATTTTTTTTTTTGGAAGAAACAATATTATGTAAATGTGATGAAACAATATTATGTAAATGAGATTAGATTTCTAGGTGTTGCATGTTCACTTCATTAGCTATTTTTGGTGGTTTCCCTGCATGGGTTGCTACGCTGCAATAAATATGATCTTTACACCGTAATTTTATTCTGCAGTTTCTGATGGTATCAGCTTGATCAGGTAGGCTGGAATCCTGGAACGAAATGTCTGTTAATGGATTTGGCAATGGGGAGAGTGATCCTTTAATTCATAGCCTTGCAGATGAAGATGCTTCCTTGGTAAGCCTTTACAAAAGTTTGTTAATATCAAGCAAGCAAGGTTTAGTACTTATGCTACTTCTTTATAACAATATGGCAAAATACTTGCTCGGCCTTGGATGTCACTGCCTCATACATGCATTTAATTTCTTGAAACCTGCACAGTCTGAAAGCCAATATGAAACTTTGCATGCCAGGGATTCCTTTCAATTTTCCAAGCCAAAGAAATCTGCTTAACTATTCAAATATTCTATTTATAATTTCATTAAGTTTCTAGCGCATTTGGTCTGAGACGAGTTGTCATGTCTTTCACTTATGCACAGTCAAATACAAGTAAGGAATTGGTTACAAATTTATAAACAAGCGAAGTTTATATATAATGCCCATGAATCATCAGTTTGATATAGGACTTGGTTATGAATTTACAAATATATTATCATATATAGAAATTGGAAGTATATATTTGTGCATATTTATATTAGGCTCCCCAAAATGCTTTGTCGCTGCTTGGTTCCACCTGGAACCATAGAAGCCTCTGTTTACTTTTGTGCCTGAGTGGGCGTTTGCCTGCGGACGATCTGTTTCAGCCCCAGGCAAAGCACCTAGGTAGCTGGGCCTCTTTTTATAACGATCATTAGATGTTTCTGGGCAGCAATCGTGTGGAGATTTCTTGCAAAATTCACGAGGAAAGGGCTTTTATAAGGGATTACTAGATCAATTTTCTTTTTTCTTTTCTTCTGTTGAGGAGTCTCATCATCATCATCTAAACCTTCTCCGATCAAAATAAGGTTGACTATGAAGCATAAAGCTCTACAAAGATTTGACAAAGTTTGATGAACTGTCTGTTATGAAATGATTAGAACCAATCAGTCTATTTTATTATAAGTCAATGGATACATATATTTATAGATGGCTCAATACTATACAAATAATCTAACAGGCGATGATATGGGACTAAAATCCAGACTAAACCCAAATACAATATAATAGTCTAATCTAACACTCCTGCTAAAATTGGAGCCTAAATATCAATCGAACTCAACTAATTACACAGATTAAAAAACACTATCGGTGATACAGTTTTAGTTATAATATCATCCAATTGTTCTAACGAAGGAGTAAGCAGAGTATAAATTAACTTTAAGTGGATTAGCAGCATCATCAATAGTAGTAGTAGTAGCAACAGCAATAGGAGCAGTAGTAGTAGCAGTAGCAGCTATAGCAGTAGCAGAAGTAATAACAATAGCAGAAGCAGATGAATCATAGTCTAATCTAACAGGTGATGATATGGGACTAAAATCCAAACTAAACCCAAATACAATATAATAGTCTAATCTAACACTCCTGCTAAAATTGGAGCCTAAATATCAATCGAACTCAACTAATTACACAGATTAAAAAATACTATCGGTGATACAGTTTTAGTTATAATATCATCCAATTGTTCTAACAAAGGAGTAAGCAGAGTATAAATTAACTTTAAGTGGATTAGCAGCATCATCAATAGTAGTAGTAGTAGCAACAACAATAGGAGCAGTAGTAGTAGCAGTAGCAGCTATAGCAGTAGCAGAAGTAATAACAATAGCAGAAGCAGATGAATCATTTGAATCAGTAGTAGGCAAAATGAGCAAAGGGTTGTATCACGACAAGATTATATCCTTGCAGTCAAGAAGGGACCAGTCAGAGTTTCTATAGGGATAGAAACAACAACAGTTTTTTGCTGCTGTTGCAGTCACGCAGTAGACAAGAAGTAGAAACTGAAGCAGATACGAAACAGAGAAATAGAAACATAAGCGAATCAGTTGCTAAGTCGGAGAAGGATTACGGAAGAAATACTCAGAGTCGGAGAAGCAAAGCTTATGCAGAATTGAATTGGTGACGCGATTGCGGACTCGGAGTCAACATCGAATTGGTGATGCGATTGTGGAGTCGGATTTGGCCATCGATTAGGATGATTAAGAGTGACGACTAAGATTTATTTGATAACGTACTCTGATACCATGATAAAAATAATAAGAACCAACTAATTTTTTTATTATAAATCAAGAGATATATATATTTATAGGTGTCTCAACACCATACAAATAATCCAACAGGCGTGGGACTAAAATCCAAATTAAACCCAAATTCAAAATAGTAGTCTAATCTAGCACTATCAAACCTGATGTCAACACCTCTCTTAATTAGTGACAAGTTCCTATCTGAAGCAAACTAGAGACAAGAGAGGGCTTTACCATAATCCTAGAAGACTAGTGTGCATCTTCTGGATTCTCCTACATTGGGAAAGTAGCCTAAAGGGGAAAGATGATAGTGGTGTTATAGGGAATTATATTCAATCCATGATGTATGGACAAAGTCAAGAACCAAAAAGCAGACAATCTCAAAGTCTTTTCTATTGAGTTAATATAAGAAAAGGCGCAATTCTGTTTACACTTTGTAGTTGGCTCTGTTATATCAATGAGAACACTAAGATGCCCCTTAATAAAACTGAATGGAAGAAAATGATTCATGTTGCCATAAGAAATATCGCGTTGGGACCCGAACAATTCCTTTGCAAATGGTTTACATATGAAATATCGCCTGGGACCATTTTCGTTATAAGGATCAATTATTCTTCAAGATGGATAAACTGAGAAATATGTACTACATTGATCAAAGCAGGTTAATTAAAGTAGGGGAGTGCTTCTGGGATACTTTGTGGATCAGAGTGTAGGTCAGTTGTGAAACATGTCACAAAGCATGAGTCTAACATAGATGAGAACACTAAGATGGATGAATGGAAATATAATGAGTGAGAAAATAATAAATGAGTGCATTTTTAGAAATTAGTGGCTGCACTTACTGAGGTAAAATGAGGGGAAAAAAAATCTATTGACATAGTTTGGCTACGTGTAATGAAGGCTAGTAAATGATGGCCAGACAAGAGAGATGACATGATAATAGTTGATGGAGGGGTAAGGATTAGGTGGAGGAAATTGAGAAGGACTTAAAAGTACTTAGTGGAGGAGATGCCTCTTAATAGAACTGAATGGAAGAAAATGATTCATGTTGCCAGTCCCAAAATTTTGAGGTAAAGGTCTGTTGTTGTTGTTGTTACTGTATTTAAAAACTTAGCATAAATTTAGTTTCAAGTGATACGTCTCTTTGTCCTATTCCTATCAAACATAGAAAATTGTGTTTATGAAATGCAATAAAATGTTTTTCTTTTGAAGGTAAATTCTTTATCTCAGAAAATTATCCCACCAACATTGATTAGAACGTCAGTTACAACTTGGATGCATACATACATTTTCATTATTTTGTTTTTTTTTTTAATTTTCTGCTGGCTTTTTTTTAATCATCCTGGTTTTGGACCCATAATTTTAAGGTTCAATAAGCAATTTTAAACAGACCACACAATTTTGGTGACTAGGATTTTTGTGGTGACTCTAAACAGTATGTGTTGCCTGTCATCATTTACATATTGTGGAATTGTATTTGAATTTTGATATTTCTACTTATGAAACATCTTGTAGTTGCAGTATATTATTCTCTTTTTCTTTTCTCACTTTGGTTTTCATGTTTACAGCCAACCTTCATGAGTTCATCTTTGATTTACATTTTACATTTTATTTTTATAGGTAAAATTGGATCATGCAGAACTGCCAGTTTTGACGTGGAAACGAAGATTAAATGATAAGGGACCTGAACTGTCAGAATTTACACTGAATGTCCGAGAGATGCTGGATTTGGTAATGTTAAATTCTAGATGTTTGGTTCTTTTTTCTATTTTTCTTTTTACGGTATTAGTTGTGAATACTTGGGTTATTTTATACATACAAGCAAAGAGTGAATGTTAGTACTATTTAGTACTTTAAGACTGTTTGATTGCTTTTGATGTTAGCTGTCAGGCATCATAATCTGTTTTGAGCGTCAGCTCATATTCAGTTGTGTTCAACCCAGACAAACCAAGTAACAAGAATTCTAATCGTGGTTGTGATTTGAATTCCAATTGGATTGTTCAAGCCCTTTGATTTATGTCATAGATGTTGGGCTAGTTTGGTATTTGGTAGTTATCATATTGCTTAGAATAGAAAATGACTTTGTAGTAAGTGTTCTGCAAAAAGAAATGCTGTTGCTGCAGTTTTCTTACTGAACCACACTCAACATGTATCCAGAAACCATGACTTTTATGTTGGAGATGGCTCGCTTTCAAACAGTAAACGAAGGGATTAAGAGGTACAAGTCAGCAGAGCACATGCTTCCAGACCAAATGCATGACAAGTATGTTTAGTGTCCAAATCGATCTCAAGTTAGCTAATTCCTGAAGGCTAAAACAATTATGTTTTGGACTAGTGAATCTATGATTCGTGCAGACATGAACTCAACCAGGAGTCAAGGGGGTCGAATTCTAGCTGATTTAACGAGTGGCCAGAATTAGAACTGGTTAGAATTGAACTCCAGTAGGCTCCAATTGGACTGACTGGGAGGACGACTTGGATTCTAACAAGGAGATGGAATTTTTGATAGTAACAGGATTCCTGTTGAGGTGCATACTAGGAAGAGAGGTCTTTATATATCCCCCTTGAGAAGCATTTATAATTGAAGCAATCAAAACTAAAGTTGAAAGAAAAATACTCTTGTGAAAGATCTTCAAGAGAAGAAAAGAGCTCCATCAGTGTATAAAGAGAGGACTCTCTTACACTCTTCAAGAGCCTAGGCTTGCCACCGACTGTGCATCCAATACAACAACAACAACTAAACCTTTCATCCCAAGTACTTGGGATAGGCTACATGAACCAAAAGAGAATCACGCTGGATCGATCACATTGATAATACTTCTCCACTCATTCCTACCAAGTAATATCTCATTTAAACCTCTAGAATCCATATCTTTTCGTATCACCTCCATATATGTTTTCTTCGATCTTCCCTTAGCTCTTTTAACCTGTTATACGTTGATAAGCTCCCCTCATCGAACTGGTGCATTTGTAGGTTTATGTTGCATATGACCAACGATTATAGGCGATTTTCTCGTATCTTCTCATCGATGGGGGCTACACCTAGTTTAGCACGAATATCTCCATTTCTCATTTTATCTTTCTTGGTGTTGCCATATATCCAGCGAAGTATGTACATCTCTGTTACTCTTATTTTCTATGAATGACGTTTCTTTATAGTCCAGCATTCCGTGCCATATAATAAAGTTGGCTTAGTAGAATTCCTATAAAATTTTCCCTTCAGCCTTAATAGAATGTTACGATCGCATAAAACTTCCGTTGCACTCCTCCATTTCAACCAGTTAGGTTGAATTTTATGATTGATATCATTATCGATCTCTCCATTATTACCGACTGTGCGTCCAATCATGGCACAAATCAATTATGATGGCATCATGGTGAAGGAGATGGATATTTCAGAGCCCAAGAAGAGGAATCAAGGCACTATACCTAAAAAGATCCTAATGAAAGCTTGCTGCTAATCGGAATATTGGTTTATAGTCCGTGTGCATGGAATTGCACCAAAGGAAGAGAGCCATTATATGAGGGTTGAAAGTTAGTGTTAGGAGCTTTATGGTGGGTCTGTTCCCCCATGTTAGGTTCTGTGCAGACACTAGCTTAAGGTCTTCTCAAGGGTAGAGATAGAAAAATACGTTGACGATTTAGTTGGTTAGGACTAAGAGAGCTAGGAAAAAAAGAAACAAGGTTGCTAGCAAGTTAGTTTGTATGGAGTTGTTTATTGCTTATTCTCCCATTTAAATATAGGAAAAATGCAACAAATATTTTGAATGATGGCGTGACCCAAGCAAAAAGAGTAGTAGCTCTCCAATTGTACTCATCTTTATGAATAGTGAAGTGGCCTTGGTTAGTATTAAAGAAGGCAACAACACTATGCGGTGCGTAATTATTCTTAGAAGCCATTTCCTCCTAGGCGGTGAACTTGGATGGGACCGTGGTATGGTCTTTCTATTACTTATCAATTTCATCAGAGAATTTCAATTGTTTTATTAAGGGAAATGAGCTGTCTTGTTTAACCATTATTTGTAAGCTACATTGCAATTCTATCATTTTAGGATTTGGTCTTTTCATAAATGACTCATCTTGCTTATGCTCCTATTTGTTGTGAAAATTAATGGTTTGGAAGTTAAAAAAATCAGACTCGGTTTTTGTGCTCGGTCGATTATATATAGGGATGGTAATGGATGCGTCCATGGGCCAATTTTTGGCCCTTTCTATATAAAATTTTGAATTAGAAAAGTGAAATTTTCATTTTCAATTCAAAATTTTATATAGTGTGGGCCAAAAATGGATTCATGGACGCGTCCATTACCATCCCTAACATATACGGACAAAAAGGTTTTTTGTGTTGAGACGAATTTGTACTTGAATTTAATTTTTCTTTTTCCTAAACTTTCACTTTTCTCAATTTATGGATATACTGCAAAAAAAAAAATTGATTGATCTGTCGATGGTTCAAGGCATCACTATCACCCAACTAGAATGAGTATGGGACTTACTTTAACCTTTGATCTACTGAACAAGTAACTGATGCTTCAAATTTGGTCCTTTCAAGTCAATCTTTTTTTCAAAGGTAGGGAATTTGACTGGCCAGCTCATGCAATATTGTCAGTCTCTATTATGTTTGCATGCTTTTATATTATTTTATTATAAGGGTAAATGTCAATCATTATATGAGGGTTGAAGTGAAAAAAATTTGATGAAAAAGTCGAGGTTCTAAGTATCAGATATCAGATTCGTATAGATGAAGCCTTTTCAAATTGGATAGTTGGATTTCAAACGATGTATCGGGAATATGAAACAATATCAGACTTTCTTATCGTAGCTGCAGACCCTCCAAAATGATGACCGATATATGTTGTTTGTAGCTGCCGATATTTAGAACAGTGGTAAAAGTTGGGGACAGAGATATGCTCACTCAGGTCACTGGAATTGTTACTTACCTGCTAACAAACTATATTTCCATACTGAACAAATTTTGTATTTTCATCCTTGGTCTGAAATTGAATAGCTAAACTACTGTTAAAATTATACCGATTTTGGTTATAATTATCTGCATATATGCACAGAATAGCTAAACTACTGTTACAATTCATAATCTAAAGGATAGTCCAGAGTTTATAACAGCAGTTACTTGATTTATATTACATTTCAAAACAAGATTCTATATTTACTCTTCTCTTGTGAAGCTATAATACAATGTTCGCATGTAAATTGGCCTTCTAATTGTGCTCATTTCTTTATTTATTGATTTCTGACAGGCTCCTTTAGGTATCCGTTTAGGGCGACATCTCATACAGGAAGCAACAAAAGGAAGGGTGTGTTTTTTTATGAACATTTGGCTACAATATTTTTCTTTTTTATTTTTCCCTTCTTTTAAATACTCTCATTTGGAACTTCAGTTAACGTATTCCGTTAACCATTCTCCTTTTCCAGGCTATAGTAATTGACCCCACAAAGAAACATTTCATGACATCTTGCCAAGGTGTTCCGTTGGGCGGCATCGGGTTGGCCTTTAAATCTATTTCACTCTATGTTTGTTAGAACTGCTTAGCTTGTATCTGTTATCGTGTTGTGGAAATAGCAAGAAATATGTTTTGTTTATTATTCAGAATTAAAGGTTTTTTATTTTTCCTGATAGACGATGATATGAATCTAGTTATGATTCTACATTGTCCATCTATATCTATTAGAAGGAAAAACTACCTTCTTCCTAGTGTAATGGTCTGAATGTTAATGCAAAAGTTGTAGAATGTGGTTTTTACATAGCACAAATGTTAATACTCAAATTTGATCAATGGATGCTTAAGTACACATACAAAGTCATGCCAGTCTGGGAAGCTTGAACAGACCAATACGGTACAATGTGGACACGAGGTTATGGAAAATTTTGAAAAATTAGGAAATGAGTGCGGCATGGATATGTCAAGAGTTTTAATAGTTTCAATACATACACGTTTATGTAACCAATGATTCATGAGTATGGACATAATGTAGAGAATCAGATATAAAACTATTCATTTATGCTAATGCTCATATTTTTATGATATATTAGTAAGACTAGATATCTTATTTATTATAAGATAATTTCATGTTATATAAACGATAATTACATGAACAACCACTTTCCTTATTAAGGGAATGGACACATTGTATAAACGAAACACATTTACAAGTGGAATCGTTAATACATCATTCATACATTCAACTGTGAACCTCCAAGTCTCAGATATGCCCACAATCTGTTAATGATACAGCTAAAATATTGTCAAAAGGAGTATCCAACATGTTTCAACTAGTATTGAACTATATCATACGGGTATATCTAAAAGCCACACCTGTAATCGACTTGGCTTTGACACTGATACTTCGTGGACACTCCTTGGCCATGTGTTGAACACTTCTTCACCATCTCCTCTATTATATATATATATATATATATATATATATATATATATATATATATATATATATATATATATATATATATATATATATATATATGTATGTATGCATATATATATATATATATATATATATATATATATATATATATATATATATATATATATATGTGTGTGTGTGTGTGTGTGTGTGTGTGTGTGTTAAGATGCTTCTTGGACATATGCATATTTCTCTCATTTTTTGTTTACTTTATAAGTTTGAGTTATGTGTTTAATTTTATTCATATATATCAAAACTATTTAATATAGCAAGAAACTTGATACTGGTGGACGAAAAAAACAATGATGACCTGATATAGGTTAAGCATTTTAAAGTTGTACTATATGTCACTTTTGTTTTTTGCTCGTGGATCACATATATATGGGCGTATACCGTACCCTACATTATACAAATTTATCGTGTCCGGTACCCGTATCTGCATCCATGTTTGTGCTTCATAGGTACTGGATTATGTAGGTACCATATTGTATCAAATACAAGTACGTCTCTTTCACTGAAGTATTTGTGCTACATTGATGTCAAATAAATTAAGAGGTAATAACTTAATTTTGAAAGGGGTGTAGGTAAGATGAGAGAAAATTTACCTTTGAAGAACAATCACTGGGATGTGAGCCATATCCAAGAGTAGGACCTGAGAAATGACAATGGCCCATCTCATGGTTGTTTTATTGCTAAGTAACTAAAAGGTAGTATTCTCGTTTTGTTTCTTTGCTTATTATCTCCTTATATTTGGAAATTGAAACCTTTCTTTTACAGTTAAAAATGTTTTATTATGTTAATAGAAATCTCGCCACTTGTGCTCTCAATTCTGGAAAATAAAACCAACAGTGCAGGGAGCATCGGAAGAAGCTATACCGGCAGTTTTCAACGTTGGCAATTGTTTCCTGGAATGCGCGAAGATAAACCTGTCCCAGCTAATCAATTCTCCGTAAGTCTGATGCCTACTGTATCTTGTAAGTGCCATGTTAAATGAAAAATTTTATATCAGTTTTATTCTTGTCATTTAAGTCTGTGGCACCTTGACAACATCACTAATAGCTATGCCAATAAACAAACCTTGTTCTACCACGTTATAAATGGTTATTTTGCTCATTCTCAGAAAAAGCTCTTGTAAGTGTCAGGAAAAAGTCCTGATATGTCTTTGCAACCTTACGCCAACCTGCTCATAAGTTGCTCTGATATTTCTATTACAATGGCAGGGATGCTCCGCAAATGACCCATAAATAAGGACAAAGTACCACTTTAGCTGTATTTATGATATAAGAATAATATAATATATTGTTATATGGAACCAGTAATTATAAAGTATTCGTGGATGCTAACAAGACATGGTTTGGGTATGATCCCTTGGCTAAAATTGGGTGGCTAGTTTCAAAATGTGGATGAACTATATTTTGGTTTCAAATTTTCAATATATGCAAGCTGGAATTTTTTTTATAGAAGCTGACTTAATCTGCTCCTGATATCTTTTTATGATCTGAATTATGTAGTCCCCTCTTTGATACCTTCTCTCCTAGATGTTAAATTTCTTGTTAAGCATCTACATTTTTTATTAGTTATGCTGCACGATCATAATACATGGCAGTAAGATTACTAGCTATATTTTATTTGACCTGTTGCATCCACCATAAGCAACTGGATTTTAGAGTTTCTGGACCTGTGTCAAGCTACCTCAAATCTAGAGGTGCATCAAGATTGAAGCTAAGCATGTTATTTTCTCATACTTGCGGATTTGATTCTGGCCATCTGTTAACCTTCAGTTTTCCTACTTAGTACTAATTGTTAGATATTTAGCATCTCTAGTTGATTTGGGAGGAATACTAATATTAGTAGCTGAGGTATTTCCCCTCCTATCAACAAGATTTGCTTACTATTTGAGGTTTTATACCTTGATTTTTCACTTTAATTTGAGCAGCGCTAGAAGCCAGAAAATCAATCTTTTCACCAACTTGTTACTAAAATTTCCATGAATCAAGATGGATGATTTGCTTTGGATTTTAATATCTCTAAGTTTCATCCATGTTAGACTTTTCTAATTCCACTTCAGTTCTTTCCTCAAGAATCAAGCCACTCCCTTAAAACTTATTAATAAATAGATCTGTCTTCATAGTTTTTGTCATCCATCTTGCTCATCTGAACGACTTCTTTCGTTCACTCTCATATCACATGGATTTTATTCTTCTTGGAAATGTAGTAACTTATAGTGCAGAAAACTTCATAACATATTGGCTAGGAGCCTCCTCAGCCTTCTGAGGTCATCTATTTTCCATCTTGTAGATGTCGTGCAGTTGAGTATTAATGTATCCTCCACCTTATTCAGTTCCCTTTGAGCAAAATACATTTGGCTTTTATAAGCAACACCCTAGTGCACATAGAGACATACTCTTTAAGATCTATCCTTGGAAATGAAGAAAACATACTCAATTCATTGTTCATTAAGTAGAATACCTAAGGATAGGGTTTCAGCTCATATGCTAGATATTTTCAAGCTGATTTAATTTTTTGAACAATTTGAACCTATTATTACGGCATTCATGGGTGTTCAGGTTTGTGATGAAGCATTGACAATAGCCTTTGAAGCATGAATATGAACACAAGAAATGGATGTGGCATAACACATACACATAGAAAATCCTTAAAAGTAGGATACAAGTACACAACATAATTATGTTTATGTCTATGTATGCATCTGTATATAAGCACATTAAAACCTGAAATGATTAGCACATGTTTTACTAGAAGTACGGAAAAAAAATTCTTGATAATTTAAATGCAGAAATTCTAATCAGGTAACTAGGATTTGTTTGGCCCATGGAAAGTAGAAGGTGGGATAGTGGGGGAAGCAATGGGGAGACAAGAAGGGACTAAGGGGGGCCGACAGTGGCACATCATAAAAAATGCCAAGAAAATTCCTATTACAGAAGGCCCATTTACTTCTTGGGATGAATGTCGCTATTTTGTTAAAAGGTGGATAGAAAGTGGAGGAAAGTGGAAAATGAGGGGGCCCCGCATCTTGACTTTATTTTTTCTTGCACTTTCGACTTTACCCGCCGAAGTCAAACTTACTCTTAAGTAGAAAAAGGAATATGTAAGTTCAATCCAATACCTTACCTAATAAAAGTATATAAAGATGAAACATGTTTGTGTGACGTTTAGGTTCTATTAAAATAAGACCTATCGTGTTTAAAAGAATTTTTCATGTCATTTTAACCAATACTACTCTTTAATATTTTTCTTGAAATCCAACTTGGCTCAGACACAAGTTTTGGGTTCGCAAAATACGAATCGGCTCCATAGTGTCTTATACATGTAGGACATGTCATGGAATGTTGGTGTCTGATACACGTAATGCATCCAACATAGACACGGCACTCACTTGAATTGTCCACACTTCATGGCTGCAACCACGTCGCCCGAGATAAAGTAATATAAAATAAATTAAACATGTACACGCGAATGATTTTAAACGCTTATTTTAATTTTCAAAACAATGTCATGAAAGAAAGTTTGGTGTTTATTTATGATAAAATTATCAGTCCATCAAACTTGTTTATTTATACTATAGGATCATTTGAGAGAGAATAATTAAATGTCATTATAAATTTTTTAATAGTGTTTCTGATAGTAAATGTTTGACCTCCTCCTATTTATTTTAGTTAAAAGACCAATATATATCATAGTAGTAATGTTTTGTGCGATGTGATAGCCCCTTGTGCATTCAAGTTGTTAACTTCTTGTTTACTGTAAATAACATGTTGGATAGTCTAATAATATGTTTCGCTGGTCCCTTCTCTTATAATATCGTAAATATTAAATAAGAGATAAACTTGTCTTCTTCTGGAAGGATTTGAGGCTTAATTCTTTCTATTCGAATTCAACTTTTGCCCATATATATGGCCAATCAACACCATTATAATTGATCTATATTATTTGAAGTACCTGAAAACCAAAAATCAAAGATTTAAATATTTGATCACCAAAAAAGGGATTTAAATATTTTTGAGTCATGCATCATATATGCAAAAAATAGAGGGCTGAAACTAGCATTTTTTTAGATCTACAGTTGTGAACAACCTATTCCTAGATCCAATCAATTGTTCATGATCTAAACACAAAAATCATTGTGCATCAATTTTTGCTAGGTTTCAACAATAGTACAATGTTAAATGCATCCAGTGTATAATGGACGGTCTATACAATGTTAGACTAAGCAACTCGTTGTATAGACCGTCCATTATACACTTGATGCATAAACATCAAAGTTAAAAACCAGATGATGTTTGTTGGTGCCTTTGGAAGATGTAAATAAACTGAAATGGAGTTGATGTTTAACTTGGTCATCCTATCATCAGATTTGGAGGGGAAAGATTTACCTTCAAATCCTTCAAAAGTTAGAAGTTTAATGAGCAATGATGAGGTATGGTTGTTAATCTTTTGGGATAAATCAATTGGAACCTGGACTGCGACTAGGTTGCACGGGTATGCTAAATGGATAAGGATATGCATATTGCCAACATATCCGGCATGGCTTCTCTATGGTGCTGAATAAGAAATTTCCTGGTAACTCATCTTCTTAGGCACATATGTTCCCATGTGAACTACATCAGACATACGTTTTGTAGCCATAACACACACACACACAACCACAAAACAGAATTCTTATTAAACACACTCACAGTTGCAAATGAATTCGTATATTATGTCAGTGACAGAAAATATTCATATATATATATATATATATATATATATATTGTTGAAGTCCTGATGTTTTTTCTTGAGCCATCTTATCAAAATACAAATGCTAATTCCTTTCTATGATATGTGCGATGGCATTTCACTGGATAGGTTTTCATTTCACGCTCAGATGGTACAAGATACTCTACTGTGCTGTCTCCAGGGGACCCCGACATGCTCAAGTAAGAAATTCAACATCCATAGAGTAACTTCGAATATTTTGGAGAGATGATCATGGGAAGTGTTGGTAATATGTAATAGATGAATCAAGATAATGGGAGGATTTTCTCTGTTTATTTAGAGGAGATAATGGGAGTTATCCTCATTATTCTTTGATAAACATCCTAATGACTATTGCCTGCATTCCCTGAGAGGCTGATCAAGTAAGATACTATATTCATATGTTTCTTGATGCTTGCAGAGGAAGTTCCATCTCTGGAATTGGATCTTGGGATTGGAACCTAAAGGGAAAAAATTCTACCTACCATGCTCTCTATCCAAGGGCCTGGACTATATATAATGGTAATTCCTATTTGCTAAGAGAGCATTTTTTGCTTCTGTACTTTGGAGCCTTTTCAACTGGCTGTATCTGTTATGTGTTTATCAATGCAGGGGAGCCTGACCCAGATCTGAAAATAACTGGCCGTCAGGTTTCACCATTTATTCCCCACAATTATCAACAAAGTAGTTTACCTGTTGCAGTATTTGCCTTCACGGTTGGTACTTCTGTTACCATGCATTATAATTACTAGAAGATAAATTGAATACTGAGCAGTTGCTTTATGAAATATTATAATTTCAGGTTATTAACTCGGGGAGTACTGCTGCAGAAGTAACTTTGCTCTATTCATGGGCTGTAAGTTTTAATGTTGAAATATTCTTAATTGCATCCTAACATTTTCTTTGGACAGTCTTAATTACGTATTCCTAATTATGAATCTCATAGTGACATTGGCCATTTGCTGGGAAAATTGATTGGATACATCTTTTGATCCAAAATGTCAAAAGGGACAATTGAATCTTCAGTTCTTATGTTTTACTCTGCAGAATTCTGTGGGTGGAAACTCTGGCTTATCTGGTCATCACTCAAATTACAAGATGGTGTAAGAACATAGTCTATACTGTCTAAGGATATCATTTCCTATTTGTGGGTAGCTCTATACCCTACATTTTATGCTTGAGCTTGTACTAACATGCTTTTGTGATAATTTTAGTGAAAAAGATGGTGTGCGTGGAGTTCTTCTGCATCACAAGTGAGTTCAACAGAATCTCATCACCTGCTAGCAAACAAGTTTCAAATGCTAAACTGTATAAACCCCATAATAATTTTACAATTCACAGTATATATCATTTCAAAACAATGTCAGTATACTTACAGAACTGCGAATGGGCAATCACCAGTAACATTTGCGATAGCAGCACAAGCAACAGGAGATGTTCATGTCTCTGAATGTCCTCATTTTGTGATATCTGGAAATTCTGGTGGATTCACTGCAAGTGACATGTGGAATGAAGTAAAGAAGGTTGTGCCATTGATTGATTTTCACATTTCTTGTGTATGACATATACTCCTCTTATTTCGTGTCATCATCTTTCTGAATTTTGATTGACCTAATATCCACTCCCTTCTGCTAATGTTCTAGTAGTTTCCTCTTTCAGACTGTTTTTCCACATTGTGGTTCTTCTACTTATCTGTTTGATGATTTTCTGAAGTTATTGCTGTAGTTTAATGCCTATCTTCGTTTATATCCTGTTGCATTCATTATATAATATGCAAGACCATAGCCTACTAATTATAAATCCCTGTGTATAGTGTATTAGTAGATGTTATAATGCGTCGTGGGGCAGTAGAGAAATATACTAGGTAATGAATAGCAGCCTCCATCTAGACATTATTTTATCCCAAAATTATTTTCAGACTTCTTATTGTTTGTATACACTCATTATATTTATAAGGATTGCATATACGGCAGTCAAAACCGTTTATCCTCCTTCAAAGCAAGACGTTGCTAATTTTGGATCATTGAATTAATTGTAGATACACATTTTTCTCTCTTCTTTGTGATTCTATCAGATTATAGATAGAACATAAGATTGATAAAAAAATTTATAATATCCTAGCTCAATAGTCCCACATTGGATGTGAAACAAGATTTATAGTAGTTTATAATGATTCTAATAACACTATTAAATAATAGTAGCTAGTCTTTTTGGGGAAGAAATCCGTGGCTAATTATAAACTATTTTAACTCTTGTTATCCTACCAGAGGTTTCAGCATATTCAAACCGAATATATTGCTGGTATTTGTACGTGCTTATTTACCATATATTGGGTTGGGGTGTGACAGTTTTGAAGTGGTATCAGAGCCAAACACAGCCGAAAGTGTACAAAACTAAGTGGCACATAGACCTAAGTGGTATACGGAATAAAGTGCCACGCAAAAGTGGGGACCACATCTTGAATTTATAGGAGCCACGTTTAGAAATCTATGGGGGGCTACCTCTAGAATCTCACACCGCTTGGTGAAGTCTTAACGTTTTATTGTGCCCCTTCGACAAGGACATCAGATCCTAAAGAGAGAGGAGAGAATTAATACCTAATTCAATAATCTCACATCGGATATAAAACAAGAGATAGAGTAGTTTATAATGATTCCAATAAAACTATTTAATAATCGTAGCCAGCCTATTAAGGAAATGAATCCGTCGCTAAGTATAAACTATTTTAATTTTTATTATCCTACAAAAGGCTTTAATATATTCAAACCGAATATGTTGTCGGTACCTGTACATGCTCGTTTACCTCATATTGGGGCGGGGCGTGACATAAATATATTTGGATTACGGATTTAATAAAACAGCTATTTCTAAGGGTCTAATTTGCAATCAAGCTTTTTCTTTAAGGCTACTTCTAAGGGTCTAGTTTTGATTTTACTATTCACAGTCAGAAATCCAAAAAATCCACCAAATCCACAAAATTAGTGTATTGTTTCAAGGAATTTGACAAAGGGTTTGGAACTGAGCTGGTATTGAGTTTGGCCCCATGCAGAATCTCCACAATTTGTCATAATTTCACATGAGATTTGTTTTTTTGTTTTTTTTTTAAAATTAATTTTAAGGGGGAGAGTATTTAAAAGAAATAATCATCATTTTCACCAAATCCGTTCCCTTTTTCCATGACTACTTTTCCGTGATGCATAGTTTGGAAAGCATGGAAGAGCTCTTCTATCCTCTAACTCCTACGTTTTTCCATGAAATAAACAAAATGGAAAAGTAAGGATTTGGTGATAAACTATTCTCTATCATAAATCAATTTTCAAAGTCTGTAAACCAATCAAGCCCTTAGGGTTTCTAAAACAAAATGTGCAGGTTTTGGATATGTTAAATGTACACGGAGAGCTTAAATCCAGAAAGTTATTGTGTTGGGAAAGTTTTATTGCAGGAGAAAAGATATAAATATCTTTTTAGTAATTTATTTAACCACACATTTTATGATTAAAAAGGTTAGATTATGAATCAAATAGTTAACCTACTACTACTTCTGCTACTCTTTTTTATCTGTTATTCAACATTACAGGCTGTACTGGTTAGCACTTAGCACCTTCAAATTTTAATTTTTGTCAAACATGTCCTCATTATTTACACACCTTACTTGATCATTACGTTATGAATTGTTTTCTTGGATTAATTACACTCAGACCTCCTGTAGAGGGGGTGTATAACTTATCACCCCTAAAGTTTAAAATTCTAACTTAAACCCCCTTGACCGTGAAAAAAACCGACAGGAAAGCTCAGGCTGAGATATTTTTTTCGCAGTTTAGGGGGTCTAAGTGAGAGTTTTAAACTTTAGGGGTGATAAGTTATACACCTCCCATATTATAGGGGGTCTGAGTATTATTAACCCTATTTTCTTTATCTATCTAGTTTAATTTCTATGCAGCTCCACTCCTATTTCCTTCTATCTAGATACAAGTGAAAATGAACCAGCGGTTACCACTGCTTGTTAAATCAAAGTGAAGCAACGTTTGGTTTCTTAATTTTCAAAACTGTCGTTTGATAATTTGATATCTATTTTATTCTAATAGCATGGATCCTTTGACAACCTTGGTTCGACCGATAAATTTATCCATTCGGAACCAGGTTCATCTATTGGAGCGGCTGTTGCAGCTTCTGTGACAGTTCCTTCTCAAGCTTCCCGCACAGTTACATTTTCTTTGGCATGGGCTTGCCCGGAAGTTAAGTTTTCTAGTGGAAAGATTTATCACAGGTAAAAGGAACTAATCAAAATTAAATAATTTGTGATGTGGGCTAAAAATAGTGTTATTGCTGATGTAATTTACTGTACCAGACGTTATACCAAATTTTATGGCACAGATGGAGACGCAGCAGCAAAACTTGTACATGATGCCATCTTAGGTAATCTTGGATAGACATACCATATTGCACGTGAAGATAATCATGTTTCTTTTTAGTTCAGATAAAGACCAAAGTATTCTTCAGAATTTATTGACTGTGTATTCCCTTGTTTTTTAATTTTTTTATTTAAATAACTAGTTAATTATTTAATTTATTTTGTTGTGGAAAATAGCTAATTGATATAATACTGGTGTGTACATGATATATGGAATATGAATAGTCTTATTGCTTTATGATACGCTGCAATGATTGGTATATAGCTGTTCTATTGAAAGTCTATTTGTGTAAGTTGACATAAGCTCTCCCATACTTCTACACAGTACACAGAGATATATTGCAAGGGAACAGGCTGATAGCAAGGTGGTATTGAGCTCAACCTCATTATGAACTGAAATGTTAGCTCAATCTGGGTGTTTCCTGCTGTCCCATGCCTGCTGAGCTAGCTGGAATTACAGCCATGCTGATATTATTTAGTGAATTGTTTAGTTTCCTGTTAACTCTACAGATTAATCTTAGAAACGTCTATTGTTTAAAGTGCAACTTTATTGGGCATATAATAGATTAGTTGGATTGGCAGAGTGGCTTCCAAATTGATGATCCAAACAATGTTTGATCATTAATATCTTGGTCTGACCCAGAAAATGCATTATGTTCTGGATGATTGATCACCTGCAGAGCCTCTTCGTGTTCTTAAATAACAACTCTAGCTTCAAAAAATGGAAGTTCTTGTTTGAAGTTAGGTGTGTGTGTTATTCCTAGCAATTATGCATTATAACCTGGTGCAAGCATATCGTGGAAAGGATATGGCATTCAGGAGAAGGTCCAAATTGCACCCTCTACTGACTGATGAGTGTGCATGACCCCACTTGTGGACTATCCGATTGTGTATCGGCCACTGTATCAGTTGTTGTCTGGAGTTGCTGTAGGAAGTGTTGCCTTTCACATGTTGATATTCTTATATTTCTGTTGGCACAAATAGAGCTGACTGTGATATTTATTTTCTCGTAAAAGGTAGTTGCTGAAGATGGATTCATACACTCATGATTCACAATATGCAGGATGCATCACCACTTAGTTAACTTGAGATCAACATGAGTTAAACTATTGATGAACCTTTACTTCTGTTGGCATATTATTCAATGCAAATTACTAAGTGTTTCTTTATATGATAACCAACGAAGTAGCCTGTCTTTGATTAAAGAGGAGCTCTGTTCATTTATATATATTTTTGCTTGATTTTAAATTTTTAAATAATTGCTGAAGTGGTAATATATTTTTTGAGTCATTTAGATCAACAATTTCCCTGTTTGAAATGACTTTTTTTTTTAATGTTTGACCTACTTTTGGCAAAGCCTAGCTGATTGTTAACTAGTGTCAACTTCATGTAAGAAGTTCAACAATGATGTCACCTTGTTCTTTCCTTTGCCTTTTTTGTTCCTTGTGTCTTATTGGATGGAAAAAAAATGGCATTTGCTCGAGGAACCACACAGTTTGCATGACTTATTATAGTAGGATCACGTGTAATGTCTATGGTTTACTTATTTATGCATTGTGATACTAGTCGGTAGCTTATATTTAACTGACAAATTGCTTGATAAGCAGGATATTATTGTTTTTTCTGCTTTGTTTGTTTTCCTATTGTCAAAATACAACAGCTAACACCTCTTCAAGGTTGTTGAT
This sequence comes from Dracaena cambodiana, assembly GCA_036321105.1. Classification (NCBI taxonomy): domain Eukaryota; kingdom Viridiplantae; phylum Streptophyta; class Magnoliopsida; order Asparagales; family Asparagaceae; genus Dracaena; species Dracaena cambodiana. The sequence continues at coordinate 29,699,023 of JAYEPQ010000019.1, forward strand.
TTGTTTATTGAATCATTATCCTTTTTTCTTATCAAATTAAGAACATCAATCATGGGAATCCCAAATTGAAGAATGGCAAAGGCCTATTCTGCAAGACAAGAGACTTCCCGAATGGTAATTTGAGAAGTTAAACTGAGTAACATTTTAGAACACTTGCTTGCATATATATTATTTGAAATTCTTGGTGACTCTTGGCAGGTATCCTATCACTCTTTTCAATGAGCTCTACTATCTTAATTCTGGAGGGACGATATGGACAGGTTTAACATCTCTCATGATTTAATTAGAAGGTGCAATTAGCTGGCTTGGTTTAACTCTCTTTCTTTACACAGATGGGTCGCAGCCACTACAGAGTTTGGCAGCAATCGAAGAAAGAAAGTTTTCCCTTGATATGTCAAATTTAGATTGTCGGAACTTGGCTCAAATCATTCCGGAAAATAATACTGCTGCTGATATCCTGGAAATGATGGCATCAGTGCTTGAGAAAATGCATGCTCCAATTGCATCAAATTCTGCTTTTGGAACATCATTGCTCCAAGGAGAAGAGAATATTGGCCAATTTCTCTATCTTGAAGGGATTGAGTATATCATGTGGAATACATATGATGTCCATTTCTACTCATCTTTCTCCCTGGCCATGCTATTTCCGAAACTAGAGCTCAGTGTTCAAAGGGACTTTGCAGCAGCAGTAATGATGCATGATCCTGAAAGGGTGCAACTTCTACATGATGGCAAGTGGTCTGCAAGGAAGGTTCTAGGTGCTGTTCCTCACGACCTTGGGCTATTTGATCCATGGTTCAAAGTAAATGCTTATGTACTTCATAACACAGACAGGTGGAAAGACCTAAACCCTAAATTTGTTCTGCAAGTTTATAGAGACACTGTACTCACTGGCGATAAGTCCTTTGCACGGGCAGTTTGGCCAGCAGTCTATACGGCAATGGCCTACATGGAACAATTTGATAAGAATGGTGATGGCATGATTGAAAATGAAGGCTTCCCTGATCAGACCTATGATGTATGGTCAGTTACAGGTGTGAGTGCATATTGCGGAGGGCTTTGGGTTGCTGCTTTACAGGCCGCTTCAGCAATGGCACATGAAGTTGGTGATAAAGCTTCTGAAGAGATGTTTTGGAATAAATATGAGAAGGCAAAGTCGGTGTATATGAAATTGTGGAATGGTTCATACTTCAACTATGATGACAGTGGTGGCAAGACAAGCTCATCAATCCAGTCTGATCAACTAGCTGGTCAATGGTATTTTCTGATTGAATATTAAATTAGCTGGTTAATGGTATTTTTCTGATTGATTATTAATTTTATCTGGTTAATGGTATTTTTCTGATTGATTATTATGTTTTAGATGTGAGACCATTCTAATGGTTTCAGGTTAAGAAGTTCCTCTTAGAAATTTAATGCTTGTTACATTTGTCAACTTTTTATATTTGTTCTACTATCATACAGAATTCAACAGGACATCTGCAATCACTTATGCTAGTTATGTTAACTACATCTTGATTTGCTTTCTATGCATCTTTGTCAGTATGCATCCAACCTCTGGATTGGATAATTATTTTTTGTACTCTGAAGTTAAAAGTGTATCATGCTTTTGCAAGTTTAATATATTACTGGTACTAGAATGTTTAGATCAGCATTACTGAATTCACCCATATTCATGACATATATCTTTTGTGGCCATCTGTAGTTTACTTAGTTGTGCATTATCTTTCAGGTATGCTATAGCATGTGGGCTTGAACCTATGGTTGATGCAGATAAAGCACAATGCACGCTTGAGACAATTTACTCTTTCAATGTCCTCAAGGTGAAGGACGGGAAGCGAGGAGCAATTAATGGGATGAGACCGGATGGGAAATTTGACTTATCTGCAATGCAATCAAGAGAGATATGGAGTGGAGTTACTTATGCTGTTGCAGCTGCTATGATCCAAGAAGGCATGGTCGACATGGGATTCAAAACTGCCCAAGGCGTATATGAAACTGCTTGGTCTGAGCAAGGACTTGGGTAAGTCAGATTTTCCATTTTTTACCCTATTTGTGATAGAGACACATGCACACAGAAATGAACATAGAATAAAAAAATAAAAATAAAAATAAAAACAGACTACAAAAGGTAAAAAAATTTGACCCATCTTGGTTTCTGGTTTTGAATAAAGCAATTCATATGTATAACTCAACTATTCCCTCTTTTGTAGCGGTTGAAGAAGTATTGTTTCATTGAGAGTAAAACTGGAAGATTCATTCACTCCTGTTCTCTACCCCTCGAAAAAGAAAAGTTATCCATCCCTCCTGCCTTGAATTTATGAGCACTCCGTCACAGTCAAGCCCCTCCTTTTCTTTATAACCAATAAATCTCCTCTTATATTGCCTACAATAAGAACATTGTTGGCTATTTTATTTCGCCCATGTCACTAAATTTAGCAACTTAAGTGAGGTTTAGTGAACCCACTAAATTTAGCAACTTAAGTGAGGTTTAGTGAACCTTGTAGTCCTACTTTATTATTGCTGGCATTTTTCTTGTGCATTTGGTATGCGATCCACGTGGGAATAATCAAAGATTCCCACATTTGGTATAAGCACAATTATCACTTGCAGGAATATTAGATTCATGCTGGCATTACATTTCCTCGTCTTATGGGAATGTGATTCTCCCACTTGACAAGTGGATTTTCTCCATTCCATCTCATGAAAATCTACAAAAAATTATAAATTTTAAAAAAGTCCATTCCTTCACATTACCGCCACCGCCACAGCCACAAATGATTGCTGTCACTACTGTTGGTTGTTGCGATCACCATTGGCAATTTGCCTGTGATTGCTACACCATCACGAGTAACATTGGTGATATGTCAGTGAGCTCCATGGTGCCACCACCATAGGCGACCACTGCTGCTATCGTTGCCCGAGGACCATCACTATTGTCAGCGATCTTTTTGATGTTGACCACTACCGGCGAGTCCAGAATGCTGTTAATGCCCCCACAATAGTGACCGTAGCCGCTAGTGATTATCATCAAAAGTGATTGATGATCGCTACCGTTGCTACTGATCTTTATTACTGCTGGTTACCTCCGATACCATCATCGAGGGCAATATCTCAGTGGCTACCACTACTATCACAAGACTATATCGCTATCGACGATCGTCACCACCACTAATTGACGATTCTTAGCGTCGCCCATCGACCTTTGTCGACATGAACCACTACCTTTGACTGCTACCACCATCTAACATCACCACCACGAGCGATTGTCTATCTTCAGCAGTGTCCATCGCTGCTGATCATCATTGTCATGGCTGATTGACGTTGCTACCAGTAATCGTTATTAGAGCTAGTTTTAAAAATATTTTGCATTCTTGCTTATCTTTCTTAATATACCAAACGTGATAATATAATATTGACGAGTATGTTCAGATTATACCAAAGATGATAATACAACATTCGTAGGAATTTGATTCCTAGAAATCAAATTCTAGGCAATGGGAATATTTCTTTCTGCATCGCAAACGTTCCTTTATTGTTAAAAGGTGCACACACACACACTTAGAAAGGTCAGAAGTTAACTGGACAAGATTTAATGACTCACAATCAATCCGAGAGCAACCACCCCTTGTAGATGATACTCCCTACTCCAGGAAACCTTAGGAATTCCTACCTTTTAGTCTATAATGCAGTTTAAAGCTCATGCAACCATGGTGACCTTGCATTAGTGCATTTACAGTTTAGTTTTGTAGTACTCTTGACATGCTCATTTCCCCCAGGAGTCTCATAACTTTCGTTTTTTTTTTTTTTTTTTTTTAAGACTCATTTGCACAAATAAAAGAATATTTAATTTCAATCATATGCTTTCTTGTCCAACACTTGTTCCTCTTCCCCTTATCTTTCCAATTCTGATCCCCACTCGTTCATTTTGCTACTCTCTTACCGGGGCTTAGTTTCCTCTGATGAAGCTCTTCATATTGGAAATAGTCCACTGCATGATGCAATTTTTATCTAGTTGTTCTATGAAGTCAGTCTTAATCTATGATATATATATATATATATATATATATATATATATATATATATATATAGAGTAAACGGGAAATACACCGGCGGTGAAGGCAGTTCCTTCACCGCCGCTTAGGTGGCCCAATAAAATTATTACATGTGGCACCACTTAAAAGGCAATTAAGAAAATTCATTTATTTGTTATCTTGAATGACGTCACGTGTAATAATTTTATTGGGCCACCTAAGCGGCGGCCCTTCACCGCCGGTGTATTTCCTGTTTCCTTATATATATATATATATATATATATATATATATATATATATATATATATATATATGGGGAAACAGGGAAAAACTATGTCATGTGACGCTTAGGTGGATCAATAGCATATTTGCATATGGAGGACTTTTTTGGAAAAAAAGTATTAGGTGGAGGAGTTTTCTTAAAAACAGCCCATGCGGTCAATCCTTATGCAAACATACCATTGGTCCACCTAAGCGTCATAGGAGGGAGCTCTTTCTATGACATAGTTTTTTCCATTCTCTCTCTCTCTCTATATATATATATATATATATTCCTTTTTCCAAATGACTTCCTTTACCTCTATGCTCACCGATGCCCAACTTTACAACAGGTACTCTTTTCAAACCCCTGAAGCTTGGAATACCAAGGATCAATACAGGTCTCTCTGCTACATGCGCCCGCTGGCGATATGGGCGATGCAGTGGGCATTGTCGCCTCCCAAGCTACACAAAGAAGTGGGAGCTGATACAAGAGAAAACGCTTGTCTAACACATCAAATGTCATTCTCAAAAGTTACGAAATTACTCAAATTGCCAGAAGAAGAGAGAAGAAAAAGCATTCTTCGAGTTATCTACGAGATCACTTGCAACAGGCTGAGGTCGTGATGGTGATTCTAGAAGCCTTAATAGGTCCGATCATCGGAAAGCCGGTATTCAATTGGTATTACTCATTGTATGATTGCATTTGAATGCATAAAAGCACGCCCATTCATCTGAGGGTTGTGTACATGCACAATGATTCTTGAAACTTGTCGATAAGTCATTTTGTTTGGTTCATGGGTGAACTTTGAATCCGGTTGGTGACCTACAATGACTGATTACTCTGATTTAGTATTTTGGGATACATTTTATTTATATATAAGTAATGTTACTCATCTTGAAAGCTTTTGCCATACTTTGTGTTTTTTGCCTCTTTCCTATTGAAGACTGTGATGCTTTTGTTTTGTTGAATGGTGGAAGTTTCTTTTGTTATATAAATTTCTCATTTGCTGTCCTTGGTTGCTTTGCCTGTGGGGAGTTTCCAAAGGAGCACACCATTAGTGAGCCCACTATATAGTGTATTTTTGGCCTGTGCAACTCCTTAAAAAGTGGGCTCACTAGGAAAAATGGTGTGCTCCTTTGGAAACTCCCTACCTATGCGGTTACGAGATTAATTAGTCTGTATTAGAATAGTTAGAATCCAAAGGATTGTAAGTTTGTATTTTTTGTTTCAATCTCTTTCCACATAGGGTGCTCTAATGACTGTTATAGTGTCATCTATGGTAATTATTTTGTTCTAAAATATTTTAATTAGCATTTGAATTTTGATCTGAAGGTTTAATTTGCAATCAGTATCTACATTTATTCAGATCAAAATTCAAATGCAATTTTTTTTTTTTTTTCGTTTTGGGGGGGGGGGCGGGAACTAGTTTCTCAGCTTCTCAGCACTGCAATGAACCTTCACATAACAGATAGGATAAAGACTGAAAGACATAACAGATAGGATAAAGACTGAAAGAAGTTCGCGAAACATCTCTTTCCCTGCGATTTGGGCAAGTTAAAAAGAAAATCGCAGCAGGAAATCAAAGATCGCAGCCAAAATTTCTGTAAAAACTGGATAGATGATGGCTAAAACTCACTTAGATCCCTTAAACTATCTAAATCATCGTATTTTAATTATACTCAGACCCTCTCGTTCAGGGAGTTCTAAGTGAGAATTTTAAACTTTAGAGATGATAAATTATATACCCTTAATATTATGAAAAGTCTGAGTGTAATTAACCATTTAGGAAATTAAAGGATGATAGTTTATAGAATTCATGTCAATATAAAGTTTTATTGGAAATTTCAAATTGTAGATAGAGGTTGGCAGCAAACCTTCTTTTTGTTTGAGACTATGATCTCGTATTTATAGAATTCAGACTGATTTTTCCTCATTTATTCTCTTTTATTTGTTTGTCAATTCTTTTCAATAACGAAAATTCATTAGACGCTACACTGCGCTGTAATTATCTTTTGATGGTTAAATTTTTTTTTTAGTGCAAAGTAGATTTTAATGCAAATCTTAAAAGGTAAGGTGAATGTTAGTTTAGGAAAAAATTTAAGCATTTACTAATTTAACAAACGGTGGAGATACATATTCTACTATGTAATAAATTATTCTCATTTATCGTTTCGCATGGAGAGTGACTCCCATATGTTAGCTATATATATTCCCATCGATTAAATTGCATTATTTATATTTAGTACAACAATTGTTATCTTCTATATACTTAGCATAACCTACTCGTTAGTGATTTTTTTTGGGGCCATTTACAATGTTTAATTCTATCATAACAGTGTAGATAATATCCCAACTTAATTGCTAGCAGAAGTATGAAACTATAAACCTTTTTTGAAAAAAAAGTTGGTGAATGGTTGTATTTGCATGATTACATTGGAATTGCAAATATTTATTTACTACTACCCCTCTTGTTCTGGAAGCTTCCAAAGGAGCACACCACTTTTTCCAGTAAGCTCACTTGTAATTTTAGTTTGGACTGTTTTTCATCCGAATAATTATCAAGTGTGCTCACTGGAAACAAAATGTCGTGGGACTTTGTAAACTCTCCTTGTTTTTGTGCTTCCAATTTTACAAGCTAATAAAAATGGCAATGGCCTGTAGATTAAGGAGATATTTGCAATTTTCTAATTATAAAAAGTAATATATTGGACTCTTTGGATAAGATAAAAAGGTAAATGTCATTAAAATAATAATAAAATAATATCGCACATTCCGCCGCTAGAGGACACCTGCACCATTTCCGTTGTCCCAAACCCTCGACCCTCATTCTCGTCCTCAGAGCATATCCTTAACCCTAACCCTAATCAAACAAACAAGTATCTCAAATAAAAGTTTCCATTTTTATTCCCCCCTCTCTCAATCTCTCTCTCTCTGTCAATTTAATGGAGCCCCCAATTGATCTCCAAGACTGGGAATTGCTCACCAAATCAGACCCACCCCCCAATTTGAAATCCTATGAGCCCATCGATTCCGAGGACGGCGCTATCAAGCCTGACTACTTCTCTCTCGATCTCAAAACCAAACCCCAGCAGCAGCAATCCGAGGACGAGATCGACTCCGATAACCCTAGCTGGATCGACCCCGATTCGGACTTCCGGTTCCAAGCGAGCAAGAACTACGGGAGCTTTTGGTCCGATGAGTCGTCGGAGGGGCCGAGATCGGTGGCTGATGAGAGCGAGAAGTCGGGGGCTGAGGAGGAGGGGGAAGTTGGTGGGGGTGAGTTGGGGAAAGGCGAGGGCTTGGGGAGTGGTGGGGAGAGGGTTTGGTGGAGGATGCCACTGGAGATACTGAAGGTCTGGGTTCTGAGGGCGAGGCCAGTCTGGTCGGTCTCGATCGCGGCGGCGATCATTGGGGTCGTGATGCTGGGAAGGAGGCTGTATAAGATGAAGCAGAAGGGGCGGATATTCCCACTGAAACTCGCCATTGATGATAAGGTTAGAAGCGCTTGTTATGTTAGCATATGGCTATGTTTGATAGTCTAAGTCCCTGCCATAAGCCCTGCTAGATTATATTTGATAAGAAAATCTATCATAAGCACTAGTAGGTTAGTGTTGTGGGGCTCCAAGTTTTATTACTTGGTGGTTGGTTAATCAGTTAGTTTATGAGTAGCATATCGGATAGCGATATATTCACCCAAGAGTGTAGGGAGAAATGCATATAAGAAAATAGTGAAAGAGACAACATGACTTGGTCAAATCCAGTCTATGTCGTAGGCCCATTACCGTCTCCATAATACGATACTATCATCTCGTTTGGTGTCCAAGTATTTGATACTAATCGAATTTGGGTACGTTTTGATTGAAGTATCATTGCAATATAGTGTGAGATGCACCAAGTAATGTGCATAATGGTTTGTTTTATAGGATCCACCATTGTATCTATGATCAGAATCTAACATTTCCTAAAACCATACTTCACAATGGAGAACTAATAACCTGACCAAGTGGTAATTACTTAGGACGATAGTATTTCAATAGATAGTTAATGGTTCAATGTTTATGGATAGGTACAATGGGAATTACTCAAAAGTTGTTTAATTTTGGTAGCATTCAACAGGTATTTGAAATTTGAGTTGACCACAAATTTGATATTAAAATTTAGAAGGTTCAATTTAGCGCATCTCTCACGCTCAATTTGTCTATTTTGTTGGTCAAAATTTTATAAGGTGAATAGTGAGAAGTTAATAAAGTAATGGTGGGACACTAGTGAATGTTGTGGATAAGTGTTTAATCTAACTTTTTATATTTAATTGGAAATTCGTAGTCTAAATTGTGAAATTTTACTGCAAGTCATTGTCTAATTTAGTAATGTTGGAAATTGTTTGGCAATGATATTCATGTAATATAGTCCTTTATAATAACGTTGTTAGTACCATATGATAGTTCATTTGAAATGATTAATGTCATATTCTAAGTCTACCTGGATCCTATGTGTAGGACGTGATTAGTGCCAAATAATAGTTTATTTGAAATGAAATCTAATTGCTGTAATCTTTCCAATTTAAAATGGTCATGCTATCAAATGTTTAAGGCCATCTTACTTTCTGACAAGAACTACTGCGTTATTTTAAAATTCTTGATAGAAAAATACCCTTCATTTGCTTGTCTTGGTTGATTCCATATGATAGAGTTGACTATGTTTCTTAGGTGGTAATACAATTTGATCCAGCCAACAAATCAGATAATTGTGAGCTCGTAGTTGTAGTTGCTTCATCATCATCTGTCTGCTTGCTAACATGAGTGGGATGTAGTAGACTAAAAATGTCATTTAATTCTCATGTTCTTGGTAGAATATCCTACACTATGTGCGTTGGGTGGTTGCAAGGTGATTATTGATTATAATTTGACTTCAAGACGAAGTTTTTTACGATAAGGATGAGGTGTTTTTGTAAGTCCCATATGAATTAGTATTATTCTAAATAGAAAGGTTGAAATGCTCTATGCCAGATTGCATCTAACAAACAGTTATATTCCAACTTCACATTTACATGTGATCCATAGAATTTTCTAACATTTACAGTTACGAACGTATTACCTAATTCGCCCAACCACTAGTGAAAGCGAAGTTATTGTGTACTGATAAATAATACATTCCTGAGCTAGTTCACCAAAACCAAAGACTCGAGAAATAAAATAACTAATGGCTGTCGTCTTGTTCTCGTGCACATAATAATACATGCATAATTATTAAATTAACCCTTGAAATTCTCCCAAAGGTACCATGACCCTAATACAATCCGATTAAGGCTACCCTTTCAAAACCGCATACCACGCAAAAGTTGTGTATTATTTATCAACCTGTACCGTGAACCAAAATGTGTCATGTGTCTGGTTGCATTGTCAGAGAACATATATGAATTAAATAATTACGTTCTAATGTTCCATGCTATAAAGTAAATCAATTTGCTTCTGTATGAATTATGGTATAAAACATTGTTCTTTTTTTGTAGGACACCGAGCATGGCAAATCTGTGTAGTATATTCTATAGCTGCTATATTGAGAATTGAATGGCTAAACAACTAATGTGAATGAAAAATTCCTTCTATCATAAATTTTATCGCATAATCGGACTTGCAATCAATGATTAAAATTATAAACTGCAGAATTTTAATTGAAGATATGTAATGGACGTGAGGATTTTATGGGGAACTACTATGCTAGGGATTATTTTTTATCATTGCTAGCTCCTCATATTCAGTGGAAAAAGATTACTGCATCTCTAAGATGCTATACGCTATACTTTCAGTTTCTGAGACTAAGATCTGCAGTTGAACTCTGAAATTGTGTGTTCCAGTCAGGAACAATGCTTTAATGTATTTGTTTTTGGTGATTTTGGCCTTCTGTATTTTGGTGCGCATACATGCTTGTTAATGCAAAAAATTACCACATGCCCGACTGCTAGTGGATCCTCGACTGCTAGTGGTTTTTGCTCCTAAATTTATCTGTAATAAATGTTGAATTTTGCAGAGGGCATCCCAGTTCATGGCTCGTGCTGCTCGACTCAATGAAGTATTCTCTGTGGTGAAGCGATCCCCGATCATAAGACCTGCGCTTCCAGCAGGAGGCGTCACTCCCTGGCCTGTTGCATCCTTGAGATGAGTTTCCAGTTCATGGGGAAGTGCCACAGAAGAGTGTCGCTTTTGTGGCTGGGCTACTCTCCCTCCTCGCATATATTCTCGTCTTTCTTGATGGAAGGGAGTAGATATCCCTTTATATTTGGTATCTTTACTGTATAAACTTGTATCTGTTGTGATTATTGCTGATCTAGATGTATTCTGTAAGTATTAGGATTGCCCCGTGGTTGCTTGTATATACTGTATGCTCATCTTTCTTTGTGTGGATGTCGTGTTTGGAATATTTATCTCTTCAGTATGATATATACGTGTGTATGAGAAATCTTCACATTTGAATCCACTGATCACGGAAAATTGTTGTTATTGTTTAAGACTTAATGATTTATGAAGAAAACTATAACGACTGTAGTGAGAAGTTTTGATTTCCTCTGACTACCAAGTGATGCTAAAGAAGCTAAAGCTGAAGTTGGGGATGGGAAATTCTAAATGCGCACCACATTTTACATAGTGAGCACCACATCCTACAGTAAAGTGATCTACAACATTGGGGCAAATGGTGCTCACTAAGTCAAATGTGATGCGCATTTAGAAATTCCCGTTGGGGTTGCATGTATAATACCTCCAGACGTTGCATGTGTAATATCTCCAGACGCTCAGGTCTTGCTCAGGTCACCATTTTTTCTATTAAGCCCACGTATGCTCCTTTAGAAACTACCCCTTATCACTACCCCTTATCGTGAGCATCTTCTTGTGATCTTCACTGATAGTAGAGAAGTCGAAAATGATGCCGGTTATTATTCTCGTTGCCAAATAAGCAATGGCATCGGTATTTCTATGCTAGGAATATTGAGAGCATTTAACGAGAATCGTACAGTTTCCTGGCTACATCTGGCTTTGTTAAGTTTCTTTTAACAATCGGATACAACAAGCCAAAACATGATACCGATGTGTATACTAATTATACAGTACGAATAGTAATCTCAATTATACAGTATGTAATATAAACCAATACACTAATTATACAAATATGAACAATACCCTCAATTCCATAATATGCAATATAAGACGAAGCACCACAGGACCTAATAGATTAAAACCTGAGTTACACGCGACCCCAAAGTGGATCATACTAAGTACGAGATCATCACTAAAGAATACAACAATACCGTAAGAAAAAGATAGATATATGTATTCAGAAGACGACCTCATACTTTTTAGGCAATCAGACTGTACATAAATAAGCCGGCAAATCTCCTGTGTAGGTATTATGCAACTTTTAATGCAAAAGATAAAGAACACTACAAGACCAGCCAAGCATTAAGGACTTGAGCGCCTAAAGACTTGTGTATGGCTAAGACTTTCGAGTCCTGTAACCTGTAAAGCTGTCACTTTAAACTCCTATGTTCCTCTATTTTATTGGAAATCCCTCTATTTTATTGGAAATCATCATTACCGATAATGGCATCCTCAGGAAGATATGCAGCCTCACGGGCCCAATCATTGTAAAACCTAAGAGATGCAGGCATTCTGACTTGATAGATAGATTGTTCGTGTCCGAATTATCCCTGTGCATCTCTATAACGACCTAGGAGGCTTTGCTCATATCCTTCATCCCAACGTCTCTGTAGAAGAAAGAGTTCAGCCTCTCAAGTTTTATGAACTTCACTGCTGGGTGAGTATACAAGATTTATGTTATAAAAATTCATATTAACTGCATGAAGAATGCATCTCAAAATAAAAGCATTTATATCCCGTTCTAAGCTGCCATAGCATCCTTGATCATCCTCACTTCTCCTGGGTTCACACCCAAACTCTAACCATGTGCTGTGTCTTCATATAGACTTCGATCGTGTTACTTTGCTACTATATCTCCACATAGACTTCGTCATGTTACTTTGCTAATATATCGGAGGCCTCCCTGTCCCAGCCACTTACCAGTAATCAAAGAAGCTGACAATTTCTAGAAGTTCAAATGATTAGTAACACATTTCTTTAAATTGTTACAATAATCCTCCTTCTATAGAGGCCCACTAACTCTTAGGATATAGGCGTGCATCATCAGTCAAGGATCGAAGGAGATGCTGCAACTGATCCAATGGAGATTGAGCCACTTCTATTAACATCCTGTAAACCTAGTATGTATGAGTGAATCCCATAGAACCAGTAGATAGAGTGGTGATGATGGTGTAGGAAACTTAATGTGTGGTTCCGCTGTGGGAATCTGAAATTTGCAAGTACCAGCACGGGCTATGGATATAACTTGTCAAATTGAAGACGTTGAAGAGCGACTCAAATTTGACAAAGCTCCATAAAGAGAATCAGTCACCATCTGCGGCAGCTTCCAACCTTCCAGCCTGACATTAACCCTCTATAACTTCCCAATGTCAGTTATTCAACTTCACTAATTTCTTTTTGTACTTTTTAATATAAGTACTCCTTTACAAAGTTCACTTCTTTGAGGAAACTCAAATCATTACCCTCCCTCATTGTTTGATACGTAATATTGAAAAATTTGATGTCGATCAAGGAAAAGATCCATATCTACTAATCTAATTGAACATTCTCCATCTCAGTTTGACATTTTTCATCACATGAATTCATGTCCTAGAATGCCCTGTTGTATCATAAACTACATATGCCATAATGTTAACCGTTCGAACCCGCCAGTCTCCTCAAAAATAATTCCATGGGCATCATATATTGATTCCTATTTTCAGATTGCTAAAATTAATATCAGCCAATCACTTATGGTACTAGAATTGGCAATATTGGTCGTATCATAGCAGCAAGATCATAAATATCAATAATATCATACTGATTTCATATGGTATAACGTATATCATGTACCTCAAAATCCAATACGATATATATATATATATCGGTGTTAGTTGATATTTAAACCCTTGCATCAAGCTTATCCAAATAGCCTCAAACCATATCATATGTACTAGTTACTGCATTGACCGTACTAACTGCCATATATGCTCCAGTTGAAATAAATAAATAAATAAATAAATAAATAAATATACAAATAGTCCATACACAATATGAGGTTGTGCTGCATGATACCATCTTCTATACTGATCCTCAAAATAATTAAGAAGAAACAGGTAACCAAAATTTTCAATAGGTACGGTTTTGTATCCAAAATCAGCATTCTAAAGGTCCCCCAAAAAAAAAAAAAAATTAATTAAGCCGCAGGTCTCAAGGATTTTGTTAAACAGTTAGAAAAAAGTATAATCAGATAGGCACGAAATGAAGAACATTATCATGTGTAAGATGCTTGCAATAACATTCATAACTTTGAAATAGGTAACAACCAACAGGAAAGAAAGGCAAATGTAATTTTCAAAAGCAGCAGCCTAGAACTTCGAAGGGTAAGTAATAACTGAACGAGGCAATCAGAAACTAAGGAATTAAAACTTGGGTAGAGTGCAATAATCTAGAAAGACAAAAGAATGGAGCCGAAGCTCAAAAATGGCCATATGAATAGGAAACAAATTATTAAATATAAACAAGCTTTCACGTGTTGAATTACGAATTCAACTTGCAAGGGTTAATCAGAAACATCCTTAGAAAAATACGCTGAAAGATACTTGCTTCTCTCCAACAATGTTTATCATTTTCTTGGTAGAAAACAATGTTTGTCGTTTGACAAGCACACGGTAATTAACCTGAACTCTCCAAAGCTTTGTTGAAGGGGGGGAATTTAAGTAGTAACATGATTCTCCTCTTTCAACGAGGTAAACAAACAACAAGGAAACAAAGATAACAAAGAAACTTTCAATAAGTCGATCTGATAGATATATCAATATTCTTCTTGGGAACACGATAGCTGAATCTATATAACATTCTAGCATCCATATAAAAACCTATGATATGCAGGACACTAGATGACTTGCCCCAACCAAAAATTTGCTTGTTCAGCCGTAATGGACATGACACATATGTTCTAGGTTGCACGGTCACAAACACTTGCATAGGGATGCAAGAAGGCACGCCTCACTAACAAACTACAAACCTTAGAACATGTATACTAAATCACCCTTCTCCAAAAGTGATCGATGAGAATGCCAAGTCATCTCGACGCGATAGCTCATCCAAACAGATCTTCTTGCTTTTTTCCTTAGCCAGAAAAAGTACTAGTGGTAATTTGAACCCAATGCAGGTATCCTACAAAGAGACTCCCAAGAACCAGATGTGAATGGAGGAAAAATCGCGAAGTTCGAGCACTTGCTTGTATCGAAGTTGGATGAATCTCTAGCCTTGAGGCCACATCGAACCACGTTAGCAATCCAGAAGAACTATTAGACGAGCCCCTTGGTTCTGTCGGCTTGTTGAGCATTTGGAACACTTACACCATCCATCTCAAATGGGATTTGTCAATTCCCTTTTTGACTGATAAAGTATCCAACACAATATCGCTTTAAAATAGAAGTGTCTATACTACCTAGCCTGGTTCATCCATGTCCTATATTTCCAAATGTTAAAACTCTTTATTCACCTGAATACTATGTACGAGATGCAGTATTTATGCACCAATTTAACAAAAACTAAATGTTCTGTTATTCATTTTACTTTTAGGCTTTTCTATAATGTGAATAATAACACAACTAATATATCAGTACAAGTTAACGCACGCATGCACGCACGCGCGCACACACACACACACATAATATATATATATATATATATATATATATATATATATATATATATATATATATATATATATATATATATATATATATATATATATATATAACTGTGTGAGTGTGTTCTAGCATCTAGATATTGGAGGATTGTATGTCCGAGACCTCGTATCCATGTCCGCACCCGCAGTTCATAGATAACAGCTATAAAACATATCATGTAACATGTCATTTTCATTCAAGTATTCTACTGTAAGGTCTGATCATCACACCAGAAACCAATATAACATGCCGCAAAATATCAACACCCAATCAAGATGACATCTCTTGGCAAATTTTTATAAACACCATGTGATTAAAGCATTCAGTCTTTGCAATACATATTCCACCAGCAAATTCTGATCATCACATCAGACACCAAAATTAACATTTTTTGCAAAATTCAAACACACAAACATGGTATGTCTTATCAACAAGTATCATTTATTTGTGCAAAATTTCTATAAACACTCAACAAAATTACAACAAAAGCTTACCACTTTCCCACCATTAGCCTCCGCTTATCGGAGGAATAATCGCCAACTCATCCTTATTCTTCAAAATCACCAGAAACCAGAAACCAATATAACATGCCGCAAAATATCAACACCCAATCAAGATGACATCTCTTGGCAAATTTTTATAAACACCATGTGATTAAAGCATTCAGTCTTTGCAATACATATTCCACCAGCAAATTCTGATCATCACATCAGACACCAAAATTAACATTTTTTGCAAAATTCAAACACACAAACATGGTATGTCTTATCAACAAGTATCATTTATTTGTGCAAAATTTCTATAAACACTCAACAAAATTACAACAAAAGCTTACCACTTTCCCACCATTAGCCTCCGCTTATCGGAGGAATAATCGCCAACTCATCCTTATTCTTCAAAATCACCGTCTCGGGCGCGTACTCCTCATTCAAGGCCAACACCATTGAGCTGTAAATTTCCTCCAAATTCGGGAACTTGGTCATCAGCTCGCTCAGGCAGTCTGCGGCGGTGCTGCCGTCAGGCAGTCGGAGAGCGATCTCGGTCAGCCCGGTCAGGTCTCGGGCCCGCGCGAAGAACAGGATCTTGATCTCGATCAACGAGTCGAGATTCTTGGGGGTTTTGATGGATTCATCTGTAACAATTTTGAAGAAAACGGGTTAAAGATTGAAACTTTTTGGTTTGTATACAATGGAATTGGGGGTTTCGGATGAAACCCTAGAGAAAGATGAGAAATTTGAAATTTGGGGAGGGTTGGATTGTAATTTTTACCTTTGGATTCTAACGCCATGAGTGCGACTTTGGGAGGGGAGGGGAGGGGATCTCGACTGAGTTGGGGTTTATGCGGCGGGTAATTCTAAATGCGACATTTTTTTTTTTTTTTTTCCCAGTGAGCCCCAATAATTTCTTGGTAAGCCCATGAGAATTTAGAATATTGGCATTTTTAACTGGTGAGCCCCATTTTTTCTTCTTTTCTTCCAAAATTACCATCTTCTTTTCCTCCCACTGCAGCAGCAGCAGCAGCGACGACAGCGGCGACGGCTACGGCAAACTGTTATTGCTACCGCCGCCAATCATGGCAACAGCAGCGACAACAACAGTGGAACTTTCTAAGAAAAGATATTGATGATTTTTTTATCCAAAAAAATTATAACCAACTTATTATTTGTTCAATAAATTATATGGCTTCCAAAGAAAAAGATGGGGCACATTTAGAATTACTCAATGGAAATTCTATTTGAACACACCACTTTGCTCAGTGAGCCTACTTTATTCAGTACTGAGTAGCCTCTTGAACGGTTCCACACCGTTCGGAGATTAGCCTCCGAACTAATTTAACTTCGTTCAGAGATTAATCTCCTATCATGGAGAATATATATATATATATATATATATATATATATATATATATATATATATATATATATATATATATATATATGAGAAAACAGAAAATACACCGACGGTGAAGGGAGTTCCTTCACCACCGCTTAGGTGGCCCAATAAAATTATAACACGGGGCGTCATTCAAGGTAACAAATAAATGAATTCTCTTAAATGACACCACGTGTTATAATTTTATTGGGCCACCTAAGCGGCGGTGAAGGAAACTTCCTTCACCGCCGGTGTATTTCCCGTTTTCTATATATATATATATATATATATATATATATATATATATATATATATATATATATATATATATATATATATATATATGCTTACAGACACAAATCAGCCGAAGCCTTGTGGTCTTCATCCTCCGATCGTAAACTTTATGAAGGTCTAACGAAAGACAAACATCAGCAGTATGAGAAATATTAGTGAAAGTATTACCGTTGCATTCTTTCAAAAGATTTTGACAAATTGCATTAGATATAACAAGTAGAAAATCCGCACAAATATTTGGCAATATTTGGAAGTTTATATATTGGGCAAGGTAAAGTAAAAATTATTCTTTATAATATCGCTAATTTTTATTTTATTTTATAAATAAATTGAATGGTGTTTTTTTAAACCAAAAACATATTATCTTTAACACAGTCATTTCTAAAGCAATTAGATATTAGTATATGTTATAAACTTTATGAAGAAATACTACATATAAAATAGTTTTATTATTAATAAGGATGTTGTTAATTGTTATCATTTCAAAATAGCATAAAATACATCTATTATTTCCACTCATTTCATTATAGAATATATTCTTATTTCCACTCATTTAATTATAGAATACATTACCCTTTCTTCCTTTTTAGAGAAGGGAGAAGATCCTTTGTAAAAAGTTATTTAGAATTAAGGTTCATGTCTTTTAAAAAAATAATAATAATAAAGACATAGTAAGACTTTATCTTAAAGTATTTCATATAGTTTAACAAAGATAATAAAAAAGATTAGTGTCTTATTTATATATAATTCAGAATTATATTTTTCAAAAACAAATTTAAAAGATATTTTATAGTTAAACAAAAATACAAAAAAAAATATTATTCTCTTTTTTCATTCTTTGCTTATTGAATTATATACAATGAAATATTTAAAAGAAAAAGATTTCGATCCGTACATTCATATTTACGTTTGTTCATTATTGAAGAGAAAATACATTCTTGAATATCAACAGTAAATGGATGGTCTAAAATTTTCTTGCTAGTAAGGGATTATATATAAAAGAGAAGATGACAAATATATAGGATAAATTAAGTGGGAAACCGCACAAATGCTTGGAAATATTTGGATATAATTATTTTTGGAAAGATTGAGAGGAGTTTGTTATTTCAAATTTTGATCAGTAAATGTTAATATAATTTTAGTATATAGAATAAGTGAAAGTATTATAATAATATTAAGACTATTTCAAATAATATAATTAATTTTCGTATTATAATGAGCAAAAGTATTATAATAATTTTCAAACTTAGAATCTCTAATTAATTTATACTTCTTTTATCACTGAGTCAATTCTCTCTAGCGACATATTACATTTTATATTGATAGATATTTAATATTATAATATTATTTGTATTGTTAGTCTCTTATTTAGGTTAGATATTTTTTAATTTATAATTTGAGTTTTGTACCAGACATACAAAATATATTGGTTTGATAGTGAAAATAAAAAGTAAAAACATATTTGTGAAAAGTTAAAGATAAAGATAATAATTTTATTAAGAATTTAATTAAGTAAGTAAGTTTTAAGAGCCTTAGTGCCATATTATTGGTGTTACCTATTTTTGTTAGAAACTTGACACAGTAAGTTTTTTATTTTATTTCGATATTCGAATGACTATTTCATTTTTTTCCTACCTTAATATTCTAAAAAATTGATAAAGTTAAATCTTCTAATTAGATAAAAAAATTTATTGATATATCATTTGAGTTTTGTATAAACATGTAAAATATATTAACATGAGATCTATATAATTTATTTTAATGAAATTACAATGTAACATATGAAATCTAATAAAATTAATATGACCTAATTGTTTTCGAATCTCAAGCATGGAAACAAAAAGAAATAATTTATATAATCTGTTACTTGATGTAGAAAGTAGTTATTCTTGCCGCACCGTCAACCAATACTAGCTAAACTATCTGAATATCATTTTCATTCTTAAATGCTAAAAAAAAATAAAACTTGAAGCCCTTTTTCGCTTTAAAGTAAAAAGTTCAAACATTCTTTCTAGCAATTTATCTTGCATTATCGAGCTAGCAGAGAAAAGTTTTGAGATAACAAAATTAAAAGGAGAATTAAAAAAAAATCTCTTAAATATGTAATTAAAAAAAAAAATAGTAGATCTTTTTGCTATTTGAAAGGTAGAAAATTTTTGTACTTTTTTTTTTGCAAGTTTCCCAAACCCAATCCTTGAGAAAATAGACATAGAATTTTGGCCGAATAAAATAGAGAATAAAATAAAAAGAAAGTTTATCTTAAATATGTTATAGAAATAGAAAAAAAAAATTATGTTTTAAAAGTAGTATATTTTTCATACATTTTTTCTTCATAATTTTTCTAGTTCCATCTTTCGAAAACTAGAGATTGTAGTTGTTACAGTAGATAGATTGCATTGAAAAAAAATGGTTTTTTGTTTTGAAAATGTTTTAATTTAAAAGATAATGAAAAAAGCAATTAGAGATATTAGGAGCAACTATTTTTTTTTCTCCCCTAACAATCTCTAGGGTATAGGAATTCTTCCGTGAATGTCTGCGGTTTGAAGATTGAAGGATTTCAATTTTATGGTGTTTTTTAATTAAATTTTTTAAATTCCAATTTTACAAAGTGGTTTACACTTTTTTTTTTTTTAACTACCTATGTAACTACTTTTCCCATAATGTAACTACACCCCCTAACAGCCTTATATTCTTTACACAGAAAACCAAATTTCTTTAAATTATAAATCAAAAATTCTAAAAAATTTGGATGGTCCAAACCAATTTTCTCAAATTTTATTTTTTTTTATTTTTTAAATAGGATATTTTCTCTCTCCTCTTTACTTGGTAATATAGGAATTATAATATAGAAAGATAATTCCTATGAAGGTATAAGATAATTGTAATTATCCTTTTTGGAAAAGGAATCCGTGATCAAGTATAAAGTAGGGATGTTCAGTCCGACAGACAATCGGAATTTAGTTTTTTTCGATCGGATCCGAAGATATTGGGCTACAACTGTCGCCGAAATTTTTTCCCGACTGAACTCAAAAACTAATTTCGATCGGAGTTGGGCGAAGCAGTCAGAAGTCGGTTGTGAAGTTCACCTTGGGATGTTCAGTTGGACATACAGTCATGATTCGGTGTTTTCTGATCCAATCCGAAAATATTAGGCTTCGACCGCTGTCGGAATTTTTCCCGAGCGGACTCTGACCAAATTCGGTTGGAGTCGGGCGAAGCAGTTGGAGTCAGCTGTGGAGTTTACCCCTAGTATAAACTATTTTACTTCATAGTATTACATTCCTATGCGAATATGTTGTCCATAACTAATTATAAACTATTTAAATTCATAGTATTTTAATATTCATATGCGAATATGTTTTCAGCGTTCTTCTACCTAATTTTCGAGTAGGGGTTACAATAAAGCTATAAGCAGGTCTTAAAAAAGAGTCTGATTTACTCCATCGCTGTATACATAAATTTTGGGGATTCTCCCTCAAAATACTGTGACGGTCCACCTCTCATGAGTTAAACTTAAGACTATACAATTTAGTTGGTTCGGCACTCGGCAGCCACGTAGGGCAAGCAAGTTCACACGTTAGATTCTCAGCAGCAACCTCACAGTTTTTAGCTGAAAATAGCACGAAACCCATTTCCATCCTGCTCACGTTTTATTTGTAGGCGTGTGCAATTGAATCTGTGATTCAAAAAACGTACCAAAGAGGATCCAAAATACCCTCTTCACTGTCCGTTTAGAATGAGTGTTAGAGGGTTAATAGGTTATTTTGAATTTTCCATAAAAAATAGGGTTAATTACAGTCAGATTCTCTGTAATAGTAGGGTGTAACTTAACACTTCTGAAGTTTCAAACTCTCAAAAAAAAACTCCTGGACTTAGCTATTTTCACTCTCTTTTTTTACTAAAGTGCACTTTTGTCCCTCAAATTTCTATTCTACTCTCATCCCTCTCTTTAATAAGTATGCTGGTTAAAAAGAGAGATGAGGGTAGAATATGAATTTGAGAGACAAGAGTGCACTTTAATAAAAAAAAAAAAAGTGAAAATAACTAAGTTCAGGGAATTTTTTGAGAGTTTCAAACTTTAGAGGTGTTAAATTACACATCCTCAATACTACAGGGGGTCTAACTGTAATTAACCTTAAAAAATATGCAATTCAATTTAAACAAGGTAAGAATAACTAACTACTAATTAGTATCGTCGGAAATTCACAAACTAAACTGAGAGTTGAGAGTTTTGAAGTTTAGTATAGTACAGGAAATCTCACTGCACGGAGACCCATGGGAATTACTGTCCACCGTTTGCTCTAAAAAAAATTTAGGGTGAGAGTTTTAATTGATGAAATATTCCAATTGCCAAGAAGGTATCTACAAATAATGCACATGTCCAAGGGATAGAGCCGGAAACAAACAAAGGAGCTTATCATAACAGCTCAAATTCCTCGGCATACTTAAATCGTTTTCATTACAAAACTAGAGGATTAGCTAGCCACGTTGTCAAGTTGGCATTGGGTTTAAGAAATTAAAAAATTAAAATTAAAAATCATTTGTATGCAGTGGCCCTAAAGAAACCACCCGCACCAAAGCCAAGAAAACGTCTCTCTCTCTCTCTCTCTCTCTCTCACTCATTTCATCAAATACCTTGCAAATCTCTATCACCCTCCCATGACCCAGTCAACAAAACATCAAAAAATTCCAGCCTAGAGAGAGCATCTCCACGTCCAATGCCAAGAATATTCATCCCCATCTCCCGCAAAGTCCAACCCCCCAACTCAACCTCAATCTCAATCTCCCAACCTCCCCCATTGCCCCCAACATGCCAACCACCAAGCTTCTCATTGCCCCGCTCCTCCTAATACTCCACCTCGCCTCCTCCGCCCTCTCCGGGCCCCCGACTACCGCGTACGAGCTCCTCGAGCAGCACAACCTCCCACGCGGCCTCCTCCCCTACGGCGTCGAGAGCTTCCTCCTGCAGAAGGACGGCAGCTTCGACGTCTACTTCGACGGCGAGTGCGAGTTCGAGATAAAGGACAAGTACGTCCTGCGCTACAAGCGGAGGATCTCCGGCAAGCTTGAAGATGGAGCTATCAAGGACCTGCACGGAGTGAGCGTCAAGATTTTGTTTCTCTGGCTGGGGATCGGGGAGGTTGACAGGGTGGGCGATGAGCTGAGGTTCTACGTTGGGTTCATCTCGGCGTCGTTCCCCGTAGCGAGCTTCGAAAAGTGCCCGAGATGCCGAGGGTTTGACTACCGCGGCGACAGCGGCCGAGCAGCGGAGTTGGGTGCTGGTGATCATTAGTTAGCTGGACATATTATGTGTGAGCGCAAGTGTTTGATGAAAATATAGAAGATTATGCATCCAAATGTACAAGTGTTTGATGAAAATATAGAAGATTATGCATCCAAATGTATTGGTTTGCGTAGATTATATGCGAGATTGTTAGATTGTAAACTAGTCTCAGATAATAAAACTCTTGAGATGGAATTGTCCCACGTTTTTATACATTTGAAAGTTTAGGAATATGGATCATCCAAAATGTTTTTGTTTATCTACAGATGTTATGAGGTTTGATTCAAGGTAAGAATAACTTTTTTTCCTTTTTTCCAATGAAGATTAAATAAATAAATAAATATTGTTGTTATTATTATTTTTTTGTGTGGTTATATTTTGTGATGCTATTATTTTTTTTGTGATGTTTTTTTTGTGTGTGTGTGTGTGGTGGGGGGGGTGGGTGGGGGGGGGTGGGTGGGTGGGTGTTGTGTTTGATATTTATGGCACTATTGGTGTTTATTCTTAGAGGTTTTTAAGTATCTGTCACTTATATCTTTAAAAATTAGAATTTAGTCCTCCAAATCTTCATATTTATAATTTAGTCCTCAAATAGTTACTACAATTTAGTCCCCAACCATATTTTTGGTCCGAATTTCTCGTTATACTGTAAGGTACTTGACTTTAATCCTTCATTCCCTCTTCCTCCTCGTCTACTCTTCTTATTAGGTTTCCCTCTCCATTCTTCTCCTCTCTTTCCTCTTCTTATTGGATTCTCCTGAGATACTTCACTTTAGAGAGTAACTGGGAGGGAAGAGAGAGAGGAGAACCCAATAAGAAGAGAAAGAGAGAAAGAAGAGGAAAGTATGGACTAAAGTAACTAGGGGTATAACGAAAATTTCGGACTAAAAATATGGCTGGAGACTAAATTATGGTAACTTAAAGAATTTAGATGACTAAATTATAAATATAAAAATTTGAGAGACTAAATTCTAATTTTTAAAAATTTAAGGTACAGATATGTAAAAACCTCTTATTCTTATTACCAATTTATTAATGAAATGGAGTTAGATTTTCAGTTTTAACAACAGAGGAAAAAAAGAAAAAATGACGCAATCATCCCCGTTCATTAAATTGGGCCTCACCGGCCAGACATACTTTTGTCTTCATGGAGTTGGACCTCAATGGCCGCACGTTTTGTTGGAGGAAATTCCAAGGCACAGCTCTACAAGTTGGAAAATCTAAATTTTGAATTAGAAAAATAAAAAATTTATTTTTTTAATTTAAAATTTTGAATTGTGCGAGTTGACTCGTGAACATGTCCATTATCACTCTTAGCTACCAACAACCACATCCTGTTAAAATTTCAGACAGCGTATTTTATCAATAAGATATAATGAGATTATAAATGATAAGGTGAGAGGAGTAAGTTACAGTTGCATGGGGGCAATATATTTGCAAATAATCTTATATTATTCAATTAACATGTACAAGATAAATGTCTTGACTATAAAGTTTACAATTTCTCACAAAAAAAATAAAGATAAAAAACTATGTGCACAACATGTGCAAACTCAGGAATCAATTCACAGAAGCAAAAAGACAAGGGAGTTGAGTTAATATCAAAACTGTACTGAGAAGGAATTTTGTATGAAAGTAAAAGATGAGCCATAAATTGTACAGAAAGAAAGGAAATTTTCTTTGCAAATGAGAGGAGAAAATGTCAAGTCCTATCTCTTTTTATAGGATGCAATGCTTTCGGCAACAACTAAAAAATTCCATGCCAAAAATAGAGCAAAGCAAAGCAACCACACGTGACTTGGTGAAAAAAAAAAAAAAAAAAGAAAGTTGATGCACTGAGTGCTTGCATGCATGTTGAAAAGGGCCATTTCTCTTTATGCTAACCATGTTTTAATTAGATAGGTTGATTGGGGTGTATAATATTAATGATGTTTTGGAGAGATGACAAGATTGCAACGTAGGCTAAACATATATAATGAATTAATAATTATTAGTTTAACTAAAGATATGAAATTTAGGGGCAGACTCAGACACCCAAACTGGGAGACGGAGCTAAACATATATATATATATATATATATATATGAGAAAATGGGAAATACATCGGCGGTGAAGGAAGTTTCCTTCACCGCCGCTTAGGTGGCCCATATCTTGAATGACGCCCCGTGTTATAATTTTTATTGGGCCACCTAAGCGGCGGTGAAGGAACTCCCTTCACCGCCGGTGTATTTCCCGTTTCCTATATATATATATATATATATATATATATATATATATATATATATATATATATATATATATATATATATATATATATATATATATATATATATATTTTCTATAACTCATGTTTACATTCTTTAATTCCTTTACATATTTATGGTATTACAACGTAAATTTATGTTTCCCTTTTTAGTAATTTTTTTTATGTAATATAAAAATGTTGAGACGGTCAAAATAGGTGCATATATCTCTTATCACATCTATACGGGTGCAGATTTAGAATATTGTTATTATTTTTTTAGAGTTTAAAATAAAATAAAAAATATTTTATTCAAAATAAGAAAACCAAATATTACATCCAGACCATTATTGAGTCATTTGTTTCTCATAATTACGATGTTCATAATCTAAAATTGAAAATCTAGTAGGACAAAATTATAAAATCGAGAATTTAATGAATGTCCTTTTATTTTCTTTGAATATTTGATAATACTGGATTAATTTATTTTTAACTTTTTTTCGGAGAACAATTGCCCTCCATCTGGTATATATGGGTCTGCTCCTGGTGAAATAGGTAGACTTGCTTAATTGCCAATAAATACTGCAGGTTGAAGGTTCATTTTGCAACATGAGGTTTACGCAGCATTATTATTTTTTTTAAAACCCACAATTAAATATGTGTCCGGGAGGAATTAAATCTGATTGCTCTGATATCATATTGAAAGTTCCTTCCACTGTACAAAAACAAACTCTGAAATTATGATGAGGATTGAGGAAAATTATTTTATTTTTTAACAATAAACTTAAAGCGTACATTACATTTAACTTAAGATCAAGATATCCAAACAAGAGGGTTGAGAAAGTATGTAACTATGAGCCTTGTTCAGATTCCATAAAAAGCTTGAAGGAGACCAAAAAGGTGTAAAAGCAATTTATACTTGAAAAGGCCAAATATAACCAATGCTTTCACCTCCAATTTCCTCTCATGATCCTTCTTCTTTTCTAGCTTCTCTATCAGTTCTCATCTCATTTCTTCCCTCTATTTTCTTTTGGAGAGTGCTTGAAACCAAAAGAAATGGGAGCTCCCTTCAGCCCAGAACAACAATAAGATCAATATGTTTTTTTTTAATGTATTTTTATCGCCTTATTCTTTGCTTTTTGGACTGAAGGGAGCTCCTAATTCTTCTGATTTTCTTTCGTTTTATAGGATCCTCATCCTCATCTCTTGAAGTCTCGCTTGTAGTTAAGAGAGAGAGAGAGAGAGAGTGATGCAACCCCGGAGCGTCATGTGGTAAGTTATTTTTGCTTCATTTTGTTTCGTTTTGTTTTTGTTTCTATTTTTGTTTTCCATATAGGATATTTAATAAGGGAATTATCTATCTGTTTATCAGCCTAGGAGAGAATAATAATATCAGAATATTCTTTTTTTCTTTGTTTCTTTTTACAGTTTTGTTGAGTTTTCGCAGTAACTTTTAATTTATCTGGTGAGTTTTATTAAATATTTATTGCAGTGAAATCCCCTGTACTGTAGAAATAGTAACGTATTATTACCTCTAAAATTTAAAATTCTCATTTTCATCTCTGGACTCCTAACATAAAAACTATATATTTTTTATGAAATTTCTAAAATACCTTCCTTACTCACACTAAAAACTCATCCAAAACATGTCCAGAAAAGAGTAATTTAAAAATTTTCATTTTAAAAAAAATGCAATTAAATAGAAATAAAAATAATAAACTGATGACTAATGACATTAAGAACAGAAAGACTAATAATATTTTATACTATCCTTATAATAATATAGGAGATCTCAATGCAATTAACCATTTTATTAAACATAAAATCGTGTAAACTTGTTTAACCGATGAGGGGAAAGGAAAATGGGTAGCATAAAATATATTTTTAGTGATTAATTTGAATCTTTAGTGACCATCAATTATTCTTGTTCTTGTTTGTGATTTGATAATTTTGATCATTCTCCCTTATTTACCATCTGATTTAGTAAATATTGCAGATTTTTACTAAATTTTTCAGTAAAGCGACACCACCCGATTTTTTTTTTTTAATTTACACTGATTATAAAGTCATGCTATAGCAAAACAATTCCTACATAAAAACATAATTATGCATAGAAATTCCTAAAAGGGAAACAAAAGCAAATTACCGGTTAAAAAAAAACATGCCATAGAGTACTAGCTAGAAGAAAAATGATATATGAAAAGGATTAGTTCATTATTTTGGGATTTTATTAGCATTGAGATTTATGAAATTTTCCTTTTTAGCATAAACAGTAGATATATGTCCCCCGCTGTTTTAAATTTATGAAAAATGATTGGATTATATAAAACTTTAATATGAGACAATAACCATCGTCTCCTCATTCAATTATGTAAACTCTCTCTCTCTCTATGGCTTTCTCCTAAACTAAGAGGAGAAGAAAGAGAAAAAGGAGAATTAAAGTGAAATAACTCAAGGGTATAACACAAAATTCTGATAAAAAAATATAACTGGGGACTAAAGTAAGATAACTTAAAGGATTTGGGAGACTAAATTATAAATATGAAGATTTGAAAACTAAATTCTAATTTTTAAAGATGTAAGGGACAGATATGTAAAAATCCCAAGTAACAAATATTTTTTCTTCCAAATTAACATTAACAAAACTATAAATTATTCTAAAATTATGAGGTTGACTAAAAAGGAAATTTCCACTTACCTACTTGAAAATCTCCTTGCCCGGAACTGAGACCAAATTTGCACATGCAAAACGTTGTGAATCATATTTTAATTTACAGATAAAAACCAGCCCATGAGATTTCGTGGGCTTAAGCGGGCCCATCACAGTTATATTGCTTTATATGGACGGCAAAACTCATGGAGCCCAAACCAATTCCATCAGCATTTCATCGTGGATCACGTGTGAATTAAGCATAATAGCTCACGTGATCCCAGCACTTCTCCACGTTATCCCTATCATCACGGCTATCCTCATTTCAAAAAAAAAAAAAATCACCTTCTTCTTTAATTTTGACCCAAATAGTAGCGTTTTAATAGAGGGTTACGTGGCATCCTATCTCATTACTAATTAAACTTTGCAACTAAATCAAAAGAGTCATGTATTATAATAAGATATTTAGTCAAGAGCCAAATTTCGAGAATCATATTTTTTATGTTATGAGACGAAATTCGAAACTTCCAAGATTTACTTGATCAAGCTTTGTTGAATGTAATATATGTTAGTGTAAATTATGATGATAATATATATTTATTGGAGGATATATTTTAATGAACCACTTATTTAATAAACTGTTAGGATTCATTTTAGAGAGCAGTTCTAGTGGTATGATGAGAAAATGACCTAACTTCGAAAAGATAATTGTTCTTTGTGAGGAGAAAACAAAATGGTGGACTAAGATTACCGTGAATGAAGCAACTTTTTTCCTCCACCCTTTTTAGAGTCGGCACTAAAACTTTTAAATTGTAAATGAAATCGAAATTGATAAGTTTATATTCTAACATGTCAGTATAATGAGCGTCAAAGTTTATATTCTAACAAATCACTATAGCAAGTGTGCAGATGATGAAAACTGAAGCGGCTCAGTATAAAAAAAAGAGGAGTTGGGTTAAACTACTCCTGCACGCATCCAAGCAATAGCACAACATAAATAGTCCAATGAACATTAGGCACGCCCCTCACTAGTCGTGCGGGCCATCATTGTGCGCTCCCACCTGAGCGCGTTGGGGCCAACACCACGTGCGCCTAGGGCGGGCGTACGACGCCAGCCCCATGCTCCCAGATGGGCGCACGGTGCCAACCTCGCGCACGCCCGAGCTAGCGCATGGTGCCAACCTCGTGTGCCCAGGTGATTGCATGGCACCGTTGTGCACTGCATTGCATCGCGCCACAATCGTAACCTACAATTTTGGGAGAATCGGTTATAAGTCCTCACTTCCTCTTAACATGTGATTTGAAACTCTAATTACCGAGAGAGTGATGGAGGAGATACGGGAGCGGTTATACTTCCCAATGGCTAAAAATAGCCTTATCCTACAATAGAGTTGAGATGGTGAAGAACAGAGAAACATTCTCAATTATTTCTCCAGAAAACAAAGTTATCTCTATTGAGCATATTTGAACTTGGTTCAATATTAACGGGCATTTGGATCATCCACATAAGACAGAATTCATCCTTCCTCACTGTCCAAGAGAGCCCGCGACAACAAAAGAAAGAGTTATCCCACTCTTCCATATAATCTGAAATTAAGATTTTTTGTACTTATCCTTTTATTTGATGTAAAGCCTGTGATCGATTTCTAATAGCAATGAAAAAAACACTCCAAATTTGTGCATATAACTTTCTCTTATTAGCTAGAAGGTTTAAGAGTTGAAACAGAATGATGCAACTACTACCGATGCAACTACTACTGTAAAATTCATATCTTCTTAAACTAAATGTCAGGCTATTGCCATCCATTCCATTGATATGATATTACCTAACATAATATAATAATAAAATTTCGAAATTGCAATTGTCACCGTACCAAAATTCTAAATTTATGAAAAGAGTTTAGATAAGTTATTTTATATTTTAATACATGAAAACTCAAGAGTAAGGTGTCATGCTATTTGCACGTGAGGTCTGCCCCATAGCCATGGGTTCAATTCAATAGAAAAAGTTGATCACCTTTGGTCCCCAAAAGGCGGGGGGAAAAATAACAAACTGAAACGACACTGATAAGTTTGAGTGAAAATGAAGCAAAATTTTCTTTTTCCCTCATCAATATATATATTTTTTAATTTCAAAACATATTTTTCTATTTTCTATCTTTATTTCTTACATGTCGCTAGGTAGGCCATGAAAAGAAATTATACAATATATATTAGAGTATAGAGTATATTAAAAAATTAAGGGGTTTTTACATATTTATACCTTCTGTAAAAATTAGAATTTAGTCCCCCAAATCTTCATATTTATAATTTAGTCCACAAATCCTTTAACTTACCTGACTTTAGTTCTCCAACCATATTTTTTGTCCGAATTTTCCGTTATATCCCTGAATTTTTTCACTTTAGTCCTCCATTTCCTCTCCTCCTCTCTTTCTCTTCTTATTGGATTCCCTCTACATTCTTCTCCCCTCTCTCTTCTCTCCTAATTAATCTTTAAAGTGAAGTAACTCAGTAGAATCTAATAAGAAGAGGGAAAAAGGAGAAGAGAAGAATGGAGAGGAGAACCTAATTAAAAGAGGAAGATAGGAGGAAGAGGGAATGAATGACTAAAATGAAATAACTCATGGGTATAACGGAAAATTCGAACAAAAAATATGGCTAGGAGACTAAAATGGGGTAACTTAAAGGATTTGGGAGACTAAATTCTAATTTTTAAAGATGTAAGGGACAGATATGTAAAAACTCCAAAAATTAAATGGGTCAATAAAACAACGGTTTTAATGTTGACACATTTTTTTCTTGGGATATTTACTGGTTTGTCCCCCAAATCTTTATATATTATGATTTTGTCCCCCAAATCTTCATATTTAGGATTTTGTTCCCCAAATCTCATAAGTTACAACAATTTAGTCCATCTCTCTAACTTTCCCTAACACAGTTAAATATTTGACCATTTTACCCATCTTTCCTCTTCTATTTTCCTCCTCTCTTCTTCTCCTCTCTTCCTCCTCTCTTCTTCTTTTCTTCATTATTTCTCCTCTCTTCCTCCTCTCTTAAGTTACAAAAGGAGAAGAGATGAGAAAAAGAGAAGGAGAAGAGAGGAGGAAGAGAGGAGAAATAATGAAGAAAAGGAGAAGAGAGGAGGAAGAGTGAAGAAGAAGAGAGGAGGAAAATAGAAGAGGAAAAGAATGGTAACATGGTCAAATATTTAACTTTGTTAGGAAAAGTTAGAGAAGGGGACTAAATTGTTGTAACTTATGAGATTTGGGGGACAAAATCCTAAATATGAAGATTTGGAGGACAAAATCATAATATATAAATATTTGAGGGACAAACCAGTAAATACCCCTTTTTTCTTTTTCATTTTTATGTAAATGTCAACCTATATATCCTCTATTATGAGAAAAAAAAAAGTTATACATATTAGTAATCTGTTGAAGTTGGATACTTTTTATATTTTTCATTAAGCCGGCTTCATTTATGTAGAAAATAAGTCATACTATTTTAATCCTAGAAAAATAAGACAATTTAGTGAGCATGATGCAATACCAAACTATTAGATATAATTGGGCAATTCACTTAATCCTCAATCACTAAGTTTGTGTTTGGATGTCAAAGACAAAATATTTTGAGGTGTTTCTAAAGTGTGTGTTTTGAAGTATTTTGGTGGTACGTATTTTTGGGTGTTCTTATAATAGATTTTGGGGTCTTTAAGTATCTGATTGTGAGTTTAGTTTCTCATGGATTTTCATGGATTTCATAAATATATAAAAGACAAAAATACCCTTCTACGCAAATTATGTTTTGTTATGAAATAATTAAACAATGGATGTCCATTAAGTTCTCTATGAGTTTTCATAGAATATGGAAGGACAAAAGAATAAATGCTGATGACATTTTATCTCTCAAACCATTAATAGAATGAATGTGACCTTTTAACTCCCCTATCATTAAATGTAATAAATGTGAGAATGTGGATGACCTTTCCGAGGAGACTTTTAATCTTCTGAGATTACCTCCTCTATAAATAGAGATTATCCAACATATCTTGCAACTTACTTGAATTTTCAGAGTTAATAAAAGAATAATCTTCTTCTCTCTACTTCTTGTCTACTATCTCCTACACTTTGTTATTTCACTAGTATTATATTAGTATTTTATAACACGTTATCAGCACGAGCCTCTACCATTGGAGTAATCAAGTAAAAGTCCAGATCTTAGATCGATTGTTGCGCACGTGTCTATACATTTAGGTAAACTTTTTCTTTCTTTTCTCAATTCATTTCACTTTTTATGGCTAATATTACCAAGCAGGAATTTATATCTCTTGATATCTCTGAAAAGAACTACTTATCATAGATATTAGATATTGAAATCCACCTTGAGGCAATGGGTCTTAGAAATACTATTATTGAAAAGAATGATGCATCAAATCAAGACTGTGCCAAAGTTATGATTTTTCTTCCTCATCATTTAGATGAAGGATTGAAAACTGAATATTTAACTGTGAAAAATCCACTTGTCTTGTGGAATAATTTGAAAGAGAGATTTGACCACCTGAAGATGGTCGTCCTTCCAAAAGCTAGGTATGATTGGCATCACCTACAGCTACAAGATTTTAAATCTGTTAATGAATATAATTCAGCCATGTTCAGAATTACTTCTCAATTAAGATTGTGTGGAGAAAATATAACTGATAAGGATATGTTAGAGAAAACATTCTCTACTTTTCATGTCTCAAATATACTCCTGCAGCAGCAATATCGAGAAAAAGGTTTTAAGAAGTATTATGAACTTATTACATGTCTTCTTTTGGCTGAACAAAATAACGAGTTATTGTTGAAAAATCACGAGTCCCGACCAACTGGTGCTAGTCCGCTCCCTGAAGCGAACGCAACTCAACATCAAAATTCTGGTCGTGGTCATAGACCTGGCCATGGAGGTGGTCGTGGAAGAGGCCGTGGACGTGGCTTCGGCTTCAGTCGTGGACGAGGTCATGGTAGATTTGTGCCTTATAATTATAATAATCATAATAGTGGGAAGAAACAAAATAACCCCCAGCAGTGGGACAAGAATGATAAGAAAGATAAAGAAAAGAAAATTTTTGAAGATAAATACTATCGATATGGCATGGAAGGTCATTGGTCCCGTACCGGTCGTACGGCGAAACATCTTGTTGAACTTTATCAGGCATCATTGAAAAAGGGCAAAAATGTTGAGACAAATCTTGTTGATCACAAGGATGTTTATGATGATGATGATGCCGACATAACACACCTTGATGTAGCCGATTTCTTTGAGCATCCTGAAGGTGCAAAATAATTAGATGTCAAATGTCCCATATTTGCTTAGAATTTTGTTCGCATCTTTTATGTAATTTTCTTTATAAGTTATGAAATTTATGTATCTTATTAATGTTTATTTTTTCTTTGTTATTTTCTTCCTGAAGAAGAAATGGATGACAAAAACTTGGAATTTAATAGTGATGACAATATTTGTCTCATTGATAGTGCTACTACGCACACTATACTTAAAAGTAAAGAATATTTTGCTCATTTAGAAATGTGAAAAACTAATATTAATACAATAAGTGGTAGTGCTAAATTAATTGAAGGCTCTGGAAGAGCCACTGTATTTCTCCCTGAAGAAACTAAATTTGTTATAAATAATGCACTACTATCTCCTAAGTCTCGAAGAAATTTGTTAAGTTTTAAAGATATCCGCCGAAATGGATATCATATCGAGACACTAAATGAGACAAATGTGGAATATTTATTAATTACAAGTACTATTTCTGGAAAGAAATGTGTGTTAGAAAAGCTGCATACACTCTCTTCTGGCTTATATTATACAAAAATAAGTGCAGCTGAAACTCATCACCTAGTAGACCAGAAGTCTACTAATCCTAATGATTTTATGGTTTGGCATGACCGCCTTGGACATCCTGATTCTATAATGATAAGGCAAATAATTGAAAACTCACATGGTCATTTATTGAAAAATCAAAAGGTGTTAAACTCAAATGAATTCTCATGTGTTGCTTGCTCTCAAGGGAAATTAATTGTTAGACCTTCACCAACTAAAGTAGGGACTGAATCCCCTGCATTTCTAGAACGAATTCATGGTGATATATGTGGACCTGTAGATCCACCATGTGGACCATTTCGATATTTTATGGTGCTAATTGATGCATCACATGTATGTTTATTATCTACTCGCAACTTAGCGTTTGCGAGATTGCTTGCTCAGATAATTAAGTTGCGAGCACAATTTTCCGATTATGCAATTAAAAGAATTCGTCTAGATAATGCTGGTGAATATTCATCATATGCTTTTGATGATTATTGCATGTCCATAGGAATAACTGTTGAACATCCTGTAGCTTATGTTCACACACAAAATGGTCTAGCCAAATTATTTATTAAACGGCTAAAATTAATTGCTAGACCATTGCTAATGAGATCTAAACTTCCCTTATCTGCTTGGCGACATGCTATATTACATGCAACAACACTTGTAAGGATTAGGCCGACAAGTTATCATACATATTCCCCCTTACAATTAGCATTTGGTTATGAGCCCAATATTTCTCATTTGAGAATTTTTGGTTGCGCAGTTTTTATTCCTATTACACCTCTCCAACGTACTAAATTGGGCCCCCAAAGAAGATTGGGGATATATGTCGGCTATGAATCACCATCTATAATTAAATATATTGAACTATTGACAGGTGATTTATTTACTGCAAGACTTGTAGATTGTCATTTTGATGAATCATATTTTCCGACATTAAAGGGAGATAGAGATCAACCGAAAAAGGAAATCACTTGGAAAATATCATTAGATTTCCTTGATCATCGTACAAAAGAATGTGAACTAGAAGTTCATAGAATTATACACTTGCAATCAATTGCAAATCAATTAGCAGATGCATTTAGTGATTCCAGAAGAGTTACTAAATCACATATTCCTGCTGAAAATGCTCTGGTCAGGATTAATGTTCCTGAAGGACAAATTACAAGTGCTAATGAGTATAAAACACGCCTGAAGCATGGGAGACCTCTTGGTTCCAAAGATAAAAATCCTCGAAAGAAAAAAAGAATTAAATAATGATAATAAAATCAAGGAGTCAAGATATAATGAAAGACTCCAATGTACAGATAGTAACAAAATTCAACCTCCTGAAGAGGTTCCTCCTGAAGAGCATAGTTCTGAAGAGAATGAAACTATAGAAACTTCAATAAATTTTGTCACTACAGGAAAAAGTTGGAACCGCAAAGAAATAATTGTTGATAATATTTTTGCATATAATGATATTATGGAAGAAGACGAGGATCGTGAACCTAGATCGGTTGATGAATGTCGGCGTAGAAATGATTGGCCAAAATGGAAAAATGTGATTCAATTTGAATTGGATTCATTGGCGAAACAAAAAGTTTTTGGGCCTATAGTCCAAACACTAGAAGGTGTAAAGCCAGTGGGATATAAATGGGTATTCGTGCAAAAAAGAAATGAGAAAAATGAAATTGTGAGATATAAAGCACGTGTTGTAGCCCAAGGTTTTTCGCAAAGGCCTAGATTTGATTATAATGAGACATATTCACCTGTGATGGATGCGATTACATTTAGATATCTTGTGAGTTTTGCAGTGCATGAAAAACTTGATATGGTTCTAATGGGCGTAGTCACTGCTTATTTATATGGGAATCTTGACAATGATATCTATATGAAAATCCCTAAAGGATTTAGCATGCCTGAAACATGTAAATCAAATCATAGAGAAAGTTATTCTATCAAATTGCAAAGGTTCTTGTATGGACTCAAACAATCTGGACGCATGTGGTATAACCGTCTTAGTGAATGTTTAATTAATGAAGGTTACATCAATGATCCAATATGTCCATGTATTTTCATAAAGAAAAATGGGTCAAATTTTGTACTTATTGCAATATATGTTGATGATCTTAATTTAATTGGAACTCCTGAAAAGCTCCAAAAAGAAGTTGAATATTTGAAGAAAGAATTTGAGATCAAAGATTTTGGAAAAACTAGATTTTGCCTTAGATTACAAATTGAACATTTGGAAAATGGAATTTTTGTTCACCAAACTGCTTATACCCAGAAGGTATTAAAGCGGTTTTACATGGATAAAGCACAGTCATTAAGTACCCCAATGGTCGTCCGATCACTTGATCCTGCTAAAAATCCTTTTAGACCTAGAGAGGAAGATGATGAGATGCTTGGTCCTGAAGTACCATATCTTAGTGCTATTGGTGCATTAATATATCTTGCTAATTGTACATGACCTGATATATCATTTGCAGTGAATTTATTAGCATGATTTAGTTCATCTCCTACACGACGACATTGGAATGGTATTAAGCATATTTTTCGCTATCTCCAAGGAACAGTTGATCTTGGCTTATTTTATTCAAATAAATCTCGACATGAATTACTTGGTTATGAAGATGCTGGATATTTATCTGACCCACACAAGGTAAGGTCTCAAACTAGTTATTTATTTACAAGTGGTGGTACAGTCATTTCATGGCGATCTACAAAACTATCAATAACCGCCACATCTTTGAATCATGCTGAGATAATAGCAATTCATAAGGCTAGTCGAGAATGTGTTTGGCTAAGATCATTGACCCACTATATCCAGAAGAATTGTGGGTTATCACCTGAGAAAGAAAATCCTCCGACTATATTGTATGAAGATAATGCAGCGTGTATAACTCAATTGAAAGGAGGATATATTAAGGGAGATATGATGAAACATATTTCACCTAAATTTTTCTTTACTCATGATTTGCAAAAGAATGGTGAAATTGATGTACAACAAATTCAATCTGATAATAATTTGGCAGATTTATTTACCAAGGCATTGCCGACTACAATATTTGAAAAATTAGTGAAAAATACTGGAATGCGTTGGCTAAAAGATCTCAAATGATGTTTAAATCAGTGGGAGAACTTAATACACAAGAACAGTGTACTCTTTTTCCTTCACTAAGTTTTTTTTTCCCACTGGGTTTTTTTTTTTTACTCAGTAAAGTTTTAACTAGGCATATTCTTTGTGTAATGGACATCCAAGGGGGAGTGTTATAAAACAATTAAAAGATAGATATCCATTAAGTTCTCTATGAGTTTTCATATAATATGGAAGGACAAAAGAATAAATGCAGATGACATTTTAGTTCTCAGACCATTAATGGAATGAATGTGACCTTTTAACTCCTCTATCATTAAATATAATAAATGTGAGAATGTGGATGACCTTTTAGCTTCCCGAGCAGACTTTTAATCTTCTGAGATTAGCTCCTCTATAAATAGATATTATCCAACATATCTTGTAACTTACTTGAATTTTCAGAGTTAATAAAAAAATAATCTTCTTCTCTCTACTTCTTGTCTACTATCTCCTACACTTTGTTATTCCACTAGTATTATATTAGTATTTTATAACATGTTTAAATTAATATAATTTTACCTGAAACAAAATGTCGTCTTTTTAAACTGTTAATATGTCTCATTATATTATCTCTTACTTACTCATTCTTTAATTGAATTAATTTTTTTTCCTCTTAATATATAAAAACTATCATTCGGAATATTACTAAGTTTATTAGATATTTGCACGTAACTTTTTGAGATTTTGATTAAAGAATTAAATTAAAAAAAAGAATAATGATATGATAATTTGGAGAATTTGATAAAAAAAATTAAAAATAAAAAGGTAATAAATCATACTCACCTAAAAAATTCTAATCTCTCCAATAGAAAAAGAGATCGGATTGGAATCGATTTGCAATGCAAAATCCTGAACTTTCTCTTTAAAGAAAATAAAAGACATTTTTTTTTTCCTTTTTGCGCAAATAAATATTTTTGAAAAGAAGGCAACATAAAAAGAAGTGGAAAAAAATAAGATCACAGGAGAGGTTCGGATAGAAGGCAATGTAAAAAAGAAAGTGGAAAAAGAAAAAAAAATACGGGAGACAGTTGGAATAAAGATAGTTCTGGATAAAAAATTCTAAACACTCCAAAACACTCTGATTTGGAGTGTTTTGAAAAACAATTTACCTATCCAAGTATTTTGGGGTGTTCTGAGAACATCCCAAAATACTTATCTAAAAACTCACAAGAATTTTTTAGAACATCTCATGACATATCACTTTAAAACACTCCAAAACACTTCATAACTAGTCTCCCAAACATAGCCTAAAGAACGGTTACCAACTTTTGAAGAAAATGATGGGTAATATATTCCTCTCTTTATTTCCGTGGCAAAAATTCTCCCCATTGTATCCAAATCTCTCTTTAAATGTATGTACTATTGCGATGCAAGAGAAGTTCGTACTCTTTAACTCTATAATATGAGAAAAAGTGATAATGATAAAAAATAACCGGACATTATACTTACGAACCAGAATCACAAATAATAGACATAAACAAAATAGCTAAGTTCATATGATTTAAAGTTGGTCTAGATTTGGATTAGGTTAGAAGATCATGGACACAACATTTAATCTGGTTAGCTTCTTCGAAACTAAGTTCAACCTAAATTTCAAAATCTCCTTGAATCCTATGCAATGACCGGATTGAATTAGTCAGAATAGATTCACTCCGAACCCAACCCAAGTTGACCCCTACATCTTCAATCTTTCCATCCAAACAACCTAAATCGACAAAATCTCTTAAGGGGCTTTTATAGTTTTAAGGATTTGGCCGAGGTTTTAGTTTTGATTTTACCGTTCATTATAAAAATTCCACAAAATCTAATAAATCAGACGTTTATTTCGAGGAATTTTGGGCAATGATTTAGTATTAACTTGACACTAGTTTTTGCCAAATCTGGATTTTATACTTTTTGCGAGAAAACCAACTGGAATTGAGGGTTTTAGTTTTTTAAAATTTTTAATAATTAAATATGAGAGAATGTGTCTTTTTTAACACTATTTGAGAGAGAAAATTATTATTATCCCAAATCTAAACTCCTTTTCCTTTCCATCTGAAAATTCTCTTTTATTACCAATTTCTTATCATTTACAAAACAAACAAGAATTTGATAATCAAGGATTAGATTAACACTAACTCCCGATCTTTGAACCGAGCAAACCCTACCTCCCAAAACTAAATTACTCCCCAAATCTATTAACTAAGCAAATCCTAACTCCCAAAACTAAAAAACTCCCCCAATCAATTAACCAAGCAAACCCTAGCTTCCAAAATTGAAATACTCTCCCAATCCAAATAAGGGCCTAGACTGAGTGCGAGTTATATATAGGGATGGTAATAGACGCATACATGGATCGATTTTTTGTCCGTCCTGTACAAAATTTTAAATTAAAAATAAAAATTTTATTTTTCTAATTCAAAATTTTGTATAGAAAAATTCTAAAATTGGCCCGTGTAGTTATGTGTCGGCAGTCGACGCCTAAATTACCCGCCACCACTCCTTTTTTTTCCTCCCAAGGCGTCACCTTTCTTCCCTCATCATCACGCATACCGACTTTGCCGAGAGTCTCGTGCCCAAAAGCCCCTCCTTTTCTCTCCCACAGAGGAATCCAGACAAACCCAGAAGTTTATTTTTTTTCTATTTATTTTACATTTTTCCCATCAAATGCAGTGACTTCTCCAATCAAGCATTTTGTTCAAAGTTAGGGAGGAGATCAAGGTATTTATTCAATTCCCATTCTCTTTGATTTTCTTCCATTTTTTCTTCTAAGGTTTTTTTGTGTGCGATGATCTCTCTTTGTGATCTTGTTTTGGATGAATAGTGAAGAATTTAGTATCTTTATTTGGTTACTTTTTTAGTGGATAAAGAATAATAAGGTGAAATTAAAACGTGCTTAAATTGCTCTAAATTGGATAGATAGTTCTTGATTAAATACTCTCTCGCCCCGCCAAAGCTGATCACAAGATAAAAGGAGAATTCTTTAAGTGAGTTCAAGTCTTGGTGTGAAGATTTCTTCTAAAAAAGTTACTTTTGATTTCTTATTGTGTGATTTTAAGTGAACCCATAAGTTTATTTTTGTGAATATAGAAGAAAAATCCAAACTTTCCGAAGTTTTGGGCCAGTTCAATTTTATCCATAAACTTTCAAATTTAATTTCAAGTGCAACAATTCTCACTAGAATTGGGGTTGCTTCCATGATTTGCTTACTAATAGTTTCAGTTCCAAGTTTAACAATTGATTACCTTTTACAATAAGTTTCTTGTAGACTTTTCATTAAAAAATAGTTTCCTCTATTAAATTAAGAAATCTACAATTTGAAGTCAAACTCTTGAAACTTCGATTGTTACCCAACTACCTACATCAAGACTTAGGAATCCGATTCTTGGATCGGAAAAGAGAAGACACATGCACATTTCAACTCAGTAGTCCCTTGTGATTGTGTTCCATCTAACTTTAGCTTGTGAATCCACATGGATTGCTACAAAATGGTTGATTTACCTAAACAATATCGCCGCCGCATCCCAAGCCCCAGCAAAGGTTCCTTCACATAACAAGCCATTTTGTCGTCTGAGTGGCAGAATAAGTTTAACATGACACTTATTCCTGCCAAATGTAAAGTTTATGGCAAAGAATAACTTTTTTTAATCTATTTATCCTGGTTGATACTTATCTTTTGTTGCGATGACTATGCTTATTCCTTTGATGCTTCTGGGTTTGTACATAAATTTGTTTAATCAAATTTAGAATGATTCCATCCCATCAAGTTCCCCTTAATCAAAAGGGCATAGTTATGATTGGATCTAGATGATATTGATAAGGGATCATCGACAGATAAGTATGACAAGAACACTCACTCTAGCAAATACCATGTATGTTAGAAGATAACTCTATCTATTATTTTGGCAAAAATTTCGATTTGATGTTATTAGTGGATTTAATTATTTGTTTTTAGAGTTTATATGT
Source organism: Dracaena cambodiana (assembly GCA_036321105.1). NCBI lineage: Eukaryota > Viridiplantae > Streptophyta > Magnoliopsida > Asparagales > Asparagaceae > Dracaena > Dracaena cambodiana. The sequence goes on from JAYEPQ010000019.1 coordinate 29,739,410, forward strand.
ATATTGTAGACATAATTCCACCAAAATTTTGGAATAAGTTTCCAAACTTCAGACAACTGTAGTTCTATCATAGCTTCTTGATGAAGATGCCAACAATGAAGTTCTTATCAAATTGTTTGAAGCGACTTGACTAATTCCCACCCACCCCCGCCCAATTTGAATTGAGCTATTCAAAGAAAATCCCACAATGAGTTCAGTCCTCTTAAATTATTTTCCTTTCTAATAATGGACTTCTATTCTGGAGAACATGTCCCTATCTTTCTTGTTGGAATTTTCCAGCTAGGACTCAATTCTGATAATTAACTCTCCATATTGGTCAAGCGGGTCCTGCCAACTTGTGTGTGGGACTGGATCTCCTGGGAACAGCCTCTTTCAGAATCCCATATCAGCTGCAAACTTCTCTTTATACCTGCCATTTACTCCGCTGAGCCTAATTAGAGGACCACTAAAACAACTCCCCTGTCCATACTGCTCAATCTAGAAATGTGACATTGATGTGCAGGGGGGTCCTCAGCTGTTACTGCTGGTATTTTGCTACTTTGCTCAATAGTAATCAAGTATTTCCTTTCTGACAGCACTAGCAAATACTGCCGCTTGATTCCTCAAAGATAACCGAAGAATGGAGGGGAATGATATTGAGATTCTGAATAGGGGGGAGATGCATAGAAATGGATCAGGTTTCTCTTTCTCTGAAGATAAAGATGTAATTGCGGTGAGAGAACCTCTGTTGCTTAGAAAGAGGACCATGAATACTACATCTCAGATGGCTGTTGTCGGAGCCAATGTTTGCTCCATTGAGAGTTTGGATTATGAGTAAGTTCTTGTGGCCTTTCTTGATTTCTGATTTCCATTATTTAGTTATTTGTGAGCTAATAAACTGAATATTACAAATATTATCAGTCACCACTGCAGACTGTTTTATGTTTTGTCACTTGAAGCATAGTTTTATCAGCCTTCAGCAGAAGGGGAAGCCTGTGATATTATGTTGTTTTGTATTTAATTAATGTTTTTGGACATTTTGCTGGTCGGGGTCGATGATTTGGTCAACCCATTGAATGTATGTTGTAAAAGGGGATCTTTTGAAGAACTTGAGAACTTTAAGTCAGAAGTTTGTTTTAAGCATTTGATGGAGGTATCATGACAATGGTATGATGTTAGGATATTTAATTGGGAATTAAACTAAGGTGTTTCTATATGTAGGCAATAGCCTTGGGACATTGTAGTTATAGCTGCCAAAATTCCAGTTTTTTATAGACGTTTTGCTCGTAATAGATTTTGCAGAATCTTGATTCCCTTGTATGATGTCTATAGAACTTTGATTTGTTATTTGTTAGAACTGTATCACAATGTTAATTGCATGCTACAATCCCATCATGTTGGTATGCTTGCCGAAATGTTGACGTGTAAGTTGATAATTGTTGCTCATAAATTCCTCATGATGCATGATACTTGAAACACATCAGCATCAAGACTCAGGCGATAGTGATTATAAATTTGAATTTCAATTATTATGTTTATTTGGATTCCCAAAGCTATTCATTGTGAAAAGACAGACTAGCTATTGCGAAAGTGTATATTATATGGATACGATGGATATCAACCTACAATTATTAAGAACAATACAATTATTAAGAACAATTACAATTAACCAATCGAGTAAGAACAGAATAAATATTAAATCTCAAACCATCAAACATGGTGATTTTTAACATGGAAAAATTCAAATTGTAAAAGAAAACACGGAAGAATCGCATTATGATGAAAAATCGATTACAATGACTTGAGTACGGCTGCTAGACAACCACTACTGAGTTAATAGCCTAAGATCTGTCTCCTCTGTTAGACAACCATAGACATAACATGATACTTAGCTATTTCAAACTTAGTAACGGCTATCCTCTCACAAACAGATCTACAATTATAGGAATTATGAAAATACAAACAAGTAAAAATTACCACATAAGTATCATATGACTTTGTCTTTAGGGTGGAGATGTTGATGGCTTTAAATCTCCAAAACCACAAACAAAGGCTCCTCCTTGAAAAAAATTGCCTATTTCTTCTTGGAAAGCTCTCTTCCTCAATCTCTCTTTCATATAATCTCTTCTTCAATTCTAGTAGCAAAAATAGAGTTGGAAAATATTTAACCCGTTCCTCTTATTCAAAATTTGCTTTTGTAACCCTTACTGTAATTGATATAACACTTGGTTGATCATATATATTATACTATAGATAAATTTGTTAATATATCCTAATTTTTTAAATTTATTTCTACACAGTACAGTGTGGTATACCATTAGAGTTTATAAAATTGGATATTCGTGCCTATTGATATTTGCAGAATGACATATTGGGAAGTGAAATATCCCTGTCAGGTTTTATTTAACTACGGATATTTGTGTGGTGAGTGTGTGTGCGTGTGCGCGTGCGCGTGCGTGTGCGTGCGTGTGTGTATTATGGCTTCTTAGGTATGTTTTTTTTTTTAAAAGAGAAATGGCTTCTTGGATCTTGATTGAATTTGTATTTGCTTGGATTTCTTTGTATCACAAGTTTGGTGGATAATTATTTTCAGGATTGTGGAGAATGAACTATTTAAGCAGGACTGGAGATCAAGGAAAAGAGTGCAGATATTTCAGTATGTGGTCCTCAAGTGGACCCTTGCACTACTTATAGGCCTAGGTACCGGTCTTGTCGGATTCTTCAACAACCTTGCAGTTGAGAATATTGCTGGATTCAAATTGTTGCTAACAAGTAATCTTATGCTTGAACATAGGTGAACTCTGTGCTACCTCTTTGGGAAAATACAAATGCACTTTTACAAAATGCATATATGAGATCATCAGTTGTAGGTCATTACTGTGTCATATTAAATTTATTATATGGAAGTAACTTTTCCAGAACTATGGAAGCAGCTGGAAAATGTCAGAAATTATTTTGCACAGGGTGAATTTAGGCCAATAATATAAAAAGATATAATAAAAAAGGATGTGCAATATTTTAGAGAAAGACACTGTAGGCGTTCTCGAAATTCTGGAAAACTTGTCTTTTCGACGAGGAAGTAGTAACAAACTATCATGGCCTGAGCTTTCAATATGTTTGGAGTTTATTTTTTTTTTAAATGTAAAAAGATGGGTCATTCATTCCAGTACACCCTGTAATTAATATTTAAATAAAAGTTTTTTATTATTTTAATTTGTAGAGATATTAGGACTCGGAGTTTTTTATTTGATGAAATTATGTAAATGGTAAAATCTTGTCCCCTTTTAAATGAATGAAAGAATGCCTGGGCTAAATCACGACCCTCCAATTTCTATACATCCTGTGTTCATCGTCACCCCTGTACTTTGCTATATACTAAAAGTCAAGTAATGAAAATCGATGGTCATGTTAGATATACAGAACCTGAATGTTTGTGCATGTGCATATGCACATGCACTGTCACATAGATCCCTCAAATATTTTAAGTTAGATGGTATACAAGTACTTGTGGCTTACTTGTGTCACATATGCTTTGCAGGCTTTTATAGATGATATCTGATATGAAACTATTATTTGTTAATATTTACAGCTTGAGTTCACTCAAATGAGATATTAACATTTTGCAATAATTCCAAGTAATGTTGCGGCTCTGGTTCCAGTACAGATACTTTCAAGCATTTGGAGTTTTTGCTGGTTGCAATATAGTTTTAGCAGCAGCTGCAGCTGCAATTTGTGCTTATATTGCACCTGCTGCAGCTGGATCTGGTATACCTGAAGTGAAAGCTTATCTCAATGGAGTCGATGCTCATTCCATTTTGGCTCCCAGTACTCTCTTTGTAAAGGTGATGCTATTGGTTTTATATTTCAAATTAACTTTTCAATTTCTAGCAACTATTGGCCATCACAAGAAAAAAATACTCTCTCTTCATTATAGATAGCTTCCCTCCTCTACAATGAAGATCACGCCTGAGCTCCACATAATGGAATCATTCTAAACAATCAAACATGTGACCAAGTAAAATAACTGTGGTTGTTGTTTTGCCTCTTGTATTCTAATGTACTCGTAAAAAACCATTATACTATCAGCCTGGCCCTTGCAATCATTAGTATCCACGACCTAACTTTTATCTGATAAAATCAGCTATGTTATTAACCAGATTATTACCCTTTCACCTAGTAAGAATAGTCTTTTCTTCTGTGTTCTATATAGTTGTGCAACTGTTGATGATCTTCCTGTATGTTCATATCAAGCATCGATAAATCGCAACACGACACATGAATCAAGCAATCACTTTTTTGTAGTTGATTTCTGTAGGCTTTTTATAAGTCAGTATGTCGTTGGCTTTACCCTACGTATTCCATCACCCCAATTAAACAGACTAATGCAATTTGCTAGATATGATGGAAATTACCCCGACTCGGGCGTAAGATTTATGGGTACTAACTCTCAAGTTCCATCCGAGCTATACCTTCCCGTAAGTATTACTCTTGAAGAACTTTTTATAATTTGTAGTAACTATGCTGCACAAACGCTAATATTAGGTGTGGAAATGAAGCTTCCTGGGGACTTTGACACAAAAAAGCTTTAAAAGAAAATTGAGAGAGGAATTGAGAAATAACAAAATCTACACGCAATTTAGAAACAGATAATTGATTATTATTGAAACAAAGGGATAATATACATTGATTTCTGACAAAATTTTATTCAGATATAAGTGTGTGAATATGATAAACATTATACTTTTTATGCATTTGTTGGCATGAGTAATCTAAAACTAAAAGGAAACACCAAGATGGGTGTGACACAGTGACATGAAATCCTCTCCTACTTCCCGACTATAATTTTTCTAAACATTTCAACCAAAATAAATTATATTTTAAAACAACTTATATCTATGTCAATTGCCTTTCTTAGTGATGCTGCTTGTAAATGCCAAGATTTATCTAGTTTGGCCGAGATTTGATTATATTTAATTTGATTGTATTTGTAAGCTTTTGATTAGATTTTATTAGGATTTCATTTAGATTTGGTATTATTTTGTTTATATTTAATTTGATTTTGTTTCCGCACAGTGCACATAGGATTTTCTATATTCTCTGTAATCATATTTTAAAGATATGGAGAAAGTGAATAATTTCTCTGTAATTGAGAGCATGTTATTTGCTCTTTCAAATTTTTCTTCGAATGGTTCGTGTGAGAGTGAGTGTGTGACTTGCCTGGATGTGAGATTCAATACCTATTAAACCATCCAAATTTATTCTCCGTCCTACGTCGAATTCTTAATTCTCCTTCCGTCCATTGTCACTCTATGAGCAAACTAGACTCTGTTTTCTACTCTGATGATCATTGAGGCATCGAGTATAAACCCATGTTGACAGTATCCGTCGTTACTTCCCAATTTTAGCTGCCATTAACGTTATTAGAAGACTAACTAACCTTGTCAATTTAGACTTTCACTACATCAACTAAATGAGAAACATGACGTTCTACCAATCTGCAGATAGTTGGCTCAATTTGTGGAGTTTCTGCTGGATTCGTATTGGGTAAAGAGGGGCCTATGGTTCATACAGGAGCATGCATTGCCTCCCTTCTTGGTCAAGGTGGGTCGCGTAAGTACCATTTGACATGTAGATGGCTGAGATACTTCAAAAACGACCGGGACCGAAGAGACTTGATCACATGTGGAGCTGCTGCAGGAGTAGCGGCTGCTTTCCGTGCTCCAGTTGGAGGTGTCCTTTTTGCTCTTGAAGAAGCAGCATCTTGGTACCTTCTTATTGCTTTTATGTTCATTTTTTCAACATCTATAGTGAACTATAGTTGTTATAAACTCACAGTAAAGCTGAGTGGGGTCAGGTTTATCTGGATTGAGGAAATCTTTTTGTAGTCATGTACTTTAGGATAGAGGCCATTGTCATATATGAATCATCCATCGAAGAGCTTCCAGTTACATAACTCTATGGCTTTAATATTTGTAGACATACAATATGAAGCACGCAAACTAACTAAAAAGACGAGACTTGCATATTTCATTATGCTCATTTATGTTTAAATGGTATAAGGAGCAATATAACTGGATATAGAGTAGCTGGGAGAGGATAGTCTCTTCTGCCAAAATTTGCCTATAAAGTAATATACTACTTATTTTCTTGATTTTTGCTATTCCTTTTTCGTGAATTATCAGGTGGAGAAGTGCTCTTCTTTGGCGAACGTTTTTCACAACAGCAGTTGTTGCTGTAGTTCTAAGAAGTCTAATATATTACTGCCACGGTGGAAATTGTGGACTCTTTGGAGAAGGAGGATTGATCATGTTTGACCTTAGTTCGACTGCTGCTACATATAGCACCGCTGACCTGCTAGCAATTCTAGTCCTTGGAGTAATTGGAGGAATATTTGGAGGCCTCTACAACTATCTCTTGGACAGGGTCCTTCGCGCTTACAGCATCATTAACGAGTATGATTCAGTATCTTTCTGTGAAATTTATACTGTCTAGCTGAAATCTTGTCTAGCTGATAACATATCTATAACTGATTACAGGAAGGGCCCTCCATCCAAAATCCTTCTCACCGTCAGCATCTCACTGCTCACCTCGTGCTGCGCCTATGGGCTCCCTTGGCTTGCCAAATGCACTCCATGTCCCGAAAACCTCAAGGAGCAGTGCCCCACGATTGGTCGATCCGGCAACTTCAAGAATTTCCAGTGCCCCCCAGGTCACTACAATGACCTTGCCTCCCTCTTCCTCAACACCAACGATGATGCTATCAGGAACCTCTTCAGTGGCGGGACGGGGAATGAGTTCTACATGTCCACCCTCTTCATCTTTTTTCTTGCCGTTTACTGCCTTGGTCTCCTGACATATGGTGTTGCCGTCCCTTCTGGTCTCTTTGTCCCTGTTATACTTGCTGGTGCTTCCTATGGACGCATGGTAGGGACTTTTCTGGGACCCGTTTCTGACCTTGATCCAGGCCTCTTTGCTCTTCTTGGAGCGGCATCGTTTCTTGGTGGGACAATGAGAATGACAGTCTCTGTCTGTGTCATTCTGCTAGAGCTCACCAATGATCTCCCGATGCTCCCTTTGGTTATGCTCGTTCTACTCATTTCCAAGACCGTAGCTGATAGCTTCAACAAGGGGGTTTATGATCAGATCATTATGATGAAGGGCTTGCCATTCATGGAGGCCCATGCAGAGCCCTACATGAGAAACTTAGTTGCTGGGGATGTGGTCTCTGGCCCTCTCATTACCTTTTCTGGAGTGGAGAAGGTTGGCAACATCATGCACGCATTGAAATTGACAGGCCACAATGGATTCCCGGTGGTCGATGAGCCACCTTTCTCGGATGCACCAGAGCTGTGTGGGCTTGTGCTGAGGCCTCATTTGCTTGTGTTGCTTAAAGGGAAGCAATTCACAAAGGAGAGGGTGGCAACTGGCGCGTCAGCAATATTGCAGAAGTTTGGAGCCTTTGATTTTGGGAAAGCAGGATCAGGGAAAGGGTTGAAATTAGAAGATTTGAAAATTGAAGAAGAGGAGATGGAGATGTATGTGGATCTCCACCCGATAACAAACACATCACCATATACTGTGGTTGAGACGATGTCACTAGCCAAGGCTGCAGTTCTTTTTCGGGGGCTTGGGCTGAGACATCTCTGCGTTGTTCCAAAGACTCCAGGGGTGAGTATCACATGCACGTCCATGTGCCTCACATACACACATACACATACACACACACACAAAATTACCCCCACCTCACACGAGCACACAAACATTTCTTTAAGCACAATGGTGAACTTGATAAAAGCATACCATTTAATGCACATTCATATAATCACATGGCATGCTTAATGTCTTGGTTTAAGGCTCTAGGCTGATTAAGCTATAGTAATTGAACATGAAAAAGTTGCCACCTGACCAGTAAAGAGTTAAACAAAATTAAATTAAAATTTGAACATGCAATACTTTTGTTTTTCTCATGGCCAATACTTCATCTAAACTTTAGTATATTAATAAGTCCATCTTTAATAAAAACCGAATGAGCTTTATCAATTAATAACATTTCTTTGTCTATTAGCTAGAACTTTCGTGATAATTTTAAAAGAACAATTCAGTAAACTAATAGGTCCCTTTGTTCCTTTGTTATTGTCCAACTGCACTAGAAAAGATTCATGCTAGATGGTAAGTATTAGTTTGAGCCTTTTTTTTTCCAATCTCATGTCAAATTCTCATTACCCTTGTAAGAAGTAGCTTTAGATATCATACATATTCGATTCCTGGCATAAAAGCTGTAAGCTATCGTTATTTTCTTATTAATAATAGTTCGGAAAAGTTTATTTATACTGGAAATTGGTGGTATCAGTAACTTCTCTTCTGTGATGATATGCACATGACTTCCTCATCCTACCACAAGACCGATATTTTTCTTGCTTGCAGAGGCCTCCAATTGTCGGAATTCTTACGCGGCATGATTTCATGCCAGAGCATGTGATTGGTTTATTCCCTCATCTCGGTTCCCATAAGTAACGGCGAAATCTGGTAGGTTGTCCTCTTAACTTCATTTGATATTTAAATTGTCAGTAATACATCTGATAATACTTGTATAATACATTATGATTGGGGCCTTGATTCGGTTTGGATGAACAAAACTATCAGCATTAATTATATATGATATAGTAATTTGATGAATACATTGATATCTCCTTCCCATGCTTAATTATCGTGAATTTTTTTATATTTATTTTTGTTTGCTACATAATAGCTAGCAGTTGGATTCAATATTTATGTCATCTTAATCTAACATCTTAATTGGAAGCCTAGATGGCTACTGACAATTTGATACAAATTTGTAACATCGATCTGGTAATTTTGGGTATGTTGCAGAATTTGGTGGTATAATAATAATAATAATAATAATAATAATAATAATAGTTGACGAGTGAAGTAAACTTAAAAGGGTTTCTTCTACAGAGCTTGATTATTTAGGGAAGGTTGAAATACAAAATGCTATATAAAGTACTTAATTTGACATAAGATAATGTTGGTCTATGGAATATATGCATGCATTTAGAAAGGACATCGAGTAGATACGGGTATTACCGTATCTGTATTTGTTTGTTACTGCATACGATACTGATATCGTACAAATACAAAACTAAGTTTCAATATCCGATAGAAATGAAATCAGATTCAGAACGAAACACAGTGGCTGGATATTAGTCGGATAGTAACTGTTAGGCAAAAAGAAAGTAAGGTTTGGGCATTCCACATAGAAGAGGAGCAGAAATTTGCAAGTTTGTGTGAACATGTCCCACAAATCCAGTGAATTGTGTGTAAGTAGTTGATTAGTTAGTGACTGGAGCGGCCAGGGCCCGATCCACCAACACCGTAAGAGACTGGAGCGGCTTCGGGAGCACGGATGCCTTGAGCTTCAGGGAGGAGATGCAGGGGATGCAGGGAGCCAAATAGAGATATAGGGGGACAATTATGAGAAGTAGACATGGATAGAGCCTGTAAATTGTTGTAAGCATCGGTGGTGAACACTAGTAGTAGCGACTCTCCATATAGGGAAATTTTAGTGTGTAATACGTACTATGAACTTATAGTTTCATTATAGTTTATCAATGAAACACAGGAGGCAATAGCTCACCTTTTATCTCCAAAAAAAAAAAAAAAGTTTATTAGCTAGGGGGAAACCAGAATATATTTGTGGTGTTCCGCATTCGTGTCTGACTTGGTCCCCGTCAAAGTCTCCATTACAGCCCTTAACAAACTAAGTGTATATTTTCGTTTCAGCCCACCCCTAACCTAGAAAGTGAACATGTACGTGAAATTAAATTTAATTATTCTGTTAGTTTGCCTTGGCCTTGGTAAGTTTGATTTATGCAGAATTCAGATGTGTCATAAACATAAGAAAACTTTATTTCGTCAATTAGGGTCAAATTTCTGATTTATTTTCCATCACCCACCCTGCTCCCACAATTTTTGTGTGCCCTCCAGGTTATCTGGTGCTGATTTTATGCTTGGATACCGTTGGGTGTGCACGTCAACTTGTCTTACTGCCCGTCGGCAACAAACAGTTGCTAATGAAGCAGCAGTTGACGATCCAAAATTTAGCATGAGTCGAGGCGCTGTACTTTTGAGAGTATGTTTCTGGAGGTGATCTGCAGTTGTTAGGTAAGTTGAATTTCCTCATACACCTACGAACGAGGATGTATTAAGGGAATCCTCAAGTATTATTCTTTTACTTCTTTTGCTCTTGCTATTGGCTTATCATCCATGTATTAAACTCCAAGCATTCTGTTGTTGTATATGGTTTCTTGTCAGTGGAAGTGCTCTTTATTTATTTAATTTATCGTTTACGAAACTTTTCTGAGCAGGTCAGGGTGCATAGTAAAGCCCCTTGCTCTGCAGCAGACTTATGAAAAAACAAAAACAAGACAAACATAAAAGGCCTATTGGTTGTTTGCTTGCTATTGCTGTTCTTTTTCTTTAGATAAATAGATCCACCCTGTGCTCCTTTTGTAATTTCTTTTACCTGTCCTCTCTTTACCATTTGTGCCGAACTTCTGCGCTCCATTGAAGTTTTCCTTCGAAACATATAAATATCTATTTTTTTTTTTTTTTCTGAATTAGATCTATTAAACCTTTATTATAGCATTGGAATTTTTTTGAGAACATAGTTATTATCATCATAAAATAGCAAGGGAATTGATATACAATCACAAGATGTGGTTGGATTTGGAGTTTATATTTCAGATTACACATCTTTGTTTAGCTTTACATTTGACATGGTATCTGTCGCTCATGAGGAGGCCCAAGCGTACGATTTGGGCCTCCATTCAAAAGCCTACTCAGAGTTTGGATCACCAGGTTGGGTTGAAATTGTCATCGACAGTTTGAAGATAAAAGGCACATACAAGGGTTGAAATTGTCATCGACAGTTTCAAAAGCCTACTGAGTGTGCAGGCTCCACCGTGGCGAGGGGATACTGTGTGTCCTTATAAAGTAGGGTTTGTGAGAAAAGATAATCAAAAGCGGGTGTACGTATAAAAGTGTTTGGTATTTCGGTGAGTATCGACGTATCTATCAAATAAAAGCATTTATTAATAGGGGTATTTACCTATCTGTCTCTTACATCTTTATAAATTATAATTTAGTCCCCAAATCTTCATATTTAAGATTTAGTTCTCCAAATCTTTTAAGTTACTACAATTTAGTCCCGCAGTTTATATTTTGATTCAATTTTTTCGTTTTATCCCTGATTTCTTTTACTTAATTCCACTTCTCTCTTCCCTTTCTCTTCTTAGTTCTTATTGGGTTTTTTCCTTATTTTCTTCTTCTCTCTCTATTCATTTATTGGGTTCTCTTTCTCTCTATATTGAAACCAAATGTATTATTCTCCACTAAATGTATTAAACATTTAAGTCTCAATATAAAAGGGTTCTTCCTTTCTTTATTGGATAAATTTATTTCTAGGTTTAATATATTTAGTGGAGAATAATATATTTGGTTTCAATATAGAGATGAAGAAGGGGAATTAAGTGAAAAATCAGAGGCAAAATGGAAAAATCGGGCTAAAATATAAACTTGGGGACTAAATTGTAGTAACTTAAAGTGTTTGGAGACTAAATTATAATTTATAAAGATGTAAGGGACAGATGTGTAAATAACTCTTATTAATATTAATATTATTGAGATAACTACATTTTTATAACAAGATATTCAGTAAAATAATAATTACTTCTCAATTTGTGCGCGCGGCCAACACGCGTCAAAATAAACTATTTTAACTCGGCCAAACAAAAGATGAGGCCGAGGCCTGTGGAGTGATTGGCTCCCGAAAGAGATCCTCATGGCCCCATCCATGATATCCTTGGGGTCATCTTGTCTCCATTTCGTACATCCCATTTACTAACACAAATGCTTCTTCTCTTTTTAAAGGGGGATATCATATGGTGTGATATCCAAGCAACACAACACCATGATCACATCTCACGCAACATGCACATGCATATGCATAGCATTGTGATTTGTGGAGTAGCCATGAATGATGAATGACTTCTATTTGTGATGGGAATGTCTAGAGATGATATCTTCAGCAAAATATGTTGAAATCATGGCACATTACTACCTTTAATTATTCCTTGGCTCTTTTATTGGTTCCTTTATGAGAGGAAAAAAAAAGGATTTTTCTCATCAATAGAAAAGATTTGATGTGGATTTTGACATGACAACCTTTTCTCTGAGTCCCAAACATTCAAATCAATTGTCTAGTGCTCCATTTTAGCAAGTATCTCTCTCTCTCTCTCCCCTCCCCTCATGTTTCTTTTGCTTTGCCAGGAAAGAGGAAACACTGTCCAAATAGGGAAATTCTATTTGAACACACCACTTTTCTCAGTGAGCCCACTGTTGGTTCGTTTTCCCACCCATCTGGGGTTAGTCCCTGATTCATAGATTAATTCTCAACCAAGAAAAAAGAAGAAAATATGGTCACAAAAGTAACTGTAAACTTGTAATTTTTACAAATTTAAGAGATATGCTCACTCAGAAAAGTGGTGTGCTCAAATAGAATTTGCTGTCCAAAAAACTTACTTTTTTTTCATTCTAAAAGAATAGCCTCGGGAAAAATAAAAAACTCAAATTACTTGCAGATTTTGAATTCTATCACAATCTTTTGAATTCCAAAGTAACTCTAACTAATCCTAATACATGTAGTAGAATAAAACTCATGAATTTTTATTTTATTATCAAAATAACACAACCTTTTCTAGTTTTCACCAATTTCATTATGGACAATGATAAAATTTAAAATTATAATAATTAATTATTCTTATCAAACTAAGCCTTTCATGTTTGGTGAAATAAAAAAGAGCATTAAAACCTGTAGGAAGGGAGTAATTCTTTTTGGGATTATGATTTCAAGCTCTTTGGCGTTCACTTACACTCAATTCTATAATTTTAGTTTTTAAATTTAACGTTCTTTCATGTCATGTGGACATAGAATTAATAATTTTTAGTGATTTGCAACATTCTATATCCACTTGATAAAAATATAAATAAATTTTAAACTTATGAAATTTAATTTTAAAGAAGTTGAGGAGTTGTTTACGTTTCCTCGTGCTCTTTTAAACTGGTTATATTTATGATCTTGATTAATGGATAGAACTTTTTCAATCATATAAATTTTTAAATTTATACCATTTAGATATAACATTGTATTTTAATTTTTCTTTAATTTCCTAACTTACAATTCTAATTTAGGATCTATGTTTTAAAATTCTCTCTCTATGTGTGTAGTAGTGCGAAAGAAAACTACTTTCTCAAGAACACATGTGATGGTTCTCTCTGAATTCTAGTGATATTAGAGTCAAATTCCAATCAAAACTATGTAAAACTAAATGTCATTGGAACTAAATGGTACCAGGAATAAAGTGCCACACAAATACTGTGAGACCAACTCTTGAATATGTTGAAGTTACCTTTACAATTCAAGATGTCACCTCTATAATTTCATATCGCCTAATGAAGTATCAGTGTACTACTGTATCTCTCTGACATATTATTATATTTATAATGATTTCTATAAATCTATGTAGTAATATTTCTGAGAAATGAACTATTTTAATTATTGGTATTAGATTTGAATCGGAAGTGTGTGGAGCTAAGTTTTATATTAGATTTCGATAATAATTACCGTATGTTACACAGTGTAAATAGTATATTTCTACGAGAATATTTTGCTAATCTCACGAGATTCCGGTGCGGGGAGAGACAAAGACAGAGGCCTGACTAAATATAATGAACAAATCTTCTTGGTTGTACTGGAGTCTGACAAGTAAAGATCTTCTGTGTTTATTAATAAGATCATGCGTAATTGAGAATGAACTCAAACGGAAAACTAATTGCTATGCTTTTAGTAGTTTGTTAAATAAAGATCGATCGATCAATCAATCAATCAAACTGAGAGGATTTGATTTAACCACCGAAAGTTTAATTAATCAATCAATCAAACTGTTATTATTCATTAACGCACTTTTCCGAATAATTCGTGCTGCTCCCCGAAATATATACCGAATATTCCTACTTACTTTTGAATTACGGGGTTTTTACATATCTATCCCTTGAATCTTTAAAATTTAATCTTTAGAACTGAAACGTTCTTTTTCAGTATCAGGAAGTCTAAATTATAGTAATTTTAAAGGTTAAGAGGACTAAATTATAAATATAAGATTTATTGACTAAATTCTATTTTTTAAAAATGTAAGTGACAGATATGTAAATATCCCAATTTTTCCAAGAAATTGCAAAAATAGAGAAATTGTGAAATTGGGATAAATAGGTCCTAAAAATTCATGAAATTAAGATGAGTTATTATTTATCTTGAGAAATTGCTTTAAAAGAGAGAGTGCTTAATTATCCATTATAAATTAATCGAAAGAATCAAGAAAGCATCTCTTGAACTTCTCATGTACAAAATTTAATGTAGCAGGTATAATTGGCGATTAATTGGTTTGTTTGGTTCGTAGAAGGCAAATTAGAGAATTGATAATGAATAATAAACTTCACTTCGACAACTATCAATTGTAATATATTTTTCTTATTTTTCTAGATTTGTTATGTGGAAAATTGGGAATTGAATAAAGGAAAGTATTTTGACAGAGGGATACAAAATAATTAAAAAACCAATTTGCCCTTGGCACAAAGTTTTGTATTTGATGGAATTGAGGCTGAACAGTAAACGTCACCCATATCTTTAGTCCTTGTTTTTTTTTTGCTTCTGATATCGCTCTCAAAGTCTATATCATCGTTTATATGATAGTGAAATCCCCAATGTCGAGAAATTCTAAATGAGCCCACCTTTTTTGCTATGTGAGCCTCGGGGGACTCACATAACAAAATGGTGGGTGCATTTAGAATTCCCCTAAATTTCTTACACCTTTATCACGGGAGTTTCCAAAGGGGCACACCATTCTTCCTAGAGTGTCCAGTTTTCTTAGTGAGCCTACACTCTTTTCTGAAAAGAGAGGATTTTTTTAGTGAGCACAACTAAAATGTCCAAAATGAACTCCCTTCATTCTCTCCCTCTTTCCTAAAACTCAACTCTTCACTATCCTAAAATTTCCTCTCATTCTCTCTAGGGCCGGCCACTGTAGATCTCCTCCTAACCCGCTGTAGAAAGCTCATTTGGTATCGTCGCCGCCGCAACTTGAATCAACTACAGTAAGATTTGAACCTTTTAAAAAAAATAAATAAAAACCTGCACATGTTCGTGCGGGAGGGAGAAAAGAGGTGATGTTGAAGGGGAGGACAGGATGATAAAAAAAATTAGGATCAATCTTATTATATTAGCAAAGTTTTAAAATGTGCTGACTCGGAAAATTGGTGTGCCTCTTTAGAACTCCCCTTTATCATCCAATCAATATACAAGTCTAGTGTTCAGCCAAAAGTATTAATTATATTTTATCTTATGAAGCCTTATCTGTTCTCATGCATCAGCAAGGGCCAAGTAAATACACATACAAGAGCCTATCTTTGTGAATTTTTTGTTAATATCGCTAAAAAGAAAAGAAAAAAAAAAAAAAAGGAACTAGTAGAGGGATAATTGTAAATTTATAAGCTCACTCACTCGGGCACCTAATCCAATTTCAACTTTATTTAATCTAAGATTTGATTAGGATGGGGTCAACTTCAACTTTTGACCCATCAGGCCCAAAATAATCTTTGATGGAGACGTAACGGCCCATTGGCAGGCCTAAATCCCATCACAAACCACTGTTCCTTCTTTCTTTTTTCTTTTTTTTCCTTTTATTAAAGAAAAGAAGGGAAAACGAACTTCTCTTTTGAATTTTATGCACATTTAAGAAGCCAGCAATAAAATTATGAGGGGAGTTTCGACAGAGCACACCACTTTTCTTGGGGAGCCCACTATTTACTGTATTTTTTGTTCGGATGAATCCTTAAAAAGTGAACTTACTAGGAAAAATGGTGTACTCCTTTGGCTTTGGAAACTCCCAATTATGAGCCAAGAGAGACTTGACACTAGTAGCATCATTTCTTTTCAATTTGCGAGAAGTTAAATTTGAATAATGTAATGAAAAATATTTGCGTGAGTTCGACATGATTCGGTTAGATTATTTGGTATCAACTTATTCTATAAAATTTGAAAAGATTGCAATTGTTTTAGTAAGAATATCTCTTCATAATATCTAATTAATATTAAATTTATTATGTATAATATATATGTCTACATATGTATATATATTTGTGTATGTATAGAATTTTGGGATTTTTACATATCGATCACTTAATTCTTTAAGAATTGAATATCGATCTATCAAAACTTAATATTTTGATTTTAGTTTCTCAAAACATTTAAGTTACACTATTTTAGTCCTTCCGTTATTCCGTCAAAATAAACCCTACTTCTTTTTTCATTTTTATATATTAGTAAAATGATCTAAATATCCATGACTTAGTTAGAAAAATTAAATAATGACTCTCAAACCTCTCATTCCACCTCCTCACCATCTTCCTCTCCTTTCCCTCTCTCAAGCTCTCCTACTACCCAACCTCTATAACTCTGAAAACTTCATGCTCATCCTCAAGAGAGGAATCCAATCAAGAGGAGAGGGAGAGGTTGAGGATGTTGAGGAGAACCCAACAAGAGAGAGAGAGAGAGAGAGAGGTCAAGAGAGGATCCCAGCTAAGAAAAGAGAGATTGAGGATGTTGAGGGAAACCTAACGAAGAAGAAAGAGAGGTTCAAGTTGGAGAATATAACCCAATCAAAAAGAGAGAGATTAAGGCTTGAGAGGATAACCGAACCAAGTAAAGAAAAAGATTGAGGATAGAGAGGGGAATCCAACCCAAAAGGGAGTAAGAGAAGAGGATGGAGAGGGGAATCCAACCAAGAAGAGAGAAAGAGATGAGGGTGGGGAGTGAAATCTAACCAAGAAGAGAGGAAGATAGAAAGGTAGAGAGGGAAACCCAACCAATAAGATAGGAAGAAGATGAGGGTGAGGGAAAGAGAGAAAAGAGGAAAATAACTGACTTTTTACTCTCTTTTCAGTAGTATAACGGCTATAAAGGACCAAAAAATTAACTTAGCTAATAAAAGTGACCTAGGGAGACTAAAATATTATAACTTAAATATTTTATAAATTAAAATCAAAATATGAAATTTTAAAAGATCAATATTAAATTTTAAAAAAAATTAAGATATCGATATATAAAAACTCCTATAATTTTTAAATAATTCTGACTATTTTAGTTTGTTACAGTTACTTCCATAGTTATTTTAGTTTGTTACAGTTACTTTCATAGTTATTTTGATTTTAACCAAAACTATTTTAACTTTTTTTCTTTCTTTTCGTTTTTTGTTTTTTTAATTTTTTTTTTTTTAAAAAAAAATTCAATGAAGAGAGAGGGAGGGAGAGACAGAGAGAGAGGTGAGTGCTGGGGAGTGAGGAGGTCAATGACTCGGATCCCCATGGCCATGGGATGAGAGAGAGAGAGAGAAAAAAGATTCCCCCCGACAACCAAATCTACTGAAAAGTATATCGTTCCTCGCAATCTTCCTCCGCTGGGCCCCACCCACTTTGGTCCCCCTCTCTCTCTCTAAACTCCACTCTTTATTTATTTATTCATTTAAAAAATCCACCACCATTGCCACTTGCCCTCTCTCTCTCTACAACTCTCTGAACTCTTGAGCGAAGAAGTCGAGCTGAGCAATGGAGGAGGAGGTGAAGGAGGAAGAAGAGAAGGAGGTCGACAACAACAACAAATGCGGGCTCAAGGTGTTGGTAGTTGACGACTCTCTTATTGAGCGAACCATAGTTGAGAGGCTCCTCAAAAAGAGCGGAGATTTATTTGAAGGTAATTGTAACCCCCACCCCGCTTATGACTTTCGATTCTATTAAAAAAATAAATAAAATTTTCTGTTTTGTGTTACAAAAAAGCTAACCAATTATTTATTTCTTTACTTTTGTTTAATTATTGTTAGTTTTTGATTTATTTTCTAGCTGTGAGGTACAAAGGTAATTTTCAGTTTATTTTGCTAAAATTTATATTGAATTTGTAGGAGAGAGTTTGTGTTCTTCACGTTTCTGAAAAAAAAAAAAGCTCTCTGTATCATCGTAGTTCCTGTTTGATTTTGCTCAAATTAATATAATATGGCTATTGTTATAAGGAAGTTAATTTTTTTTAATCGTGCGTTAAATAATAATGAAATTTGTAGATAATCATGGTGAATAGGTTTCAGCTCATGCTATGGCTGCATACAGTTTCAAAAAGAAAAAAAAAAAACAAAAAGAAATTGAAATCTAGAAAGTAAGTGATGATGATTTTTTTTTTTTTGTAAATGATGTGAATAAATAAAAATTGATCAATATTTATACAAAATCCAGAAGGTAAGTTATATATATATATATATATATATATATATATATATATATATATATATATATATATATATATATATACATACGAGAAAACGTGAAATACACAGTTTCCTTCTTCACCGCCGCCGCTTAGGTGGTCCAATAAAATTATTACACGTGGTTTTATTTAAGAAAATTCATTTATTTATTACTTTGAATGACGCTCCGTGTAATAATTTTATTGGGCCATCTGAGAGACAGTGAAGGAACTCACTTCACCGTCGGTGTATTTCCCGTTTTCTCATATAAAAAAAATATATATATATATATATATAGTTCTCATATATATATATATATATATATATATATATATATATATATATATATATATATATATATATATATATTTGTAAAAATCTCAATGATTTTGGAATAAGTTCTTGGTTATAGACTGAAATGTCAAATTTGATCAAACACTCTAATTTCTATATACCTAGCAATAACTTAAGCATTTGAACTCTGTTTCTGGAGATAAAAATAAGTTATGAAACTTTTTACCTGATAACGGGAAGTGCTGCTGGGTTGTTCGCTAACTATAGCATTTATTTTCAGTTATCGCCGTTGATAGTGGGAAGAAAGCAATGGAAGTTCTCGGTTTAGAAGAAGGAAAATCTGAATCGCCCACCACTAATGTAAGTCTTCCGACTAACCTGTTCTTCGTCTGGATGAGTCATTTCACTTTGTGTGTGCATGTGTGTCTTTTTTCTTGTAGCTTTGTTATGTATGTTGTTGTGTGCACATACATACTCGATTAATTCTGGAAGTGTGTTAGAATACAAAACAACTTCTCTCGACCCTCACCAGAACTTGAGTATGGCATCATAGTAAGTCCAGATTTCAGCTCAAAATGGACCCTCAACCTCCAGTGGAAGTGAATAGTATTTATTGTCGTAATGACTAAAGAGAATCATAAAAGATAATTACCAAACCCTACTAGGATAAAGTATAGATACAAGGTAAGAAGACATACATCTCGAAGATTCTTCTTGATTCAAGGGAATAATACTTGCAACCTGTTTCATTTGCTCTGGTAGTTAGTTGATTCCGCTTATAATACTGCCAAATTTATCTTATAACTCTTACACTTGCGTACATTTCTAAGCTAATTAATAAATTTCAAATTTGATATCGTGCAGGACCAGAATATTGACATAATCCTTACTGACTATTGTATGCCAGAGATGACTGGATACGATCTCCTCAAGGCTGTTAAGGTATGATAAATTAGCGACAATAATCCTTCTAAATGTTCTCTTAATTCTTTTGCTATTGGTTTTTGAATGGTTCGAAACAAGATAATTACGAGATTCTTAACGTTTATATTTGCTGATACTTTTCCTTCGTCATGGGAAATTTTCAGGAGCTTAGCTGCCCGATATCTATCCCTGTAGTTGTAATGTCTTCTGAAGATGAGCCGCAAAGAGTCACCAGGTTTTGATCCTTGTTTTTAAATATATATTGCACATATCAGTGACTAGGGGCATAAAAAGAAATCTAAGCATAGAAATTTAAACCTTAATGTGAAAAAGTTGGTCAGAAAAATTTTTAAAAAAAAAAATTTTGTTTTTGCTAAATGCACACCTGCTCCATTCAAAGTTTTAAATAAAAAAAATAAAGATTTTTATTTCTAATTCAAAATCTTAAATAGGACAGTTGCCGTTCATTCTCATCCCAGAAAGTGACCCATCAAATGCCCACAAACACTGGTAGATGTGATGCACGAGGCCAAAATAAGTTGGTTTCTAGTGTTTTTATTACAAAATGGACAGCTCCACAAGGTGACAAATTATTCGATATCAGGCTAAGATCCTCATGATCCCCCAAAGTTAGTAGTATGTTGTCAAATCTGTCAAATTGTTCTTTTGCTAAAATCGCTTTCCTGCTACATTATTCGCTCCCTTGTAAAAATTGTGGCCCTAATAATTTCCTTTTGCTGTTGCTATCACACTCAAGATGTCGAGCCATTGGGGCCGAAGATTTCATTGTGAAGCCGCTCCAGTCAAAGGATGTGCAGAGACTCAGAGAATATGTGAGGCCGACGGCACTGGCACCCAAAGCAGGATCCAAGAGGAAACTGCCACTGGAACTGATGGCGGAGAGCAGCGGCTCTGAGAGGAGGCCGCGCCTCACTGGCGTTGCAGTGGCATAAAAAGTTTACTTAAGAAAAGAAAATGAGTCGGCCATTTCTCATTTCATGTTTATTTCTTTTCAACACATGGTATCTGTTGGGTTGTGTTTGTTGGAGTTGTATTTTGAGTATTGGCTGATGCTAATCTCGTTTGTGTATGATCTCTCACCTTAGTATCGATAATAATAATTGTGTGTTTGATCTATGTGGGGGGGGTTTGAAATGGGAATGAGAATTGGCAGTCCAAATATAAATTTTTAGTCCGTTCTATTCAAAATTTTGAATTAAAAAAAATATTGAATAGAACGGATTAAATATTTGCCATTGGACCTGTCTATTCTTAGTAGGTGTTCGTTGAAATTTGCCATTTGTTTTGACTTTTTAGCTGGGGCGGATTCAGCTTCACAGTGAAAACTTTTGCTGCTCATGGGATATAAAAGCAGTGAGACATTAAGTGAGTTTTCTTGCATCTGCTTCGAGTCTCAGAACTTATGACCCTTTAATCTTCGAGGCGAAATGAGTATGTTTCTTGCATTATGATGTCTATAAGTAGATGTGTTTGCTGCTTTTTTTCTTGCTCGTTTGAATTCTTTTAACTTTTGACAGAGATCTTTGCCTGTCGGCTTGAATCTGCCCCTCTCAATGCCTATTTTTGTTATAGACCTAGACATTCTTTTATCAAATAAAATCTAGAGGAAAACAAGTGTAAATAATTAAAATTATCAACAGCACAAGCAAGATGAACGACTCTTTACCTGTATGAATTTACAACGAAACTGGATCTATAACTAGCTACTGAGCTATTGACCTGCGTAAAATATTGTTGAGAACAATGCTTTTGAATTTTGATTGCGTGATACACGAGTTTTATTATTTGCGCATGAAAAGATTGAAAAGATTGTTTGGAGAGTTATTGGCAGCCAAAGAAATTTATTCAAAGAAATTTAATTAACTAACAGTGATCGTACAATTCCATCATTTTTAGTAAATCTATGAAATCATTGGAGACAAAAATCTATAAAATTATTGGAGTCTGTCTGGCATAGCACTTATATCTTAGGAGCTAAGATGAGTGTCATGGGAGCTTGTTGATTTAAGCTTAAATTTGATGGTTCGATTTAAGCTGATAAAGGTTGGTGCTGGATTTGTTACAAGGATTGATGTTAGTGTTTTAATTGGAGCTTGGTGCTTTCCGATGTTACAAACTCTGTACCTGAAGCAGAGATTAGGGATTTTTGGGAGGCACTTGTATGGACATCTGTCGCGATCCCAAAAAAGCAGATTATTCTAGAAGGAGATACGCAAGAAATTCTTACAACTTTTTTGAATGGTGAAAGGACTTGCCACCGATTTCTTCGAGATGCCAGACTGCTTGGTACGTATTTCTTCTATATTTGAGTTCAACATAACTAGAGGAAAGATAATATATTTGCCGATTATACTGTAAATGAAGGTACCAAATTGGTCTCGAAGGTAATTTGGAAAGAGAGTTTTCCTCAACATCTATGAGATATAGCGCAAAAAGTTATCTCAAGTATTAGGTATGAGAGGTTGTAGTCCATAAAGATATAACTCGACCAAAAAACCTCTCTATATGTCATTTTAAATAAAGGAACTAGGGTGCTCTTTTTTCTCTGACTTTTTTTTAGAGTGCCAAATCTATTAAAGAGATCAAGAAGCCATCACTTCTTGATTTATCCATACCTCAATATGAATTCTATTCGCACCATCAACTTTTCTACTCGAAATATGTACAGTAAATGGCTTCATCTAAAGGAATGTGTTAGCGTAACCAGACTCACCAATGGGCGACTCAATGTTGGTTGGCATGTGTCAAATTGAACTGAGCGTACAAGGCCTTTCTCATCTTGAACTAAGCATACAAGGCCTTCAAGCATCTGCTACATTTTGAATATAACGTCTGCAGAAGCAACAGCCTCGGTGCATATTTAGAAGAAGAGAGATGCAAGTTCTGCAGGAAATAAGAGATCTCAAAGTATAAATCAATTTTGTAATTGCAAAACCGAAATCATAAGAAAAGACTCATGCAATGAACTTAGAAGATATCATGTTCAGATGACTCATGCAAACGATAATACAACTTCACCATACAACAACAACAACAACTAAGCCTTTTATCCCAAGTATTTGGGATAGGCTACATGAACCAAAAAAAAAATCACGCCGGATCGATCACTTTGATATTCCTTCTCCATTCATTTCTATCAAGTAATATCTCCTTATTTAAACCTCTAAACTCCATATCTTTGCGTATTATCTCCATCCATATTTTTTTCGGTCTTCCCTTCATTTTTTTAACTTGTCCTACATTGATAAACTCCCATCTTAGAACTGGTGTACTTGTAGACCAACATTGCACATGACCAAACCATCGTAAGCAATTTTCTCGCATCTTCTCATCGATGGGAGCTATACCTATCTTAGCACGAATATCTATATCCAACTTTGATAATACAACTTCACCATATATATCCAAATATCACTGCAGTTTGTATTACAGAAACATCATAAAGAATGCTACTGGAATGATGGATGACACTTGTCTCCTGAAAATATTATGAATTCGCTTAGTTTCTAGGATATTACAATCATACCTGCAAACAGGATCTTCTCCAATCTAGATTAGAGACATGGGTATTTAAATTAGTCATGCTGCAACAATAGAAGGGAATTTCTATTTACATCTTGATGATTAAGGTTGGACATGTTCCATCTTGTCCAGCTTCTTAGTCTATACCATCCTTGAATGGACCTGAGTCGTGCAGCAATTTAATGACACGCTTAACCTGTCAGAAGCAATCACAAAACAAATCAATCAAGAGATACAAAATTAAAAGATAAATATCTTCCCTAATCAATAATGCAGTAGTTTCTAGTTCTTCAAAGTCCGATAGCAAAATTTTAAGAAACTGATGCAACCATTCACAGATTTCAAACTGTTCATGAAACATAGTAACATATTATCTAGCTGAAGATTCTGAACATTTGACGAAGAGACCATATTCTTCTATTCTGAATACTAAGGCCCCATCACACAGTAGAGTTAACCTAACTATATTCGCTGAGAATTAGGTTAACTTGAATCCAAAATGCTAACTAGAGTGCTTTTTGGAAAAGTTTTTGGAGTTGGAATAACACTTTAGTTAATTTCAACTCTAAAGTTGAGATGACTCCAGGAAAAGGGTGGTATGAAAAATCCAATCCTACTTTTGTTATTTCATGCTTCCTTTTTTCTTGAACCAATCACAAAAACACAGTTGGAGTTTACATAACCAAAATTAGAGATTTGCAAACTGAAGTTTGCATAAACTATGTCTACACTTAAAAAATATAACTCAAGTTATCTAAAATCCACTACCAAACTTAACTGTTCTACGCACCAGACTCGTAGTTGTGAACAAAGTTTGCAAATAATAAATCAAGGCTAACAAATAATCTCAGTAAGTGCCTTGTGTCCATTCAGTTTCAGGCAGATTTGATATGGAAAAGACGTGAATTGGCGATTTAGTCCCATTTAAAAAAGAACAAAGTGGACCTTCTTATTTTTCCAATTATTATTTAATTTTTTTGGTAACTACAACGGCCTAGCCCCTCTATATACATCCCACGCCCTCTCAATCCACTATAGCCTCAAAATTCCAAAGGCGTCCACGACAGGATCTCTCCATTAGTAGCCACCCCTGCAAGGCTGCAACCCAGTCAGCAGGAGTGTTACACTTCCTGAACTCATGAGAAAACCTGAAAGGCTTCCAGTTGATCTGTCCATCACAAGATGTCTTTACACAAATTTACTGCATATGAACTTGGGGCCAACCTAATGGTTTAGACCACAACAATCTTGGAATCGGACACCAGCCAAACCCTCCTCAGCTACAAAACTTGTACCACACCCGCAAGATGGACAGATTGGTTAACTAAGTTTGGACTACATTTCCATTATGTTACCTAGCCAAAGCCTTAACCTCATGTGCCAAAGTCAAAGGAAACGGTTCTTCTTCCTTCCCCGCTCCCTCTTTTTCGACATATGCGGTGGCGGGCGGAGCACTCTATATGACCGGCGACGGGTTCTCAGAGAAGAGGGGACAACTTCTTTCTCCCTTGCCTTGCTCAATTTTCCTTTTCTGATTGAAAGTAGCAAGCCACTCCCCCCCTGGTACAGAGGCCAGAAGGTTGCTTCCTCTATGTTCAAAGGCAAAGAACATGACGAATCCCCTGGACAGATTGGTTAACTAAGTTTGGACCTAGAACTCCAATAGGAGTTGCACCTTTTAAATGATGAAGGTTCCAAGCTTCTATTAACAAGGTCAATCTCAATTTGTGGGCCATTATATCCAATAGCTGATATCAAAGCCCATGATTCGATAGGTCTCTGTTATGGATGCTTGTGAGAAAAAGAAAGCACATTGATGTTCACTTGGCCGCCTGGTGCCACTTGGTCCAATATAAGTTGGGATTTCCCTGGTGCGCAGATGCTGTTGCATTTTACCCCTTGGTGTCATTGGATTTATATGCAGAACTCTTGATTCGCACTAGATGGAATAAATGCAGACTTTTCTCGTTGATGTTAGATCTTAAGTGGGTAGGTTTGGCTTTAGTTCCATACTGGAAGCAAAGAAAGATGGATAAATGGTTATATAAGTTTTGATCCTAGACCTTTAAGATCATGAGGAAAACAATCCTATTAGCCAAATCCATATTCATTGTGGTTCTCCTCCCCTTAGGATCATGAGGGCTGCAAATCAATTAGCTAATATATATCTATTTATCTAAGAAACTCACTCTCTCACACCAAGCTGAGCAAGCAACTAAATAAAAATGGAACATATAAAACAAAATAAGATGTAACAAAGGAGAAAAAGACAATTACTTACGTTGAGAAATTTGTATATTATAATAAGCAAGCTATCTTACAATAAGTAATTGGAAGAAAGCTTGGTTAATTGATATTTCAGCATAAAAGTTTCCAAATGAGTGTATATTCATATGAGAAGTCAGAATCAATAACTGACCATAGAATTATATCTTTATAGTTCATACCTGATCAGCCTCATGAACAAGAAATTCTCCAATGGCTTTTCTAAAGCCATCATCCAAAAGGTAGTGGCAGCTGTATGTTATAACAGGAAGGTATCCCCTCTGAATCTTATGCTCTCCCTGAGCTCCAGCCTCTACCTTATTCAGGTTTAACTCAATGGCTGCTTCAATTGCCTGAGGAATGATGATAGCTACGAGTAAGCATCCAACAATACTGCATTTTTATTTTTTGCTAAACTACAAATCAACTTGCAAATGGATTTCTTTTGCGTTGTACCATCAGATCATAGTTCCTTTCTTTTATAGATTGACAACAGTTTTTCCATCCACCATGCATATCTTAAATGAACAACATATTTAAACTCACAAGTTTTATGACTGCTTAGTTCTTAGAATTCTGAATGCAGCAACTTTTCAGATCATGATTAAGAAGGTAGCTTCCGCATCTCTAGGAGGTTAATACTTGGGTTGGTTGCTTTTGATCATAAATTTATTATTTTTTTACTTTATAATCTCTCAATGCACAGGAAAGAAGACAGATATTTATTTGACTTTTGGTTTCTGCAAATTTAAGATGTTGCAAATGAGATTATTTGATGCTTTAAGAATGTACAATGTTGTTGACACAGGACTAAAGGGTTGTTAACTACATATTGGGGCAACAAGATTTTTTTTTTTTAAAAAAAGGACCAAAAACTGGTAATAGTCTTGCAAATTATAGCTTCTGAGAGTTGCTTATCTAATACTAATCACTATTTTCCTAGTTCGAGGTTTCCCATTTTCCGACTCTATCTAGAGAAGGCCTTGGAGTCTTTCTTAAACAATGATTTTATGCTTTTCTTTCTTTTCAAAAAAAAAGTTGAATCAATTCACCTAAATATAACAACAGATTCAGTTGAAAAGAAAGCAATTTAACTGCCAAAATAACTCCAAAATCCTACTTGAGACAGAGTTGCCTCAATATAACTAACAGATTCTGATGGAGATCAGATTTGATTCTATAAATTAGATTTGAACTTATTTGGATCACGTTAGGATTTTAAAATATTTGATTGGATTGTGATTTTATTAGAATTCTGATTTTATTAGGATTTTGAATTATATTAGGATTTGGTTTGTTAGGGTTTTCCTATATATATATATATGGGTTTTGTATGAAGTATTAAAAAAGAGGAATAATCTTTGAAAATTTTGAGAAATTTCCAGTATGGATTTCACTGAATTAAATCTTTCCTCGTGGATTCGTGGAGAGTGGGCGTAGATTCGCCTGTTTGGATTCCCAAACCGCTGTAAATTCTTCATGTTCTTTCCTAATTTCTCCAAAAAACCCTAATTATCAAACCCTAACCCTAATTTTGCTTCCGTCTTGCATCAAACTTGGTATCAGAGCCTAAATCTTATTCTCCATCATCATCTTCTTCTTCCACATCTCCATCCTCTGTTATTTTATTTCAGTTTTTTTTATTTAAAAAAAAAGAAAAAAAAATTGATCTAAAAATAAAGAGAGAGAAAGTTTAGATTTAAAAAAAAAAAAAACAGTTCAGATTTGAAGGAAAAAAAAAGAGGAGAAAAAAAAAAGAGGAGAGAAAAAAAGAAAAGAGAGAAAAGAGAGAGAAATTCATATAAAAAAAAAGAGAGAAAAAAAGGAGAAGAAAGAAAAGAATTTGGATTTGGTTTCAGTTATTGGGTTTGATTCGGATTTCAGTTGAACCCATTTAATTAAACCCACATCCAAAGAGAAAAGAAAAAGGTTGGATTTAATTCAGTTAGACCCAATCCGCAACCATAACAAACCTATTTACTTTTATTGGGTTCAGTATAGCAGTAGATCCGACCCGACAACAGTGCAGACAGGTTAAGAGCAGTAGACCCGTTAAACATTTTCTTTTGATTCGGAGCCCGTTGCAACTCCGATTCAAACCGTTTTCGAGCCTCCGTGATTCTTGGGTATTTTCTAAACTTTTGAACTAAAATTTTGAGTTGATTATATATGGAATTCATATTTCATGGTCACTACATTAACACCAATGCTAAAATATCACGAGTTGAGCGTGATATGTATGCTACTATACCCATTTTTTTTTTGTTTTGACGGTCGGCAAAATTATGAAGGTTGGGAGAATCATCTTGAAGATTTCTTTAGATATTTTGATTCAATATCAGTACAGAAATGTCGTTACGCCCGACAAAAGTTGGGTGGAGAAGTTTATATTTGGAATAGAGAGTATAAATTATGCTTGAATTGGGATATCTTGTGACGTCTATTTCGTCATCGGTATACTCAACACCACATTACAAATTTATCATCTCATCGATTTCAATCGTCTGAATCTAAAATAATGACCACTGATGAAAAACTTCAATATATGATTGATGAACTTTAAAAATGTAGCCAAATACTTGACAGTTTCAACAAAACACTTAAATACAGGGATGAAAGAAGTCAAATGGTTAACGATGATAGCATTGCCAACAAAATTGAAGCAAATATTCATATTTTTTATTGCAAATTGCAGCCTATACTGAATACAGAAGTTCATAATGAGCCACTATTAATGCCAGATAGAATTTCCTTTCCATCCATAGAAATTGAAAACTCAAAAGTTCAGATTTCTGACGATCTCTCAGTGGAACCAACTGAAAAGTTTCAGCCACATAAAAATACATCTGATGATCATATTCATGAGTAGAAACCAACAGAAGTACCTCCTACTCTCCTATATCATATGCCTATGAAACTGATAGTTTCTTTAGAAGACCTGCTAAAATTTTGTAAGAAATTTCGTCGACAATTTGTGTTTACTGATAGTATTTGCATATCAGTTACAGATGTATAGGGAGTACAGGAACTTCCAATCCAAAGCGAGACTTCAGACAGAAAAGAAGTTATTGTTGATGATGAGGTAAAAACTTCAGTTCCTCTTGAGATATTCATTACAAAAATTATGAAGAAATTACCGACTCAACATACAGATTCAAATGAAGTTTCGAAGATATTTGCTTCTACTGTTCATGGTCAGAATAATTTGTAGGATTTACGATCATCTGAAACTGATTCACGAAAAAAACCAGTTCCACCTCCACCGTCTTAGTTCAAATGTGATGTACTAGATACGGTTTCTCGACCACCACCATGGCCCAATTGGGATATTTCGTGGATGTCAATCAGTTCAATCCGGACGTGTTTATCATTCCTTATCTCCGCATTCATCGGGGATGAATGCTTTGAAACCGGGGAGAATTGATGGAGATCAGATTTGATTCTATAGATTTGATTTTATTTTATTTAGATCATGTTAGGATTTTAGAACATTTAATTGGATTCTGATTTTATTAGGATTTTGAATTCTATTAGGATTTGGTTTGTTAGGGTTTTCCTATATATATGGGTTTTGTATGAAGTATTAAAAAAGAGAAATAATATTTGAAAATTTTGAGAAATTTCCGGCGTGGATTTCGCTGAATTAAATCTTTTCTCGTGGATTTGTGAAGAGTGGGCGTGGATTCGCCTGGGTGAATTTCCAAATCCCCGTAAGTTTTTCCTGTTTTTCCCCAATTTCTCCAAAAAAAACCCTAATTCTCAAACCCTAACTTTAATTTCGCTTCCGTCCTGCGTCAGTTACAAAGAAAAGTATTGAACTGCCAAAAAACTCCAAAATCCCAGTTGAGGGAGGACTAGATTGAACATATGTATGCAAAACTAGAATGGACGAGTCAAGTAAGTAAAACTATTGTGAAGATAACATGCTTCAACTGTTTATGTAATGCATGAGTTAGAAGAAAAATTTGAATCAGTACCACATTTGCTATATTAGATCAACAAGCTGGATTTTACAAAGATCAAGAATCTGGATTTTACAAAGTATCGAATTCAAAAAACCTGGTAATAGCATGCTTCGAAATGCAAGCTTGGATAATAGGCTCGAGGCAGACATCCCCACAAGCGGCCAAACAAAGTATCACCACCAATTAGGTTAAGTGCACCTGCAACAAATTCATCTTCTTCTTCAGCAACAACAAGAAGGACACGATCTGCCATCCTAGACCCCAGAGAATGAAAGAAGTCACGTGTTAGGTAAGCCCTTCCCCACCTACAAATAAATAAATAGCACAAAGTTGGTGATCAGGTGATCATAAACCCCAACCAATGTCTGGAAAGTGAGCCAATAAATATCAGCAAATATTGCCATTATCTGTGTTGGCTGATGGTTTACATTACAGAAACTTGTTTAATATTGGAATCGGTAATATTGAAATATCGGCAAAACGTCAGCAGATGTTGGCACTATCGGTACTGATATTATACAATCTATGATACTTCATATTATCGGTTAATATTTAAAACTTCAGTAGAAACATAATACCTATATTGGTCTAGATATCTAAGTTAGAATGAAGATATGGTAAATAGCAAGAAAGTTACACACCAACTGATCAGAAATCCAAGCCAACTTAACAATAAATTAACTAAAATCAACCAAGAAACTTGAATAAGGAATAGTTTAAAAAAAGAGTAGTAAGAAAGGGTATAAAGGAGCAAACTTATTATCAGTTGTGTTCCTGTAGAACTTGTAGAAAGAATCCCAATGTTCAGCCTGTAAATGCAGCATTTAAGAAATTTGCATAAGAACTCCATACACATTAGCTTGACTTGGTGTAGTTAAAAGATAAAGATCTTGCATTAAAGTGCTACATTAACAAAAATTAATTATATATGAAAAATGTATACCGAAAGAACTATAAAGTACTCTAAGACAACTGAATGATACTACATGCAAACCTATTTAATGATGTAGGGCTACAAATAGAAAAAACATAATGAGGAGGTATTCGCAATGACAACAGAAAAACACATGTTTCACACTCAGAAGTCTTGAAAGCCATAAAACGCTTATCCCATGGACAAACAAGGCAAATGCTATTGAGAATTTTATATGAAAAATTATGGAAGCTGCTTATGCCAGTTAAGTGAAATAATTTTGGAATTTGATTATGATACAATCGAGAGGATTTGAAATTTAATTCTACCAAGTAGAAACTATAGGTTAGGGAACGAAAACTTAAAATCCAACTATATGGATATGATATATTATATCAAAATAGCCTAAATACAAAAAATTATAGATTTCAAAAAGTTTTACCCATGAATTATATGACCTTACAATGTTTATATTTTACCATGTTATTTTAAGCCGGTTATATTTTAAGGTCTTGGTTAATGGGTATAACTCTTTCATATTATACGAATTTTTGTATTAGGCTATTTCGATATAACAGCTCACATCAATATGGTTCCCTAACCTATAGTCTCAAATTGATAGCATGCTTCCAATCCTCTCAAGTCTCTAGTGTATTTTAGCCAAACTCAATAATTTCGTGTTATATCATGAGCTTAAAAAGACCAATACAAGCCCTTTTATGACATGGCTCTATAAGCAATACTAGGAATGTTAATGATGCAAATCATCTATTCTATGAGCTACAGTCTCAAATTGATAGCATGCTTGAAATCCTCTCAAGTCTCAAGTGTATTTTAGCCAAACTCAATAATTTTGTGTTATATCATGAGCTTAAAAAGATCAATACAAGACCTTTTATGACATGGCCCTATAAGAGATATTGGAATGTTAATGATGCAAATCATCTATTCTATGAGCTACAGCCCCATAAGTATGGGTAGCATGGGCAAAACCTTGTTAAATGCATAAATTTGAAAGGTGCAAGAGCATTAACTAACACAAATAAAGTTAGGAGGTTAGAATGATCAGGCTTTAAATTGCTTAGTTTCGAAATGTAACCTTAACACGGCTACAGAACATAAGAGAGTGATGTAGATCTTTAAGTACCTTTATTTCGTCGCCACGCAGGCGCTTCATCACCAGGTTCTGTGCAGATATCTAGAAAAACAAAAACTCTCACGCTGAAAACAGGACTCCCATTAAAAAAAATTACTAATTAAACTTTAGGTTGCATTGCAAAAAATACCCTAGATTATACATGGTTTTGTATTAAATTATCCTAAGCTCCTTAAGTTACGATTAACTACCCTAAATTATTCCGGATTTTTGCAAAAAAAAAAACTACCCTCCACCAAGCTACCATCTACCTTGTCAATCAAATAAGGTGCATGTGTAGTTTTATGACGAAATTACCTAAAAAACACGTGCAAAGCACATTATTTCCTGAGGTACCCCATATATGAGGGGGGTATATTTGCTATTTTCTTGGTACTGTTAAAGGTGTAGGGTAGTTTTTTGACAATGAGATAGTTAAATGTAGTTTTATGAGTTCAAAGTAGTTTAGCGCAATACAATATATAGTTTAGGGTGGTGTTTTTTTGGCAATTAAGCCTATGTTTAATCAAATTGACCTCTGTATTGGTTTTGCTAGCATTTATTGACACTGCAACAACCCGTAGAACCTCAATACCAGGTCAATGGCAGTTTGAGACATGGTTATCTTCATTAAATAGCTTAGGTTCATAAAATCTATCTAGTTGATAACGGTGGCCAACCATTTTTCACTATTAAATGATTTTCTAGAAATCTAAATCAACCTCTGACCAATGTTGAAAATAACACGTTATGAAACCCGTTATACTGCGTTACGTAACCTAAAGGAACCCCAATGCTACGTAACAACTAAAAATAACTTAGTGCATCATAACAGTAATTTTTTTTATGTTATTTTACGTTATGTTACGTTATTTACAATTATTATTTTAGCAGTTTCTATATTGTTGTTAATTATTTTTTTAGTAATTTCTATATTGTTGTTGATTATTATTTTGTTTATTAGCGAATTGTTGTAATTTTATTGATTAGTTGTTGGCTTGTTTGATCGTTTATGGAATTGCTAAGTTGTTAATTTGCAATTGTTTCCTTATTCGCTTGTTGTAATTCCTTTCCGATTGTTAAAATATCTTATTTGTTGATTGTATTGAATTTTTAACTAAACTGAAATCAACAATTACAAATATGATAAATTAAACATTACAAAATATAAATTACAACAATGATAATAACTGGAATTGAAATAAAAAATTGAAATCTTATTTTCTTGTTTAACTAATGACTGGAATTACGGTTGGAGGCTTAATATAATTTATGAAGATAAATGTGAGAAATATTGTAAATTTTAATATAAAATTAAAATGGATTATGGATTACAAAATGGTTTTATATTCTTTTTTTAGATATTTTAAATTTAATTTTGAATTTATAAAAATTATTTTATATAGTTTTATATTTATTTTTAATTAAATAAATAGGAAATTGCATAATCTACGTTATGTGTTACGCTATATGCGACATAACCTACTAGAGACAAAACGTTACGTTATCGTTATCGCTATTTTAAACATTGCCTCTGACAAGGACGAAAGGTGTAAGACCAATAATAGCTAAAGGAAGAATCAGAGGATAGTGATCTTTTTAATTTCTAAGTGAGGCCAATCAGATGAAAATCAGCTTCCTTGGAGGTTGCAATAGAAGTTCACAGGAGACAGAAAGATATAAAAAAAGTTAAACAAGACTAACCTTTTTTCGCTCCTGTCGGATATTTTTTCGTTTGCTCTGCTTCATATCCATCAAGAATTCATCAAAACTGCATGAAAAGAGCATTTATAATCACTATTTTTTGCAAAATATGGTTGGCTATAGAAGGTTTGACAAACATTTTCTCTCCTTATGAGATGAACTAACAAGCTCAATTTCATAAAAAAGAACATGGAAAAAAATATCCGGCCAATCATTTACGTATCGGGATAGGCAATATCGGACCAGTATTATCGGTATATCGCATATCATGTACCTCAAATACTATATGATATATGCATTGACTGATATTTACAATCTTGGTTTTGAGGAAAAACAAAGTTCTTAAGCTTAACAGCCATTCCTAAAACCTGATTGGACTTCTTGGAAATATACCAGCCAAATCAACTAAAAAAATAAGAATGCACACAATCATTTGGATGCTTACTTGAGGAAACAGATAAGTTCCTTACACTGACATAACATGTTTCCTTCTTGAACAAATAAATCAGAAAGTATCAACAGAAAATATGAAGAAACAAAAGCAAGGAAACAAAAGTAACCAATCACACTTTGGAAAAGTCTTACTAGTAAATTTTTGATATCAGCACGATACCAATTCATAGCCGTTAGGGTTAGGTCACATCTATTAGTGGATTGGATAAAGTTGCATTTGTTTCTAGGATTATCACCTAAATAAAGGATGCAAGTTTCAGTACAGCATGAGGAGAAGGATGCAAGAGTGCAATATTATCCAAGAATCTCCCAACCGATGTTTGGACAGTTAAAATGAAACCATACAGTCTCAACCAAAAGTCTGAGTATGTTAAGTGGCATGATAATGTTTTTAGCGCAACTTCAGTGTGAAAAAATAATTATAGTAAAGCAGTTATCATCTAATCCGATGTGCACTGCCTACAAATAGAAAAGGCAAATGAGAAAATTAGATTACAAGAACTCACTTCTTATAATTACGATTTTTCCAGTGATACTGCATCCCTATTCTCTGCAAAAATCCACCACTTTTCATTTTCTGCCATTCTGTTTCGGATGGAAAAGTAACATGCAATGATGAGACCTGTAACTGTCAAAAGATTCGAAGGCATGTTAATCATCAACAAGAATATCACAAGCTTTGCACACAACAATCCCCTCTAAGACAACTTTAATCTTACTATAAACTATAATAGACCTATTTGCATAAGAACTGTAGCTTTTATGAAAGAATTGTCACAAGCTATGTTGATAGGTAATTATTAACAATATTCTAAATGTCGAATATCGGGATAGTATAGGATGGGGGTTTCTCATATGGGATATAGGAGGATATATTGGAGATAGGTTCATGTCGAACACTATATATAATTTAATATTGATAACTAAAAGTTAGTTTAGAGTCATAGATATCTACAAAAAAGTAGTATATTAAGAATAACGAACAATGTCATTTGCATGTTGAAAAATATAAAATTAGAAGTTGTATAATCTACTTATCTAGAAATCAATAAACGAAAAATATAATAAAGAAAATAAAATCCTCGTGTCTTTTAAATTTGAGTACGAGAGTTACCTACAAAAACAAAAGACAGTTATTGGAATACATAAACTAAACAATATCTGGAATTTAGTAGAAACTCAAGTGAAAGAAAAATAAAATAAGCATTGCATTATAAATTGAGAAATAGAGTTAGAAAACCAAATAACCACAAATACATAATAAACAACCATCATGGTTATCTCAAGTTCTAAATCCCAACACAAGCACACAGCAAAAGTAATCAAAGTACCAAATAAAGTCTTTAACCATCACACGACAATGACTATACTATGAAACCAAACCAAGTCTTAAACAACCATATAATATAACATAAAGCATCAACATTTTCTAAAAAAAAGTAAATGATAACGTATTAATAGAAAAATCTAATCTTCATTCTCCGACTCAGAATGTGCAGTATTCAAATCTAATGACGAATCCCTGCCACTTGCATTTGCCACGAATTAGCTAGACAACAAGCATAACAAATATCAATTAGAAAAACGCAATTCCCACCAATTTATCAAACAATATTCTGTATGTTATTTGTACTTCAAGTTATACCTTGCTCACGAGAAATACTCTTCCTTTGCTTATTCGCCATCTCTCTTCCGAATGATCTGGTTTTATTCTGATAAATAGGCAATTTTGCACTAGTCCTGTCTTGTATTTTACGACCATTCACTACATCTTATGCAAGCATTCAGTAATGCATCCAAGAGACTCCATTGTTTCAATGTTCTCTCTTTTTGATAATAAAAGAAAAGATTAAAAAGTCTCATCAAATGTAATTTGTCATCCCATCTATTGTCGATGAGAACCATATAGGAAAACAATTTTTCTCCTTAAGGTTAACATTCATACCAATCTCAGCCCTTTTCATCGCCAAATCACCATACAACCATCCCATGGATGATGCATCACTTCTGGATCTTTGATGAGCCTTTACCAATGGCTCAAACATTTTCAATGCAATGGTTACATTATCCCAAAATTGACGACTATTGATAATCTTATATACATATATAGTTAATCAAAGTAGATATCATAAATTTGTAATGAAATAAACTATATAAAGAATTTGGAATTGGACACTGAATTGAAAGTTTAACTTTAAATTTATATACCTTTTTTCCTATGCTCATCCTAGATTGTGCCATTTTTTTCTCATCCCAATGGGTAGAATTGACCATCCTCTTCAATCCTTTCTTTTTAACTTTAAAGCTTTATAAGTAGTGGAAAATCTAGTAATTACGGACCTAATGAGTTCATCTTTCATACACTCCATCATCCAATCAAGAAAAAGAGTGCGACCATATATAAAAACGATGACCTCCCTAGCCATAACAATGGCACTCCAAATCGGCTTACTCACACCATTATCTTTCAACATATTGCGTGCCCCACAATTTCCCATTTCCTGCGCTAATTGTTGCTTAAGATGGCTAATCCCTCCACTAATCTTATGCTCACAAAGCTTGCACCTCACTTGGTTTCCAAATTTCTCAACATACTCCCAAAAGGGATCTTTGCCGAACTGAGCAACCGACCCTACTATTAGCTTCCAAAAATATCTTAAATAAAAAGTAACCTAGTAAAACATATTACAAATTTGAGTTTACAAGTACAACAACATAATTTTAGTGTCACTATAATATTTATTGCATTGCACAATACACGATTCTTTGAATACACTACATAATGAAAAAAATTAATGGCCTGCTGACTGAAATCAGTTATTAACTAAAAGGCCATAAGTCATCTTAGTCGTTTTTGAATTTTGATTAATCAGTCAAATTTAAGTCATTTACAGAACTCTTATTTGCAAGCTTACAAAAACAAGATTCAAAAGAATCAAAAGGAGAAAAACCTGCAGGCTGCAACAGTAAAAACTAAAAGCAGTAACAGCCAAAAGAATGCGATTTTGCAGGAATTAAGTCCAAAATAAGCAATCACAGTAGCAGTAACAGGCTAACTGAAATAAGAGCTAAAAAATGAGAACTTTAGAAAAACATTGTTTCAGGAGAAGAAGAAAGGATGCAAAAATTCTATGATGGATAGCAAAACATAAGATAAAGTAATTCTCATATGACTTTTTCCCACATGGATAGGATTTCTTTAACTGTTCACTAAGTCACATCAATCATATTGTTAACTTCAATGCAGAATTCCCTGATTCTCCTTGCAGTTCTTGGATTCAAGTTGAAATTGAGACCACGTGTTTCTATTCCAGAGTTTGGAAAGTTTGTTTGCTCATTATTATTTGCTCATCTGTTTGCAATTTCATAGGACCTTTGCAAATATGCTAATTAAATCCTGTACGGTATTAAGAACTTACTGCTTATTACCTGGAGCATTTTAACCAAAATTTTAGAACTAAAAATATCAAGTGTACAATTAACCAATTTACCCAGAAAAGCTTCACTTTTAAAAAACCCTCTTTTTCCTTCTTTAAAAAAAAAAAAAAACAAAATTCACCAATAACCTGTGATGACTGATAATCGACATTCAAAATAAGTTCAACAAAAAGTAAAGCAATAATAAGAAATCTAGAACAATTCACATTATAACAGCAAGTCAAATTACATTACATATCAATCCCAATAAAAAAAAAAATGATCCTGGAAACAAAGACAAAGAAGAAGAAAGGAACCAGGAGAAAAAAAAAAGCTACAGAATCATTGCAGAAAAAGGAAGGAGCAGAAAAACTTCTAAAGAAACCTACCAGATAAAGGGAGCAGCAAAAAAGCTTTACAAAGAAAAAAGATCTTTTTATTATTGCAGAGAAGAAGAAAGGAACATCGATTGCAGAGAAGAAGTCAGTGTTCCCGAGTCCTAACGACGAGTCGGCAGGTTGTTGCCTTGTCAGCGATTTGACTAAGGCATCGCCAGCAATGACCCATGGCAGTGAGCCTATCCTCTTTTCTCACTGCTCTTGGCTGGCGATGAGTTGCAGGCTGGCTGCTCTCAAATTGGAAATTTGATCGATTTATGGTATCGAATTGGGAATTAGAGTATGTAAAGTTAACGGTTTCGGTTCAAAATTTTCCGCTGAGACCCAAACCCATTAAATTTATTTCCCATTTCAGCCACGGAAATGGAGAGACAGCTGAACAGTTGATTGAATTTTCAGCCCAGTGATGTTTAAGTAATTGCAAGGCAACAATAGGTTGCATTCACTGTCAATTTGTCACTCTCTCTTCAAACAGATCCAGCAAAATATATTTACGATTGACAAACTGCTAAGGCTCAGCTGACATCATGATGTACGGAAGAGATTACACAAATTAGAGAAAATACTTATCATGCTAAGATGGCTCAACTACAGAGGAGAAATTACAGATGAGCTTCTACTTAGATGCGATCAGAATTTAGATAACCAGGTCCATCCACTGTACCATATGTAAGACTGGATGAATGAAATAGCTTCATTACAGAATTGCATTAAATCTATAGAAAGCATATCTAGTCCATTTTGTCCCATACAACAGAACACATAATGACTTCAACAACATTTCACAGAAATTACCAAGTTCTTTTTTAACCTCAGCTACCAAAAGGTCCTCCATTATGGTGATTCTCACATAATAAAAACAAAATTAAAAAAATTAAAAAAAAAAACATGAAGGGGACAGCACGATGAACATGGATATGCTGCTCTCTACTATAGGCTTTTAACCTAATCTCTGCTGATATTGCTTACAACACTACTGTCATTTTTCTGTTTAGTAGAATAAAAGTAAATAAACATAAGATTGGCATGAAATGTATAAGTTGCAAGGACTAATAACTAACGAAGGAAAAAAGATTACTTCTCTGAATTTAGCATGAATTACCTTTGCAGCAAGGTCCTTAAGTGCCAGGACTAGCATGTCAAACACTTGATCCTTACACCAAATGTTACGGACCAATATTCTTGGGCCAGTTACTGGAGTAAAAGGGACACAGGACTGTAACTTGGGGTAATACTGCTGGCCATATCTGTAGTAAGCATCCGCCCACGAGTAGTCGAAAACAAACTCACCATTTGAGTGGCTGAATTGGAAAATAAATAGTTAGCCATTAAACTTTAAAGTAAACTAAAGGTACATATTGCACATGTTTCACAATGACAAGTTTCTTGAAAACCTTTTAAGATAAAGAGGAACAACACCTATGGTATTTTTATTTTCATCCTGAGCAACAACATGCTGAGGCAACCATCCTGTTTCCTGAAATGGGTTCACATATGCTATTAAGCAAAACACAGCGGCATGCTGATAGAGGAAGCAAAACGAAACACTAGATGCACAGTTGCTCATACATAGGAGGATAGTCCAACATCGAAACAACTGTCAGAGGTTCAGTTTACTATTTATACAGAAAAAGACAGATGATGGTATTAATTTTTTACATTTTTAATCAGTGCACATTGATATATCAGCCACTTTGTGCAGAATAAGAAACTTAACGGATTATAACAACAGTTTGGAGATCCATTAATCAGCAATACATGGAGTTCAGTAGATTCCAAAAGGATAATACTGGCCCTGAATTAACAAATAAGGCGTACATTTTTTTTCTCTCGAATGCTCCACCAAATCTACTAAATAGAACTATATGTCCAAACTAATATTTTAACTGCTACTGCAATTTCTTTGAAATTACAAGAGCCTCGACTTCAGTAAAAAAAAAAATTTTGAATATACATAAACAAAATTCAGAATCTTGTAATTCATTCTCTAAGTTGTAGTTCATTCTAATAAGAGTCCAAGACAAAACTTCCCTTCCCCCAGCATTATATGGATCACTATGATCTAGCATTTGAAAAAGCACAAGCCCTTAGCAAAGGGCTAGATCCCTTGGCACAATAAAGCATTAGCGGCACATAGAAAAGCGTAAGATAAAATATTTTATGACCTATTTAATATTAGAAATATAACTCATCTATATGAAATATTATCAGAAAGTGAAAAAAAATCAGAAAAAACTTTCAGTTAGTACTTGATCATAAAAAAATTATGAAAAATAAAAGTAAACTTTTTAAAGAGCTGCAAAATTAGACTTGATAGTAGTCATCAGAACTGCAAAGTTGGAGATCACAATTACTAAAGGTGCAGTCATCCTTAGAATCTAGAAGTGGAGTTATCACTAGGACAAGGGAGTGGAGTAGAAGTCTTCATCTCGAAGAGTCTTCATTGTTAGAGTCGTCATTAGGGATGGGCAACGACGATGCCTGAGATGGGAGGAGACAATGCGGGGGAGACGGGCAAAGATTATATAGAAACTTTGATGGTTCACGATGGAATGGCAGTGAAGACAGTGCGGGAGACGGACAGAGATGGGTGAACTCTTGATGGCTCAAGATGAAAGGGCCGTTCAATCATTCTTCCCTAGGCCGTCTTTATCGGTTGCTAGAGATGGGATAAAAATGATTGGAGATGGACTGGAGATGACCAAACATGGGTTGGAGATGAGCGGAGAAATGGCTGCCTACAATTTGCAAAACTGAGCTTAAGTATGGGTTTTGAGAGGGGGTCGATGTTTTATTTGGGTTTAGGTTTTTTTTTTTTAATTACTTCAAGTATTCGATAAAGTATATTCTTTCATAGCTTCAAGCTTTGAGTTATGAAGCTTCACTACATATAAAAAAAAAAAAAAAAAAAAAAACAAGAGCTACAGCGAAGAAGCACTTTCTAGAGACGCTCTGAAATAGAATGGACTCAAAATGCTTAGAAGCGCATTTTAGCACATTTCAACATGGGCTTTTTCCAACACTACTATGATCTATTGCCAGCCCCAAAGTAGGAGGGAATGTAAACTAATCTTGTTCTCCAATGTCAAATTTGATGTCCTCACCTATGATATGTCTGGCATGACAAATGGTATCCCATTTGATAATTAAAGTACTCAAATGGTACAAATAATTTTTGTATACATATAGCATAGAAAAGATCCCATTTATACGTCGTTACTTGATCTTTAATTAATCTTGTCTAGAATATCCTTATCAGGCCATCATTAGAAATTCCTAGAATATGCATATATCTAAGCAATTAAAAAGGTAGAGAATTGGAATAACTGAAAAGATTGCGACTTGATAAAAAAATTCTCTCCGTACAATCTATGCAGCTTTTGCTTTG
This sequence comes from Dracaena cambodiana, assembly GCA_036321105.1. NCBI lineage: Eukaryota > Viridiplantae > Streptophyta > Magnoliopsida > Asparagales > Asparagaceae > Dracaena > Dracaena cambodiana. The sequence continues at coordinate 29,780,192 of JAYEPQ010000019.1, forward strand.
CATCTGCTAGTTTTTTTAGTTGCATATATACTTCTATAGTGAAACTGTGTTCGTGTCGGACGTGTCTCGAGCATGTGTCATGAGCACGTGTGTCATGAACACGTGTATCCTATGTATTTTTTAGAATTTGTGGTGGAATGCATGTTCCATGTTAGCATGGTCGTACCACTGCAACATAGGATCTAAATTACATGAAATATGTGTGAAATGCTTAAGAAGACGAAAAATTGAAGGCATCATGAGCAGGCTATAATCTATAAAGATTGAGCCAGTATATTTATGGTTCAAAAGGAGAAACCTCCTCATCTTTATCTAGTTCACCATTGTGGGGGCTTTCACCAGCATCTAGGCAGGAACACATACATGTCCTAGAAGTCTTATAAACTTCCCCATAGAACCTACATTAATTCACAGATGACAAAACTAGGTATATGTAATTTTCCCCATATTGTTTTGAACAATGAATTTTAGCAAACCCCCCAGTATTCCCAGCTGTGTAGATGCATCAGGCCTGAGACACATATTCGCTTTAGGACTTGGATTGACAAAAGTGAACTAAAAATACATGGAGGTATAAAAGAAAAAGAATGGAAGAAGAAAAAAGGGAAGAGAAAAGGGGAGGATGGAGAAGGAAGGGGAAACAAAATGACAAGGAGGCAGAAAGAAAAGAAAGAAAAACAATGATGACACTTAGTTTATGTGGTTCACCCAAAGAGGACGACGTTATTGATGAAGGTGACCCCAGAACTTTCAGTATCAAAGACAGTACATCAATGAAGGACCATCTCCAGTAACTCACTAAGCTCACCCCGAAAAGGTATTAAAAAGAAAGAATCACGTTAAATAGATACTCTGGCACAAAATCCCAGGAAATCCTTTCAGCAACAAGCACTGGATGATTGATTCAATGGCTATCCTAATCTCCTTATTTATAGACCATAAAAAATCCTATTTTAAATAAAACCCAATATAAATATTACCTCGATTAGGCAACATAATCAAATACAAGTTTGGTTTGTGATACCTAACACCATCCAGATAAGGTAAATACAGAGTCAAAATCCTAAATGAAATTGGACTCTATTTTTGTAACAGAATTGGACATGTGCTTCCCAACAAAAAGGAATAGCATTACTACTCTTGTTATAAAGTAATATTGAACTATGGGAAAAAAAGAAAAAAGAACTGAATTAGTACTCTTTTTGTAAAGTAGTTAAATAACAATAGATTGCCTTTGTAGTCTAGCTATATTACAAGAAATTACCATTTCTTTTAGTTAACAATTAGTCTTATTTAGCTACTACATTGCATTAGCTACACACAACTACAGACATGTACTTGATTAACATGGAATTTCTGACATTTGTATTTTCTTCCATTCAATCAACTGCTTGAAATTTCTGTCGTAGAAAGCTTGAGAGGCTTGAAAATGATGAAAACCGAACTACAGGATATTCACTTGACGTGGGATATCTAGTGGGATGTGCATGTGCCTGCTTACTCCTGCATGCCAGAAAAGAAAAAGAAAACAAGAAAAGAGTACCGACCTACATATATTAGCAATGTAATAGTTATGTTTCACATCAATCCTAAAGACCACTAATCATTGCATGTCATTACTGTGGGCATAGCCATAGCTGCCAAGCCTTGTCCCAACTACTAGGGGAAGGCCTACACTTCTCCAGCAGTCAATCGCAATAACAACAACATCTGGTATAATGGCAAGCTCAAAATCATAAAGCTGACTGCACACAAAATATAAATGTAATAACACAACAAGAACAACCACAGTAAAGAATTTTAAAGAAGAAACGGCAACAAGTCAACCAATAAAAAAGAGTCGAGTGTTATATATGTAAATATGACATCTTGTAAACATTATGGCTGACCTTCACTGCAGAACGTGATTCCTCTAAACTCATTAGAAAAGCATGGGAGATGAAAGGATCAAATTTCTCAGGGCCAGCTGCATCAACTGCACATGCATCCCAATCCTGAGATGGGATTTCTGAGATTGCTGAAACAACTGAGATTGATATTTTTTGATGGTTCCTCTCAGTGCCGGAGATGCCCTAGGCACAGAGAATATCAATCAAATCATATTAAGAATTAGAAAAAGCCTTAGTAATTACTTTCATAGGATAAAACGAAAGAACACCTCTGGGGCTGACCCTGTAAGAGTATGTGTCCCTAGGGAGAGATTTAAAACACAGGGCTCTGCAGTCCTCTTAGGCATCCAAAACAATGCAGTGATCTTGAATGTTACACTTAGTGAATGTTGCCTGAAGGATGAAGGTTCCTGTAATCCAGCAAACAAAAGTAATTTCAGTTTCCTAAAGAGTAAAGTTGTGGGCATGGGTACACAACACATAGCAACAAGAATGAACAGGAAAGTTGAAAAGTGGAACCTGCATTAGTTTGAATATTGAACTGGTAGCTATGTTCCACTATAAACAACAAACATGCTCATAGTTTTGGGATCTATATGAGATGACAACCTCCTCATTGTATTCATAGATGTTCTGGGGAAAAGAAATTTGTGAACTCAACTTCAAGTAATACCATAGAACAAAACACTCATGTGACAAGGGTACATAGTGTCCAGAAATTAAAGGTTGATTAAAATCTGATGGAAAGACAAAATACCCTCAAACCTAGTAGTTGTAAGTTATAATGGCTTGCTATGAGGTCTTTCAAGCTGAATACAAAAAAAGTAAACTATATAGTATCAAATTTGAGCATTTGTGCTAAAAGATTCATCCAAAAGCCCATGCGTCCAGCTAAATATGTCAGATGCCACCCCAAGTTTATTTTAAAGTGAGCATATTTTCTCTTGAGAGTAAGAAGAATTTAAAACTAAAATTCATGAGATTTTATGCATTTAAATAAAAATTCTGAGAGAAGAGAGTTGTAGACATAATTTGTTAAAATTGTCTTCCAATCTCTATTGAGTCACTAAGCAAAAATGTACTAAGTCAAAAGGAAACAATGTTCCTTTATCAGGTCAAAATGGATAATTTAAAAATAAAGAAATGAAAAGTTCATCCCATGGATATCTATCATTTTGCATCGTGATCCTTAAAAGACACTAATAAGGAGCAGGTAATTGGCAATGCTACAAGCAAGGATAAATTCCTGAGGCTCACATTCAACATTCTAGATTCACATTCAACATGAGAGAAAATATATTGCTAGGAAATCTAGAAGCCAGTTATGAAGTTTTAGCCATATGTTTGGGTTCTGAAGTGGAACTCATTCCTAGAAAAGACGACCACTATGCTAATACATATATTGTATCTGTGCCACCATTTGACTTGAAAGTGATAAACTCGAACCTCTAACCTAGTGTCCATTTAATTATGTCAAGTCTCCCCAATTTCTTCCAATTCATGAAAGAAAGAAAAACGAATTCTCAAAATCCAATTCATATTGTTTAATCATAACAATATAGATTCTCACATTCCAATCTTGTGCTTACTTGGCTCTAATTAAATTCATCAATTACAGTCGCTTGCATTGGGCTGGATGTTATTGTTTATATCATCACCATCAACCAGCAACAGGAAAAGAGAGTGTACACTTGGGCTAGTCTATCAACAGAAGGCTAACAGAAAGATAATAAATTGATTACATATACAGTTCAGAAAAGGTTTAAGAAAATTATCACAAGTTATTTACTTTTAGGCTCTTATGATTTAAGGCAAGCCCTCTGTCCTCACTAGCTTCATCAGCAAAGAGTTTACTTACATATGGGGTAGATATCCGGTCATCAATAAATCCAAATATTTCATCCATGCCTCTGTAGAATCTTAAGCTCCACACCCAAGATTGCAGCCTAAGATTTTTGTACTCTTGGTTCTAAACATCTGTTTTTTCAACTACAGGTACTTCATTTAGGTCATGCCCCAAAAAAAGCTTATAACTTTTTTGGATTAAGTCCAAATGTCCAAATTTATAAGTTGATCCAGCTCTTGCAAACTTCAATTCTTCTTCATCTACCCAGAATCTTTACCAAAATCTCAACATTTTTGAAACGTTAAAACATTTAAGTCATCTTGTAGCACCATATCATCAAATTAGACATTCTAAGTGCATTCCTAATGGGTAAATCTGAGACTACGAAAAATAAGTGAAATTTCCGAGCCCTAATATTAAGTTAGCTGAGTAAAAGTAAAATCACAAGTACCCATCAGTTCAATTACTATATAGATGCAACTCAACATGAACAATATCCGAATAAAATCATAAATGGAATTAAATAAACCGAAAAATTCACAATAAAAAGGGATATGAGAGGGAACGAAGGGCTCACAAACTGACGTGGCGGCAACCCAAGAAAGGGGGTTGGACGATAGGCGCTGCAGGGGGCCGCCATGGCTGCAGCCATCAGAAGGAAAAATTTCAATATTATTATTATTATTTTGCTGCAATTAGAGGAAATTTTTTGACGCAACAACCAAAGACGAAAGGAATTAGCGAGTTATTTACTGTATATATTTTAAATTTTGTTTTAAAGAAATATTGAATATGTTTAATTAATGAGGTTGGAGGTAAGGTCACGTGGCTCGCTCGTGATCACGGGACGACTGTTGGTATCACCATCACGTGTGAGGGTTCACCCAATGATGTTGGGTGCTACTTGGTGGGATCATGGCCGTTCAATTTGGTGAGGGCAGTTTCTGAATGTGCCCCCATCTTTTTCTCTACGAGTCTCAATTTCTTAGTGAGTCCCACGAGATGTTAAGATATAAGAATTTTTTCTCAGTGAATCTCATTTTTTTTTTCTCTTTTTCAGAATAACCCTCTTCATTTCCTCCTTTCCTAACAGCGGCGACGACAGTAACGAGCAGTACTAGCAGCGACAATAGCCGTTGTAGTGGCGACTAAAGTCGCAGTAGCAACCACTGACTGCTATTGTCATTGCAGTAGCAATAGCAGCTACGACGGCAACAGCAGCTCTATGAGAAAAAGAAGGATTGAGGATTTTTTCATCCAAAAAAATAATTACAAACTTGTAATTATTTATTTTTTTAAACTATAGGACTCACTAAAGAAAAAGATGGGGGGCATTTAGAAACTTCCTTTGGTGAGGCTCTACGTTGAAAATTTCCAAAGGAGCACACCATTTTTCCTAGTGGGTACGCTTATGAAGTTGATTAATATTACAAGTTTGTTATTATTCTTTTTGGACAGAATTATCATTGTCTTCAAACTCTCTTCTCCCTCTCTATTTCTAGCTACTGAAGTTGTTCAGTTAAAAATGGGGAAAAAAAAATAATCTCTAGACCCACATCTACTTCATCTCATATTTACTCTATTAAATTACCTCACAAATTAAAGTTGAAAATTGACTTTATTCATCATTTGTTTGCTTACAAACACTAAAGAATATGGTGGGTTGTGGATGAGAAGAGTTAGAAAAGGATTTTTTTTGAATGAATGGTGTGCTCACTAGAAAAAAAACCATCTCCTTTGAAAAGAGCGGATGTGCTCCTTAGGAAAAATAGTGTGCTCCTTTAGAAATTCCCCTCTATATATTATCATGGAGCATTATAAAATTTTTAATTATTCTCTAATTTACTCATTCTTTTCTAGCTACGAAACATAATACATTTACCAACTGAACTAGCTAAAAGAAAAAATCAATTAGGCTGTATTTGGATTGAGGGAAAATGAAGGAAAAGTAAAGAAAAAGAAAAGGAAAGTTGCTTTCTACTGTTTGGTTAGAAGAAAAATTAGAGAGAAAATAAAAGAGAAAGAAAGTGAGAGAAAATATATTAGGTTTTTTTTCTTTTTTCTTTTCTTCCTTAAACCTAGGAGAAAATGAAAGAAAAGAAAAGTTGAGAGAAAAAGGAAAAAGAGAGAATTTTTTGCAGAAATTTTCTTGTAATTTTAGTCTCAAGATATTTTTAATTTTTGTGAAGTTTGGACCATTTGGTTATTATATGCTTAATTATTTAAAAATTAAAAATTAGATCAATAATATGTAAATTAATATTAAAATATTCTATAGTTTAATTAGAATTATATTTTCCTTTTAATTTTCTATTGAACAACCAAACATAAGAAACTGCTTTCTTTTAAAATTTTCTTGAGATTTTCTTCTTCATTTTCTTTCTAACCAAACATAAAAAAAGAAACCAATTTCTATATGCTTTTCTTTCCTTTTCTCTTTCCTTTACCTTATTTTTTTCTTTTCCTTCATTTTCCCTCAATCCAAACACAGCCTTAATGAACTCGGATTATATTAACTCTCCGATGTATGCGTGACATCTATATAGCTTAAAAACAAAAAAAAATAATAAGCTAATAGTCACTTAAACAGGAATTAATGCTTTGGGGAAAAAAACATGCGGTCATCATGATCTATGGATAAATGATTTGTATATTATATACTATATTTTTTAGAGTATTTAAAAATCGCAAATTATTATGCTAAAAATCATAAATCACATTTATAAAATTAAATTTATTTTCTATGCTTATTTTGGAACACCTAGCCAAGCTCTATATCAATATTTACAAACACCAATTAATCTAATAGAGTTTTCATTAGTTATTATCTTCATTTTGGTTATTGCTAACTCCAAAAATCACGAATGTTACTAGGTGATGATTATTCTGGCCGTTCGCCGTGGATATATTAGAATACAAAATATTTTCTCTTAACTCTCATTGAAATTTTGGAATTTTAGTATAGCAACAAAGATTATATCAGGAGGATCAGATTTTAACGTTACATAAATCTAAGATTTCCACTCAGAACCTACTATCAGTTGGTCCCCATGCTGCAATGTTCAATTTAATATCTTTTCTTTTTTCATTTTTCTGGTTGGAAACAGTAACTAATAATTCTCTCTCGGAACTAGTTTCGCATTAAATAAGACATCAAAAATCTTGAAGCCCTGACATATGAGAAATATTTCCCATTACTGTGTTAAAATAACTGTATGCCATGTGAATTCATATGAACTGCAAAAAAAAAAAAATAATAAAATGAAAATGAAAATTGCAGCACAAAGTTTTTGCATATCTATCATCTCTTAAACACTGGGGACAAATACATTACATCTATCAGTTTCTGTCTCAGAATCAAATTTGTATGGCTCATGCATCAAGCAGTTTCTGCAATGTTGTTCTTGTGATTGTTGTGGTCATGGGAATCTTTTGATCAACAGAATTTGGGTTGAATTTGTTGTCAAATTCTTTTGAGTGATAATATTGCAGTTACTGGTCATAAGAGATGATGGTATTGTTTAATGTTGGATTTATGAAGGCAGCAAGCATTAAACCAGGGGATTAAAGTAATGAATTGTCTACCTAATGATTGAGATACTAAGTTGATTCCCATCCAATAGTTACTAAGGGCTCGATTTATTTATTCATCGAAGAGTGAAAAGACCTAGTAATGTTTTATTTTATTTTTTATTATTTTCTTAATTGTTTGATAGAAATTGACTATGAAAAGTAGAAAAAAGATTACTTGTACCAATCAATTTCTCCTGTAAAAAAAAATTACTTTATTTTTACTTTTATTGGGATTCATGTGTTGAATTTATTCCCAAAACTTTCTAAGCAACCAACTTTAATCCACGGAAAATAGATAGAGTGTGAAAAGTTTGTTCTTTCTCTCTTCTTTCGAAAACACTTTTAATGGCACTTTTCATAAAAGAGAATTTATGACTAATTATAAAATATTTTAATTCTTGTTATTATAAATATCATAGCTCTGCATGCATGCGTCCAGCATAGAGCTTCGGGTGCATCTGAAGATCGTCGAGCGCCGATGACAGCCAAGGGTCGAAGGCAGTGCAAACCAGAGGCCACAGGGCGACCAACGAAGGAAGAGGCGGGCCTGAGAGTTTAGAAGATAAAATTCTGAGGAGAGTGAAGGGCTTCATGGCTAGCTGCAGCCTTGTGCTGCTCTCTGTTGCAAATGGTCTCAAAGTTTCGGGGCAGTGAGGGCCAAGCAGCGAAGTTGATTGCTCATATTTGAAGAGCAACAGGATAAATTTGCTCCTTCATACTGTTCTCGTTGTTTTTACTTGATAAACTTATCGCTATATTTTACCCGAAAACTATAATCATGCATAAAGAATGACGTACAACAGACAACATGTCTTATTGTTTTTTCTGACCATAGTAACACGGCAGAACAAATACACATAACGTACAGAAAAGATGTAAAATAGTATGACTTAAGTATCTGGAGATGTACAAAAGATGGACACAGGACACATATACGATCTATTCCAAGGCTTTTAGGAGCCTAAACAAGCCCGCAGCCTCCCTGATCTGCGAGAACTCAATACAAAAAGCTTGGACTTCGATAAAAAGATCTTGCACTGCAATTGAAATAACAGTAAAAAGTTTGTAGGTTACAGAAACATGCAAGCATAGATGCATTTGATTATGTATAGAAGTAGATTAATATGAAGTGTTTGGCCAGTTGGTTCAGCGGCAAGGTGAACCCATACGGCAATAATAACACAAATGTAAATGCTAGATGACTTTCTAGAAATCCGACAAAGTTTCCAAATATGCATGTGCAATGTATGATTAGGGATGGTAATGGATGCGTCCACGGACCAATTTTTGGCCCGTCCTATACAAACTTTTGAATTAAAAATGAAAATTTTATTTTCCTAATTCAAAATTTTGTATAAAGAGGCTAAGATTTGGCCCGTTGAGGCGTCAATTACCATCCCTGTGTATGACCAAAATTAAGTATGATTTAATTTCAAACAGAGTAAAAAAAAAAAAAAAAACTAATTCAGATAACTTCGCAAATGGGCTTCTAGGGCATAAACCCTGCACATCACAACTATAATACACTGTATAAACAAACCTAGAATCAAGCTTAAGAATTAAATAATGAAATTTGGGAGAAGATACTTCACCACAGGCTAAGATTTAAAAAAAAAAAAAAAAAGAAATTGTTCTATCTGAAAAAAGAGAGAAAAATATTTCATGCCATAGAGGCCTGCTGTGAGAAATATTTGTTTACTAAGCCAATAGATGAGATATAGCAGTTGATCTAAATATAGTTTCTGTAGATGCAGAAAAAGCTTAACTTCAGGTCCCTAGCAAAATGATAAGGCATACCTTTGAACAATCATAGAGCTCAATCCTTATATGTTGATCTAATTCACATTATTGGTTCTTAACAGTATGTTTAAGCATTATATATTTTGAATAGGATATAGCTCAGACTAATTGATGGTTTTTGTGCGGCTTTTAATTCAAAAGGAAAAAAAAAAAAGGATTGCAAGTTTTGTTAAGAAATTTAAGTGCAAATAGTTTATAGGTGCATTTTTTACGTTGGCATTTGGACTTATAGTAGAAGATGTATTAAGGTCCAATGTTTGAATGGAAGCATGATCCATCTATTCTCAACAGAAACATTTTTAGTTCAAAGCCCAGATAAGAGCTCTCACCCAATATCCACACATACTTCTTATTTCAAAAACCTAACCATACTAGATCATTCACAAATCTAGACACCAGGCAAAAGCATTCAATCAGTCCAAAAATATAAACATGCGAACTTACGTTTATGATCTTATTTCGGATGAGACTCTGTAGAAAGACACAAACCAATCTCACCAGTCTGTTCTGCATGTACTTATCCTGTAAAAGAGCATAAGTTTTATATCAGAGTGTTTATTTTCAGAGGTAGTGATGCAACTGCTAAAAGAAAAAACGTTGGTAACATTGTTATTATATAATTGAAAGAACCAAAAATAAATCTGCTTCTGAGAGAAGACTTGACATGGCCAACCAACAAATAACCATCCACCCACCCAAACACCAACCACCACCACCACAACTACAAAAAAGAAATATATATTTAAAAAGAAAACAAGATGAAGAAGGGGACAGCCTACCGAGAACCCTGTTTTGGTACAGACTGGGTTGGACCAACAGTGAAAGAAAAGATTTTACGAGCAACAATGGTAGTGTGATGAGACAGAAGAATATTGATTCCAGTTAAAAAGGCCAAGAGGAAACATGTGCTCGATGGTCAAGTATACCACAGACGTAATAGTGATCATTTTGACCAAACAATCAAACATCAAGGGTGTCGAATCAAAGCACGGTGATTGGAGATGTTCTCCTGGGCTACTAGGCAACCATTGAGAATACACATTAGAAATTTTATAAGACAAATATGTGACCATACATTCTTTATGTATCAGAGCAATCAAGAAAAATCTCTAACAACCGAGTGTGAGCTGAAATAAGACTGTTGAAATTTATGATCATTAATGCACTGAAAGATAAAATAAGAAATAACACATCTATAGAAAAGCTAAATTCAAATAGTTTGGACATATGAAAAGGAAACCTTTGAATATCATGGGGTTAAAGTGAACTATACAGAGGGAGCCGCTAGAATTAGGGAAGACCAAAACAAATACGAATGATATATATGAGGGTACTTTCCGGAATTTCAGGTATAATCGGCGAAGCAAATTTTGGCTTGGATCTGTCTTTTTTTCGGAACATGTTTTCAGAGCAATACCCGCTTAGATCATCAAGAAGAGAGAACCCATCCCTCCCCGTACCCAACAGATGAAGGCAGTCTGAAGAACATGCCATTGCTGATGTAACCGAGAAATGGTCAGGAGCTGAATAGAGAAAACAAGATTCAGATAGGACCAAAAGATCTTGGATAAGGCTAGCCAAATAATGAACATAATTTGAAATTTCTTAAACAGTCCTCAAAAGAATCTGAGAGTTTCAACAGATATATTCAGATTGAAGAGATTCTACTCCATTTATTATTCCTTGTAGGGTAGACCAACTCATGAAGCACAACATAAGGGTAAAACTAAAACCTGAACCATTCAAAGAGAGAAAACCTTGATGTTTTCGCAGGATGATATGCAATTTGTGATGTACATGTGCACAAACTCTGTTGGGAGCTCAACTGCAGTTGTAAGCCTGTTTATGACCTCCATAGAATGTAGACTCATTTCCATATTTACAAGAGCTGTGAAATACCTGCAACAGCAAAATTGTAGCATTGAAACCTACAAAATCTCATAGAACAAGTATCATGGATGCACTGGAAAAGGAATAACCGAGCTCACTCTGCAATTTCAGCAGAATTCATCAACTTAATGAGAATTTCAACAGCAATAACAGGGTTGTGTTATACTAGTTCCTGGAAACAAGAGAATAACTCTTAATACTTCAATTTGAGAAGAAGAATACAATATTTAATTTGTTTTTTCATAAAACCGCTACCTATTAGACGAGTACAAAACCTAGTGGAAGGGTTTTTAAGTGTTGCAAATCAGACTAAATGTGCTTTTAGCAAGGTTTAAAACATCATAATGGTATCAGTACCAACTATTGGTCTATGGTATTGGAATAGGCAACATCGGACATATCATATAGTTGTATCAGACATACCAGAAATATCAAACCGATATGATACACTATATCGGTACCAGCCGATAGTTAAAGCCACAGTTCTACTAAAAGGTGGATCATTGATTTTCATAATTTATAGAAGGCTTTATATAGTTGCTCCTTGGATGTATCGTAAGAACATAGACGCAATAAAATATTAGGTTGTGTAATTAAGGAAAATAAACCAGGAAATTAAGTTTGATACCTGGCGATTTGGGAGGAATATCACATTGTGCCCCCTAGTAGAAGAGAACAACGAGGGAATCTCAAGTTAACAAGTCAAAGTTCTTTTAGAAAGTCATGGAATATTCTCACACTTAGATAGGCTAGACAAACATCTACATAGGTATACTAAATATGGATTAAACTGCATTTGACTCCAATGAAAGCAAAAGCCGCGCAAAGCAAGAAATGCCTATGTTTCTCCAGTTGTTAGTAAGGAAGAGAGTGGAAAAGAAAAAGGTGACAAGGCACGTCACATCTTAATCGTTCATCTCATGAGGACAGTGAAAGGATAAAACAGAGACGACATGCCTCACTACTTTGAACGACATCAACTTTGATTTCAAGCATTACATACACAAAATGTATCTTCACATAGCTTTAAATTCCTTCCATACTAGCTCTGTGAGTCTAATTTGGTCTTCGATATTATACTTAGCAAGCATGTATGGAGTCCCATCATGAAAAATTTAATATAAGACAAAAGACTAGAGCTTTGTGGTTATTTTGGCCCCAGTGAAGTGAGAGAATCAAAATCCTTGAAGTATACAGTTCACCATTATGTACCATCCAATTCAAAGTTACCAAATCTAGGCAATTACTGGTTAAAAGCAAATCTAAGTAAATACATTGCTCTCCCCAGTTTGACCATGCAGAATTCATCTTAAACCCCAACAAAAACCAACACCGAACCCCAAGCAACCCTAGTCCTACCCCAATTCTCGCATGCTATGCCCCATTCAACAAAAAAAAAAAGATCCATTGCTAATCACACAATTCGAGGAAAAAACTGCAAAAACACAAAAAATAAACAAAAAAAAAAAAGAATCCCAGAGGCTAATTCCGAACCCCTAGAGCGGAAACCCCGGGCGAAATCATAAACCCTAAGATCGAGATTGTTACCTGTAAGAGCAGCGCGATGGCGCAGCAGATCCTGAAGCGGGAATAGCGCGGAAACTGGGAGCTGAAGTCCTTGAAGATCTCGTCGAAGGGCCGAGACTCCGACGAGCTCAGCAGAGAGAAGACAACCTTCGATTCTTGGAACCCGATCATGGCGCCTCTGATCAGAGAGAAAAACGCTCAGAGAGAGAGATAGGAGAGGTTTATTGGGATATTTGGTGAGAAATTCTATTTATGCACGTAAATTTACAATTTAGAACGGCTTTGAAATGTATAAATAATTAGAGTACTTAGACATCTGTCTTTTAAATAAATAAATATAGAGAAAATCTAATAAATAAATAGAGAAGAATAAGGAACCAATAAGAACCGAAAGAGAGAAGGAAGAGGGGATGATGAATTAAGTGAAGGAAATACGGAAAAATCGGACCAAAATATAAACAGTTCTAATAGAAATTAGACAGGAACTAAATTGTAGTAACTTAAATGATCTAGGAGACTAAATTTAAATATGAAGATTTTGGAGACTAAATTATAATTTATAAATATTTAAGGAATAGATCTTTAAATATCTCTAAATAATTATAAGTTTGTCATTATTATTTTTTTACTAAGTTACATATAAAATCTCAAATTAAGACTTTTTAAATTTTGAATTTACGACTTATCATTTTCCTCCTCTATTTTCTCTCTAAAATGCTAAGTAGCATTTTTTTTTGTATTTAAAAAAAAAAACATATCTCTCTCAAACTCATTGATTTAATTTCTTAACTTCCTAAATTTTTTAGATTAACGTTCTTAAAAAGATTAGGAAGAATTTTAAATTCTTTGAATTCATTGTGACAAGTGAAATTAGGGTTTGGAATTTGAGTTTTTCTATGCAAATGGAAAATTCTAACATGCAATTGGTGTCTGAGAACAAATCTAAGGTATAATTTGAAATTATTTTGAGGTTTTTATGCGTATTTGTTTGAAATTTATCGTTACTTATTTTTTTTTTGGGGAAGACATTACTTGCTGGTCAGGATTTAATATCCGACCAGATCATTTTTTGGCTGGGTATTAATACCCGACCAATATATTTTTAGCTCTTAAATTAATATCCGACTCAATTTTGGATTTTACAACTTTTCGGATACGTGTTCTTAAGTTTTTTTGGATTAATATTATGAGATAAAATTTTGGATTTTACAGCTTCGTAGTTGACTTTTCTCTGTGGTTAATATTAAGAGATAAAATTTAATTATATGAATTCATGTTACTTAAATTCCCATGCATATCATTCAACGAAGGTTTTAAATCTTAGAAATTTCGCATATGAGAGTAAGGGTGATAATGAATTTTTGGCACGTCTGATTTCATATTTGAATTAAAAATAAAATTTTTATTATTCTAATCGAAATTTTGAATAGAAAGGATAATAGTACCAGCCAATTGAGGGCGTAATAGTATCAGCAAACTATTATTAATTATAACAAGAAGCAGCCCTTGAAATATGCAGTATTTCAAAGTAGCTGGAGGCTTTAAAAAATCTTGAATTGACCCAACTGCTAACTTTCAAAGTTACATCAACACAGATTCTCAAGCCTTTAACACTCGAAAGGAATAACATTTTGGCATCTGTGACTTCTCATTTCCTACCTAATATACTCCTCATGTCAATGAGTCCGCAGATGGTGTTGGTCGATTCAGCTGTCGATAGCTTCAACCACTTCTTCTTCTTCCTCTTTGTTCCGTTGCTTATCAGCTGCACTGTTCTCAGGCTTCAAGTAGCGGCCAGTCATGGGGTCGATGGGTCGAGTGTCAAGGGGACCACCTTTGCGCGCCATAGCAATCATTGGTGGTGGCGATTGGAGCCCTGCCCTGAAGAGGAGTCCGGTTGATCGGGGAAGGAAGATCGAGGGTTTTGATTTTGGGAAAAAAATTGGCGCAGGTGATCGAAGAAATAGAGGTAAATGCAGTGAAGGTTAAAATTGGAAAAAGTTTTGGGTGCAGAGAGAGAGTGAGTGGGAAATTCTATTTGCGCACTGTATTTTACTCTTGACGTCCTAAATACTCTTTACATCAAACTCTTATTTTGAAATACTATCATTCTACTCTCTACATCCAATTTTTTTTTTCCAAAATACCCCTCCTCAAATATTTTAGTCGGGTATTAATACCCGACCAAGAAACGTGCTAGTCGAGTATTAAAACCCGACCAGTAAGCGAAGTCTCCCCTATAAAAGAAAACTAATTAACGATAAATTTCAAACAAATATGCATAAAACCTAAAAAAAAAAAATTCAAATCGTATCTTAAATTTAAATTTGTTCTCTGACACCAATTACATATTGGAATTTTCCATTTGCATAAGAAAATTCAAATTCCAAATCCAAATTTCACTTGTCACGGTGAAATCAAAGAATTTAAAATTCTTTTAATCTTTTCAGGAATGTTAATGTAAAAAATTTTAAGGGGTTAAGAAATCAAATTGATGATTTTGTAGAAGATGTGTTTTTATTAAATACCAAAAAAAATTATTTAGGGTTTTCAGAGAGAAAATAGAGGGGGAAGACGATGAGTCGTAGCTCCAAATTTTAAGAAGTTTTAGTTTGGAATTTATAAGGGTAATTTAGTCCAAAAATATAATGGCAAACTTGTAATTATTTATAAGTTTCAAAACCGTGCGTCAAGAGTAAAATACCAGGTGCAAATAGAATTTCCCAGAGTGAGTTGGTGATATTTTAAAGGGGTATTTACAGGTTTGTCTCTTAAATCTTTATAAATTATAATTTAGTCCCCCACATCTTCATATTTAGGAATTAGTCCCCCAAATACTCTAAGTTACTACAATTTAGTCCCTCCATTAGTTTTTATGTCCAAATAAACGACAGAATTTAATTTTTACTTTTTTTAAATAATGAAATGACTTAAATACTCCTATGAAGAAAAAGGGGGGAAAGAATAGAAAGATAGAAGAGAAGAAAAAGGGGAGATGCCAATGAACCCAATGAAGAAAATGAAAAGAGAAGAGGAAAAGAGAAGGAGAAGAAAGGAGAAAGAGGGAAGGAGAAAAGAGAAGGAAGAATGAAGAAAAGGAGAAGAGAGGAGGAAGAATGAAGAAAATGAGAAGAGGGGAGCAAGAGGGAAAAGGAATTAAGGATGGGTAAAATAGAAAAATCAGGTTAAAAAATAAACTGGACTAACAGAAGTTAGAAAGATGGACTAAATTGTAGTAATTTAGAGGATTTGAGGGACTAAATCTAAATATGAAGATTTGGAAGACTAAATTATAAATTATAACGATTTAAGGGACAAATCTGTAAATACTCCTATTTTAAAATAGAAGTTTGGTATAAAGGGAAAGTAATCTGGATATCAAGAGTTTGCGGATTTTCTGGAGGAGGTGGGTTTTAGAATGTGTGTTGGAATTAATGGTGTGCTTACTAAGGAAAACCGCCTCTTTTCAAAATAGTAGGTGTGCTCACCGGGTAAAGTTGGCTCGCCAGGAGAAAAGCGGTGCTCCTTTGAAAATTACCTAATGGCAGTTCTTGTAATATAAGTGCAATGTGTTAATAATCATTCTTCTCACTTTTGACTGAGAAACTGCGTAGCTATTAAGTTAGTGACTTTTTGATTATTTTGTTAAAGTAGTAGGTATACTAATTTAAGCTCAAGACACTATGATTAGTTGAGTTTAGAACTAAGGTGGACAAGGAACATGTTCATTATCAATTTAAATTTATCTTTTCATATTAAAGTTTTAGAGCTTTCATTAAAGGTGTTAATTGAGATTATAGCTCATGTAAAAAGGGTCTGGGCCCTTTGGGGCCATCTATAACTCTCCTTATATTAAAACTCTTCTTAATCACTGATAATTATGATTAATTTATTTTTATATTAGGCTATGAAATTCACTTGGGTACGAAATATTTTGGTTTTGGTAAATTAATTAACGGAGGGCTTATCATTCTTATTTAGATGGTTATAAAATTTATGACATACAATTTTTATCTAATTAATAATTTTAGTAGAAATAATTTTAATAGTCTGACTCTGAACATAACTCAAGCAATTTCTATGAGTTCAATACACAACACATAATGAATCATGTATGTTTAATTGCTTCAGTAATGAATCATACGTAATGAATCATATATGTTTAATTTTAATGAATCATATATGTTTAATTGTTTCAATAATTATTAAACGCTCATTACGAATGGACTCATTGCAGTATATTAACAGTCAGCGCTTTCTCTGTAGCTAGGGATGTGGTGAATAATCAGTGCTTACAAAAAAAACTCAAACTCTGATCGAAAAGCGACGGAACTTTTCGAGACATGATCTTTTTAGATAAGTCGGAAGTCCCAAGGCAACGATGCGGTTCCAAGACTTCATCTTCAATTTATTGCCTTGCTGCAAGCGAGCGATGTTAGGGTTTCGGTTGACCAGGAAAATCATGGTTTATGGCTTTTCGTCCTGTATTTTGTAGGAAAAAAATATAAAAAGAGAAGTTCGTTACGTGCTTCACCCGGGGCATTTGATAATTATTAAATTCAATATTTAACCATTCAAAAATATGAGTGTTAATTACTTAAACTTTCTAAAATTATTTATATCTGCAACTAAATATATTTTAATTGATTATATTAAGTTTATAAACTTCAAGTTCAGCTAAATGTGCTCAGAATTAAAATTGAAGGGCTAAAATCTTTATCAAGTTGACTAGAATTGAATTTATTAATTTACATATTTGTGGAGATTTAATCAAAAAGAAAGAAAGGAAGGATTAGAGACTGTTGAGATTTTTTTTTTTTTTAAAAAAAACTTGGGTTGCTCTGATATCATATTGAAAGACCCTTCCACTAAAGCAGAACTCCGAAATTGTAGTGAGGGTTTAGAGAAACTATTTTGTATTTTTAACAGAGACTTAATTGTAAAAGTCAGAAGAGATGAAGAAAAATCTAAATAAGGTGAAATTAAGGTTGATGGTGCTTTTTCTGCTCCTTAGCCTCGATCGGTAACAATTATGGAGGTGATGAGAGAAATTGTGTATCGAGGGGTTAATTTTTTTTTTTTTTTTTTTTTTTTTTTTAAAACTTTGTCTCATTTTGAGGGACTTTTGTTATAATAAAATTTTGAGGGGTATTAGTGCTATATTGGTATTACGAGAAGAACAGAAGTAACTTTGGCAATTAATCAAAAACAAAAAAAAATTAAATTAAATTATCTGAAATGGGTTTTAATCCAATGCACTTGAGCCCTTGTTTTGGATTGGTTTTGTTATTTGCATGGTCTTACATAATATAATATATATTGTGAGAGTGATCGTGCTCACATCATTTCTATACACTTTCCATAGGGTATAGGGTATTGATTTATGATAATAAATAGTGCTCACTAAATTCTTACTTTTTTATTTTATTTTTTTTCCCATTGAAAAGAGATAAGGGTTCAGTGATATGAAAATTTTCCCCATATTTTCTATTTTTTGTTTCATAGATTTGCAACAATGGAAAATAGATATAGATTTGAAGTAATTATTGTCGAATATCTTTTAAAAAGGGAAATTTTTTATAAAATATTATTTTAAAAAATTAACTAACTCACTCTCTCTCTCCTCAATCAATTATTTAAAATAAATACCAAACCATACTTTTCAAATCATGAGGATTCCATGCGAGCCAAAAGGGATGCAACATTAGTCTATTTTAAAGACTGATATCATTAAAACAAACACCAAATTTCATGGATATTTGGTAGTTTCGGCATGCGAACAATATGCCTTTGCTCAAATCTATGCCTTAAGCTCTAAGGTTCCGTTTGTTGCAAAACGAAAAAGCTCATATAATTATCATGATTTGCCTTGCAAGATCCATGCTCCTTTTCGTGAAACAAGTAAGTCCTAATATTCAGTTTCACATATAGGGATGGTAATAAACGCATTCATAGATCAATATTAGACATGTTCTGTATAAAAATTTGCATTAAAAATGAAAATTTTATTTTTCTAAATTTGCCCCATATTCAGGTAAAACATCCACAGTTATAATTAAGATATGGACAAGCATGCTTTTAGGATACAATCTAGCACAAAATCTCTATCTTTGGATTCAAAATTGCACTCTTTGATCACTGCCCGAATGCTGTAGGTGTATAAAAGCTTTATGCCCGGAAGCAAAAATAATATATTTTATTTTATTTTGAAATTATATCCAACTTTTCCCTCCAAAAAAAAATTTCTATTCCACTTTAAAAAAAAAAAAAACTGAAACAAGCTAAAATAATATATTTATATAGAATTTTATTTTGAAATTATTCCAACATTTTGGAGCCTGAACCATTCAGTATGCAAAAAAAATGCAAATAAGACTCCCAACAACCAGCTGGATTGAATTAGTAATTACTTGATATATATAATACAATAAAAATGTATTGAATTTAATACAATTACCCTGAATCAACCCCCTGATCTACTAGGGTCACAAACAGCAGCTGCAACAGAGCAGTTGGCCTTAACTTATATTGATTGGTAGACAGATACAATATAGGATGAGAGAGAGATTTTGTCAATTGCGGGACCATGATAATCTCTACATTTAAGGATAGTAATGGACATATCTGTTTTATATAAAATTTTGAATTAAAAATTAAATTTTAATTTTAAAATTTAAAATTTTATACAGAAAATATTAAAAATTAATCTGTTAACGCGCCTATTATCATTTCTTAGATGGTCCCGGAGCATTAGTAGTCACCGACTGAAAGGACAGAAGACGGTGCGACAGGGCTATCGGGAATTTCCAATAGGATCACAGCTTTTTCTTTCATTTTCACGTATTTTTAGTCCTCCATATCCATATGCGGAAGAAATTTATTTTAACTTGTTTCTTTAAACTCCAAATGATATACAACACACTTTTTAATTACATTTAAGAAAGGAAGAAGTTAATCACTCTCTCTTATCTTTATATGACTCTGGACAAACTCTTTAACCTCTTTCACCAACATCTTCCCCTCTTCCACATCCGGAAACACATAGAAGGCGTGCACTGCGCCCTCGTACTCCACCATCCTCACCTCCACCCCCCTCCTCCTCAGCCCCTCCGCGTACCTCCTCTGCCAGTCCTGCAGCGGGTCTCGCCCTCCCACCACCACCATCACCGCCACCGGAAACCCCTCCCCCAGCACCCCCTCATCCCTCGGCCCGAACACGTTCGCCGCCTCGTGGTCCCTGTCCGCCCCCTCCGGCAGGAACGCTCTCCACAGCCAGTCCGTCCTCTCCACGTTCACCAGAGGCGCGTCCCTCAGCCTCAGCTCCGCCTCCGTCCTCTCCTCGCCGCCGAAGTACGGCTGTATTATTACCATCCCCGACACCCTTACCGTCCTCCAGTCTTTGAGCCCCGACTCGTACCTTTTCGCCACGTGGTGCGCGATGTTGCCGCCCGCGCTGTCGCCCATCAGGAAGCAGTTGGAGAGGTCGGCGACGGCGGCGAGGTCGGGAGGGGGGTTGGAGTCGAGGTAGCGGAGGACGTCGATGCCGTCGTCGTAGGGGGCGGGGCACTTGTGCTCGGGGGCGAGGCGGTAGTTGACGGAGACGACGGCGCAGGGGAGCTTCCGGGCGAAGCGGCGGCAGACGAAGTCGTAGGCGCGGTTGGCGGCGGAGAGGAAGGCGAACCCGCCGCCGTGGAAGAAGACGATGACGGGGAGCTTGCTGGTTCCGCCGGCGGTGGTGGCGGTGGGGAGGAAGAGGCGGAACCAGAGGGGGCGGGCGGGGTCCACGGTGACGTCGGAGGATCGGACGCCGCGGGAGGGGCGGGGGTTGGGGTGGGCGGGGATGTCGAGGATGGAGAGGAGGCGGCGCCTGATGGTGCCGTCGCGGCGGCGGGAGAGGTCGGTTACGGCGGAGAGGACGGAGAGGGCGGCGCGGGTGGGGACGGAGAGGCGCGGGGATGTCTTGGGAGTCGAGCAGCAGGATGGGGAGGACTTATCCGTCATTTTCGGGTTTTTTTGGATTTCTTCGATTGGGTGAGAAATTTGGGGATGGGGGTTCTTTCCTTTTTATAGTGACGAGGGAGTGGGACACGTGGATGTTGACAACTGGGACCGTTCAACCACTTCTGCAGCCTTTTGTTCTGAAAGAAGATTTTCATTTTTTTCAGTGGGGTTACGTTTTGTAGTTTTAATAGGTTGGTTGGTATGTCATGCCAATTTGAGATGCGCGAATGTTTATGGGATTGTGTGTGTTTATGGGATCAAACTTCTACAATGATAAGTTTGATCCCATATGACACCCCTACTTCTCAATATTACTTCACAAGGATTTTTTATGGAAGAAGGGTTGTAAGTAAAAAAGTATATTAATATTTTATAATTTTATGTCTTTCACTTTTTTCTTTTTTCTAACAGATTATTATTTTATTTCTCTTCCATCTCTTCCTTTTTCAAAAAGTAAAAAAACAAATACTAGAAATATAGTACATATGATACTTCCAACTTTTTATTTTTAGGAGTTAATTTTATCTTTCTTCCTTACTTCCACTACTTTCAAACATCCAAACACACCATAGTCAAAAAAAAAAAAAAAGTTGTAAGTAACTGCTTATATGATGAGGTGGTGCATACATAGCACCTCACATTTAAAATTTTTCTTCCTCACAATTTGACTTGAAAAACCTCTAAGAAATAGAGGATCAAGGTAAATAATGTAGTTTTTTATTTGAATATTATCATTACAATTCAAAAGTTATATTTTATACATAGAAAAAATAAAATAATATAAGTATTGTTTTAATTAATCAATTAAATAATATACACATCCTACTTCCTAATAGTCTTTTTTCTTCCAAAAGTTAGCAAACAAATATTGTATGCCCGAAAAATTGAATCTTCCTTTATATTGCCAATTTGATTTTGAATTACAGCAATAAAAGAAAAACTACAAAATAAATTCGAGATTACAAGAATGGGGATCAATTGATTTCGATTCCCCTTTATTTTTGTAGGTTCTGGCAGCGGTGGAGTCTTGATTCTGCACTCCGTTGACGATCCGATCTCTCTGGATTGAGGAACTCCTCTCTGGATTTTTGGATTCCGGCTTCTGGAAAATTGCCTCCCTCTCTCTCCCATCTTTTTTGTTCTGAACTCCGCTCCCAATTTTATAGATTGAAGAGCGCTTCCAATTCGGCTTAAAATTCTCCCTGAAAAATCGGATCACGGGATTTCAGCAAAATAAACGAAACAGAAATAGACGGAACACAACCTGCGGATTGGCACCTGCAGGAGCGCTCCCGCGGGTGCCCACCAGCAGAAGCGCTCCCGTGGGTGCCCACCTGCGGGAGCCTCCCGCGGAGGGCACCCGCGGGATATCTCCCGCGGGTGCCCACCCGCGGGATTCTCCCGCGGGTGCTGGCCACCCGCGGGAATTTCTCCCGCGGGTAGGCCCCGTAAGGATTTTTTTTTAAATTTTATTTTATTTTTATTTTATTATTATTATTTTTATTTTTTTAGGCATCTACATAACCCCCTCCAAAGTTTTCGAAGTTCTGTATTGAGCCGTATAGAATTTCGAAACACTTTGGATTTTTTTAAATTTTGGCTATCGGACATGTAAATGATTTGGTAGACAGAGATAATTGTTAACATATCTCATAGAATATGAGCGGAGATGTGATGTTAACATGTTTATTCAATAACAAGTAGAAA
Organism: Dracaena cambodiana; assembly: GCA_036321105.1. Classification (NCBI taxonomy): domain Eukaryota; kingdom Viridiplantae; phylum Streptophyta; class Magnoliopsida; order Asparagales; family Asparagaceae; genus Dracaena; species Dracaena cambodiana. Next base: position 29,802,425 of record JAYEPQ010000019.1, read on the forward strand.
TGTGATTTTAACGTGCTCATTAGATAACAAGTAGAGCTATGATGTTAACGTACTCATTTGGTGACAAGCAGAGGTATGATTTTAACATGCTCGTTAGATAATAAGCAGAGGTATGATATTAACGTGCTTATGTGAGGTTAAGCAGAGGTATCATGTTTAACGTGCTCATTAGAACCCTAACCGTTCAGTGACATCTAGTATGATGGATCAGGAAGAGACATAGGTGTCATTAAACATGTCTCGAAACTCGGCCTATTCAGAGAATCTAGTTATGATATGAATGAGTTAACTAAACAGAGGTGACGTTAACGTATTTAGTTTCGAGACTTGACTATCAGAGGTAACTGTTAATTTGATAGGGAGATGATTTTTATCAGAGGTGATTTTTAACTTAACGATATCAAAAATAAGTTCATCAGAAGCTGTGATGTTAGACTTGATAAAGTATGAATTTCTTTTTCTGTCAGAGATGAAATCTTAACTTGACAGGGGATCGATCTAATTAGGGTTTTTAGCAAACCCTCAGCTATCAACGGATTTGATTTGCCTTTACCAACTACCGTTTGAGTTGGGCTAGCCATACTATTTTCCTCAGCATGGTAAGTTGTCAAGGGTTTCGTTTGGGCTTAAACGCCAAACTTTTCTTCTTCCCTTTGGTTTAACAGATTTGGACAGTGATGTATCCTTATATTCGGATAAGAATATTATTGTCACGGGATTTTTAGCAAACCCCCAGCTATCAACGGATTTGATTTGCCTTTACCAACTACCGTTTGAGTCGGGCTAGCCATACTATTCCCCTCAGTATGGTGAGTTATCGAAGGTTTTGTTTGGGCTTAGATGCAAAACATTCCTTCTTCTCTTTGCCTTAGCAGTTTTGGGCAATTCATGCTTTTACCCCAGCATGATGGGTTAGCGAGAAATTGGTTCTCTTTCCGTTGCCTTGGTGGTATTGGGCAATTCATACTTTTTACCCCCAGCATGGTGGGGTTGGCGAGAAATTTATTCTCTTCCCTTTGCCTTGACGGCGTTGGGTGATTCATGCTTTTTTACCCCCAGCATGATGGGGTTGGCGAGAAATTTATTCTCTTCCCTTTGCCTTGACGGCGTTGGTGATTCATGCTTTTTACCCCTAGTATGGTGGGGTTGGCGAGAAACTGGTTCTCTTCCTGTTGCCTTGGTGGCGTTGGGCAATTCATTCTTTTTACCTCCAGCATGGTGGGGTTGGCGAGAAACTGGTTCTCTTCTCTTTATCTTGAAGGCGTTGGGTGATTCATACTTTTTACCCCCAGCATGGTGGGATTGGCGAGAAATTTATTCTCTTCCCTTTACCTTAACGGCGTTGGGCAATTCATACTTTTTACCCCCAGCATGGTGGGGTTGGCGAGAAACTGGTTCTCTTCCCTTAGTCTTGACGGTGTTGGGTGATTCATACTTTTTACCCCCAGCATGGTGGGGTTGGCGAGAAATTTATTCTCTTCCCTTTACTTTGACGACGTTGGGTGATTTTTTTTTTTTAGAGGTTTGATCCTTTTATTATTATTATTATATATATATTTTTTATTTCTTTATCTCTATTTTTTTTTTTGCGATGACGTCCTTTTTTTTTTTTTATAAACGATGACGCCTTTTGAATTTTTTTTTTCGGTGATGACGCCTAGCTTTTTTATTTATTTTTTATTATTTATTTATTTATTTATTTTGGTAAGCGATGAGACCTTATAAATTTATTTTTATTTATTATTTTTTTGTTTATTTTTATATATATATATTTTATTTTTATATATTTATATTTATATATATTTTATTTTTTTTTGTTCGGCATCCGCGGGATACAATCAGTGGGTAGAATACTCATACCGCATGTTTTTTTTAAATTATTTTTTTTGTAGTTTTGTCAATTTTTTGTGGGCGATAACGCCATCTTTTTTTTTTCTTTTCATTATATTTTTTTGCCCCTTTTTTTATTAATATTTTTATTCTTTTATTTTATTTTATTTTATTTTCGTGCGGGAGAGAGGGAGAAAAGTGCGGATGGCCCAGATGGGCCCCACACGAGCACAGTTCTTTTTTTTCTTACGGATTCGATATCCCGCGGGTTGCATCCCGCGATTGCATCTGTGGGTTGCGTCCATCTGCGCGTTGCGTCCCGCGATTCCACCCGCGGGTTGTATCCAGATTTTTTTTTTGCGATAACGCCTCAATTTTTTTTTTTTACAGATGATAACGTCTTGTCATTTCATTTTTTTTTATATGGGCGATGACGCCTCATAATTTTTTTTTTACAGACGATGACGTCTTGTTATTTTTTTTTATGAACGACGACGCCTCAAAATTTTTTTTTTAATAGACAATGACGTCTTGTCAATTTTTGGTGGGCGATGACGCCTTACATTTATTTATCGTTACCCGGCGATGACGCCTAGGCTCCGAATAAAAAAAAATTAAAAATTGGATTGCGCCGCCCAAACTCCCACTGTGGTCGCCAATTCTTATATGCCCGAAAAATTGAATCTTTCTTTATATTGCCAATTTGATTTTGAATTATAGCAATAAAAGAAAAATTACAAAATAAATTTGAGATTACAAGAATGAGGATCAATTGATTTCGATTCCCCTTTATTTTTGTAGGTTCTGGCAGTGGTGGAGTCTTGATTCTGCACTCCGTTGACGATCCGATCTCTCTTGATTGAGAAACTCCTCTCTGGATTTTTAGACTCCGGTCTCTGAAAAATTGCCTCCCTCTCTCTCCCATCTTTTTTGTTATGAACTCCGCTCCCAATTTTATAGATTGAAGAGCGCTTCCAATTCGGCTCAAAATTCTTCCTGAAAAATCTGATCACGGGATTTCTGCAAAATAAACGAAACAGAAATAAACGGAACACAACTCGTGGGTTGGCACCTGCGGGAGCGCTACCGCGGGTGCCCACCCGCGGGATCGCTCCCGCGGGTGCCCATCCGCGGGAGCCTCCCGCGGGAGATCTCTCGCGGGTGCTCACCCGCGGGTGCCCACCCGTGGGATTCTCCCGCGGGTGGCAGCACCCGCAGGATTTCGCCCGCGGGTAGGCCCCACAAGGATTTTTTTATTTTTATTTTTTTAGGTATCTACAAACATAAGAAATAATCTATTTTTCTACTTTCATCTTGAAAGTTATTTCTTAATTTTTTCTTTACTACCACTACTTTTAATAGCCAAGCACACTTTAAATCTCGAATACCGTCACGGTCTTCTTTATCTACTCATATTGAAAATGATATGTTATAATTTTTTTGTCACCTCCTTAAATACCCTCCTATCTCGATTAGAGAGGAAGGGACTTCAAGGCAACAAGAGAGAGTCATCTCGAATTTTTGTAATTATTTCTCCATCAATATAATACTCACCGGATGACCATTTCCTTCAAAAATGTTGGTCAAGGCTCTCTTGATAGAACCTTGTTATGTCTTTATGCTCTCTTCACCTTTATCCTTCTTCTTCAGTACTAAGTTCGTGTCAAGTTCTGTCTGGACAATCTAATTGGACGAATTTTGCCACAAGCAATGTATTTTCGCCTTTTTTGGATTTTTTTTTAAATAAAGAAAATGAGACATTGGCTTTCGTGATTTCTTGCACGACTTGAAGAAACTTTTATCCTCTCATTGTCAATAGACTGGTGCTAACCAAGCAAGTTTAGGGAATATATGTTGCATAGTTTAGTGCATTGTGCAGAACCTACAAACTGAACTCCTACGACAAGTTTCGAACATCCAACTATTTAGACAACAAAACACTAGGAGCACATGCTATTATGCATATTGTGCCACTCTGAAATTTTCAAAAGCCTAATTGGAAACTTAGGCTTTGCTTGGATTTCAAGGAAAGGTGTTTTGAGGTATTTTTAATGTGCGTGCTTTGGATTGTGTGTGCTGGTATGAGTTTTGGAGTGTTCTGATTATAATTTTGGAGTATTCAAACTCGTACTTGGAAGTTTAGTTTTTTTTACAGATTTTTGTGGATTTCATAAGTATGTAAAAGACAAGTATGATCAATTAGGAAAAAGAAAAGTAAATTACAAAGAGTTGAAATAAGGAAAAAATAAAGTATTTTTGAATAAATAATTCATAGCGCTCCAAAACACCCTGCTTTGGAGTGTTTTAAATAACACTCCAAAACACATATCCAAATGTTTTGGAGTATTCTAAGAACACTCCAAAACAATTGTCAAAAAAATAATAAGCAAGTATGCTTATGAACACTTCATAAGCAAGTATTCTTATGAACACTTCATAATGCATACTCCTGAAACATCCCAAAACATTTCAAAAATAATTTACCATAAAGTAAGTGTTTTTATTCAGTGACGAAAGTAAACTATCATTATAGAAGGTGTTTACATAAATTTTTTTTGTTGTGATGGAGAGAAATAGTCTCACGAAATCATAATTTTTATGTGAAGCGAGTTTAGAAAATTAGGTTCGGTTTTTGGTTTTCACTTTTTTTCGGTCGGTTCGGTTTCAGTTTTATAAGTTCGGTTCGGTTTTCGGTTGGGTTTTTTTTCAAAAAACCGAACTGAACCGACCGATACTCACCCTTAACTGGCATAGAGTAATGACGATGTCCCTTACCAGAGATAAAACAAATTATGTAATTTTACCGTAAAGTTTCATATCTTCTCATCAACAAAAGGGCCATCAATCGGGACTCAAAAAGTTTGTTAGCGGATTAAGCGTCCGATAAGATAAGCGTGTTTATTTGGCTACTCGTGAAGAATTACGTATCTTCTGTCGCTTAAATCTTTAAAAATTAGAATTTAGTCTCCCAAATTTTCATATTTATAATTTAGTCCCTCAAATCCTTTAACTTATCTCAATTTAGTCATCCAGTCATATTTTCCGTTATACCCCTGAGTTATTTCAGTTTAATCATCACTTCTCTCTTCCTCTTCTTATTGAGTTTCCTTCTCCATTCTTCTCTTATCTCTCTCTTCTTTCTTCTTATTGAGTTCTCCTAAATTGCTTCACTTTAGAGATTAACTGGAAGAGAAGAGAAAGATGAGAAGAATAGATAAGGGAACTCAATAGGAAGAAGAAGAGATGAGAAAGAGGAAATAGAGGACTAAAGTCTATCTTCTTATTATGTTCTCCTGAGTTGCTTCACTTTAGAGATTAACTGGGAGGAAAGAAAGAGAAGAGAAGAATGGAGAGAGGAACCCAATAAGAAGAGGAAGAGAGGAGGAAGAGGAAATTGAGGACTAAAATGAAGTAATCTAGGGGTATAATGAAAAATTCGGACAAAAAATATGGATAAGAAACTAAAGTGAGGCAACTTAAATGATTTAGGGACTAAATTATAAATATGAAGATTTGGGAGACTAAATTCTAATTTTTGATGTAAGGGACAGATATGTAAAAACCCCAATTTTATTTGGCTACTTTCTACTGTGTAGATAGTGAGTCAGTAGTTTGCAAGATATATTTGAAATCTAATGGATTATTGATTTATCGTAATTTGGGGTGTGCCCTTAACTCTAGGGAACTTCTAAAGGGGCACAACTTTTTTCCTAGTGAGCCCAGATTTCCTCCACTATGATTTTAGTAAAAGGGGAATTTCTTAGTGAGCACTTCCTCCACTATGATTTTAGTAAAAGGGGAATTTCTTAGTGAGCACAGTTGGTATTCCGAAATTACCCTCCCTCTCTTTTTCTCCCTTTTTCCCTTCTCCCCAAAACTCCATGGCGGCACTTGCTTCTCTCTCTCTCTCTAAAACAAAAGGGAGCCAAAAGGGGGGAAAAAAAATCAACCAATATCAATGGGTTCGTCCTCGAAGGCAGGGAAAGGGAAGAAGAAGGAGATTAGCGATCATGCTCTCACTCTCCGCCGTCGTCTCCACGAAGCCCTCTCTCTCGGGATTAGGTTTTTTTTTTCCCCCTCCTTTAATTTCTCTTGAAATTTCTGCTATGTTGTTTTAGATTATGAAATTAGTAGTTTAACTGATAAAAAGTTGCGATTTTGCTATCTGGGTCGATCAATTTTTTGACATATGGGTTGATAACAAGCCCTTTGATTAACCAAATTTCTTAAAAATAATAAACTTGGATTGGTTGACTTCTATGATTTTGTTATTGTTTTTGAGGTGAAGTGGGAGATGGCAGGCAATTGCAATATCTTGTAATTAGAATTCTACTGTGGAAAGATAAATTGAGTTCCCTTTCTTTCGTGATGTAGGGAGATTGATAACAAAGGAAGAAAATGGCAGTGCACGGATGTAGAGATACAGTCGCATGCTCTCCGAGTTATGTCTGCGTTTGTTAACTGTATGCCTTCTGTTCCGTTGCAACATTCTCTTGTAAAGGTAATTTTTGCTTTCCTATGGAACACCTAATGAAATGTTAGTTACTGTGATCTTGTTGCTAACTACCTAATCAATTGTGTTGGAAAATGCATAACAAGATATTTGCTCAAGAACACATAGTCTATGTAAAGTTTACATCTTAATATTGACATGAGTAAGCTATAGCAATGTAATAGACATGTTAGTGGGCGTTATACCTTTTGATGAAATGGATCTTTAGAAGAGGATACAAACTAGAAAGAAGTTTAAACGAACTCAACTTTAGCAAATCAGTGTACTCCAATACAAAAGGCATGCAATGTCACAAAAATATTATCATGAATATGGATCTTTAGAAGAGGATACAATAATATTATCATGAATAAAATTAAGAGCATGCAATGTCACAAAAATGCAGGAGGCTCTCAAGATGATATTCAAGATGATCTTCATGAGTCAAATTACCGAGGTCTAGTTGATTTATCAGTACTGAAGAGTTTCAAGACGCACGTTGTTTTCTTCGTTTTAAAAGATGAGGTAATTATTTCCTGTTAAAAACCATAAACCAATTATTGTGTGTGTGCATATGTTATGACTATAGTATGTATACAGGAACGAGATACACTTCGATGTATTAGTCACTGGAGAAAAATAAATGCATGGTCATTGTCGACACCTGGGCCAAACACCCGATTCATGGAATTAGTACGTGGGTCTTCATTATATCCATTGGTCAAATGCTCCTACCAGTATATTAGCGCAAAGAGAGGAACAAAGACAAGATCAATCCACTCCTGATGCACCCGATACGACATTTATGTCTCGAATCAGAAGCAGACGTCAACCCCCGAGGAAGACAAGGAGACAGTGATTAGATTATATTAGTTGTGTATTGATATGGATGTTGTAAGGAACTTCAAGTGGCTGATGTAATTGTTTTTTGCAAATATTTTGAAGAATTTGTAGAATATATGGTTTTTGTTTGTAATGAACCCTATTGGCTTTTTGTTCGATTAATATATACACTACGTTTGTATTTGATCTTATTTCTTTAATTTGTATAAGATCTTGTTTGTTTTATACGTAGGGGACCTTATTTATAATCTTCACTATTTCATTGTATCAGTTATTGTATCGTTGTTTCATTGTATCGGTGTATCAATGTATCATTGTATTATTATGTCGGTGTATCAGGAGTATCATTGTATTTGTGTATCTGGAATATCATTGTATCGGTGTATCATTGTGTATCAGTGTATCATTGTATCGTTGTATCGATATATCAGTGTATCATTGTGTCGGTGTATCAGTGTGTCGGTGTATCAAGTGGCCGGTGTAATTGTTTTTTTCAAACATTTTGAAGAATTTGTAGAATATATGGTTTTTGTTTGTAATGAACCCTATTATTTGCTTTTTGTTCGAGGAATATATACACTACGTTTGTATTTGATCTTATTTCTTTAATTTATATGTGATCTTGTTTGTTTTATACGTAGGGGACCTTATTTATAATCTTCACTATATCATTGTATCAGTTATTGTATCGTTGTATCATTGTATCGGTGTATCAGTGTATCATTGTATCGTTATATCGGTGTATCAGGAGTATCATTGCATTTGTATATCAGGAGTATCATTGTATCGTTGTATCAGTGTATCATTGTATCGGTATATCGATGTATCGTTGTATCATTGTATCGGTGTATCAGTATAGTAGTGTATCATTGTATCGGCGTATCGATGAATCAGTTTATCCATATATTATTATATCGGTGTATTAGTGAATCATTGTGTCAGTGTATCAGTGTATCATTGTATCATTTTGCTTCCTTCACTATATTTTTGTAATAATGTATAATTAGTTGTTAATATAAGTCCGTAAAGTGACGTTAAATTGGCTAAACTAATGATATATCAGTTTATTACATAAATAGAGTGGGTGAAGTGTCCGGAGTAGCAGATCGGGTCAAGCCCCTGTCCGGACCGACAGTCCGAATAGGGGAGACCTGTTCGGACTGTCAGTCCGAACAGGACTGGTCCGTTCGGACTGACAGTCCGAACAAAGCCTCCCTGTTCGGACTCTCAGTCCGAGCGCGAGCGGGAGCGGGAGCGGGAATGGGAGCGGGAGAAGGGGAAGGGCAAAATGGAAAATTTTTTTAGAGCGCAAAATGGAAAATTTTTGAAAGTTATTAACCGGGCTCACTAGGAAAAAAGTTGTGCCCCTTTAGAAGTTCCCTTAACTCTAGCTACTCGCGTTCGGAGTTGCATATACGAAACCCGACCCGCTTCACTCCCCCAAAATTTCTAGGAGTTTCTAAAGGAGCACACCACTTTTCCTACTGCGCCCACTAGATAGTTCATTACTGTTGGAAAGTGGGCTCAATAGGGAAAAATAGTGTGCTCCTTTAGAAACTCCCAATTTCCCCCTCTACAATAATCTCCCAACCTCGTCGGAACTTTAAAAACCCTAACTTCTTTTCCCTTTCGATGGCGGATCCGGTCACCGCCGGCGAGGCACCGACACCCACGGCCGAGAAGGCCCTGGGCGGCGCCCAGACCCGAAAGGAGAAGAGAAAAGCCCTAAAGAAGCTAAAAAGGAAGCAGATTCGCAGGGAAGCGGCGATCAGAGAGAGGGAAGAGGAGGAAGCTCGGTTGAGAGATCCTGCTGAGCTGGAGAGAATCAGTTTAAGGGAGCAGGAAGAGGCCGAGATTGCCGAGAAAGGGCGGCGGGAGTTCGAGGAGCGGGAACGGCTGTGGCTAGAGGCGGCGGAGAAGAGGAAGGCCAAGGAGGAGGAAAGGTGGCAGCAGAAGCTTCTAGAAGAATCCGAGGGACAAAAGGTTCGATTTTTTTTTTTTTGTCTTTTTAATTGGTCAAGTTTCGGTTGAATTGTGCGTTTAGATGCCACTTTCGTAAGGCTTGTGGGCAAAAAGATTCTAAAATTACCAATTTATTATCAATGTTGTTGATAGTCTGGGCAGAGATGGTGATTATCTTTAACTTCCTTGATAGTTTGTGCATAGATGGTGATGATCTTTAACTTCTCTGGTTAGAGAGAATACTAATCGTATTACACTAGATATGGCAGAAGTTATGCTGTCTTTTAATCTAGAAGTTGTTTATTTTGGAGTAGCAAAATACACTGTTTAAGCCCTGTCTTAAATATGATATTGTTAGTGCACAATGAATTCAGAAAGTTCATGATCTGTCCCTAGATTAAGTTTTTGAACAAGATTTCCGAACCTTAATAGACAATAAATCAGTTAACAGATTTAACGAAAAGAATATGCTCAGTGGAACTAAGGTGGCAAAATGAAGGTGCAGTAAGTTTGCTATACCCAGACTAACAAAAGGCAAGTTTAAAAAATAAAATGAATGGAGAAATAAGAAAGCCATGGAAAAAAGGAGAGAATAAGAACAAATAGAATCAAAAGAGATGCACAAAAATTCAGTTTTGAGCAGCATAAACTTGTAAATAGAAGTGTTTAGTGGGGTTTCAGTTTAATTTTGTATTACTTATTTATTTTTGATAGTTTGAGTATGCATGCATGCACGCACATTGTGTTTTTTTTCTTTTTTTTTTGGTTTTTGGGGGGGGAGGTGGGGGGCGGCGGCTAGGTTGTTATGTTGTGGAGGGGTCTTGACAGTGGAAAGAGGCAAGGTCAAACATAATTTCACCTATATGACTTTTTTGTTCCTTCATATTTACAATGGATAATTACTAGAAAGTTGAGATTTTGTTGATTTGGAGAGAGGAAGGAATTGGAGATTATATAATTTTTCATTGAGAGGGCGTACCGACATTGTTTATGCTTTTTTCTCAATTTGCTTATGCAAAGTTCACAAAATCAAAAGCTCATCCGTTAACTATTGTTTTGCCTTGTCTATCTTCTTTCATGACTTGAATCTTAAAGTGACAAACTTATGAACTACTGATCTGGCACTTGCCAATGTGCAGGAGAGACCTAGAGCTTCCGTGAAATTAGTGTGAATATAGGAAATATGGACATTGTCTGACCCTGGTTGACACGTTGGAAAATATAAACGTATAACTTCTTACCATTGGATTTGACTTTTGAGAGCGCAGATAGTGATATGGTATGACTAAGACGTTGGTTAAAGAAGTAGTCAATGTCGTCATTATCATCAAAGTCTTTCTGTCAGAGGTTACTTTTTGGAGTGCAAATTTGTAATTGAGAAGGCTTACGGAAAGTTTGACAAAGTTTTGCAACTTGACTCTCAACTCTCAACCCTCTAAGTTGGTGCAATTATTTGCTGCAAAACTTTGGGCAATAGAGAGCCTTGTAATAAAGCCTCGTAGATAGTCCTAGTGTTGTAAAAATCGTCAGAAAGTGACGCTTAATCCTTTCAAAAGTGAAAGCGCCTTAGGCCATTTTGATTTGGCCAAAAGTGGAAGGAAAACCACACTGACATTTTTTAACTCCCAAAAGCATCTGAAAGTGGTTAAAAAGCTGCCCAAAGTGCTTTAGCGGGCTTCGACTCACTAATAATTTTTTTTTAATTCTCGTTTAGGATCCAACTTTTGGCATTACAATTTGGGCCCCCTTTCGGCCATGATCCTTTTAACCTTAAAACCTGGCATCGCTGCTTTTGTGCAAATCATCAGGCGACCAACAATAAAGAGGAGGATATACCACTTAACGACCAGGGCGAAATGAAGACGCTTTGCGAAATGACATTTTGCTGCTCAATACTGCTTCTAATGATGATAATTGATTGATTTTTTGGGTTCTAACTTTTGGGTTGTGACTTTTTACTCTGAAATTGGCTCTTGGATGTGCTTTTGAGCTTTAATTCCTGTTGACAAGGTTTTACATGCTAGTAATTTATTATCTTATTATGCTTAGATATTTTAGTAGTTGGTAGTTAATATTGGTGCATAGTTGCTTTTTGTTTATAGCTTACGATTTTGTTTGCAGTACCCGCTCATTGGTACTGTGGTGCCATTTATAATTTTCTCCACTTTTGGCCTTGGCGCCTTTTATTGCTTAAGCCTGGCTAAAACTATAGAAGCTAAAGCGCTTCCTCGCTACTTCTCTTTGTTTTCGGCTTTCCAGAACCTTGATAGATGCCTTAATCCTTATGCAATTAAGGTTCGTGTGACAAAGGAGGAAGCTTCTAAGTTCTTACAATCTAAGAGGCCACCTAGGTTGGTTTGGCAAAGTAATCTTCTTCTTCTTCTTTTAAGTATGTTAAGCCCAAATAGAAACAAAAATGAAAAAACACTCCCATGTTAACAAATGAGGAAATGTAAAGGTTAGCAGTCAATTTTAGTTGTTATTGGTATAATAGCAAAAAATAAGTACTTCAATGTTGTCGTTTGCTCTTTCAAATTGCCATTTCATTTTTTAGCAATACATTTTTATTTGCACAATGCATATAATCAACAGGGTGAAGATGCAAATGAGCTGGAAAATGATGAATGGGATTATGTTGAAGATGGGCCTGCAGAGATCATATGGAAAGGAAATGAGATAATTGTTAAGAAGAAAAGGGTTAAAGTTGCAAAGGGAAGTGCTGACCAAAAATCAGATGATGAGGTTTAAGCCCTTTATGCTAATTATATATTCTTCATTAGAAATTTTTTGCTATGCCTTTTTAAAGACACATGTGATATATTTAATGATATTGCAGAATGATGATAGACCCACTTCAAATCCACTTCCTCCTCAATCTGTAGCTTTTGCTTCTTATGATAGCGAGCGACATGTTACCGCACAAGAATTGCTTCAAGGTGTTGCTCAGCAGGTCCCAAATTTCGGAACTGAACAAGTAATCTTGTGAACCCTTTTTCTATAACTGCTGCAAATTTATATTTGTGGTTGCAGTTCTTCTGCACCCATTGTATAACAATTTTCTTTGATCCTTTATATTTGAACTTCACAATGTTCACATTATCTATTTCATTTTCAGGATAAAGCACATTGCCCCTTCCACCTTAAGACTGGTGCATGTCGATTTGGGACCCGTTGCAGTAGAGTTCATTTTTATCCAGATAAGTCCTGCACATTGCTCATCAAGAACATGTATAATGGTCCAGGCCTTGCTTGGGACCAGGATGAGGGGCTTGAGGTTTGTTAGTCGATGTTCCCTTCGCTAACTTTGTATCCTGCTGATGTTCCTTGCATCATGTGCATACTGTTCATTTATATCATAGCACTTCTTACCCATTCTAACCTCCACTATTTGATAAACTCAATATTTGACCACTAAATTGAAGTGGAAAACTATTTTCATTTGAAATTTGGGTAAATAGGTTAGACTTGCGTTATTTTATTTCAGTTGTTTGGTCAATTAGAATTGCAACTCTGTATTTCTGTGCATAATTAAAGAAGATACTGAAAGAAACAATGATATGGTGCCCAATAACGAGCGACTAAGTCACTAGTGAGATGATATGGACAATTTGATCACTTTACCAGATGTATGTCATGCTTGTTCTGTGTTTAGCACCTGTTTATGAGCCTGTCTCTATTTGAGCATTTCAGCTCTTGAAACATGCTTTACCTTATATCGTAAAGGCCTGACTGTGACTATCTTTTTCCCCGCACCTCCACCCTACCCCAATCCCCAAATCATCCTACATGGTTTTTTTCCTTCCTAGAGTATTTTTTTAGTCTATGTGTGGCCAAAAGTTCACATTATATAATCAAGAGCCAAAGCCCGTAAATAAACATTGCATTTTGTCTCTGTTTATAGTTGCTGGTTGGTGCATTTGAAATCTGGATATTTGTTTTGACTTGCCGTAGGATATTTCTAATTTTCCAATTGGAGGAGCCTAGTAGGTTTTTTAATCACTATTCATTTGAGGAATATGTTGATATCTTTCTTTGTTTGAGAATCACCCAATTCTGAAGCAACTAACTTGCCAAATACCTTTTGCTTCTGAGCCACAGTTCAGGGATATTTTATGCATGTATTTTAAATAAAGGATTTCACCTTTTTTAGGGAGAAAATATTATTATGTGTACATTTTCATAAGATGAAATGCATATTACAATTGTCGGTTAACCAAAGAAGAGGAGAGATCAAATGTGGAAAATAGAGAAAAAGCAAGCTGAAAATTTTAATTGCCCGACTTGTATCATCTGCTTGAAAAAAATATGCTATGCATATTAATCATTTTCCTTATGTTTATATTGTTTTCAGTTAGTGGTTCAAGGTCCATCCCTGATTCTAATTTAAAGCAGCCAGATAAAAAGGGTAGGCACTCTTAGTTTCTTTTAGATATTATTTTATCTTCTTATTCTAACAGTGTTAGGTTTGTAAAGGTGTTTTGTTTCCTTAAAAGTTGGCCAGTATGCATTTATTTTAAAGGATTAGATGGATCATATTTTATACCTTTCACTGTCAACTCACCATAATACAAAATTCCTCATACAATCTGAGGTAACTAGATTTTCTTTCCTTGTTACACTAATTTATTTTTAGTGTTCAAATGATAATTGAACATTTGTACATGGAATTATGTTGTCTCCTGATTTTGTTTCTTTGATGACCCTATATGATTGCTTTATTATGAATGGCTACATCTTCCTTCATGCATAATTCTCAATTTTGCGTTCTTTAACAAAATCACCACCAGAGATACATCTCAAGGGAATACTCAAAAGGAGGCTTAAGGTTTTGGCCTTTGGTTGAGGATGGAGACCAGTTTGTTTCACTTCTGTATCCTATATTTATTTGCATATTTAGGATTTTGTTTTCATGCTTGTATGAACTCCTATAACTTAGAAACAGTTATATATGATGAGTTTATGGAGTTATTGTGATGTGCATATCCTGACAGAAGTTCCTCTTCAATACTAGCCTATATTTAGTTATCAGTCTGTTATTACCAGTTCCTTAACATTCAATGGTTCTCTGTTCATTCCTATCTTAAGCTGTGGTGGTCTTTTACGTCTGACTCTATGGTGCATGGAGATTAAGTCGACGGGTATGTAGATATGGTGAAGAACTTTCTGATAAGAACTTATATTGGGGAAACCTTACAATGTAACAACTATAATTCCCAGATGACATTCATAATGAATTGTTATGATAATTTTCAATGTGGCATGTGGCAAAGAATTTGCATAAACTCGTGCCAACTAAAATTGTAGCTCCAATAGAAATGAACCACATTTGATATTTGGAGGAATTTGAAGAACTTGGAAGTATAAGATTGAGTTCATCTTGTAATATTGATTTAGTTATCAACATCTGTAGTGCTCAAACTTCTTAAAGAACTTACATCAATGTGAATACCTTGAAATATGGTAGCTTGCATTTTTTGTCATATTCTCTTAGATTTCAGCTTGTAATTAAGTCGGTTGATTAAGCTATGAGTACTAACTCTATACATGGAACTGCATTCAGCCATTCATGTAACATGGAATTGCATTGATATATAAATAGCATGTGCCACCATTTTATATGGTTTCTATTACATGTTTCAGATTTTTTCCCCTTCTGCCTGCAACGAAATTATTGCTTTCTGCATGTAGCAATGATTATACGAAAATTTATTTCCAAGCCACTGCCCTAGCTGCCTAGCATTTGCATGTGCAATTGAGGGAGTCTCTGCTTATGACTACACAGGCAACTGGGCTACCTTGTACCTATTTCCCATCACCATGCCATATATTTAAAAGAGTGTGCTCTGAGTCATCAAATGACAATTTTGTTTCGATTATACTGGGCCATTGGCAATTAACATTTTAGTTCCCCAACCAATTGACCTTCGTGATTGGGAGGACCAATTCTGGATATGTTATCTGTGCTTGTGCTCATATGTGCTTGGCATAGATGTAGGGCTTTGTTAAGTGGCTCTTCAATTGGATGTGGGTTTTATATGTCTATGAAATTTCTACCGGCCATCTCAAGTTCATCCTTCTAATAAATTGCGGTTGGAGATTATGGTCAAGGTGAAACTTTAATTGCAAATCACATTATTTTTTAAAAAAAATTTATTACAACATGGGTTATGAGAAGATCCTATGCTGGAGAAATCAGGCTAAAAATTGAAGGAAGGCATCATTACTGGAAATAGTTGGTTTGATTCAATCCTTTTGTTATGATTTCAGCTGTTCTGGATACTGCCTCGCTGCTGCCTAAAAGTTGGGGTAATATTTTACGGATGGACCTCATCTGGCATGATCCTCAGATGGGAGATGTGCCCACAGCTTGTTTTTTGTCTGTGTTCTTTTTCCTTTTTTACATTCCTCGCAAAGCTAGGAGCCCGAAAGGTGTTGAGAATGAGCAGAAGTTGATTTACCTGCGATGAGTCATTGAAATAACAACAGTACATCCTTAGATATAGAGGCGAGAAACGAAAACAAGCTATAGGAAGAAGGTATAAAGGAAAAAAAAATGGGGTTTGTTGATAAATGTCCCCTGCCTGTTCATCCATAATAGTTTTGTGCTAATTATAGGATTGAGTTTGCTGTATAATTCGAACTATGCTGTCTGTGTGTAACTATCCATTGAAGTGAATCCTTCACCATAGTTTGTAAAGCTGAATATCATGACGTATGAGTGTGTGAATTTGGAATCTCACCTTGATAGTTAACACAGGTAGCTAACATAATTTTGTTTATTGTGATAAATATATCAAGATATACCTGAATTGTGTTATTTAGACATCAAAGAGCTATTGATTTTAACATTTTTTCCCTTGCAAAGTAAGCTCTTAGGCGAATCACCAACCATAAAAGTAATGAATTTATTCTCTGCGACTAATCTTCTCTATACTAATCAATTCATCATGCTTTTTAACTGTTTCAGTATACAGATGAAGAGGTTGAATGTTGCTACGAAGAATTTTACGAGGATGTACATACAGAGTTCTTGAAATTTGGGGAACTTGTTAATTTCAAGGTTGCTTTAACTTAATCTCTTGTGATTCCACTGCTTCTAGTAATTGCTAATTTATCATTTTTGATTTTGGTAATGAGAATTATTATTTTGATAAACAATGACGAAATGTACTTATAAGGTCTTTTGATTATTTTATTCATTAAACTGCTTATACTTTTTTCCCCAACAAAAGAGAGCCTCTCATTTTTATGCATCACATTATACTCTATTAATACTAAATTTAGCATGATGTTCTATTCATACCAAATTAAGATTAGTTGGATTGCTTGAAATTTCAGATCAGTTCTATTAGCTGGTTTTATAGATTGTGACATATGACATTTAAGTTTTCATGCAGAGTTGTGAGATATTTTTTTTTTTTTGTACATTTTTCTCCTTATAAAGTGTTTTCTTTATCATGCAAACTCGAATTGCTCATCATAAGTTTTATACATATTGACCTTTAAACCCATCCACTGGATATATGGCTTTAAATCTTTCTTGCTTCTCCACAGCTTTCCATCCATATCTGCTGTTATGTTCGGCGAGATATTCTTTTGTTCACATGGTGCCAATAGTTAATGATATCAGTAGGAGACTTTTGCCATAATTAATCCGACACTTATTGTCGACCACTCAAGGGTGTAGGCATATTGGATTCTCAGATGGAGGTTTGGATGATGTTAACTTTAGCCTTTTCATAACTAAACTATAAAGCCTAATCAGATCTTGCTGAGATGGCCCATCAATATTAGTTATTATCAAGGATTTGCTTCAAGGGAAGAATTCTTATATCCTTCGCTGTTGGTTCTGTGGAAGAGTGTTTAAAGTTCTCATGATTCCTTCGGATGAATCTGGACTCTCTTTCTTGGCCATCCTATGTTCTCTCAGTCCAACATAATCTTTAACAACGCAGCTGTTAATCTACTGAAGTGAAAATTTCCCAATTGCTTATGTATTGTTCATGATACCATCAAAGGAGCTCACATTTAAGCTTCTAATTGCTTTCTAATCTAAATAGGCTTTCTTTTTTTGTAGACATGTATTCCTCATGACGCGCATGTTTTAGGATATCTGATAACAAGCTAGGGGATCTGCCTCTGGGGTTTTTAATTACCCAACTTGTGTTGTCCTTACTCTTCTAATAGAGGGATGCATAGCCAGCTCATACTTCACTACCATATTTAATCATCTCAGTAGAGTGTTGATACCTGCTGGTATTTTAGTATGTAATTTCTTTGTCTCCCTTTTTGGATCCAGGTGTGCAAAAATGGTTCATATCATCTACGCGGAAATGTATACGTGCACTATAAGTCCTTAGAATCTGCCATTCTCGCATACAATACCATGAATGGTCGTTATTTTGCTGGGAAACAGGTAACTTGTATGGCTGCATGATTTTTATTCATCTGACAATTGCAAAAGCATCCTCATTGATGTTTTATTTGGTATTTACTATTTCATTCGATTGATTTTTAAACCTTCGAAACTCTTTTTTTTTTTTTTTGTTTCAATTAATTAGATAACTTGCGAGTTCATTGGTGTTACAAAATGGAAAGTTGCCATTTGTGGGGAGTACATGAAATCAAGGCTGAGGGTGAGACGTCTATTTTACTCTCTTTATAGTATAAAGACATAACCTGACATGTAATAATAGCTACGTATTTATTCTGGTATCATGTTTATCTGAGTAGACTTGCTCGCATGGAACTGCTTGCAATTTCATTCATTGCTTTCGCAACCCTGGAGGAGACTATGAATGGGCTGACTGGGATAACCCTCCACCTAGATACTGGATCAGAAAAATGGCTGTTTTATTTGGTCATCCAGATGAATCAAGCCATGGTAAGAAAATGGAAAAGGAAGATCTTGAGAGCTCAAGGGATTCCAGCAGGAGGACACCCATTAGTGGCAGGTTTGTAGTTTGTGTTGTGTTTTTCTTTTTGTATTGTTATCTTTAAGGTCATGACCTTATATTCATTTCAATTTCCATATCTGATTGGTGAATTCTGCCCAAATTGTGCTTTATGTCTTTCATTGCATTTGATAGATAATAACCTCATCACATGTCATCTCTATGGAATGAGGGGATTAGGTGTCCCCACATATGAGTACGCAACAAAATGGACTACAAGATTCATCTGGCTATCCATGAATTTTGGTTAAAGTCTTTGTTTTGCTGACCATATGCCTCTTTGTTGCAAACTAGTGTGAAATGTGCAGCATTTCATATTAAATTATAACTTGCCTTTCTTCTTACAATGATGCGTTGAAATCTTTTCACTGAAACAGCATACTGATATTCATTTGTTTGTAAGTCACATGGCCCTCTTTTCATGCATCTTGATTCTGTAAATGTTATTATCCCATTTTTAAGCATCTTGATTCGTATGCAGCAGGTACCGTTCAAAAAGATCTCCTCGTGATGAGATCGAAGTGCACGATAGTGGTTCTGCCAGGGAAGGCTCATACAGGATGAGAGATCGACACAGCGGTCACCCAGTTAGGAGAGAGCACTCAAGTACGAGAAAAGAAACAAGTTTTCTGGAGAAATCTGAGCAGTCTGATGAAAACCACAAGTCTAAAGTTCAAAACTATGATATTAAGAATTCTCTCCATGCTCGTGACTCTAGTAGTGAAGAGAGGTCCAAGGAAAAAGATAGAGAATGTATTTTGAAGCACAAAAAGGTTGAAGAGAGGAGTAATACTGAAGCTCATCAAAGACATGAGAAAAATAACAAAACAAGAGAACGATCGTCTAGCTGGCAGAAGGGGGAGGAGTTTTCTGACAAGCAAGATAAATCAGAAAGGAATCACAGATCAAAATCCAGTAAACGTCTTAGGGAAGAACATAGATTACATGATCATCTTTCAGACTATATTGATGGTAGAAAAATTCGAAGCAGTAGCTGTTCAAGTGAGGAATATTTCAGGCATAGTGTTGGTGCTCAAGATCGATATGATGGTAGATATTGCTCAAATGATTGTGATTCAATCAGAGATAGATTTTGCCCCAGTGATAATGCTTCTGACAAAGATTTCTCTCTTCGGAATAGATCACATTACAATAAGCAATCCACTGAAAGAAGAATGGATCAGTCTAGATCGCGAGATCGTACAAGAAGCACAACCCATGATAATGGGAAGCATGACAAGAAAGGCAAAATGATGAAACGGGGGATCAATGAAGATATATCCACTACTGATGAGTCTCCTGGTAGGTGGCAAATGACAGAGAACGATGCTGTCAGTCAAGAAACTCACGGTCACTCGGTCGAGGGATGGAGTAATCAGCACAAGAAAGGTAGTGAAAGTTATGAAAAGCTTATACATTGTCGAGAAAAGAGGAAACGTGAACTTAATAGTTCAGATTCTGATGAAATGTTAGATAGAAGGACACATAAGAATTATTCATGAAAGCAAACACCTACTTGGGCAGTCAGCCTGTTCAGAGGAAAATTCAATCAGGATGCCGAAACTCTTGAGGCTTATTATGGTACTTGATATTCAGAATGCAGTATGCTAATCAATGTTCAATTATCTATCTATTGAGAATTCAGTCAATTATCTCTCTACGCGTATTTGTCATAAGCAAGATGGAACTGCTTTCGTGATAAATCGAATGTATCTCATGGTCCATAACTTTTGTAATATAAAGCAATATAATGCTGTTTTTTTTGTTTTAAGCAATGCTCTTTGGCTGTGAGCAGGTCACAGCATGCAACCAAGTCATTCCAATTCTCTTGCTGTATCTGATTAGAATGTAAGCAGGCAATACCACTTTCTCATCTTCCTTGTGAATACGAAATGGATTGATTTATACATTGTAAGTTCGCTACCAAGCTTTTTTGTATCTGTGATAAGCATGTTTAGCTTGAACTGTGCATTTAACTTTTTGATTGCTCATGAACTGTGTTTCTGCATTCAGTTTAGCTATTGTTGGTAGTGAGAATGAACAGATTCAATGGTTAATTTTTAGTTCGTCCTGTTTAAATTTTTAAATAAAAAAATAAAACTTTTCTTTTTTAATTTAGAATTTTGAATGTGGCGGAGTAAAAGTTGAAGTTTGTCTCTTCACAGCTGAGTGTGTGAAGTTTTGCGTAGCTCCAGGAACTTCAAACCAACATTTGAAGAGGATAAAGTCTTGTGAACGTTTCATATAGTAATTTTTTGATGCTTATTTTCTTTTGATTCTCGTGCTTAGTCTGTATTATGAGCGAGGATTTATAGCCTGTATTGCATAATCAGGGGTGTCCAGTAACTTTAAGAAAGAGAATTTTAGATCGTTGTAAGTAACTGTGGATGTCTAATAGTTTTATGAGCGAGAGATTATAAAATGTCTAATAGTTTTGAGAGATTATAAAATGTCTAATAGTTTTATGAGCGAGAGATTATAAAAGACAAAGTTTATAGTGTATACTTTTCGATCTCTGTAGTTTTTTTCTTTTTTCCCTTGCGGGTTTTTCCATATTGATATTATGTGCTTCTCGTGGTTACTTTTTATTGGTTGGTTTGATTCGATTCGAGTAATTGGTTATTTAAATCTCTAAGTTGAATCTTTCTCCGACTAATTCATGATCTCATCTATTTCTCCCTCCGCACTACCTTTTTCCCAAGTTTCTCACTTTAGGAATGTGGAAGGGAAGTCAGAGGAAGAAATCATACATACTTGCTTTATGACTACACTTTGGAACTTCTCGCATAACTCCCAATATTATCCGCAATATCATAAAGCAAAGCACTCCAACAGTGACTCTATCAGTACAATTATCGGGTTACCCGAACTATTCTTTAGCTCTCATCTCCGCCCATGATCTAGTAAAATTTTTCACATCAGGCAAAAGTTGATTTTTTTCTTAACTTTACTAACCATGCTCGAGAGAATAAATCAAATACCTCCTTGCTTTTCACTTTAAAGTTTGTTCTCTCAAAGAGCATATTTCACTGGGAATCAAGCCTTGCCACAATGGAGCGATATTCCTCAAGATATCCAGTCCTTCCCATATTCTCTTTCTTGGCCTTGAGATGCGCGATGGCTTCGATCATAGTGTCGCATAAGTCTTTCGCTTTATCCCTTATCTTTACTGAGGTTCGAATTCGAGCTGATGCTTAAAGTGACGGTACAAGACCATTTGGACAATGCACGATAGTATGTGTAATATGCTCATGCTAAGAGAATAATACTGCTTCCTTTGAGTGGTTGCAGCATTGTTGGATGATGCTCAACTAGTTTTCTAGAATTATACAGAAAAAAAAAAAAAATACTGGTAATGGTACTAACTGCAACCTATATATTAGGTTTATTTTCCCTAAGATATTGTGTCGAGTAACTCTGTCCAGAAGGATAATGTCACCGATAATAAAGCTCAGACGTGTATGGATGGATTACGAGAGAGATGTTCCTAAAAATTATATTGTTTCGTTCTCTCCAAACATGTCAGTGCAAGGTTGCCATGCCGTCACCAAGGGGGAAGACCGTTAGGTTTCTCCCCAACCCCATCTCTGTCCAGACATCATCATCGACTGCTGATCACATATCTACTCATACATTAGCGCCAGATGGACATGGTATATATACTCACAAGTAGGAATGGAAACGGACGCATCAATTGGTCAACTTTTAGCTTGTTCTATATAAAATTTTGAATTAAAAAAATGAAAATTTTATTTTTAATTCAAAATTTTATATAGAGTAGCTAGGCTAAAAATTGACCTATGGATGCGTCTATTAGTATCCCTACTCACAAGTAAGAAAGATACATTCTATAGATTGGCACTGGTCTGACAGAGACTATCCTCTAGCATGCAGTTTAGGCCAGATGAGGATTGCTCGCTCTTTCGGTAATTAACCACAAAAGCTAGCGTCTTTACTTTCATGGTGCATTTACTAAGATTGAGTCATCTGAAAGTTGGTGTACGTATGATATAGGCATAAAGCATGCACAAGTTTGATTCTACAAGTGCTGGCATAATTCTCTTCATGTTCCATTACTTGTCTTTCTGCTCTCTCTCTCTCTAGCTACTTACTGAAGCTTTCCCTAACTCGTTATATAAGCAAGCTCAGTCCCCAACTCTCTGCAAACTTTCTGGCGGCCGGTTTCAAATTCTCTAGCTAGCAGCTTCATCCAATGGCACTGAGGAGCCCGAAAGAGATGGCGGCCGGAAACGAGTGGATCAACGGCTACTTGGAGGCCATACTCGACGCAGGCTCCAAGAAGCCATCCTTCTCCTACTCCTCCCCTAGAGAAGCAGCCCAAGCAGTCACCCCAAGCAGATACAGCCCCACCAAGTACTTCATCGAGGAGGTGGTCAATCGTTTCGACGACTCTGACCTCCACAAGACCTGGATCAAGGTACCTACGTCACCAATCCAAACATCGAAATCAAAACTATATATTGTGGTCATGCATGCAACTCAATATATATATGTATATATTTCTTTCTTGGCACGTTGCAGGTGGTGGCAACCAGGAACAGCCAGGAGCGGAACAACAGGATGGAGAACATGTGCTGGAGAATTTGGCATCTTGCTCGAAAGAAGAAGCAGGTGCGCATGGTGTTATATGGCATCTTCCTTTATACTTATTGCGCACGCGCGTGCATATGTGTCTGATGTGGATGTTTTCAGATTGAATGGGAGGGGGCGAGGTTAGTCGTGAAGAAGAGGTTGGAGAGCAGCAGAGATATGGGATCTGAAGACTTGTCCGAGCTTTCGGAAGGAGAGAAGGAGAAAGGGGGGATCGACTCCCCTGGGAACGGCGGCGGCGGCGGCGGTGTTATGACCAGGATCAATTCGGACTTGGCAAGTGTCTGGTCAGGGGAAGATGGTGCAGAGACTAAGCGTGTCTACATTGTGCTCATCAGGTAATTAATCTAGACGAACTTGGGGTTTTTGTTCTTGCATGTCGTCCCAATTCCATCATTTATAATCAAGAAAAATGTTTACAAGAGTTCCCCATACAAATATCATTTTTCAAGCACATGTTTTACTAAAATGCGAACATTGCAAATCTCTAACTTTTTAAGGCTAAATATGCAAATAGAGAGAATTGAAATTTTATGGGCGCACATGGAAAATGAAACACACAGGGAGTTTCTAAAGGAGCAGACCACTTTCCCACCTTCCCTAGTGAGCCAGCGTACTTTTTGTTCGGGTTGAAATTCCAGATGCGTACTTTTTGTTCTTGTTCGGGTTGAAATTCCAGATGTTTTTAGGTAGGTTCACTGGGAAAAAATAGTGTGCTCCTTAGGAAACTCGCATATCGCAAGAAACTTCTTGGTTAGTAATAGATGCATCCATAGTCAATTTTTAGTCCTCTCAATATAAATTTTTGAATTAGAAAAATAAAAATTTTATTTTTAATTCAAAATTTTATATAAAACGGATAAAAATTTAACTTATAGACACGCCTATTACCATCTCTACTCACAAGTCACAAGCCTTTTCAGTCCTCTCTTGTTCAAACCTTTTGTCTGCATTAATCAAAATTTTTATGAGTCTTATAAGTGCCGATGTCTTGGTGGTAAAATTACCAACAGATCAAAAGTTTAAAGGGGTTTTTACATGTCTGGTCTCTTAAATTTTTAAAAATTAGAATTTAGTCCCTCAAATCTTTATATTTATAATTTAGTCCCCAAATCCTTTAAGTTACCATAATTTAGCCTAGCCGAATCTCCCATTATACCCTGAGTTATTTCACTTTAGTTCTTTATTTCCTCTTTCTTCTCTTTTTCTATTCTTATTGAGTTTCTCTCTCTATTCTTCTCCTCTCTCTCTCTTCGCTACCAGTTAATTTCTAAAGCGAAGTAATTTAGGAGAACCCAATAAGAAAGGAAAGTGAGAGAGAGGAGAAGAATGGAGAGGGAAACCAAGAAGAGTAAGAGAGGAGGAAGATAGAAAGATTAAAGTGAAGTAACTCATGAGTATAATGGGAAATTCAGGTAAAAAATATGGCTGGAGGACTAAAGTGAGATAAGTTAAAGAATTTGGAGGACTAAATTATAAATATGAAGATATGAGGGGCTAAATTCTAATTTTTAAAGATTTAAGTTACATATATGTAAAAACCCCAAGTTTAAATCCTATCTGCATCCATGGATTAAGAATAGGAAAAAAGCCTTTATTGTTTAAAAATTTAAATAAACTAGGAACCTACTGATTGATAATTTTTTATTGCTTAAAACGATGGGCTAAAGCACTTAACAGACTATCTGATACTGTGCTCAGACTGACAAATCTCCCACCAAAACTACAGTTTCAGCCCAACCGCTCCCCCTTGCTCACACACCACTCCAAACTTAGTGAACACAAATTGTTTGTCAAAATGCCTCATCCAAACATTCCCAAAGTTGCACATTGATACTCCAAGTGTTCTACTAAATCAAAAACCCATTTCAAAGAATAGCCTTTCAGCTATTTGTTGCAACAAAAAGTATTGATTCTCTATAATTTTCTATAAATTTCAGCTTTTGTAACAGTTATTAACTATTGACATGTGCTCAAAAATGTTTTTTGTTACTTCACTAGCTTGCATGGATTGGTTCGTGGAGAGAACATGGAGCTCGGAAGGGACTCGGACACTGGAGGGCAGGTACATATACCATCCTCCCAGTCCCGTCGAAGTTTGTCGACATTGTTGGATTTCTGAATGATTCTCTTGACTTGTCTGTCATGGTGAGATCAGGTGAAATACGTTGTGGAGCTAGCACGCGCCCTTGCGGCCACAAAGGGTGTCTACCGAGTGGACCTTCTAACCCGTCAAATTTCTGCTCCAGACGTGCATTGGACCTACGGTGAGCCTGTCGAGATGCTCACCCGTCCAACGAATCAAGATGCATATGATAACGCATATGGTTGCGGAGCTTATATCATTCGGCTCCCATGTGGTCCACGGGACAAGTAAGTTCTACAAATTATGACATTTTGGAAAGAAATTTGTGTCATGGTACGACATTTTGCATCAAAGTGCTAGAACCAAGAATTTTGTGAAGCCATCTTTTCCATAGACTATAATTCTTCTATGCAATAGTTAGCTTTGTTCGAAAAATCTTTAAATGGCATCCGTAGGTTATTGTTCTTCTTTCTACCAGTTAAGTTTATGAGAGAGCATCAATCACATAATATGCCCAAAAAGAAGAATCTCAACCGAAAAAAAAAAAATTTGATTCCCATAAGCTTGTTATTCCTTCAACTTTTACTTTGCCAAGCTCGTATTGGGAGAATAGAATCTCCTCCCACAAGCATCTCGCAAAGATTGGTGTAGAGAGAAACATGGAAGACAAAGTACAGCATCTATATTATGCATCACTAAGCTCGAAAACTACGGAAGGAGAATCACAAACTCTAGAGAGTAGCATGTTGAAATCAAAAATTCGAAACTAGATCTCCCTTGTGACGCAGCTTCATGATTGAAATATTCGTGCTACATAAGTTCTCAGAAATCACAAATATTTCTGAAAAATATCAAATGAGAAGATTGTCTGAGCATATAACCTTGGCAAACATCAGATATAGCAAGAGTACTGAGCTAGTGTGACCATAATTTTTTTTTTTTTTTTATGGATTCATCGTTGTTCTTAGGCTTTCCCTTCACTCAGGTACATGCACAAGGAATCTCTATGGCCTCACATCCCTGAATTTGTCGACCGTGCCCTAGCCCACATAACCAACGTCGCCCGTTCCCTTGGTGAACAACACGCAGACTCCATTGGCAGCAATGCTAAGCCAACATGGCCATACATAATCCATGGTCACTATGCCGATGCTGCTGACATCGCTGCCCGCCTGTCAGGTTTACTGAACGTACCAATGGTGATGACAGGTCACTCACTAGGCAGAAACAAGCTAGAGCAGTTGGTGAAGCAAGGGAGGCTAAGCCGAGCTGATGTCAACTCTATTTACAGGATTGCCAGACGGATTGAGGCAGAGGAGTTTGGGTTGGATGCGGCTGAAATGGTTGTGACGAGTACGAGGCAGGAGATTGAGGAGCAATGGGGGTTGTATGATGGATTTGATGTCAGGTTGGAGAGGAAGTTGAGGGTTAGGAGGAGGAGGGGTGTCAGTTGTCTTGGCCGATACATGCCTCGGATGGTGGTATTGCTCTTTGCAGTTCTTATTTGAAATGTCGATCCTATAGCCTCTTCTTTTAGCTTTTTTCTTCTTTGTTATTATGTAGGTCATACCGCCAGGAATGGACTTCAGCTATGTAAATGCGCAGGATTTGTCAGAAGGGGATGGAGATCTCACGTCGTTGTTTGGGACCGACAGAAGCCAAAGCCGGAGAGATCTACCTCCCATTTGGTCCGAGGTCACACACCAATCTTTCTTATTTGCTTTATTCTTTGAGTATGGAGTTATATGTTGTGAGCTCAATAATTCAGTTGCGTGCCTGAAATTTGTTGAAGTATTTGATCGTATCACAAGAGATATTGCTGAAAAGTGTATACAGTGTAGCTTAAAACAAATATGTTCATCTGGTATTTACAGATATTGAGGTTCTTCACGAACCCTCACAAGCCTATGATCCTTGCATTGTCTCGGCCAGACCCAAAGAAGAATGTCACCACTCTTCTCAAGGCCTTTGGAGAGTGTCACGCGCTCCGGGAGCTTTCTAACTTGGTAGGAGCTCCATAACACTCCATTGCTACTACCTCACAGCCCTGATACGTCAAGTCATTATGTCGTCTAACCCGTGCTTTCTCTTGGTGCAGACTTTGATACTTGGGAACAGGGAGGACATTGAAGTGATGCACCAAAGCAGCACTGCCGTACTCACAACAGTCCTCAAGCTCATCGACAGATACGACCTCTATGGTCAGGTAGCCTACCCCAAGCATCACAAGCAGTCTGACGTTCCTGAGATCTACCGTCTTGCAGCCAAGACCAAGGGAGTGTTCATCAACCCAGCCCTGGTCGAGCCTTTCGGTCTCACACTCATTGAGGTATGTGGTAATGGGATTATGCCTGTCCTGATTCAATGTAGAACTGTTTAAAATTATCTCAGGACTCAATGGCATCTTCATATATATTTTTTTCAGGCAGCTGCTTATGGCTTGCCCGTGGTGGCTACTAAGAACGGAGGACCCGTCGACATTCTCAAGGTGAGACAAAGCAGTAAGAAGATCAATATGTAAAATAGTTAATTTCTTGGTTATTTCATATGGAAAGTGCTGACAGTCGCACGTTATTCAGGCATTAAACAACGGTCTGTTGGTAGATCCACACGATCACAACGCTATATCTGAAGCTCTTCTGAAGCTGGTCGCTGACAAGAGCTTGTGGCTGGAGTGTCGGAAGAATGGCCTCAAGAACATCCACCTCTTCTCCTGGCCTGAGCACTGCCGGAGCTACTTATCCCAGGTGGAGCACTGCCGCATGTCCCATCCCACGACTGGTCTTGACCTTGCACCGCGGGTTGAGGAGCCCATGAGTGAGTCTCTTCGCAACCTTGAGGACCTCTCCCTTCAATTCTCAGTCGACGGTGCTGATATAAAGCCTGGTGGAGATATAAACACTGCCCTACTAGAAGCCTACCGCCGTCATTATCCTGAGTGCGTGCACACTGCAGCCGACTGCACCTCCAGCCCCTGCAGGAGGCAGAAGATATGTGTGATCGCCGCCGATTGCTATGATTCCAGTGGACAGATTCTGCTCTCAGACCTGTCAGCTTTCATCGAAAGAGTGATGGGAGCTTGCAGCCCAGATGGACGTACTGGATTTGTGTTCTCGACAGGCTCTACGTTGGCTGAAACAATGGAGGCATTGAGGCATTGCAAAGTTGAACTTGGAACTTTTGATGCTTTGATATGCAGCAGCGGTTGTGAGGTTTACTATCCGTGGAAGGATCTGCATGCCGATGGGGACTACATTGCACATGTTGAGTACCGATGGCCTGGGGAGCATGTGAAGTCGTCTGTGCTGCGGTTTGCTAAGGTAGATGATGCAGCAGACGAGGATGTGACCGTCGATGAGTCTGCATGCACCTCTCATTGCTTTGCTTACTCTGTCAGACCTGGAGCCAAGGTAAGTGTACTTCATGGTGAAACTTAGGAGTAGACTCGCAACTGCCTTGATTTGCATGACAAATAAGATAGTTGGTACTCGTATTGGATAACTCAGTAATATGCCCTGAAATCTAGACATATCAGTGTATCTGCCCGGAGACAGAGTGGCAAAAATTTGTATCTTACATCTACAAAAATTTTCTTGCAGGCTCAGAAAGTTGATGCTATTCGTCAAAGGCTTCGAATGAGGGGTTTCAGATGCAACCTCATTTACACACGGGCCTGCACCCGCCTAAACGTCATTCCACTCTTCGCATCGAGAGCTCATGCGCTAAGGTTAGGACCCTACACCGCATCTCTCAAGCAATTTTAGCAGACTTGTACATTATGATACTAGTCGTCCTAGAGTAACTATTTTGATCATATGTTGGCAGCAGGTACCTATCCATCAGATGGGGATTCGATCTGTCGAAGGTGACAGTATTCGTCGGAGAGAAAGGAGATACTGATCATGAGGAGCTACTTCCGGGCATCCATAAGACATTGATTCTCAAAGGATCGGTCCATCATGGAAGCGAGAGGCTCCTGCGAGATGAGGAGAGCTACAAGACTGAAGATGTGGTACCAGCGGAGGGCCTGTATATAGCCTCTCTGGCCGAAGGAATGGGCCCTCAGGGGATCTCTGGTGTCATAGAGAGCATCGGAGAAAAATCATAATTCTAATGACTGCAAATAACAGAACACAGTGGTCTTTTCACCGTTACAGATGACAAAGGGGAGTTGGTGTGTAATTTGAAGCAAGCATACGTTTTATTTTTTTTGAAATAAAACGGCGGGTGGAAGCCCTCCGTGTTCCATTAGTAAGGGGATAACAGAACCATACAAGAGTAATATAGTTCGATCACTTCAAATGAGTGATTCATAATACAATACTTGCACGAAATAAAATAGAAAAGATACATAAGTGTAACACCAGGTCCAGAGGACAACTCTTCTTGTAGAGTGGCTGTTTTGTAGGGTGAGGGATGCCAATCAAGTTTGGTCAGGTGAATCAAGGTTATCTGCCGAGAATCTCTCTGATATATGTATGCGCTCCTTGTTGGAAGGTATATCTGTCCATATAAAAAAGTCATGCAAGATTAGACGGGTGCAAGTATGTAGGGAGCGGATAGTAGAATTAAAAATTCTACTATTTCTTTCCATCCAAACATTCCAACACAAACCTGCAGTTAGTGTTCTGGCGTGATTGGTTGTATGGCTTGTTAAGCTTAGTCTACCCTTATGCAATTTTCCTCCTCCATGTTTGGGTTGCTCCCAAGAATTCTTGCACAGTGGATCCAAAGATGATTAGTGAAGTGACAGTTTAGTAATAAATGGGTGGTGGATTATCCATTTTTACTACAGAGGACACAGAAATTTGGACCTGCCCAGCCTCATCTTTGTAATGCTGGCCATATGAGTAGGGCATTCATATGGGCTAGCCAGAGAAATATCCTAAATTTCAGTGGGTATTTTGTATTCCATATCCAACTTGTGTCCTTAATGTTGACTCCACTATACATAAAATGATGGTATGTGGACTTTACTGAGAATTCTCCATTTCTGTTCCATCTCCATATTGGTTGATCATTATTTGTCTCGGCTGGTGCTATTTCATTTAGGATAGACCTTAGTTCTCGGGTCTGTCTCCTCCAATATTGATGTGGGACGTGTTAGATTAAGTCGCCGTCTCGCTCTTCCCCATTGGGAGGCAACAACTGCATCTTTATTGCGAGATAGTTCAAATGCTGCAGGGAATAGAATTTTGAGAGGGATTTGTGTACACCACCGATCGTGCCAGAATGCAATCTTTCGACCATTGCCTAGTTTATATTGTAAACTAGTCCAGACTATGTGTTTGGTCTTGATCACCCCTTTCCAGAAGTGTGATGAAGTTGGAGAATTTCTGGTATTTTTAGACCATGTATTATTTCGGGAACAGTATTTGGCATGCATGAGTTTCTGGAGGCTTCCCTCTGGACGAGTGAGTAAGTACCACCACCACTTAACCATTGGCATAAGTTTTATTTTGTTTGACAAATAATATCAAAGTATAGGAACTCGATTTTGGATATGTTTTTTGGGCGAAGAGTAATTTTCGTCGCATTTGTTCATCTTGTTAAAGTCGTAACATTTGTATCAAATCCTTCCATAAAATACTTAATTTGAAACAGTTTTTATTCTTCTTCTTCTTCCCATATTCACAGAGAGGAGCTACAACAACAACAAAAACTAAGCATTTTATTCCAAGTATTTGGGGTAGGCTATATGAACCAAAAAGAGAATCACGCCGGATCAATCACTTTGATATTCCTTCTTCATTCATTTCTATCAGGTAATATCTCTTTATTTAAACATCTAGACTCCATATTTTTGCGTATCACCTCCATCTATGTATTCTTCGATCTTTTTTTTGTTCTTTTAACTTGTCATATATTGATAAACTCCCCTTTTCGAATTGGTGCGCTTGTAGGCCTACATTGCACATGACCAAACCATCGTAGGTGATTTTTTCGCATCTTCTCATCGATGAAAGATACATCTATTTTAGCACGAATATTTCTATTTCTTATTTTACTGAGTTGATATCCTAAATCAATCTACTTGATGCAAATTAGAAAATACTGAATGGTGTTCTAAATTGATTACAGGTATCTTACCACCCAACTTGGGACTAAAGAGTAACAAGTCAGGCCACTGCGATTAGAGGTCGGTGACAATAAGAAATTTATTTTAGAAACATGGGCTATTGCAAAAAATGCCTACTAAACCAATTAAAGAAGTACCATTTATGTTCCCGAAGTTCCAGAATTATCAGTCATTTCTCTCACTTTTCTCTAGAAAACTTCCCTAAGCTTTTAGATGAAAAACAAATTTCTTATTGCCAATGTCACTGAAAATTAAAACCAAAATTTCAAAAATAGTATTAAATCATATTTTGTTATCAATTTGTCTGAAAATATATATTGGTTATAATTTCAAAAGTTAAATAGTAAAAAATAATAAAATAATACTTTGTCACTAATAGTAAATGTGTGAGGAGAGAACTGTGAAAATTAATATTTTAAATTTAATAGAAAGTTTACATTTCAATTTTTTTGGGAAAAGTCCAACTTATGAAGTACCTATTATGTAAATTACACTTCTGTAAGGACTTTATTGAACAAATGAACTGAGGTAAAGACGGGAGTTTCCAAAGGAGCTTTGGAGCACATGCTAGTGAGACCACTTTTCAACCGTCCGGACTCCCAAACGAAAAATAAACTAGATAACAAAAAATAAACTATCTAGTAGGCTCATTAGAAAAAAGGGGTATTTACTGGTTTGTCCCTCAAATCTTTATATATTATGATTTTGCCTCCAAAATCTTCATATTTAGGATTTTACCCCTCAAATCTCATAAGTTACAACTATTTAGTCCCCTCTCTAACACAGTTAAATATTTTACCATTTTACCTATCTTTTCCTCTTCTATTTTCCTCCTCTCTTCTTCTTCTCTCTTCCTCCTCTCTTCTCCTTTTCTTCATTATTTCTCCTCTCTTCTTTCTCCTATCTTCTTTCAGTATTTAACTGTGTTAGGGAAGAGAGGAGAAGAGAGGAGGAAGAGAGGAGAAAGAAGAGAGGAGAAATAATGAAGAAAAGGAGAAGAGAGGAGGAAGAGAGAAGAAGAAGAGAGGAGGAAAATATAAGAGGAAAAGAGGGGTAAAATGGTCAAATATTTAACTGTGTTAGAAGGGGACTAAAGGGAAATTCTATTTGCACCCGGTATTTTACTCTTGATGCACGGTTTTGAAACTTATAAATAATTACAAGTTTGCCATTATTTTTTTGGACTAAGTTACCCTTATAAATTATAAATTAAAACTTCTTAAAATTTGAAACTACTACTCATCGTCTTTCTCCTCTATTTTCTCTCTGAAAACCCTAAATATTTTTTTTTTTGGTATTTAATAAAAACATATCTTCTACAAAATCATCAATTTGATTTCTTGACCTCTTAAAATTTTTACATTAACGTTTCTGAAAAGATTAAAAGAATTTTAAATTCTTTGATTTCACCGTGACAAGTGAAATTTGGTTTTGGAATTTGAGTTTGAGTTTTATTATGCAAATGAAAAATTCCAATATGTAATTGGTGTCAAAGAACAAATTTAAGATATGATTTGAATTTTTTTTAGGTTTTATGCACATTTGTTTGAAATTTATCGTTAATTAGCTTTCTGTTACGGGAGAGACTTCGTTTGCTGGTCGGGTTTTAATACCCGACCAACACGTTTATTGGTCGGGTATTAATACCCGACCAAAATATTTGAGGAGGGGTATTTTGGAAAAAAAATTGGGTGCAGGGAGTAAAATGATAGTATTTCAAAAT
The DNA here is from genome assembly GCA_036321105.1 of Dracaena cambodiana. Classification (NCBI taxonomy): domain Eukaryota; kingdom Viridiplantae; phylum Streptophyta; class Magnoliopsida; order Asparagales; family Asparagaceae; genus Dracaena; species Dracaena cambodiana. Next base: position 29,835,005 of record JAYEPQ010000019.1, read on the forward strand.
AGGAGTTTGTGTAAAGAATATTTAGGGTGCCAAGAGTGAAATGCAGTGCGCAAATAGAATTTCCCGGGACTAAATTGTTGTAACTTATGAGATTTGGGGGGCTAAATTCTAAATATGAAGATTTGGAAGGCAAAATCATAATATATAAAAATTGAGGACAAACCAGTAAATACCCCTAGAAAAAATATTGTGCTTCTTTGGAAACGCTCGTAAAGTCGGAGTTTCCAAAGAAGCACACATTTTTCCCGGTGGACCTGATTAACAACTGCTGTCGCCGTAAATTGGACTCACTGGGAAAAGTAGTGTGCTCCTTAAGAAACTCTTTTAAAGTCTAGGGAAGTTCTAAAGGAGCACACTACTTGCGTAGTGAGCACACCTTACACCTTACTTAGTGCGCAGGAGTTTTTTTATCCGCACACCCCTCTTTTCCGTTTGCCCTGCTTTCTCTTCGTAAGCACAGTAAAACTTTTATTTCCAAACCGACAATCTCATCTCTCTATCTCCTTCACTCCGACCTCCACCAGCAACAGCTATACATAAATCCGCATTCAATGTCATTGCAGGCCACATGAGCACTGCACAGAAAATAAATAACTTTAGGGGATCTAATCGCAAATATAAATAATACTAATTGAAATCTAATCAGGAATGATATATAATACCATCCATAATCTAACTTCAGATAATATATAATACTAACTGGAATCCAATTTCGAATATAAATATTCTTTTGGAGATAAGTAGGTTGAAAACAATGAGATTAATGTTTAAATAAATAGATGACAAACTGGCTGCATAAACCAAATTTGGGGAGTGTGCTCACTAAGATAAATGGTGTGCTCCGTTCGGAATTCCCTAAAGTCTAAGCTTTGGTCGTTTGGGGAGATGGAAACCTGAGAAAGAACCATGCGGGCGCAATGGCGACGCCAGCGGCCTCCCCTTCTCGCTTCAGCGTCCAATAAAAAGCTCCCCTTTTCAAAAACCCCCTCCAAAAGACTCCTCAAATTCATTCCAGCCCTCGTCGTCGTCGCTCTCCTCCCTCCAATCTTCTTCCATTTCCGCCTCAAGCACTTTCACCAGGTACCCACCTCCTCCCAAAACCCTAAAGAACCAATCTTTTTTCGATTAAAACCCTAAAGTTTGAATCTTTTTGCTTGTATGTGGTCCAGATGCGACTGAAGAAGTGCGGGTGGCTTGCGAACCCACCTCTCGTCTGCGCTCATGGCGGCGATTCCAGCAAGGCCGCTCCCAACACTGTAAGCATTTTGATGTTGTTATCAAATTTTTTTGTTTTTTTGTTGATCTGTTTCGCATTGTGTTGTTTGTGCTAATAGATGGATGCGTATCGGATTGCGATTGATTCTCGTGTGGATTGCATTGAGATTGATGTGTCTCGATCTCTCGATGGAGAATTGTTTGCTCTTCATGATAGGTATCTTGTAATTTATTTTATTTCATTTTATTTTACGTTTGAGATTTGTTTCGGTACCTGTAGACCTAATTCTGGCAATGACAGGCAGGGATCTGCAGCGGATGTCCAGTAACGGTACCGTTAGAGTCGGTTACATGAGCAAGAAGGAGGTGAGGGATCTTTGTGCCCTTTTATCGGTTGAAGGAGTGAGTTCATATATTCTTGTGATGATGTAGACATTTTGAAATGTACTTGATCGATGAACATACTGCATATTGAGAAACAGACAGCCACTAATAGGTCATCTAATTGTATTTCATCAGAGATGAAAGTAATACAACTTACCTACGAGAATTATGTACAAAAGTTGAAAAAAAAAAAAAAAAAACAAGGAACAAGCTTAGAAAGGGAAGAAGTCCATAGAGCAGCAAACATATTTAACATTGGTAGGATTAAGATTATCTTGATCATTATTATGCAAATGGATTGGTTGTTTACTTGTTTTGATAATATGTACATGATGTCTTGTACAACTGAAGACTTAGGCATGCACCTATAGTTCATTTAAAGATAAGTATGCGGAGTCAATTGCACATGTTGAAGTGCGCAACAATGGGCAGTCCAACATGCTTAGACGAGTATCAACACGAGCAAAGTTATAGGCAAAGGTCTTAAATATTAACCGCTAATAATACTTATTGTGAATATTGTATTGGATTGTTAGGTATCCTATAAGATATAAACCCTATAATTTGATACAGATTTTTTCCAATACTACTGATATATTTTACTAATATATCTAATACTGGCACTAAGATAAATATGGCATTGCCTATTCTCAATAACATAAATCTTCAATTGTCAATAACAATGGTTTTTGAGATTTTAAACCTTGGATATAGTGAAATCTTTAAATAGATACAGTGATGCACGTCAAAATGCATAGAACTTCTTTATAAGCTATATGCATAATAAAACCGGATATTAAACTTGTATATGCTTTATGCATAATATAAAACCAGATATAAAATTTGTATATGCTATATGCATATATAAAACCAGATATGAAATTTGTCTTGATACTAATACTCATATAGCAACTTAGCAACTGACAGATGCAACCATTTGCAAATTTAGTTCATGTCTATGCTTATTTAACAGATCTCTTTGAGTGAAGTTAAAGATCTAATACTTTAAATTTGGATTGATGATGTTATATGTGTAATTACAAAATTATTTTCTTGTGTAACAATGTAAAGTTACGAGTCATCCAACAGTCTACGCACCAAAACTCCTCCATTATTCCAAGTCCCATCCACTGATCCAATTGGTAGGTGTAATTACTGCATATGAATAACTCAAGCATGTAGGAATCCCCTACTACTTAAGCTATATTGCCTACAATGTGGAAGGTGTGCATATTTTTGGCCATTAGGTCTGTTTTCTTTCAGCACCCTTGTAGACTGCTTGGAATAGTTTTCTTAATAATTCATGATAGACATTTAGGATGTGTTTGGATATTTTAAAATATTTAAATTGGATTATTTTAATTTTTTGCGGATTTAAAATTTATAGGATTTTAGGGAATCTTTATATTTAGTTTGAAAACTATAATAAAGTAGAAATAAAACCATGTGAATATGAGAGAGCACGAATTTAGAAATTTCTAATCTGAACAGAAATTTCTAATATCATGAATTTATGAGATCTCCATATTCTTTTGTGTATCCAAACACCAAAAAAGTATCGTGAATTAATTTTTTCCAAAGTCCAACTAAAGTCTTGTAATTTTATGATTTTGTTGGACATTCAAACGCAGCCTTGATTACAAGAATTGCTACCTGTATGATATTTCATTTTCCTTTAAGGAAAGTACAGTCTTGTCCTCAATCTCTTAGCCTTTCGTTGCTAATTGATATTCCACGTAATGGATAGTTTCCTTTCCCCTATCCAGTTCATATTGATGTTATACAAGTAATATTCATAAGTTGTACTCCATGATCTCAGAATATTGCTCAAATAATATCATCATGGATTTCACATGGCATGACGTTAGACAAGATAGCCTTAGTTACCAGTTTCTTAATGTAAGCACTGAAACTATTTCACGAGTTTTTGCTTTGAAGAGGTCCTTTTTATTTCATTTGAAAATTTTCCTGAGAAAGGAGAAACATCTTTTGAAAGAACATTGTTTTTGTTTGTATTGTAGATAAAGGAGCTGGATGCAGGCTTCCAGTTGAACTCAGAGTTTGGCAACCAAAAAGTGCCTACCATAGAGGATGCTTTAACAGTAATCATTTTTAACCCGTCTCTTTCTTTCTTTCTTTTTTCCCTTTCAGTTAATATGTCAGCAGCAGTAAGAATGAATTATCTTGCAGTTGGTATCAAGCTCAGTTAGGCAGGTGATTCTTGATGCCAAAGTTGGGCCTCCCTCATACGAGAAAGGCTTAGCAAAGGATATCTTGTCTGTGGTGAGTCATTAATTGTTGAACTGATTGTGTGTAATTCTTTGTAACGAGCTGTAGTTGTGTTGGTGCTACAGCTGCCTTCCAACTTGCGTAACTTAATGTACCAGTACCAGTTACCATCAATCGGGCAACTGCCTAAGGTTAGGCTAAGGGATTATGGGTTAGGTTGAAATACAAGAGAACGTCAATTTCTGTTTAGCTAGGATGACTAGTAAGAGCTTGGGGGATTGTCCTTTAATAGTTTGAGTATTTTGCTCGGCGTGGTTGGTGTTTAACCTACCAAAAGACACAGCTTATTAGGCAGAAATCCAAAACCATTTGTCCTAGTTAATCGCTATCTAAAAACAATGCATGCTTCGTTGGATGTGCAGCAACACTAAAAAAGATAAAGTAAGAAATGAGGATATTCGTGCTAACATAGACTATCTCCCATTAAAGAAAAGATGCGAGAAAATTGCTTACGATGGTTTGGTAATGTCGACGTAGATCTACAAATGCACCAGTTCGACAAGGGGAGCTTATCAATGTAGAACAAGTTAAAAGAGCGAAAAAAAATACCAAAGAAAACGTGGATGGAGGTGATACGAAAAGATATGGATGCTAGAGGTTTAAATGAGAAATATCACTCAATAGGAAAGAATGGAGAAGGATAATCAATGTGATCGAACCGACGTGATTCTCTTTTGTTTCATGTAGCCTACCCTAAGTACTTGGGATAAAAGACTCAGTAGTTATTGTTGTAATTAGCTATCTAAGATCAAAAATCATAGTGAGCCATTCCTAAGGTTTTTACACTTTAGAACACTTTTTAACTATAAAAAATTCTTAAGAAATTAAGGCATCAAGCCTGACTAACCTTTAATGTGTGGGACCTTTCAAAGTCGATATGCTGCTCGCCCCAAGCCAAATGCCAGTTATTTGAGCCACTTCGGCACATAGAATTTTGGGCAATTTCTTGTACCTGCTACCCTTCCGACAAACTTCCTTTCAACATTGCATATCCTATGGAAGCTTGATTCTTTTACTAGGAACTTCTTATGCTTTTTAGCATCTTTTTCTCAGCATCTAAGAGCCGCATTGTAGAGAATTGGTATCCTGTGTTAAATTGATTAAGGACGTTTCTTATTATTGTGGATTTCTTTCTTTTTGTTCATACACAATCTTAATATTTATGTTTATCAAAAGGTTGAACCTCAATATTTATGTCATACTCTATTAGTTGCCCCATTAAGCTGCATTTTCCTTCTGTTTCAAATTTAAATTAAATGACTATAATCAACAAGTATTTTCTTAATTTAATCTAAGTTTAACTATTGGGCAACGTTTGCAGGTTATGAGAACTAACTGCAAGAATTGTTTAATCTGGGCAAAAAGTGACATAATAGGGAGAGATGTGATCAAGTTTACACGGGACGTTCCTGTAAGACATTTTTTTATTGCAACATTGATTTCTCAAAGTTGCTCGAAGTCTGATCAGGTACATGGCTGCCTCTTCTACCACAGGTCGGCTACATTATCATGAAGGATCCTTCAACTGGTACCATAAGTAAGTTACTGAGGATGAACGGTGCAGGAGTTGCTGGGGTCTACCACCCTTTGATTGATGAGAGGCTCGTGAGGATTCTGCACGGGTAAGTTCACTTCATTCCCGTACCACTTGGCTTCCAGCAAGGTTTTAAATATCGGTTATAACTGATAGATTGGAAATTTTATAGCGGTTATCGTTATTGGGGATATTTTTCAAATATCGGATGTCAATATCGGAATGTAAATATACATGCATATATCATAAAAAATAAATATAAATAAGATAATTCATGATGATACATATTAAAAAACTATATAAAGCCTCATATATAAACAAGTTTAGGATATATTTATCTCGACAATTTTTATTAAACCGATAAATCCATAATTACTAGCCAATTGTAGAATCTTCATAAATGATAATTAGATCATGCAATAATAAAATAAGATCAACAAATATATAAACTTTTACGCTATGAAAGAAGAAAGAATAAATACTTTAATGTCACATATTCATATCATGTTCACAAGTCCATATTAAAATCATAAATTGATAGTCCAAATGTCATGCAAGTAAAACTATAATTTTAGAAGTTATAAATTCAACTCAACTTATTTTCGGTAATTTCGGCCGCTATTTTGCATTTAATATTGTGGCCAATATCGGCTTGGATCCAATATTACCACGCCATTTTTCTAAAAACGCTAAATACTATGAAACTGTTTATATCGTTGTGTTTTATATTGAGAAACACAATATCGGCCGCAATATCGATGTTGCGGCTGATATTTAAAACACTGGCTTCCCCTAAGAATTTAACCCTAAGAATTTAACGAATTTGCCTGATGGGGCTTGTGGTGCAACAGGAAAGGGAAGAAAGTCTATGCTTGGACGGTTGACAATGTTGACTCAATGCGCAGACTGGTGTTTGAGCGTGTCGATGCCATCATCACTGGTCATCCTTCTCGGCTCCAGCACCTGATGGCGAATATGAAAACGGAGTGTCTTGAGGACGGCTTTCCTTTACCTTGACAAAGGCAACATACTGAAAGTTGTTACATATTAGAAACTAGTTACACATCCATGTTTGTATCTAATTGTTTGTACAATTGGGTCACTCAAAGGGTCACCTTGTGCTTATAGAATGGGCAGTGAAAGCAATTGTATTCAGTATTATTTGTCATCATAAGGATTGAAATTATGGAAGTGATGATGAATTTGTTAGCGAGGGAATTGCAAATACAATTCATGATAATTGGGATGCTTCATTCGATTGGATGGATTCAAATACTTTGTGTTTGTTCTGGGCATTTATATTTTCAATCTTAACTATTCAAGAAGATTTTGTGTATTTCTTCGAAGTGGGAAAAATAAAACTTGAAAAACAATTAAAAATACTGAAGTACTGCATTACTTTCATGCATACATTCATTTCTTCCTTGTGTATGCATACATTCAACGGTTTTTTTTCTTTTTTATGTAGAATAGTAAGCATTTAATCTCTTGCATTTCATTAGTAGGTATTTAATGAAACTATATACAGTTCAAGGATCAGTCCTTACATGTTCTATTCAAACTTTTTAATAAAATATAAATAATATTATTTTAAAAAAAATTTAAAATTTTAAATAAGACGGACTAAAAACCTTGCTGAGTAGCCTTCAAATTTACCACTCTTGCAATCCACTTTCTTTGACCAAAACTCAAGAGTTTGCCAACAATAGACATCCCTTGTGTCTGTTAAATGTAACATCGCAAGTTAAGGGGCCTAAAGTTAGGTCCCATTCTTTTTCTTCCAACTGATTGCCGACGGAGCTACGGGAAATTCTAAATGCGCACCGCATTTTACTAGTGAGCACCGCATACTACATAGTAAAGTGATTTACACCATAGGGGAAAATGGTGCTCACTAGTAAAATATGGTGCCCATTTAGAATTTCCTCGAAGCTATGCGTTATTTCTTCTGTTGTCTTAGTTTGTTTCCTTATTTTGTCCAAACTGGCGCCCTCTGCTCATTTCTAAAACTGCCTTCTTCCTTCTCCAGCTCTCTCGGTTCTGTTGCCCCTTCGGAACACGTTTGCATCTACAATTAGGAGTCTGTTACTGTTGCCTGTTGGCCAAGAATTCTCTTCATGAAGGCAGCCTTTGTTTTCTTGTCGTAGTTGATGGGATCATCGTACATAAATAGTTATCGAGGCACATTTATACGTTGAGTACTAGCTTCTTTCTCATAGAAACTATCTCCGATCTAGATACCATGAGTTGTTAGGATTTATTATCTCAACTCTCTCTGCTGATTCTCCTTCCTCTCGACAAATTCATTGGGCGGAGAACTTGAAAAAGGTGACATCTACAAGGAGATATTAAGGTGAGCTTTTTCTTTCTCATAATTATATATAGATTGTTTCTTTCCAATGGTGAGCTTTTTCTTTCTCATAATTATATATAGATTGTTTCTTTCCAATGATTTTGTTTTAGCAATAGATCTTTCGATGAAGAATTAATATATATGGGTTTTTGGATGTACATAGGTAGGAATTTCTTTTTTTGAAATAGGAAATAATTTATCTAAATTTATATACTTTGGATTTTCCGGGGAAAAAAAAATTTATTTATGGGTTTTAAAATAAGAATTTAACTAATTCTAATCGATAAATTCAGATATATAAGAATCAGTGTATATACGATTTTTCAACTAGAAGTAGCTTGTGAGTCATTGATCATTGATCTCTTCTGCAAGAAATGTCGTAATTTATAAATTTTTATGCTATTGAATTCTTCTCAATTTCATAAATATTAATGGAATTCAACAAAAGTATCTTTCGGTTTAATTAAAAAATAATCCATTAATTTTATGCTTTTCTATATGGGTCGTTTGAGAAATTCTAACTTCTTTTTTTAAAAAAAGACAAAGGCAACAAAATGTTATTTTTTTTATTTCGATAAAAATATAAAATAGTACAAGCGGAATTAAAATTTTTTTTTTTTTCTTAAGACAGGAAAATATCAAGACATTACAAATTATGTCACGTTTAAATCTTTGTCATAGCAATCTTAATTCTTCTATATTTGTTTTGGTTTTACATTTTAAACTAATATGAAAAAAAAAACAATTAAAATATGATATCCTAATAAATAATACTAAAGCCTTGTTTCTATAGTTAGAAGATACTTGCTAGACTCACCTCTCTCATTCTTTGACTCTTTTTGTTCTCTCTACCCTTCAATTTCTTGCACAGATTCTTATCTTGGTTTGATTGTTTTCTGAGCTAATTTCATACATAGTCAAAAAAAAAAATTTCTCAAAAATAAATAAAAAATCATATATAGTCAAATATTATTGACTAGATTTTTTTCATTTCTCAAACGTTTTTGCGCTTCTAATTCAAGAGACAATGACTGAATTAGTTTAGATTCAACGGAGTATTTGTCAAGTCATACAAGCAAGCCAAGTCACCTTGATGGAAAACTCTAAGATCTTAACAAATGTAGTAGAAAGAGAAGTTGCATTTTTGTTAGGACATTTGTCTGTAATGGGGAATATATTTAAATGCAACTCTTAGCCTTAGAATATATATATATATATATATATATATATATATATATATATATATATATATATATATATATTGGATTATTGTGAGTTGTCGGCTCATGAAAAGTGACATGAGCTAGCGGTAAAAATATAATGATCCAATGATTTTTCTTCTTTTCTTCAATTTTTTTTTACAATTACTATCTCCACCTATTATGATCAAAATATTATTGTGATTTTTCTTCTTTCCTTGACTTCTTTCGAATTAAATTTTATAAATTATGGAGTCTATTTACCCTTTTATTAAGTGTATACAAAATATTTTATTTATTGAAAACAATAAATTTTGTATTAATTTGATGGAGAACTAAATCAAAACTAAAACCCAAAAAATTAGATATGAGTGAACCATAGGAAGTCGAGATCATAATATAAAAAAAAAAAATTTAAAAAGATTATTGAAGATAATAGAAATGAACTGTTGCTTAGCTAAATTGCGTGAGTTATCAGCTCATTTATATTTCTCGCTATATATATATAGAGAGAGAGAGAGAGAAGAGATGAGTTGTGTGATCTACGAAGCAACTCAAACTGCAATGCTTTTGCTTGAACGCAATACCATTCCTCTCTTATCCCCTCCTCTCTCATGATTGCGTATTGGCTGATGAGGTATGATGTCATATTTTCTTTTTCCTGCTAAAAGTGCAATATATTCACTTTTTTTTTTTTTTTTTTTTGAACAAATGTTGCATGGGGAACTCACACTTAGGATGTGTTGAAGTTCAGGCAGAAATAATTTATCAAAACTGATCTGAATAAGCAAAATCAAACCGAACTGAAATAATTCAGTCGGTTTTCAGTTATAAAAATATATGTATAATTGTATAATTATATAAAATACATATGTATATAATACATAGACATTAAATTTAACACGAATTTGATACTTATGATATGCTTAGTAAAATGATTAAAGATTAATTTTTAAACAAATTATTCATAAAATTAGAATTGAATAAGAACTGGTTTCGGTTTTCATTTTTAATCAGTTCGGTTCAATTTAATTTTGTCAAAATCAGCAAAAACCCACCAAAACCAACACTACAATCCCATTCTTTTGCTGCTAAATCATGACTTAGGGCTAGCTTCAAATATTGTCGGTTCAATCGCCCAAACATAATAAAGATTTTTATATTTTTGTTATTTATAGCTTTTTTCCAAATTCTTTGGGATTTTATAACATTTCTATATATATATTGCATCCGAGATAAAAACATGCATCTAAAATCAACCTCTTTATTTCTTGAGCAGACACTATCCAGTCTTCTTACAACCTCAAAATTTTGCCCAAGCATGAGGAAACCATCAGACCCAACAACAAGCCCACAAACCCAAGGCCCATCAACAACATTTGTACAAACAGACGCAAACTCTTTTAAAGAGCTTGTTCAGCGGCTCACCGGCCCAAATGATGAATCTTCGGCCCAAGCGCCTTCAAGCGACTCTTCCCCACCCCTGAGGATCGCTGGAGTAAGAAGGCCTCTATTCAAGCTCCATGAGAGAGGGCAGGGTTCGCGATCGAAGCTCGCAATAATACGGCCCAAGTCACCTTTAACTCCTTTAATGGGCTTCTCATCAAGCAGCCTATCAGGCCTCGTCTCTCCTGCTGCTTGCCTATCTGAGCTTAAGTTAACTGATGAGACGAGCCCAAAAATGTCGACTCAGGGCTTGAATGAGGAGGCGGAAGAGAGGGCCATTAAGGAGAGAAGGTTCTACTTGCATCCATCGCCTCGGGGCTCTAGGCCCGCGAGTTCAGAGCCCAAGTTGCTTCCCTTGTTTCCACTCAGTTCCCCAAGCCCAAAGCCCGTTGGACCCTGATCTAGTTTCTTTGGCTACCCGGTTGTGGATAATTGTCGTGATTCTTTTTGGAGCAGTGATTGTAATAGAGGTTATCCAAGAAATAATAATGAGTTTCTCTGTATGAGAACAATGGAAGTGAGTTGAAATTAATTATAAAATTAACAGTTTTTAATGAATATCATATTATATATTCATTAGATATAAAGATCAATAACTAAAACTCATCAGATTTGATCTTAAAAAAAGTTTAGAAAATGAAAATCATGATAAAAAAGAAATAATTTTTTGAGACGAATTCGTAAGTAAATTTCCTCAAAACTCCATTACATGTATCTTCATAAAAAATCCAAACTGTCTACCTTATTATACACAATTTATTAGGTCACGAATAAAAATTCAAGTCAATTTGAAATTTTTTAGGTATCCAAAGTGTCTCCAATAAGAATTACTTGTGGAGGTTCATTTAAATCCCAACATATAGGATATATATGGTCAGATATATCAAAAATACATAAATTTTTTATATTATTATTTTGGGGTATTTACTGGTTTGTCCCTCAAATCTTTAAATATTATGATTTTACCCCCTAAATCTTCATATTTATAATTTTGCCCCCCAAATCTCATAAGTTACAACAATTTTGCCTCTTTCTCTAACTTTCCCAAACACAGTTAATTTTTTGACGATTTTACCCCTCATTTCCTCTTTTATTTTCCTCCTCTTCTTCTTCTCTCTTCCTCCTTTCTTCTTCTTTTCTTTATTATTTCTCCTCTCTTTCTCCTATCTTCTTCTTCTCTTTTCCTCCTCTCTTCTCATTTTCTTCATTTTTTTTTTTACTCTTTCATGTTCATATTTTCCTCCTCTCTTCTTATTTTCTTCTCTTTTTTTACTTGAGATAATTGATTTGGTGAACTAGAGGAAAATGCATGACATGAAAGAGTAAAAAAATGAAGAAAATGAGAAGAGAGGAGGAAAAGAGAAGTAGAAGAGAGGAGAAAGAGAGGAAAAATAATGAAGAAAATAAGAAGAAAGGAGGAAGAGAGAAGAAGAAGAGTAGGAAAATAAAAAAGGAAATGAGGGATAAAATGGTCAAAAAATTAACTGTGTTTGGGAAAGTTAGAGAGGGGGCAAAATTGTTGTAACTTATGAGATTTGAGGGGCAAAATTATAAATATGAAGATTTGGGGGTAAAATCATAATATTTAAAGATTTGAGGGGCAAACCAGTAAATACCCCTATTATTTTTAAACTTGAATATCATAACTATCAGTTCGGATCATCCATATAAATCTTTTATATTAAAATTTAAAACGTCTCGTAGATAATTTTATAAGGAGATATTTTAGATTCATTCATATGCAATTTCATATATTTTAATTTTGATTTAGACTCTACCAGATTGGCATAAATTTAACAGTTTTTTATAATATTTTGTATCCAATTAATGGAATGATAAATAAGCTCTAAAATATATATATATATGATTAGATAGAGATTATGAGCCCGAAAAGAAATAAAAATAAAATAAAGAATTACTATATTTTAAATTGATTTAAGTCCATGGAGAAGAATTAGATTTGGGATCTTTTTTTAAATTATTTAAGTTAAAATACATTCATCTATTGGATTAAATTGAAGATATGATCATCTTCTCACCATCTCTTTGGATCAAGTGTAAAGGCATCAGCAATCTCTGCCTATAATTTCTTACTCTTTTACAGCAATAAAAAAAAAAAAAAGAGAGAAAAAAAGAAAAAAACAGATAATCAAATTAACAAATTAAACCTCTGTCGTCCTTGACATTTTTGTCTGTATACCCTCACAGTTTGTTACTGCCAGCAACAGAAGTAGAAGTAAAAAATAGAAAATCAAAAAGCATTTAAAGCAATAATCTATGAGAAGAAGAAACTCAACAAAAAGGCGAGATCTTTTTGGGCTCAATTGCTGAAAGGTTCGATTTTGATTCAAGGGCTTCTTCTATCAAAGCTTAGAGACCATGTCGAATTGTAAATTGGGGGTGATGCAGTCGCTCAACAACAAGATTGTCGATCCTTTGCTTCAGATCGTTAAGAGGTATTTGAATTGGGTCATTTCGCTGTCCATTTGATTGCCCAGATTAGTTTCTGTGAGGTTTTTGATTGGATCTTTAGTTTTTGGGGATACCCATTGATTTTCCGTCGATTTCATTCTGTAATCTCTATTAAAGGGGCCATCTTGGCTCAGATTTTCCTAATTTTTTACTGAAAAGATCAGCCTTTTCTCCTTTTTAAGTTTGTTGTTCTTTAGAAACTATTTCCCTTTTCTTAGGATCACCTCATTGGAAAGTTTTAAGCTTTTTTATATCTTAGCCTCTCTGTTTAATAGTGTAAATATTTAGATATTTATTTTGCTTTAACGGGGAGCAACTTCGTAAAATTTCTTGGTTGTGTCTTTTCGATAGGGGAGCAGAACCAAAGCTACTGGCATTTTCTACTGCTGTTGGCATAACAGTGGGAGTCTTCCCCATTTGTGGTAAGAAATATTTATCCAAGTCTATTTGTAGATACTTAGGAGTCACATAACGCTGTGTTGTAACAATGAACTCCTATCTCGAGAGCAATGCGAATAAGTAATATTGATACTGTTAAAACACTGCTTGAATTGAGCGAAGCCAGTTTTGAGTATCGGGCGATAAGTATTGCTAGTATCATATCGGACTTTGAGGATTCTGATACGGTATAAACTCGATAATATCAGTATTTGATATTGTTATTGTTGCTTATATTTTTACCGACTTATCAGATATTGTCTATATGATATGTTATATGTTCCCGATATCTGGTACCATAAACCATTGGTAGATACAAATTTCCAAATTTTAACCTCAGAGCAGAAATGGCTGAGAAGCATTTTAAATTTGAGCTTCTATTTAATCAAATGAATGCTTCATACTATAGATCTAATGATTCTAATGAACATGTTATTAACGATCAATCAATAAACAAGTGATTTCATATGAAAGAGTCAAAAATTCCCCATGGCGTTTATCATGCATGACTGTACTTGCTTTTTATGAATTTAGGGAATAATATCTCTAATAATCGATTATTTTGTAATTAGCATCCAATGTATTAAATCTTCATGCACATCAACTTTTGTTTAATCTATCCAATGGTTGCAATATTGAAGATCAACTGGTTTGTGCACAAGAAAGCCACTGCACAGTCCCTATACCAAATGTTATATCATGAAGTTGTTAAGCAAGAGATAAGTTTGAATTAGAAACATAACAGTTGCATCTATTTTACAAGATATATCTGCAAAGATGGAGTCTTTTATCAGCAAATTGAAAGTCTTACTCTCAGTCTCTAAATGACGAAAATTTGTTCTCGAGGACATTTTTCTGCAGATATAACTGAGAGTTTTTCTCATTCTCGACAGTGCTATTGTAAAGCGTGTTATTTTACTGTATTGTATTGTCGTTGAACTATTCGTTGAGTACATTTATATGCACATAGTAAGGTACACATCGATAGTTCTACATGCTTTTGTAAGATTCTGTTGTCAGATTCTTCTAGACACGAATAATAATATTATCCTCAAATGGATTTTGTTTTTTAACAGGGGTCACTGTATTTCTTTGTGGATTAGCTATTGCACTACTGGGTCATCGTTGCCATGCTCCAAGCATAATGCTTGCTAATTTCATTGCTACACCAATCGAGTTGAGGTGTGTTTGATATCATGCAGTGTAAAATATAAAGTATCTTTGACATTCTAATTGCACAAGTATTGGTGATTTTTTTTTTTTTTTTTCAGTCTGGTGATACCTTTCTTGCGACTGGGCGAATTCATCTGTGGCAGCCCTCGCTTCCCATTAACTTCTGATGCGATGAGGATGGTCGTGACAGGCCACGCCTCTCGAGAAGTGTTGCTCAGCGTAGTCCATGTGGTGAGTTGGAAAGAAACTCAACAGGACTTCTTTATCAAGAAGTAGATATGTGAGACTTGACCAGCTTGAATTTTTTTTGCTGCAGTTGTTGGGGTGGATTTTTGCAGCCCCTCTCATTCTTGTTGGATTGTATACTGTTCTTCTTCCAGTTTTCAAGTATCTGGTTCGTAAGTTCAGCACCGTACCTCCAAGCCCTTATGAGGCCAAGGTTAGGGATGTATAGCCATGATTGGCTGAGGTCGGGAGAATATCTTGCCAAACCAAAAAAACACAACTTGTTGAGGTGGAAAGGAAGAATGTACATGTACATATTGTATGACTTGTGTATGCATGTTTCTTGAAATGACTGTTTGAGATTGATATTGTTGTTCTGTCCTATTTAAAATTTTAAATTAAAAAATAATTTTATATAGACAAACTAAAAATTGATCTTTGGACTTGCCCATTCTAACCCCTCGTTCTTGCGTTGCTTTGTTGTTGATGGTGGGTTTTATGAATTGTGATGGGAAGTGAAGATGAGTTGAAGGCCTCATATAAAAGCATGCACACACAAACTTAGATTATTTTACTTCGTGCCATTTGTGAATTCTAATACCCATTAATCTTTTTTCCTTGCATGTTAATTTCTATTTAGTAATTAATATTGCCAATCATATACTCTGTTGTTTAATATTATTCTTTTTTGTGCTCATTGACTAATGTATACTTGATGATAATCAAGTATTAGAAAATGAAAAGAAATAAATTATTTCTCAAACGGTGAAAAAATTAAAAAAAAAAAAGATTGATTAAGGAAAAAGAAAATTACTACATTTTCCTGGGGAAGGAAAAATGATATTCTTCGGTATTAGTTATCACTTCTTTGTCCTTATTGATTAATGTAGGCCTATTATCCAAAAAAAAAAAATCATTTCATAGTAAAAATTATTTTAGTAAAAAAAGATTATTTTTATAATAAATAGTGACTTGCTGATTTTATACAATTGACAATTGAAACAATAAAAAAATAATTTAATAATGCTTTCTCTTAATAATGGAATTAAATTAAATTGTAATTAATATTTTTTTTACAACTAATAAATCATAGGTATTAGTAACAATGAATCAATAAATCAGCAAGGAGTAGATTTAGTAAATGGTATTAGATTTTTTTAATATAGATATTTGGTATGGGATTTATCTAAAGAAAATTAAACTACATTTAAAACCATTACTTAATCTCAACTTCTAAAGGCCGGCAACGTTTATGACGATTCAGGATTTTCATTCAGGATTTTCTATCTATCGTAGGTGACCATCTCCAATTATTACAACTAAGAGCGTGTGCATAGAGTGTGGTACAAGTGTCTTTCCTCTTCAATGCCCACAAAAATCTTTGTATTCATGTCAATATTTCGCGCTCAGGAGTCATTAGCTCCGTTGGGATGAGTTGGTCGAGATGTGGTATCTAGTCACTCACATCGGTGTCCATCATCTCCCTAGCCATCAGTAGATTTCCGTATAAAATGAAACAAGCTGCATTCGTCGAGCGGTGATGGACAAGAAGTAACCTCGGTTCAAACAAGTTACGTAGTTAGTTACCGATCTCTTTCTAGCTCAACGTAGCTCCGATCAAATGGACCGGTACAAATAAAAAATAACTTTTGACCTCCAAACCAAAAAACTTCTATTTCTTTGTGATTTAAACAACTACACTTGCCATGATTAAAAGCCAAAAACACCCCTACATTTTCAGAAAAAAGCATAAAAATAAATTAAAGGGGTTTTTACATATTGATCCCTTAAAGTTTTTAAAATTAGACTTAGTCCCTTAAATTTTCACATTTTGTTTGTCCCTAAAATTTTTAAGTTATTTACTTTAGTCCCACTAAGAAACTTCTGTTAGGCCAATTAAAATTTTGACCAAAATTTTCCATTATATCCCTTGAAAGAAAGAAAAATATCAATTATTTCCCTCTCTTCCCTCTTCCTCCTCTCTTCCTTTTCTTATTAGGTTCTCTTTTTCATTTTTCTCTTATCTCTCTTTTCCCTTCCAGTTAATATCTCCGTTCTTTCTTTCTTTTCTTTTCTTTTCCTAATTCTATATTCCTCATATTGAGAAGTATGGTTTTTTCAAGTAACCCTAATCCTAACCAAATGATTTAAAACTAAAACTAATTTAGAATATATCAGTTATTTAATCTACCTCTTAAATATTAAAATTAAAGTTTATCGTTTATTTGGACGGAATAGCTAACAGAGCGACTAAAGTGGAGCAAGTTAAAAGATTTAAGGGACTAAAATCAAAATATAAAAATTTTAGAAACTAAAATCTAATTTTCAAAGATGTAAGGGACGATATATAAAAGCTCCTAAATTAAAATGCTTAAAAACCTTTAGGTACAACAAGAATTGCTCGTGTCAAGACCT
This sequence comes from Dracaena cambodiana, assembly GCA_036321105.1. Lineage (NCBI taxonomy): Eukaryota > Viridiplantae > Streptophyta > Magnoliopsida > Asparagales > Asparagaceae > Dracaena > Dracaena cambodiana. The sequence continues at coordinate 29,852,148 of JAYEPQ010000019.1, forward strand.
TATCCACGAATTATTCTTTATTTTAGTCGAGAACAGGTTGAGACCGCAAAAATAAAGAATAAAAAATAAATGCCCAGGCGCCGCCAGGCTCTCCGAGAGCCGATCGAAAAGTCCCCAGTCGAGTGCCTAATTTCGGTTTCTAGAGGGGCACACCATTTTTCATAATGAACTCTTTTTCTTTAAAACAGATCAGTTTTTCCTAGTGAGCACATTATAAATCAAAAAATATTCTTATTTTTATTTCTCTCTCCTTAGCTTTTCTTCGTTCAATTTCTCACTTTCCTTCATTCTCTTTCCCACCTCTCATAATTCTAAGACAAGCCTCCTTTCTCTTCTTTTTCTCTTCTCTAAATCCAGCTCCACTCTACCTCCCTTCCTTCTCTTCTCCACCTCTTCTAATTCTAGAGCGGATCTCCTTCATCTTTCTCTTCTCATCTCTAAACCTAACTCCACTCTAACTCTCTTCCTTCTCTCTCGGTTGTCCGTCGCCGTCGCCACCGCTACCACCACAGCCAATGCTGGTCGCCGCCGTCGCTTTAGTTGTGGAAAGAGAGAGAGATTTAGGATTTTTTGGAGTTGAAAATAGAAAGAGGTAAAGAGAGCGAGAGATGGAGAGAGAGAGAGAGAGAGGTGAAAAGTCGAGAGCTTTGGAGTTTTTTTTACTGAATTTGTATTTATTTATTTTTTTTACAATCTTTCCCCAAGAAGTCCTTTTTTGCTAGATATATTGGGGTATGGGGAATTGAGTTGAGTTGAGTTTATTACCGAGAGAGAGAGGAATCCAAGTATGAAGATATGAGCTTTTTGAGTTTCTACTGTCTTTTTCTGGGTTTTTCTCTGGATGGGATGAGAGAAATGTTCTTTTTTTAGGTTTGAATCTAGTGAATGAGAAGAATGCTTGTTTTGGCAATCAGCAAATTATAGAAAGAAGGATATTAATTTTTTTTTTCTTTTTTTACTTCTAAAAAAAAGGTGGATTTAATTTATGTATTTATTTTGTTAAAATATACTCCAAATTGAGAGTTTGTTTTTATTATTGTTTTCTTTTTATTGTTTGTTTGTTTTTGTTTTGCTTTAATGGATGAGAGAATGGAGAGTTGAGAAGAGAGAGAGATGGAATGTAATGCAGAGAGAGGGTTTTCATCACCGTCATCAAATCTTCTCACTCTTTTGGATAATTTCTCATCTACATTAATGGGCTTTTGAATTTTTATTTATTTTTTTCTTTGTTTTTAATGTAATTTTTGATAATTTTTTTTATTTTAATAGGTGTGAAGATCAATACAAATCCTTTTAATGGACGCTGGAGGTGTTACGCATAACTCTTTACTTGATGATGGGTTATGTAAGGATGGGAGCATGCCACATCCGCCTCTAAATCTACCAAGTTCCATGATCTACAGACCAAACTCATCCACAATCACTAGAACAAATTGAAAATTTTTCCTTTTTATTTTTTTCTTTTGTTTTATTTGGATTTATTTGTGTATTGATAAAATCTATAGTCGAAAAGTGTAAACTTTGTGTACAAATTTGAGAGATGAATAAATTCTTTTGTATTTATTGCATAATCAATTCTTGGATACAATTATATTTTGATTTCTTCATCTGATAGTTTAGAGGCAATAGAGTGCAAATGTTTTGTGTTTTGTAATTATAGTACCTTGTGATGAACGTCTTCTGTATTTACTTTTTTATGGTTATTATTATGACTCGAAGATTTAATTATAAATATTATTGTGGATATTATTATGACGTGTTGGTTTCTAGACTAGATTGAAATTATTTCAATAAGACTTGCAGTTATTATATGTTAAATAACTTATTATGTTTTAGTATAACTTGATAATGGTAAACAGGATCCTTATCTCCTATTCGCGGTGTATATCCCGGACAAAATTACAACTGTCTGGACTGGCAGTCTAGATAGTGGACTGCTGTAGAATGATAAAAATAATCCAAGTTCGAATTTAAAATCAAAATCTGAATCCGAATCAGAATCCAAATAATAATAATAATAATAATTATTATTATTATTAAAATAAATAAAAATAATAATAAAAGAGGCCGAGCCTCACACCTACGCGAGGCTCCGGATGCGAGGCTCAGGAGGCCACAAAATAAGAAAAAATAAAAAAATAAATAGGCCGAGCCTCGCACCCACGCGTCGCGTGGATGCGAGGCTCAGGGGCCACAAAATAAACGAAAAATAAAAGAGGTTAAGCCTCGCACCTAGCCTTGCGTGGATGCGACCTCACGAGGTCACAAAATAAACAAAAAAAATAATTGTTGACTAGCGTTTGGCCAGCCTCGGGCGCCCGTTAGCCACGCTCGGTCCCCGTTTCGCATGGTGAACCCTGATCTCGTGCATAATATATTTCGGCCTCCTCTCGAGTTATTTTGCAATCTCTAACTCTCATCCAAATGCTAATCAAACCCAAATTAAATTTTGGATAAAGAAATTTAAATGAGTTCTATTAGAGTTTGATAATTTTACAAATTCTAACTAAATTCTAATTTGAGTTTAATTGATTTTGGGTGCAGAAACAAAACTCGATTCGATGAATCTGGAGCAAATCAAATCAATAGAAGATTCAAATATTTCATCAAGATTACAAATAGATTTTAATTCTATCTATAAGGAAACCAGATTTTATTACTAAATATCCCAAGAGAACTCAAAAAGAACCTTTGGCCAAATCTCTCGCGCGCAAGAGCTTGAGCTTCCTCCAAGATCAGAAGAGAAGAAGAACGAGCTCGCCTCCAACTATCAACGTCATATCGTCAATGGGGAAATGACCGATCCCTACAATTTTCTGTAAAAAGAGAGCGACGATCTATAAGTCCTCTCTGTCAGTTTTTCTTTATTTCTTTTCATTATAATCAAATCGAAAAAGAGAAATTTTGATAACTATAATTTTTTTCTAATTCAATGGCACTGGAAAGATCTCCTGTTTTTTCCGTAACCAACTGCTGTCCGGAAGACAGTTCAGACAAAAAAATTTCGTCCGGACTGGAAGTCCACTGTCCAGACTTCCAGTCCGGACAGATATTGGACCATCCAGACTGCCTCTCCAGATAGTGGAGAGTCGTCCGGACTGTGAGTTTTTTTTTTTTTTTTTGCTTTATAATTTTATCAATCTGCATTTTTTCTAGGGTTTTTGAGTAAGTAAAGGCCTAATAAAGTCAATTTTCGAATTTAATTTGTTAGATAATTTAATATAGGAAAAAATTTGATGGAATAGTTGTAGTTTTTAGGAATTATTTATTTATTTATTTATTTTGATTAACTGAACTAGTTGAGAAGGAGAAGAGAGATTGAAAATAGGGATATTTAAGTCCAAAAAATTCAATTGAAAGTTTGTAATATGGAAAAAGTTTGGGGTATTTACTGGTTTGTCCCTCAAATCTTTATATATTATGATTTAGTCCCCCAAATCTTCATATTTAGGATTTAGTTTCCCAAATCTCTTAACTTACTACAATTTAGTCTCCTTCCCTAACTCTTTAATTTTTGACATGATATTACCATTTTACCTCTCTTTATTCATTCTTTCTCTTCCTCCTCTCTTCTCCCCCTCTCTTCCTCCTCTCTTTTCTTTTTCTTAATTATTCTTCATTTCTCTTTCATCTCTCTTCCTCCTCTTTTTTTCATTGGAAAAAGAAAAGAGAAAGAGAAAAGGAGAAGAGAGAAGGAATAATGAAGAAAAAGAGAAGAGATGAGGAAGTGAGGAGGAAAAGAGAGGAGAAAGAAAGAATGAATAAGGAAAGGTAAAATGGTAATATCAGGTCAAAAATTAAAGAGTTAGGGAGAGGGACTAAATTGTAGTTACTTAAGAAATTTGGGGAACTAAATTCTAAATATGAAGATTTGGGGACTAAATCATAATATATAAATATTGAGGGACAAACCAGTAAATACCCCCCAAAAAGTTTTTAAGTGTTCCCACAGGAATAAAAGGTGTGCCCTCCGGAAACGCCCCTAATTTCGCTTGTCCTCTTCACATCTCTTTACAATATTTATATTCTCTTCTCTTCCACTCAAAATCATCTCTTTTTAAGATAATTTCACATTCCATGCTGGAAAAAAAACTGGTCTTTTTCTCGATAAAAATCGTAGTTTTAATCCAAATTCTCTCCTTTTCTTATCTGCGCGCTTCATTTCTTGTTTATCTCCATTAAATACTGTAACTTTTTTGACAATTTGAGAGTTCCATGCTGAAAAAACGGCTCTTTTACTCGACAAAAATCGCATTTTTTTTTAAAATACAAGTTCTTTCCTTTTCTTACCATTTTCATGGATTTCTAAGGTTTTAGCTGTGGGTTTTCAGTTGTAGGGCTTGTTGTTGCTAAAATTTCTTCTGAATGTTCCATTTGTTATTGGGTTCTTCATAAATTCTGAGTTTTTAAAGTTTATTTCTTGTTTTTCAAAGATTTTGGTGATGTCTTGTAATTCTTCAGACCTGCCAACTATTTGTTCAAATGCTTCACCTGAGCTGAAGCTCTACCAAGCTTTTATCTTTTCAGTGCCAGTCCTCTTCACTTTTATCTTCTTGTTGCTCTTCTATGTCTTCTACTTGCGGCGGCAGAGGGCCAACTGGCAGTCTATGAGGATGAGAGCATCAAATCTCGACAGAGGAGAGATCACAAGAGTGAGCATTGCTAATTTACTTTATCAAATGTTTAATAAATTCTGTCAATTTTTAATTGTATTGTGATATATGTAGTGTTTGTGTTCATCTGAATTTAGTTATCGGACTGCGGAATTAAGAAGGAAGTGAGGGAGATGCTTCCGATTGTCGTGTTTAAGGAGAGCTTCTTGATAAGAGAAATACAGTGAGTAGTCTTTCAGTAATCCTTACAAAGATATGTTTCTATTATTTGGTAACATTGTGATTTGAATTGTGTACGTGTTTGTGTACTTATGATCATTAGTGATTTTTTCTCACTGTAGTTATACCCGGCTAGAGATTTCGTGATTTTTATCTCACGGTAGATACGATAAATAAGTTTTTGGACTTGGCATGGTGAAACGTAACAGGGCTTCAGTGTTGAAGCTTAAGCTTTATGTAGCTTGCTTCTATATGGAAGTGAAAGTTAATTTTTTGGCTTGGGTTTTTTTAGTTCAAAAGCTTGATGATAAGCAACTTAAGCCTTCTAGCTTTTTCGAACTGGAGTTGCTTTCTTGAGTTCATGGGTATGAGGCTCACCCAAATAATTACGTGTTTTCTCAAAGCTTCTTCTAATTATGTATTGAAAAATAATCTTATAATTGGGAGCTCTTCTGGGTTTTACTGACTTGTTACATTAATTCGAGCAGGAAGAATGGTGTCTCACCTGACCACTAGCTTTTACATTTCATGGTAAACCCTCGTGCTGCAAACTTTTTTGCCGGATAGGTACCTAGGATTATATAGAGGTTCATAACTGCTACCAAAATTTTGATAAACTCTCCCATTATCTTGAATAACAATGAGAGTGTATATGTGTGTATGTGCATGTGCTCGTGCATTAGCTCCTTACTCATTTTATGGTCTTGTTAAAATCAAGGTTTAATGTTTGGAATCCGTATTGGTAATGGCCAATAGTTTTGATAGTAGAATCAGCAATGTCACACGTATTATTTCAGCAATACTGAAAATATCGACAATATAGGTTTGGTCGATAGTATATTAGGTACCTCAAAGTTTGATACAATATTTTCATTTCTATCTATTTGTGATATATGTGTGTGTGTGTGTGTGTGTATTGGTATAAGATAATATTTGGAACCGTGATTAAATCACAGTGAATAGACCTGGCTGATGTTACAATTTTCTTGTATAAATTATTAACCTTCAACTTTATTTTATGAACTCACTTGTTTTACATTTGGGTCATCATGCAAACTCTTCATTAAATCAGAAGGCTTTGGAGGTTATGTTTTTCATGCAGGTTTTAACACTTTACTATTTTGACTTAATTGTGTGACGAGCCTAAAATTATTCAGGGAGAGATGAACATTGTTCAAGGGGATGCCGGTATCTTGATCAGAAGATACAGTGAGTCTTCTTTCAGTACTGTTCATCTATCATTGTCACTTAATTATCTGTCATTATTCATTATTTAGGTTTTATTTTTTAACACATAATTTAGATATTATATCAGGAGATATGATACTTATTCTAGTTTGATTTTATTCAGTTAATTTTGATAAATTAAGAGGGTCCGAGCATATGACCATCTGGAGTGTCTGTCTCTAGATTGTTCAAAACTTCAAATTCGGATAACTTCTTAGACTGTTTAATTGGAGCAACTTTAATTCTTCGTAATATTTTGCTAGCTAGTATAGTAAAACAGCAAGGTTTTAACTATCGGCCAATACCAAAACGTATCATGCATATTATCCAATTTTTAGGCATACGATATAACATAAACCTTATAATATTGGTACCAGTATCGCCAATAATATCAATGATATTATTCAATATTGTCAATTTTTGATACCATAAACCATCTGCCTATACAATTCCAAGATTTTAAACCTTGGCAGAAAAATAGTGATTTTAAGTCTATAATTACAGTCTTGCAGTACAAATCAGTACTGCATCCCTTTTATTTTTCCTAAAACCATAATATCGCATATCAGACTTAGAAACGGGATACTAGATTTTTCTAGTATCAGCCAATTGTTTAAAAGACTGATTGTAGAAACCCCACACTAAGATGGCTACTCTCAGCCCATAACACGAACAAAGACAGGTACTCTAAGGATGCTCTAGCTTGGGGTTTTGATAACATTTGTTATTTTCAACCTTCTTATTTAACTTAATTAGAAGTAATGGGACTATCTAATTATGTGTGATTTTCTATGTTTTTGTAAATTTAGGTTGTTCTTTTTTTTTTCTCTTTTTTATTTGAGCATTCTTTGGATTTGTTCAAGATAAGGCATCATTACTACCTTTATTGAATTAAAATTTTCGGACATGACTTATAGAGCTATATTGCATGGATACTTCGATAAGGGATGTGATCCGTATCAGATACTTGGATATCAGTGGATACTTGATTTGTGCTTTTTTGGTACACCTAGATGTATCAAAAATTTATAACAATATTCTAAACATATCAGAGATGTATAAGGTATGAATCTTAAGACATCAACGAAGCCTTTATTAGTATCCTGTTTCTAATTATATTGCATGAATCAGAGACTTAAAAAGAAAAATTCTAATGCATAAACAATAGGTTCATACTTTCAACTCGGTTTATAGATGTTTATAGTTGGTCCACCTTCTTGGCGAAGAATTATGATTAGTTTAATTTATTAATCTATAATAACTTAGAAATCTAATGTGATTCCGCTGTTTTTGTGTTTTTTTTAACCATTATAGATAAATATCATTGACCCAGACACACATATTTTGGTTGCCATTGCTGTATCCACAACATATAGTAAAATTACAGGACTTGTTGTATTCGTGTAGTTGTATCAAGTCGTATTTGAATCTTGCATCAGTTCTGGTGCAACTTATATAGCAATCTAGATTTTGCAATTTGCATTTTTCCAAAATTGCTCAAAATTTATACACAATGAATGAGGATATGTTTGTATTTCCAGATGCTCTGTATGCTTAGGGGACTACCAACCAGACGAGCGGCTTCAAAGGATACCCTCCTGTGGGCACACCTTTCATATTGATTGCATCGACCACTGGCTTGCCACACACACCACCTGCCCACTTTGCCGAGCTTCGCTCCTTCCTGCAACCAAATCTCCTGCAGATCAACCAGATTCCGAAGGCCCAGCCAGCCAAGGCCAGCGGCAAGGACAGTCTGCTGGCGGGGACTTGGCTGCTTCAAATGTTGCTCAGCCGGAAAATGAAGCAGAAGAGTGGGAGAGAGTATGTTTTGGTGCTGTTGGCGAAGGATCAGTTGCAATCAATATTGATAACCGAGATGCCACTCAGGAGAACCTTTAGTCATGGTATAAACAAAGAAATGTTTGCAAGTTATGTATTTTTCTGTTCTTGATGTAATAAAACTTAATAAGCAAGGGATAGAGAGCTTTGTAAATTATCTGTAGAAGGTACTTTTAATGGAATTTACAAAATTTAGTATCTCTATTAATGGCTATATTATGAGATATTAGCTCATTTATATTTCTCAAGGACAAATATCTAGCATTTTGATTTGGAACTCAAGGAACATTGGTGAAAGAGATTGAGAGACTGTGTTCATCAAGTGATTGGATTGTGCTCTTGTGCCTTAAAACTACCTTCTTCTTTTTTTTTCTTGTGTTACCAAAGATTGAATCAAAAGAAAGGCTAATGTTTCGATGGTTGTCTCCATCCATGTTGGTTTGGACCTATCTAGTTCTCATTGTTGCTTTGAGTATGATACCATTACTTGCAATTGGCATATTTCTTATCTATGTTGTATATGCTCTTGAATGTGATGCACTTGAAGAAATATTATGCTAAGTTTTGTCCACCATCGACATTTAGAGAAAGCAGTTTGAAAAGGATGGAGTATTAGAATGGAAAGATCTATTAGATATAAGCCATTTTTTGCGATGAGTCAACAATACATACTATTTTTCTTGTGTATTCTTAATGAACAAGCGTTTATATATAAATGTGGAGACCATACTATTTTTATTTTTCTTGTGTATTCTTGATGAACAAGCGTTTATATATAAACGTGGAGACCGATATTAGGCGGTGGAGGAGGCTTTTCCAGGTTGGACAGGAGTGCTTCTTCCGTTACTTCTCGTACTTCTACTTGTCAGCTTCTTCTACTTGTCAGCTTTTGCTTCTCGTACTTCTACTTGTCAGCTTTTGCTTCTTCATGTACCTATGAATTTTATTGGACCCAAAAATGAGGCATTAGAAGAATTTTTATGATCTTCCAATACCGTAGGTTGGTCATTTCGCTCTTGAAACTTCCAAAGAGAAAAGAATTATGAGAGTTAGTACATGCTGATCTTGATTTTAACGTGAAGCTCAAAGTTTCAAGGCAGTGAACAACACTTGCACGTCTTCAAACGTAAGATAACGCGTGGCAACAATCATCATCACATTGTATACTACTACATACATTCAATTCAATTTACCTCAAAGAAAAATTTGTATATTTAACAAAAGGATAATGCAGTTGAGTCCTTCATTATCGCCATCATCCTACCTCAGCTTGACTCGGCGTACAATAATAATATTGCCAAAACACATATCAGACAACAGTCATTGCTTACCTTTCCTTCTCACCTCCCACTACTCGACCGGCCTCTGATAGAAGATACACGCATCAAAAAACAGCATGGCAACCCACAAATTCGCCAATTGCTATCTCTGCCTCCAGCCACGACTCAACAACAGCAACAACGAACAAATACACATTGCAAAGGTTGAAACAAGGCCAGGCGACTGGCCCACGGGCTGATGGTATCTAAGCCTATCTATGGTTTTCGATAAAATCACAGTTGAGTTGGATCGGCAGCGGACCCACTGTGTCACGAGCAACCTAGTACTTTGCGGAGTCAGCACTCAGGAGTCCTTATCCGATACAACAGATGCAGAGACCCGGTCTGCATGACCGTTTCTTGTGGCGTCAGCATCAGTGGCAGTGTTGTTCTTGCTGATCTCGCCGCCTTTGAGGACCAGAACCTTCACTTTAGGCAACAGTCGCTTCGCCTCGTCGTAAGTGTAGATGTAGATTTTTCTCACCATGCTGCAGAACTCACTGGAAGTGCATAGCATGTTAGAAATCAGAAACTACAGTTAGATAACAACAGGATCATAATGTCTTACTGCCAAGGGTCGTCTCCGACCAGCATCATGTCATCTTCGTCATCGGTGTAAGCAACCTGCCACTTCTTTGTGGCACAGGTGAGCTCCCCCTCAATGCTGAACATCTCTTCCAGCTTGCGGAGGAGATCCTCGTACCCATCAAATCTTGTCAAGTCCACTGCCCTTCCAACTGCCATCCCATGCATGTGGACCTGTTCATGCCAAGATATTAGAAGGGATTGCATAGCTGGGATTACAAAGCAGCAATGTAGTACTTCGATTGAGACTCACCTTGGTGCAGCTCCTCAATTGCCGACTCTGACTCTCCTGGGGCAATCTCGGGCATGATTTCTCAGGTTCACTGCTAATGACAGGGGCATCAGATTGGTTTGCATTTGAAGGCTGTGATTGCTGTTCAGAGTCAATATCCTGTGAAGGCAACGGTCGGTCCTCTGCAACAACAGAATCAGCAACCACAAGTGAAGATTCTTCTGCAGTATTCGAACTCTCTATCAGGATTCCAAAGAGCCGGCAACCATTGCCAATGCTAGACTCCTGCTTCTTCCTAGTCGGTTCTTTGTTAATGCTCACTGAGAAAGATTCAGTTTGAGCATCTGCACAAGGTGACCAGCACATTGTACTGCTGGGAATTGGTAAAGGTCCAGTGCTCCCATTGAATCCAACAGACCCAGGACTGCTGGGGATTGGCGATGGAGCTATGCTCCTGCTGAAGCCTATAGAGTCAGGTTTTGATGTTGGTGAGAAAAGAGCGTTAGGAAGGGAAAATGGACGAGATTCCCAGCTTCTTTGAAGTCCAGAAAACGAAAAGGCTTTAGCAGAATCAGCCGGGGGTTTCCACGTTCCTGCTAATGCCAAGAAAAATTAGAATGATTTGACATAATACGAGAGGAGATGACTGCCACTAAAAAAAATCTAAGTCAGATGGTGCGTAAAGGTGGAAAATACAACCAACATGCACAGGAAGAATCTTAGTGAAAACGCATTTATTCAATATGAAACTTAAGGGGGGAAATGGAACAACAAAGAAAGTTTAATGCCTGAGACTTGAATCCAAAGATAAAAGACACTAAGGGAGGCTGGGAGGCTCACAGGTCGCGTACAGTACTTGGTAAATTCAAAAAGAAATGAAAGACGTCATTTTTTTCAGAGGAATAAACAAGAGACGTTATTGTACTATCAACATGAATATCTATAAACGGTGATAAAAGAGTGATCCCCATACCAAATTCCGAACGATGGTCTGAAGCTCCAGAGGGAGAAATTGGTGGACGAGCTCGCTTTCTCTGTAGTGGTTGGGAGGATGGCAGAGTAGCTGAAACAAGTGGCTCCACTTCCCATGGTGAAACTCTGTCTGGACGTATAATAGATGAAGGTTCATCCCATTGGACCTGCTCATGTTTACACCTCACAATAAGAAACAAAATTAAGGAACAAAACACAATGGTAGAAATGTAGGACATGGTGCAGTTGTTTGAAATCATTATATATGAATCGAATCAATCTGAACTAATGAGTTGATTACAATCTGTAATGCATTTTCAAAATAACAAGATAATGAGCTTTCCACGAACATAGGGGTTACTAGACTCTTGCAGAGTTTGAAGGCAGTAACAAACTTGTGCTACCTTTAAAGATCTCCAATCAGAATCTGCCCATCTTGATGAACCTGAATTGCCGACTTCAATTATAGTACCGCTATACCTGGTAAGCGTAAACATAGGCTTTTCCTTAGTGATAGCATACTTACTAAGATCATATGCAAGCAATGGACAATACCTTCTTTCAGGAGCTTCATCACCTTCGAACCTCATTTTAAATCTCATTCCAAAAGACGGCTTTTGATTTTTGGCTTCAAGATATCTGTTGACGCTTATTATAAACTCGGCACGGCTAGTTCTGCAATTTAAAGAGCAAGTATTTATCAACTTGTCAAAGGACATCTGTGCATATGTATGTGTCCGGTAGACAGGTAGACAAGTGAGCGGTGTAGCAAGGAAAAAAAACATGGTAATCTATAATGAGCAATAAAAACTAAATTTAGAAAGATCTCAAACCTGGGTTTGTAGAAAACAGAAAAGAGTGTCCCAGTAGATACGGCATGCGATGCAGTTGCCAGAACTCCAAGATGCATGCTGTGACTTGATATAACAGATGATGGCATATTGTTTAGTTGTCTCATAAGCCTTCTTACACCAACCCGTAATTCTCCGTTCTCACCCCTGAACATGAGAAAATGATATTCATGTGCAAAAAAGTGCGCCTTCAAACCTCCAAAAAGCATGCTATAAAGGTGGATACAAGATTTCACCAAACCCGATGCAAGAGATTATCGTCTTACCTCAAGAAGATAAATGCATCGCCAACTACCAATCTCTTTGAGCTAACAAAAACGCTCCACCCGGTGGTTAGTAGATGCCGCCTAGGTTGGCCTGAAAAATGGAAATGAACGTGGAAATCAATTTTTCATTTTTCCTATGTTCGGTCCTCTTTTAAAAGCTTAATGCCATTAATAATAGTGTAGTACATATCGCGAATCATATAAAAGTTAAACCAGAAAAAAGAATATGTTGACATAGAAATCAGGTGTGTGGTTTTATCTCGCACAAATGCGTAGATAAGCTGCCAGGAAATAGTTCTAATCTAACAGTTAGCTTGTAATGCTCAGCGACTAGTTGTAGTCTACAATGATAAACTAGATACATAAACAACTCAAGCATCTTTCAGGGAAATTTAATCAAGCAGACAAGCACTATTGAGAAAGAAAGCAGACCTCTAAATATATGACGGAAATGCCACTCGTTCCCATGAAGATCAGTGGCAACCAATTCTTGCCAAGGTGGATGTTGTGACATATCCTGAAAAAGGAAGACCAGAAATTTTCAAGGCTAGGCCAAAATGGTAAACCTATAAAAGGGCTTTTCCGGTTGTGATGATCAAAATAGGTTAAAAGTTGTAATTGAAACTTACCAATGGGGGCAAGCACTCATCAGCATGCCTTCTCAGCACTGAGAATCCCCCATGAGTGCTTGTGTCTGAAGCGGTGAGTGTTTTACAAAAGGAATGGATTGTACACCTTTCTGGTTCAGGAAGCAGAGGATCTGCACTCGTGATCTCTCCTTGCTGGTTAATAAGTAATCAAAGGGAACATCATTGATGTGCAAAAGTGATTGTGGAGAAAAAAAAAAAAAAAAGAGGAGGGAATTATTATGTAATTGGTCAGCCTTGTAATCATAAAAGGATTATGTATTAAAACAGTTGCAATCAGGTAGAGGAAGAAATCAGGAGAAAAATACTCACATCTGGTTCAGGTAGCAAAGTAATCTGAGCATAAACTTCATCTGTATCCGCTTCGGCCTACAAAATTGAGATAAATTAGTGACTTACACAGGCAAGTAACTGAAACGTCTAACTTCATGGCCAAACTAACTAGAAGGAAGCATAAAGAGACTAGAAATATACGAACCTAAAATGATTCATAGATAACAGCTTACCCGGAGCTGAACATTGACAACCTTGCATAGGATCTTTGCGGGTAAATTAAACAAGGGCATCTGCTCATCAAGTCCCTGACGAGTAGATGCCTCGAGCTACACCGAGAGGTAGACAACATAGACAATTCAGTGACAAACGCTAAACATAGAATCACACTTCCAACCATATAAAAACTTTTGAAAGAAATAATTCCCTGTTAACAATCGAAACTGAGCATACAAAAATCCTGCAGAAAGTTGCAAGGTACCTGCTCCATATGGCCTTGTGGAAAGTAATAAACCCGCTCCCCTTCGCGAGGCACCGTAACTAGAGGTCCAGCACAAGCATGCCATAGTTCCTTATATAAAAAATCGGCATAGGTGCCTAAATTGAAAAATGGATGATTTAGCAAGAAGAGTATTTAGTTCAATTAAAGAATATAACCTCAAATTACACTAATATTAACAAAAGAGATCCTCGCGATACAATTTGATTCATGCCCAAGTAAAAAGGCCTCTGATTATGACCTCTAAAATAAACAGACTTCAATTTAGGATCCACTGCAACTTGTGCAGAGAATGGAAGAAACTACTGCCAAAGCCAGCCAAACAAGGAATCAACGCTTTTACCAAAAATGAAATGGAATTGAGCAGAGAGTAAGAGAAGAATTGATCGGGTTTAGGAAAACTGTCAGTCAATTTCAAGACTTTACCATCAAGATCAAATAAAAGAGCTCCCAAGAAATAGAATCAAGCTAAGAGTGAGACATAGTCGCAAAGAACACAATCACGAGAGAGAGAGAGAAAACACGAAGAATTCATAGGAAAAAAGCTATAAAATAAAAAAATAAAATAAAATAAAATAACAAGTAGATAGAGTGACAGACCATGTGAAATTTATTTAACGAGTTTCTTCCCAAAAAGATGAAAATACTGATAAATTAGGAAAAAAATTAATCTCAGTCAGACAAATAATCCACTATTTCACGCAGATATTTCGAAAAGTTTTGCTTACCCAAAAAAGAACTAAGATAGCCTAGCAGCCAAACCTCCTAAAATTGAAACAATCCTAAAATTTTACAACAGAAAATAAATCCAAGCACCAAAAGATACTAACTTTTGCTTATTACTTGAAATTTTACTCGATCACCAACCGAAAACAACAGAATCACAAGAAAGAACAGACAAAAACTACCAAAAAAGAAGCCAAATAACACTAAATCACAAACCTGGACCCGGCCTCGCTCCAGATTGATGATTAGCAGCAGCAAGCGCCATAACAATTCAACCAAAAAATCCGCCTTCTCAACCACCCACTCCAATAAAAATCGAACCTTTCAAGCGAATACCAACAGAAGAACCAAATTTTTCCACTTCAGCTACCCCATTCTTCCAGAGCCCTCATTAAACTCCCAGCTCTTACGCTCCCTTCTCCAGCAGCCTACCCGAATAACTCCTCCATTAACTCCCACATTAACTCCCGCGTCAAGCTCCGATCTTTCGAACCGTAATCCCCTTCAAATAGCCTTGTCCGCTCAATTATTAACTCCCAAACCCTAGAAACGCATCCCCAAAACTCTAGCACCCAAAAGCCCCCACGAGATCCGACCCAATTCGACCGAATCGCCGCTAAAAACAGACTCCAGCGCGAGATCTCCGACGTGGAAAAGAATTTCGCTGCCAATTCCACTGATCTCGAACGAACCAGAGGAGGGAGAGAGAAGGGGGGAGGGGGAGGGGCGGGTGTTGCAGAGGAATCAAAAGAATGAAGTAGAGAAAGACGAAAGAGTGGAGAGAGTTGTTCGATCTTTAAACTTAAAACTCTAGAGAGAGAGAGAGAGAGAGAGAGCTTTATTTGGTTTGTTGCCGCTGCGCGACCCTACACGGGAGTTTCCAGAGGAGCACACCATTTTTCCCAGTGAGCCCATTTCGCAACTTTCAGCCCCACCAAACTTTCACTCTCTAGAGGGCTCACTAGGAAAATTGGTGTGCTCCTTTGGAAACTCCCCCCACACAGACCCTTGCAGAACCGCTGCCTGCTGCTGCTCCAGCTTCCGCCTTTTTCTTCCTTGCGGTTTCCCGCGGTTTCACTTGTGCCGCCGGAACCGGATAAGCTTGGCTTGTCACCGGTCGAGTTCGGGCCGGATCCGGGTGTTGGAACTTGGATCCGTTGATTTGGTTGGGGAGTCAGAGGGCACACCATTTTTCCCAGTGAGCCCACTTAAAAACTTATTTCATATTACAAGCTTGTTATCGAATTTTTTGTACTGAAATATCTCTTTTTTCAACCTCTCTTATTCTTATCTTCTCAAACTACAGTTCAGTTAATCCAAAAAAAAAAAAAATCCTAAAACCCACAACTATTCCATCAAATCTTTCTCTATATTAAATTATCTCACAAATTAAATTCGAAAATTAACTTTATTATGCCTTTGCTTGCTTAAAAACCTAGAAAAAAGTGGGAATTGATAAAAATTATGAACAAAAAAAAACTCACAGTCCGGACTGCCAGTCCGGATGACTCTCCACTGTCCGGACTAGCAGTCCGGAAAGTCCAATGTCCGTCCGGACTAGAAGTCCGAACGAAATTTTTTTGTCCGGACTAGCAGTTCAGAAAGTCCAATGTCCAGATAGTGGCAATTTTGTCCAGGGTGTAGACCCCAGACAGAAGATAAGGATCCCTAATTAAAAATTGATTATCATTATCAAGTTATACTAAAACATAATAAGTTATTTAACATATAATTACTGCAAGTCATGAATTAATAATAGCAATAATAATGTCCATAACAAAGCAACAAATCATAACAAAGCAACAAGTCATAATAATAGCAATAATAATAACCATAACAAAACATAATATGTTATAGAAACCAACAAGTCATAATAATATCCATAACAAAGCAAATACAAAAGAAGTCTATTACAAAGTCTATCAAAAAAGTTTTTAACATATCCATACTATGTTATACGGCTTTAATCTTCGCAAGAGTATTAAACAACATCCCATGCCGCTTCTTGAAGGCCTTTTTGTTATAAAAACATATTAGATGAAGAAATCAAAATATAATTGCATACAAGAATTGATTATGCAACAAACGCAAAGAATGCATTCATCTCTCAAATTTGTATACAAAGTTTATTTCTTTCCAACTAAAAATTTCATCAATAACACATAAATACGAAACTCAAATTCAAACAATAATGTAAATTCACATAATGAGAATTATGAACAAATTAGCTCATAATTAGAAACAACATTACACACACACACATATATATATAAAGTATCGTTTGCATAGAATAGTTTTCGAACAACCATCTAAAAATATATTGTTTTATTGTACAGTCCTTTCAAATTACGATCCAAAACCAAAAATAATTAACTCTAACGTCTCCAGATTTTGAAACTTCTAAAGAGTGTTAATTCAACCAGTCCTCTACTAATTGGTTGCACTTCCTCTTTTTTTGAGTCTGGTTCATTAATATTTGCACTTTCGTAAGACTCTTCAGCAATAACATACTTTGTTAATATCGATACATTAACCCCTGCAAGTGAATAAGTATAAATATTTAGCACACAAGTGGGAAATAAGATAAATAAGTCAATAAATTATCATGAGTCATATTGAAACTAAAAGTTTTCCAAACATATATCATTAGCAATTGACACCTTCCCTCTTTGCTTACACTCTCAAGATTTCCATAGTATCGACTGCCCCAAGCATTACATGAAACAATCTTGACTATAAAAGTCCCAAGAGCATGGATTTGTCATTATCAAGATAAACTCATGGTCATTAGATTTACCCCAGATAGCAAGTCATAAGTATCGCGTCAATTTTACTAGTTAATCAAGATCTAAAAAAAGACATATACTATCTTTAACCGAATATGTATAAGATTGTGATTCATCATCATCAGATTCTTCTTCTTTATGTTTTAACTTTTAATACCTCCAATTTCAAGCATGCCAAAGATTGCGTTCACCACTTCATTTCCAGTTGAAGATAATATTTCTCTCTCATGAAATCGATTTGTTCTCATTTCTTACTTTAGCTTAGCATACATTGATTAGAATTGGTTCCCTATATTAAACCAAGCAAGAGGTAAATATCGAAACTTTGCAATGTGGAAGTATCATAAAGAGCCCAAACAACAAAAATCGATGGTCTCACCTTCTGAGCACCAAGAAACTTCTCGTAAAGCTCAAGAACGAACTCTAGATTGTCGGCCGAGTTCTTGTTCTTGATGTTCGCCGCAAACAAATCCCGAGTCGTCGAGATCGAACGACAGCGGCAACTGCTTCTTTGAATCGATATATGTTTTGGGGAGTGATTTTTCTAGGGTTAGGGTTTTAAATCCGTCATTAAAAGGAGAGGAGGGAGAAATTGGTTTTGTTGCGGGGGCGGTTTTACAGCGGAGATGGTCGATTTTTCTCGTGCGAAGGGGAAGAGTGGGGACTGGGGGATAGGAGGAGATGAGAGTTTAGGGTAGGGGGAGTTGGATTTAGCGGGAAAGTAAGAAAGAGAATGAAGGGGAGTGCTGGAGAAAAATAAAGGAGGGTAATTTGCACGAGCTTGTTAGGAATTGGAAGTCGCAGCGGAAGAATTAAAATCAAAATTTTCCAATTCCGATTGTGGATCTGTCAACGGCGTTTAAATCGAGTAATAGAAAAATGTACCTTTTCTTGCGTGTTCGTCCTTTGCGTTCGATCTCAAGGAGCTAACGACTCAAATCAGCTCCCTCTACCGGTATCCACACGAATAAGAATCCAACACGAACAGCGTGCTAGCGCTTTCCACGTTTGTCCGTACGTCAGCCTTGAAGAGATCACGATCTCCTTCTCTCGGTACTTGACGTCTCGCTTTCTCTGTCTAGGGTTTCTGTTCGTGGCTCTCAATCTCCCAAAAAACCCACAGAAAGCTACCGTTTCCTTTTCTCTATATAAGCTACGGTACTTTCTAATTAGTTATAGGATTATTGGTTTTCGAATTTAAAAGGATTAATTCAAAAATCCTTCATCTTATCAATTAACATTTAATCGATAAGATAATAAATTAAACAAACCTTATTTTAAATCTGTCCAACAGATTTAATTCAAATTATTTATTTAATTTAAATAAAGAGCCATTCGAAATTAATTTAATTTATCTTATAAATTAAATTTAAGATATCATATCCTATTAGTTTTAATTTGATATTATCTCATAAATTCAAATTTTAAAACTAATATGATATCTTTCTGATTATGTTAACTGTAAAATCTGATTTATCACATAAATCTGAATTTTAAGATTAACACAAAATTATAATATATATATATATATATATATTATGATACATATATTTATCAAATAAATATATATTATATATATATATAATTCATTAACCCTAGAATAAAAGATGCATTCATTGAATCTAGACATATTTTTAGATTCAATGAATATGGACACCATAACTCGTGTTGGGCTATTCTTGTGTGTGACCCTGTAGGCCCATATGAAGTTGGTAGTGGGCCAATAACGTCATTAACCCACAAGTCACAAGTGGCCTCTAGTAAGACATTGCAACTACCCAATTCATATAAGGATCGATGATCCGTTGCAACCTGTAATGTGACCATATCACGTCTCCTTTGTCACACGATATTCTGGTCAATCATGAGGCACGGAAAACGTCATCCTCCTTCCATTGACCATTACTTTCCCGATTCTTGAGTAGACTGACTAATATAATGAAAACTCATTTCCATCGTAGTATGACCATACATTTTTTCAGCCTTACTCATCGGGGCGCCCAGTATTATCTCTCCACTAATGTGAGGGACAAATTCCATCTTGACTACTCACATTCCTCTGCATGCAAACCACTAAACTCGATCATAGCCTTTATGATCATCCGGTTAAAGATGACTTTTGACTATGTCAAAAACTAATGATTTTCATGTAGGAATCTATGATAGTTTCAGGTCTAAGGGCATAGTGACATGGTTACATATGAGATAAACTTATGACTTGATCCATGCAGCTTTCTCATAGCGGGTCAGTCCAGCACCTTGAACCCTTTCAAGTGCATATGACTTTGACTCGTATCTCTATAACTAATCAAAGTCACACTAGTCTTATTTCATTTCTGTTCCCACAGAAATGACCGACCAAGAACGTTTAAAAAAAAAACTGTTTTATCCAAGGATACAATTATCATATTGAACATGCAAATTATATGATAACAATAGAAGAAATTTATTAAATCACAATGTTCAACGTACAATAATTGGCCCTAGGGCACAATTTCCAACAGCCTCCCACTTGCACTAGGTACAATCATTAATTTGCCTAATTCCCATTGTCCTAACATGACGCTCATGTTTAGCCTGTGCAAGTGCCTTGGTAAGTGGATCAGCAACATTGTCTTCTCCTGCTACTTTGCATATTTTTATATCACCTCTATCATTGATTTCTCTGATAAGGTGAAAACGCCTGAGTATGTGTTTGGTTCTTTAATGTGACCTAGGCTTCTTGGCCTGTGCAATCGCACCATTATTGTCAAAGAATAAGTCTATTGGATTTGAGATGGTAGGCACCACCCCAAGTTCAGTGATGAACTTTCTGATCCAAACAGCTTCCTTAGCTGCATCCGATGCTGCTATATACTCAGCTTCTATTGAAGAATCAGCTACAGTGCTCTGCTTAGAGCTCTTCCAGCTCACTGCTCCACCATTCAACAGAAATACATATCCAGATTACGATTTAGAATCATCTTGGTCAGTTTGGAAACTTGCATCTGTGTAACTAGTTACAAAGAGCTCATCATCCAAACCGCCATATATTAAGAATAAATCCTTAGTCCTTCTTAAATATTTTAGGATATTCTTGACAGCAGTCCAATGACCCTCACCTGGATCTTGTTGATATCTGCTGGTCATGCTTAAGGCAAATGAGACATCCGGTCGAGTACATAACATGGCATACATGATGGATCCAATAGCCGAGGCATATGGAACCTTGCTTATGCATTCTCGCTGATCAGGTGTACTAGGACACAGATCCTTGCTGAGATAGATGCCATGAGACATGGGCATATAACCCCTTTTTGAATCCTGCATACTGAACCTATGCAGTATCTTGTCTATATATGTACTCTGACTTAGGCCTATTAGCCTCTTGGATCTATCTCTATAGATCCTAATCCCTAGAATGTAAGTGGCTTCACCTAAGTCTTTCATAGAAAAAGACTTTCCTAACCAAGACTTGACACTCTGCAAGGTAGGAATGTCTTTCCCAATGAGTAGGATGTCATCAACATAAAGTATTAGAAATACAACTGTGCTCCCACTGACCCTTTTGTAAACACAAGGTTCATCGATGTTTTGAATGAATCCAAACTCTTTGACTACTTCATCAAAACGATGATTCCAGCTCTGAGATACTTGCTTCAATCCATAAATGGATCTTTGAAGCTTGCACACCTTACCAGAGCCCTCTGGACGCACAAAACCTTCAGGTTGTGTCATGTACACATCCAAGCAGCTTTCCATTAAGGAACGCTGTTTTGACGTCCATTTGCCATATTTTATAGTCATAATATGCTGCAATGGCAAGTAGGATCCTGATTGACTTGGCCATTGCGACTGGAGAAAATGTTTCATCATAGTCTACACCATGAGTTTGGGTAAAACCCTTCGCAACCAATCGTGCCTTGAAGACATTTACTTTGCCATCCATGTCGGTCTTCTCCTTGAAGACCCACTTGCACCCGATGGTTTTTACACCTTCAGGTGGATCGACTAAAGTCTACACCTGATTGTCGTACATGGATTGCATTTCAGACTTCATGGCATTCAACCATTTCTCAGAGTTTGGGCCCACTGTGGCCTCTCGATAGGTGGTTGGCTCATTCTACTCAATGAGCAACACATCACGACTTTCAGTAATCAGAAATCCATATCTCTGAGGCTGATGTCGTGACCTATCAGACCTGCGTGGGCCTTGTGCTACTTGAGTAGGCTCAGAAACTTGTTGTGAGCCTTCCCTGTCTTCCATTTGTGGTTCTATGCTATCTTGTGACTCTCGAACTTCTTCGAGATGTACCTTGCTCCCACTGGTTCTTTTAGAGATGAACTCTCTTTCTAGAAAGATACCGTTTCGAATAACAAACACTTTGTTATCGGTGGGATTATAGACATAGTATCCCTTTGCTTCCTTAGGATACCCCACAAAAAGGCATTTTGAGGATTTCGGTGCTAATTTGTCTGAGGCTTGTTGCTTAACATACACCTCACATCCTCAAATTTTGAGAAAAGACAGACTAGGCTTCTTTCCAGTCCATATCTCATGTGGTGTCTTTTCAATTGCCTTAGATGGAACATGATTTAGTGTGAATGCAGCTGTTTCTAGTGCGTATCCCCAAAAGGACGGTGGAAGATCTGTTTGACTCATCATAGATCGAACCATATCCAATAGCGTTCGATTTCTCCGCTCAGAAACGCCATTCCATTGTGGTGTTCCTGGAGGAGTTAATTGTGAGACTATCCCACAACCCCTAAGATGGTCAATAAATTCTTGGCTCAAATATTCACCACTCGATCAGATCGAAGTGCTTTAATTGTTTTGCCAAGTTGATTTTGTACTTCATTTTGGAACATTTTGAACATTTCAAAAGATTCAGATTTATACTTCATTAGATAGATATACCCATATCTACTGAAGTCATCTATAAAGGTAATGAAGTACAGATGACCCCCTCTGGCAGTGGTACTTAATGGTCCACATACATCTGTATGTATGAGGCCCAATAAGTCAGTGGCCCTCTCACTATGCCCAGTAAAAAGTGCCTTTGTCATCTTTCCTAATATACAAGATTCGCAAGTATGATATGATTCAAAATCAAATAAGTTGAGAAGTCCATCTTGATGGAGCTTAGAAATGCGTTTCTCATTTATATGGCCTAGACGACAATGCCATAGGTAGGTAGGATTCAAATCATTTGACTTGATCCTTTTAGTAGTTACGTTATAGATATTTCCACTATTAGGATATTCTAAATTTAAAAGATAATGACCAGAATGCAAATCACCATTAGCATAAAAAATGTCATTACGATAAATAGAACATTTACTATTCCCAGTAATGGAAGTGTAACCTTCCTTATCCAAATAAAAAAGAGAAATAATGTTACTACTCAAAGCAGGAACATAATAGCAATTGTTTAAAATTAACAAAGCCCACTGGGCAAATTTATTTCACAAGTGCCTACAGCTAAAGCAGCAACTCTTGCTCTGTTTTCGACTCGTAGGTCCATTTCGCCCTTCTTCAGCTTTCTACTGTTCTTGAGACTCTGCACATTTGTGCGAATGTGAGAACCACATGTAGTATCTAATACCCATGTAGAAGAAGTAGAAAGGTGAATATCTATAACATAAATACCTGAAGAAGTAGCCCCGCTATCCTTCTTCTTTTTTAGATCTTCCAGGTAGAGTTTGCAGTTCCTTTTCCAATGACCGGGTTCATTGCAAAAGAAACATACTTTTGGAGGCTTTGCCTTCTTGGCTGCAGGCTTGGTTTCGGGCTTGTTTGACTCTTTGATCTTACCACCTGAGCCTTTACCCTTTCCCTTGCCATTGCCTTTCTTTTTCATGCCCTTTCCTTTCTGAACCATTAAAATAGTGCTAGACTTTTTCTTGATACTTTGCTCAGCAGTTTTAAGCATCCCATGCAGTTCAGAAATAGATTTCTCCATGTTGTTCATGTTGTAATTCATAACGAACTGGTCATAACTTTTCGGGAGTGAGTTCAAGATCAAATCTGTAGTTAACTCCTGGGTGAGGGGAAATCCTAGTCTGTCAAGGTGATCAATGTAGCTCTTCATCTTTAAGACATGAGTGCTAACTGATACACCCTCAGCCATCTTGCAAGCATGTAGAGCCTTTGTGGTCTCATACCTTTCTTGTCTTGCTTGTTGCTGGAACATTTCCTTGAGATGCACAATCATCCCATGAACATCCATGTGTTCCAAATCTCTTTGAAATTCTGGAACCATGGTAGCTAGCATCAAGCATCCTACATCCACAGAGTCATTAGCATGCTTCGTGTAAGCATCCCTTTGAGCTCTTGGAGCATTGGCTGCAGGCTCCTCAGGAATGGGCTCATCTAGAACATATGCTTTTCTTTCCTGTTTGAGAACAATTCTCAAGTTCCTGAACCAGTCAAGAAAGTTTGTCCCATTGAGTTTGTCCTTCTCAAGGACTGATCGCAACGATAGTGTAGCAGTATTATTGGTCGACATGATTCTACAATGAAAAATATGCAAATATTAATTAATAATCTCCCACTAAATTTAACAACCCTCAAAATAACAATTAGTGGGCTAAGATCCATATTTTGCTTGAATTTAAGTCCGCTTTGGCAGGACGCTTAAAACAAAGTTATTTAGGTAGGTAACTGCTTTACCAATTACATCACATGTAACTCTTAGATTTTATGGGATTTGATCATCATATGATCCGGCATGTTCAATCCCATCTAATGCCTTGAGACCCAAAACCATTTTGATAATCTCAATTAAGTCAAAACAATAATGAACTTTGTGAGTAGCACCATTACTCACACTTGTCTCACCAAGATAACTCAATTGTATCCACTTTGGTGGAACATACGATTAAGCGATCCAGGCTTTGACAAGTGTTCATTAATTGACGGCATTATGACTTAAGATTTTGATTGGAGGGCTTAATTAATTATTTTAATTATCGTGGAATGATAAATACATATCGCGGTTGTATCTCATACAAACATTCATAGCATATGCATATAATAATCTAATAAAAAAAAAGGCATAAATTAAACGTGATACAATATGGCTCACCTAGCCTAAATCCTCCCAAGCCAATGAGAGGACCTTTTTAAATAAGAAAAGAAAAATACATAGAGAAACCTCGTTTGAACATACGAGGGGATTGAGATGAGAAGAGAATGTACATTCAGAATATTTAGAGGAAGGTACGGCACGCAGGCCGTATTTAAATTACAACCCTTGTAAACTAGAGCCATATTGTTCACCATACCCAAACAATTTCAGATAAAGGAAAAATAAAATCACAATAAATAAACAATTCATACAATATGAGAAGCAACAAATATTGTGATTAAACTATGTTGCGCTGCGAACAGTTAGCCACGGCGGCCGATTAGCGGTCGGGGTCAAGGGGCAGCGCCCCTTGCGGGGGTTGCAGGGGGCAGCGCCCCCGGAGCTTTCGAAAAGCATACTTTTTTAAATGAGTTGCTGCCTCAAAGATCCCATGGATTCATCAATCACATTGATTAATCCATTTAGTTTGAATAAATCCGAACACAGATTTACACCGAACACAAACATGTAATCCGAAAATACAATTAAATCCGTTTTACTAGATTCAGAATTTCAAAAATTCAGATTCTCATACATGTATCACATACATAAAATACCGAACCTAATCAAGGTGAACACACAAAACTTCAACTTAAACGCACAATTGACCTGGCTCTAATACCACTGTTAGGAATTGGAAGTCGCAGCGGAAGAATTAAAATCAAAAATTTTCAATTCCGATTGTGGATCTGTCAACGGCGTTTAAATCGAGTAATAGAAAAACGTACATTTTCTTGCGTGTTTGTCCTTTGCATTCGATCTCAAGGAGCTAACGACTCGGATCAGTTCTCTCTACCGGTATCCACACGAATAAGAATCCAACACGAACAGCGTGCTAGCGCTTTCCACGTTTGTCCGTACGTCAGCCTTGAAGAGATCACGATCTCCTTCTCTCGGCACTTGACGTCTCGCTTTCTCTGTCTAGGGTTTCTGTTCGTGACTCTCATCTCCCAAAAAACCCACAGAAAGCTACCGTCTCCTTTTCTCTATATAAGCTACGGTACTTTCTAATTAGTTATAGGATTATTGGATTTTCGAATTTAAAAGGATTAATTCGAAAATCCTTCATCTTATCAATTAACATTTAATCGATAAGATAATAAATTAAACAAACCTTATTTTAAATCTGTCCAACAGATTTAATTCAAATTATTTATTTAATTTAAATAAAGAGCCATTCGAAATTAATTTAATTTATCTTATAAATTAAATTTAAGATATCATATCATATTAGTTTTAATTTGATATTATCTCATAAATTTAAATTTTAAAACTAATATATCTTTCTGATTATGTTAACTGTAAAATCTGATTTATCACATAAATCTGAATTTTAAGATTAACACAAAATTATAATATTATAATATATATATTATGATACATATATTTATCAAATAAATATATATATTATATATATATATATATATAATTCATTAACCCTAGAATAAAAGATGCATTCATTGAATCTAGACATATCTTTAGATTCAATGAATATGGACACCATAGCTCGTGTTGGGCTATTCTTGTGTGTGACCCTGTAGGCCCATATGAAGTTCGTAGTGGGCCAATGACGCCATTAACCCACAAGTCGCAAGTGGCCTCTAGCAAGACATTACAACTACCAAATTCATATGAGGATCGATGATCCGTTGCAACCTGTAATGTGACCATATCACGTCCCCTTTGTCACACGATATTCTGGTCAATCATGAGGCACGGAAAACTTCATCTTCCTTCCGTTGACCATTACTTTCCCGATTCTTGAGTAGACTGACTAATATAATGGAAACTCATTTCCATCGTAGTATGACCATACATTTTCTCAGTTTTACTCATCGGGGGGCCCAGTAATATCTCTCCACTAATGTGAGGGACAAATTCCATCTTGACTACTCACATTTCTCTGCATGCAAACAACTAAACTCGATCATAGCCTTTATGATCATCCGGTTAAAGATGACTTTTGACTATGTCAAAAACCAACATGTAGGAATCTATGATAGTCTCAGGTCTAAGGGTATAGTGACATGGTTACATATGAGATAAGCTTATGACTTGATCCATGCAGCTTTCTCATAGCGGGTCAGTCCAGCACCTTGAACCCTTTCAAGTGCCTGTGACTTTGACTCGTATCTCTATAACTAATCAAAGTCACACTAGTCTTATTTCATTTCTGTTCCCACAGAAATGACCGACCAAGGACGTTTAAAAAAAAAAACTGTTTTATCCAAGGATACAATTATCATATTGAACACGCAAATTATATGATAACAATAGGAGAAATTTATTAAATCATAATGTTCAACGTACAATGATTGGCCCTAGGGCACAATTTCCATCAGAGCTGTCATCTCTTTTCAAAAGAGAATAGAAGAGGAAGAGGAGTTGGGTTTAGAGAAGAGAAGAGAAGAGGAATAGGAGTTGGGTTTAGAGAAGAGAAAAGGAAGAGAAAGAAGAATAAAGTGAGGTATTTTTGGGATTATGGTGTGCTCACTAAAAAAATCTCTCTCTTATGAAAAGAGAGAGTGGGCTCACTAGAAAAACTGGGCTTATTAGGAAAAATGGTGTGCCTCTCTATAAACTCCCGTTGGGAGGGGAAGAGAGAAAGTAGAATGAAGGTGGATTGCGACCCGTGAATCTCTGCCACTGGATCCAATAAGGTGATGGATCGGAGATCCGAAGCTGAAGCATGCCCCTCTGGAGAAATTCCCTTCAGGCACACAACTTTGCTCAAGAAGCCCGCATTTTTTAGTCAGGAATTAGTATCTGAGCGCAGTTTTCACATCGGTCAGAAATTAATCCCTTATGTCAAAAAATATGGTCACAAAAAGTAATATCAAAATTATAATTTTAAAAAATTTTAAGAGGTGAGCATAATAAGCAAAGTGGTGTGCTTAAATAGAATTTCTCCCATTTCAAATCCATCTAGATGGTTATATGACTATATCCAAGATTGCCCCTGGTTATTTTAATTACACAAGTTTCATGAATTTCCAAATGAGCACACCACAAGTTTTATTGCGCGCAGTTAGAAATAAGTCCCTGTACAGTTTTAACCCGTTCAAAGATTAACCATGACTAGGACAAAAAATAAAGTTGCAATTGTAAACTTGTAATTTTTTACAGTTCTAAGAGGTTTGCTCACCTAGTGTGCTCATTTCGAAATTCCCTGAGTTGCCACTTGCCCCCACCCTTTCTCCTGCATTGAACATGTCCACTTGTTTGTAAGGAGATTACAAAAGTGCCACACGAATTTGGAAGTTCATCTTTTCCCTACTCAATATACAATATCTTCTCTTAAATGATTATTAGACAAATAATAATATCTCAGCTGTTTGTGAGCTTAAACAGTAGATAAATCAAATATATACATTATTATTTTTATCTTTTTAACTTTATAATTGATGTGTAGTTTTCGATTGTAACAATTTACGTGTTTGTATGCATGCAATCTAGGTTTACATATTTTTAAGTTGGAGGACAACTCGATTTAAGTTTCTTTAATATAAATGCATAGAAAATGTATTTTAAGGATTAACAAAATAAAAGGTGTACTTTAAGGTAAATAACTTAACAAGCATTAGGTTTCTAGGATTGGGAAAATTCTATTTACACACGGAAATTTACTCTTCACAGTTTTAAAACTTGTAAATAATTACAAGTTTGCCATTTTTTTTTTTTTTACTAAGTCACCCTTTTAAATCCTAAATTAAGATTTCTTAAAATTTAAAACTACAACTCATCGTCTTCCTCCTCTGTTTTTCTCTAAAACCCTAAATAATATTTTTTAGTGGGATTTAATTTTTTTTTTTAAATACATCTTCCATAAACTCATTGATTTGATTTATTAATCTTTTAAATTTTTTACATTCACCTTCCTAAAAAAATTTGAAAGAATTTTAAATTATTCAAATTCATTGTGAAAAGTGAAATTAGGGTTTGAAGTTTGAGTTTGAGTTTTTTTATTCAAATAGAAAATTCCAACATGCAATTGGTATCGAAGAACAAATCTAAGGTACAATTTAAAATTATTCTTAGTTTTTATGTGTATTTGTTTGCAATTTATTATTACTTATAATACTTTTGTGAGGGAGACGATGACTGCTGATCGGATTTTAATAACCTACAAAATGATCTTTGGTCGGGTATTGATACAGAACCAAAATATTTTTAGTTTGGGAATTAATATCCGACTCGGAAAATTTTGGAAAAATTTGGCATTGACAACATAAGAGTTAGAAGAGGAGGAGGAGGGTTAAAATTGGAAAAGAATTTGGACGCAGAGAGTAAATTGGTGGTATTTCAAAATAAGAGTTTAGTGTAAAGAGCAATCAGGACGTCAAGAGTAAATTGTTGTGCGTAACTAGAATTTCCCCTAGGATTGCCTCCGGGCGCCATCTCTTTTGGAAAAATTCTATTTGAACACACCACTTTGTTCAGTGAGCCTTTTTTCAGTTGGAGATTAGTTTGTTAAATAGTTTTAACACCGTTGGAAAATTAGTATCCAAACATCGAAGATGTCGTTCAAAAATTAATGTCCGACATGAAAGGACTAAACTTGTCATTTTGAAAGGGGCTTTCCGAGCAAAGTAGCGTGCTGAAATAGCGTTTCCCTTCTCCAGGTGAGGTCTAAACAGTCAAATGTTTGGAGGGCGTCTTTGCAGAACAGCGACAGCACGGGTCATCCGCTGTAACCTCCTGCTGCTGCTGGTTGCTGCTGCTTGTGCTGCATCGGCGAGACAACCGATACGAGCGGCGTTAAAAATAACGGCGTATCGATAATTACGTTCCCTCGAACAGCCCGCCGCCGTCTGACAGTCAACGGAGACCGTTAAAATGCTGTTCCCTACGCGTCCTCCCCTAAGCGCGCATAAAAGTCCTGGCTAGTCCTATTCTGGCAGAATAAAATAAGCATTAATTCTACTGTTTTGAGAGAGAGAGAGGCTCGCATGCCGCCACGTCGATAACGCACGCATTTACCAGACTTTTTTATTTTTTGTAGAATATAAAATTTTAAATTTAAAAAAAAAAATAATCTAAATTTAAAATTTTATATGTGACTGGTCAAAATAAATATATTTATTACTATTTATTTATTATAAGACCTCACTTTGAATTTCCTTAAGAATTACTGGTGAGTTTATTTTTCTACTAATTGGCAATTGAAGTATTCTTCAAAAGATAAAATAAAATGAAAGGAAAAGTTCATTTTCTACTTTAAAACCTAAATTTGTGGGATTTCGGTAAATGAAGTGCATAAATTTAAATTTAAGTTAAAATTAAAAAATATCGTGAAATTCAAAATGGACAAATAACCTCAGATAATTTTTTATCAAAAAATTACTATTTCTAAAACGAAAGTAATAATCAAGAATTTTTCCTCCATTAAAATAATCAATTCCCAACCTTCCCACAAATTTTTTTTGTTTGTATCCAACAATGAGATGTCCCAAGCCTGTGGTTAACAAGTCAGCAATCCAAGTTCAGGCACTATAGACCTTTTTGTTTGAGCATTATTTAGGAAACTAGCACATTATTAAAATATTTGCTTATTAATTAATTAATACTAATCACAGATATTTATATTAACAAGGGGAAACATGACAAGTAGAGATGATAATGGACATGTTCATGGGCCAAATTTTAGTCCGTTCTATATAAAATTTTGAATTAAAAATAAAAAATTTATTTTTTTAATTTAAAATTTTGTACAGAAAGAGCCAAAATTTACCTGTGCCTCCATTACCATCCTTCCTTAATGACAAGCCAGGGCTTAGTCCTCCTTTAATTCTGAATACTAGTTGAGTTGGATTTATAATATCGGGAGTTTCCAAAGGAGCACACCATTTTTTCTAGTGAGCCCAATTAATAATGGTCCAGACATTTAGTCCGAACAAAAAATACACTGATTCAGTAGGCTCACTAGGAAAAATGGTGTGCTCCTTTAGAAACTCCCATAATATCTGGCTGCTTTCAAGTGGCAATAGCTAGCAAACAAAAATGATTTTGCTCTTATTTTCAAATTATTTTGGGAGTTTCTAAAAGGAGCACATTTTTTTTTCAAGTGATCCCACTGGATAGTGTACTTTTTATCTGGGCTGGAGGGGAGTTTCCAAAGGACCACACCAATTTTCTTGGTGAACCCATTTTTTAGTGTTTTTTTTTGTCCAGACTCAAAATCCGGACAGTTATAAAGTGGGCTCACTAGGAAAAATAGTGTGGTCCTTTGGAAACTCCCGGCTGGAGGCTCCCTAAGAAAAATGGTGCGCTCCTTTGAAAACTCCCAATCATTTTCTTAAGGGTAATTTGTAGAAGAACCCCTTGTGCTAATCAAAGTTGGCACAATCCATCATTGTTCTTGGAATTACTCAAGAATAATCTTTGCCTCTTGGAATGTTACTTGTACCCACATTATACTCCTAATTTGAATAGTTTCATATCGAATATGATATAAGAGTTAGCGTAATTTATAACAATTCTATGAATTCATAAGGTAATTGTAACTCGACTTTTTGAGGGAAAAAGTTTATAGTTAATTATAAAATATTTTAATTTTTGTTATTCTACCAGAGACTTAGTATATATTCTATGTGAATATGTTGTCGGTATTCCACTATCTAGATTCCAGGTGGGAGACATTGCAAGTGATATTAGAGCCCACATCAGACGAAAATATGCGAAACTAAGTTTTATATGAACTAAGTGACACACAGAATAAAGTGTCACACAAAGATAGTGGGAGCCACTTCTATAATTCTACAACACCTAATGAAAGTGTATTAAATTATTATGTCACTCTGATGAGGACATCAGATCTTAAATTAAGGGAGAATATAATACCCTAAATCGAATAGTCACACATCAGATGTGAGACAAAAATTAGCGTAGTTTATGATGATTCACATGAATGCGTAAATTAATCATTGCTAACTTTTTTTTTAGGGACAATTTGTGGTTAATTATAAACTATTTTAAATTCTTGTTATTTTACTAGAACTTGTAATCATGTCCTGTAATAAAGATACTAGAACTTGTTATCATGTCGTGTAATAAGGATACTAGAACTTGTCATCATGTCTTATAATAAAGATACTAGAACTTGTTATCATGTCGTGTAATAAGGATACTAAAACTTGTAATCATGTCTTATAATAAAGATACTAGAACTTGTTATCCTGTAATAAGGATACTAGAACTTGTGATAAGAATACTAGAACTTGTCATCATGAATAATCTTGCCTTCATGTATCATGTTGATATTCACATGTCATGTTATCATAAATCCGCGAATCATACCAAGTGTATAAATCCGTGTTTCTCTTGAAACTGAAAATAGCCAAACGCGAGGCTAAAAATTGCCAAACGTGAGGCTAAAAATTGTCAAACGCGAAGCTAAAAATATAGCCAAACAGGAAGCAGAAAATAGCCAAACGCGAGGCTAAAATTTGCCAAACGCGAGGCTAAAAATTGTCAAACGCGAGGCTAAAGAAATAGCCAAACAGGAAGCAGAAAATAGCCAAACGCGAGGCTAAAAATTGCCAAACGCGAGGCTAAAGAAATAGCCAAACAGGAAGCAGAAAATAGCCAAACGCGAGGCTAAAAATTGCCAAACGCGAGGCTAAAGAAATAGCCAAACAGGAAGCAGAAAATAACCAAACGCGAGGCTAAAAATTGCCAAACGCGAAGCTAAGCCAAAAATAGCCAACATCCGTAAATCAGGCTAAGTATGCAGTCTAGAAATTTTTCTAAGTATGCAGATCCAATATGATGTGAATTTATCCATAAAGAAAAAGGAATCATGTACTCATGATAAAAATCAAATAATTTCCAAGAAAGATCATACATGCTACTTGTACTGAAATACGATTCAAAGAGAGAACAAGAACAAGGTGATACTTGCCTCTATTCTCTCTAATCTCCTTCTTTGTTGTAGCAAAGCCTCTCTTCTATTTCCTTTACTCAACGAACTAGAAGAATCATGGGTGATTTCTATTTTGTTCTTTTTGATAAGAATTCTCTTTGAGAGAATAAGGTTATATATATCTAAGGGCATTTTGATCACCTTATCCTCTAGCCTAGTCCTAAGGCTTCTTGCATGCATGACAAATGTCAACTAGAGTGTCACCTCTCATTCTCTTCTAACAACTTATCTCCACAAAAGGCCAAGGTGGTGCCCTTAGAAATTAAATTTAAATTTGAAGGTGTATAGAAAGAAACTTTTGCCTTAATAATTTGAAATGATAGTTGTGGGGTGTTACATTCTACCCACCTAATAAAAGAATTTCGTCCTCGAAATTCCAATTTTAAAAGGTATACTATTATATACAGGTACGTGTTGTCATATAAAAATAGACTCAACTTACATACCTGATAATGAAAATAGGTACGGGTATTTTGTTTTGATGTCGCCTTCAAGTTCCCAAGTGGAGTCCCCAGGTGATCGTGCATCCCATGAAATAAGGACCAACGGTATCACTTTGTTCTTTAGGATTTTCTCCCGTCGATCGATGATTGCTACAGGTTGTTTCTCATACTTTAGATCGGATCTCAGATCCACCTCGGACAAGTCCATAGCCTTATGTTCATTGCCCAAGCACTTCCTTAATTGCGACACATGGAATACATCATGAATAGTTTCCATCTCATGTGGTAATGATAATCTATATGCAAGGTTCCCAATTCTTTCTGTAATTTCGAATGGTCCAATATATCTTGGACTAAGTTTTCCCTTTTTGCCGAATCTAATCACTCCCTTTATTGGCGATATCTTGATAAATACCTTATCTCCTATTTCAAACTCCAATGATTTTCTACGTCGATCTGTCCATTTCTTTTGTCTATCTTGTGCAACTTTCATATGTTCCCTAATAATCTTTACTTGCTCTGTTGCTTGAGTAATTAATTCAGGTCCCAAAATACTCCGCTCTCCAACCTCGTTCCAACATAATGGAGATCTACACTTCCTGCCATATAAAGCCTCAAATGGTGCCATTTTGATATTCTCTTGATAGCTATTATTGTAGGAAAACTCCGCCATATATAAATGGTCTTCCCAAGATCCTCCAAAATCTAGCATACATGCTCTAAGCATGTCTTCAAGTATTTGGATAGTTCGTTCTGATTGTCCATCTGTTTGTGGGTGATATGCCGAAGACAAGTCTAAATGTGTTCCTAAACTATCCATCAATTTCTTCCAGTATTGTGATCTAAATCTTGTATCTCTATCTGAGATAATTCTAAATGGAACTCCATGTAACCTCACCACTTCCTGCATGAATCTTTTTGCTAATACTTCTGTTGACTGACCAACCCTAAATGGGATGAAATGAGCTGACTTGGTCAGTCGGTCCACTACCACCCAAATCGCATTATTACCTTTGGTGCTCCTTGGTAATCCCGTAACAAAATCCATTGATATTTGTTCCCACTTCCATTCTAGAATTGCTAAGGGTTGAAGTAATCCAGCTATTTTCTGATGTTCGACCTTCACTTGTTGGCAAGTAGGACACATGGATACATGTCTTGCAATTTCTTTCTTCATGCCTGGCCACCAGAAGTACCTCTTCATATTCTTGTACATCTTATTGCCTCCGGGATGAATGGAATATGCTGATTTATGAGCTTCTTCTAAAACTCTCTTCCTTGTCTCTCCCTTGGGCACCCATAACCTCTCCCTGAATCTAATAGTCCCATCTGAGTGTATCTTCATCTCATGCCTCTTACATGTCTCAATTTTGCTCTTTAACCTTTGGAAGCTTTCATCATCAACTTGGGTTTGCTTGATCTGCTCTATTAAGGGTGACTGTAATCGCATTTCCATAAGTTGTGCTATCATTCCTGGTAGAATTATTTCCAAATCCATCCTTTGTATTTCTGTCAACAATTCCTTTTGTCGAGTCAATCTTTCTATTGCAGGTCTTCTACTCAGAGCATCTGGCACTATATTGATCCTTCCTGGATGATATTTAATTTCCAAGTCATAATCTGCTACTAACTCCAACCATCGTCTCTGTCTCATATTTAGTTCCTTTTGAGTGAAAATATATTTCAAACTTTTATGGTCAGTGTACACTTCCACCATTTGTCCTAGTAAGTAATGTCTCCAAATTTTCAAAACATGAATTATTGATGTTAGTTCCAGGTCGTGAGTGGGATAATTTCTTTCATGAGGTTTTAATTATCTTGATGCAAACTCAATCACTCTTTCATGCTGAGTCAACACGCATCCCAGTCCTAGTTTTGAAGCATCACTATAGATTTTCATTCCTCCAGTGTTATCTGGAATTGCTAACACAGATGATGTTGTCAGTCTTAGTTTCAATTCTTCAAATGCCTTATCGCACCCTTTCGTCCAGACATATTCGATTCCCTTTCGCGTCAACTTAGTTAGAGGAGACGCAATTTTTGCAAAATCTTGTACAAACCGCCTGTAATATCCAGCCATCCCCAGAAAGCTGCGAACTTCTGATACTGATTTTGGTACAGGCCAATCCATCACAGCCTCTATCTTTTTAGGATCTGCTGATACACCATTTTCAGATATTATATGACCCAACAAAGCAATTTGATTCAACCAAAATTCATATTTGCTCAATTTTCCGTATAGCCTTTGTTCCCTTAAAGTTTGTAATGCTATCATCAAATGTTTAACGTGCTCTTCTCTATTCTTAGAGTAGATCAATATATCATCAATAAACACCACCACAAATTTGTCCAAATACTGAGTAAAAACATGGTTCATCAAATTCATAAACACCGCTGGAGCATTAGTTACCCCAAATGGCATCACTAAATATTCATAATGACCATGTCTGGTTCTAAATACAGTCATTGGGATATCTTATGTTCGGACTCTTACTTGAGGAAATCCTGAACGAAGATCTATTCTTGAGAATACCTTCGCTCCTCCAAGTTGATCGAATAGATCAGTTATCCTTGGCAATGGGTATTTATTCTTAATTGTTACTGCATTCTGTACGCCCGAAAATTGCATCTTTGATTCCATTGCAAAAATTATTTGATTACAACGAAGATTTGAGATTACAAAAATTCCGAAGAATTACAAGAACGGGAATATTAGTTTATTCCCTTTTTTATGTGGGTTCGGGTGGCGGTGGAGTCTCGTTGCTGCCTCCGTTGACCGTCCGACCAGGAGAAGATGGCTCTGCTCTTTTCTTTGATCTCACGAGCTCGCCCGAAATCTTCCCAAAGTCCAAGAATCCAAAAATCCTAAGTCCTCTCTCTCGTTAAATTCCTGTATTTTATAAACCGAAGAAGCTCGAAATCCGGCTCAATTCTCTCCTGAAAAAGCGGATCACGGATTATCAGGAAAATAAAATAGGAAATAAAACAACGGGAAAACAACGAAAAACAACCCGCGGGTGGCAACCCGCGGGATCGCCCCCGCGGGTTGCCACCCGCGGGAATCCTCCCGCGGGTGGCAACCCGCGGGGGCTCCCGCGGGTTGCAACCCGCGGGAGAACTCCCGCGGGTTGCTTCCCGCGGGGGTTCCCGCGGGTTGCAACCCGCGGGTGCTCCCGCGGGTTGCTTCCCGCGGGTGCCCCCGCGGGTTGCAACCCGCGGGTGCACCCGCGGGTTGCATCCCGCGGGTGCTCCCGCGGGATGCTTCACCCGCGGTGCCCCCGCGGGTTGCAACCCGCGGGTGCTCCCGCGGGTTGCATCCCGCGGGTGCTCCCGCGGGTTGCAACCCGCGGGTGCAACCAGCGGGTGTGCCCACTTAGCAAAATTAGGTTTTTTTTTTTTTTTAAATTAATTTATTTATTTAATTATTTTTAGTGTCTACATAACCCCCTCCAAAGTTTTTGAAGTTCTGTATTGAACCGTACTGAATTTCGAAATACTTTGGATTTTTTAATTTTGGTTATAGACTTTTTAAAAGATTTGGTCGATAGGGATAACTGTTAATATATTTATTTATTCCATAACAAGCAGATGTATGATTTTAACGTACTCATTAGAGGACAAGCAGAGGTATAATGTTAACGTGCTTATTTTAGGTCAAGCAGAGGTATAATATTAACTTGCTTATTTTAATCCTAATCGTTCAGTGACATCTAGTATGACGAATCAGGAAAAGACAGATGTGACATTAAACGTGTCTTGGAGCTTAACCTATTCAGAGGATCTGGTCGTGATAGGGTCAAGCTGACTAAACAGAGGTGACGGTTAACGTATTTAGTTTTGGAATCGGACTATCAGAGGTAACTGTTAACTTGATAGGGAGATGATTTTCGTCAGAGGTAATTTTCAATTTAACGATATCAAAAGCACGTTCATCAGAGGTTGTAATGTTGGACTTGATGAAGTGTGAATTTTCTTTTCTGTCAGAGGTGAAATCTTAACGTGACAGGGGATTTAATCGGATCTTATCTCATTTGATTTTGAATTATGATGTTAGAGGTATGATTTTAACTTGACTAATATTTTGGAGTGTCGCTTGCTCTGTTGGAGCAAAATGACATGAAAAGTTTTGCTGTCAGAGGTGAAATCTTAACGTGACAGGAGATTTATCTGATTAGGATTTTTAGCAAACCCCCAGCTATCAACGGGTTTGATTTGCCTTTACCAACTACCGTTTGAGTCGGGCTAGCCATGCTATTCCCCTCAGCATGGTGAGTTGTCAAGGATTTCGTTTGGGTTTAAATACCAAACTTTTCCTCTTCCCTTTGCCTTAGCAGCTTAGAGCAGTCATGTATTCTTATATTCGGATAAGAATACTGTTGTGACAGATTTGTCGTGGGATTTTTAGCAAATCCCCAGCTATCAACGGGTTTGATTTTGCCTTTACCAACTACCGTTTGAGTTGGGCTAGCCATGCTATTATCCTCAGCATAGTGAGTTGTCGAGGGTTTCGTTTGGGTTTAAATACCAAACTTCTCCTCTTCCCTTTGCCTTAGCGGCGTTGGGCAATTCATACTTTTACCCCCAGTATGGTGGGGTTGACGAGAAATTTATTCTCTTCCCGTAGCTTTAGCGGCGTTGGGAAATTCATACTTATTACCCCCAGTATGGTGGGGTTGACGAGAAATTTATTCTCTTCCCGTAGCTTTAGCGGCGTCGGGCAATTCATACTTTTTACCCCCAGTATGGTGGGGTTGGCGAGAAATTTATTCTCTTCCCGTAGCTTTAGCGGCGTTGGGAAATTCATACTTATTACCCCCAGTATGGTGGGGTTGACGAGAAATTTATTCTCTTCCCGTAGCTTTAGCGGCGTCGGGCAGTTCATACTTTTTACCCCCAGTATGGTGGGGTTGACGAGAAATCTATTCTCTTCCCGTAGCTTTAGCGGCGTTGGGTGATTTTTTTTTTTTTTTTTTTTTTTTAATTGGGGGTTTAAATTAACCGCCCTGAGCCCATTTTTTGGGAATTGTTGTGAGCCCAAGTGGTACTTTTAGACCTCACGCATTAAATGTGTCGGAGTTAGCTCTAACTCCTTTTTTGTTCAGCTTTGAGCTGAACTGCTCCAGCGTCAATCAACGCTTGAATTTTATCTTTTAAGATAAAACAATTTTTTGTGGGGTGACCTACAATCCGATGGTACAGGCAGTAATTCGGATCGTTAGTTTTTCCTACTTCTTCAGGTCTCTTGCTCTCCGGCAATTTAAGCATCTTGCGTTTGGTGAGCAGATTGAACATAGTAGCAGTATGTTCATCCTTGAACGAATACTGCTTTTGAAGTCTGGGCGACTTTGCTGTGTTGCTTGTAGTTGGCCATAGTTTCTGCTTCAGTGTACTTTCTACCGCCATTGCCGTTACGTCTTTCCCTTTTGAACGGGAAAAATGGAATGAAGATTCGTTTGCACCGTCTCCGGTTGCAGCCTGTTGCATTTCGAGACGTCGAAGTATTTCTTCGGCCTGTTCGCCCTGCTTAAGCAGATCCTTCCATGACTTGGATTCGACCGAACCCATCTTGTCTAAAATATCGGTCAACAAGTTATGTCTGCAGGTTTCCACAAGCGTATCCTGCGTCATGCCATGTGGGCATCGAACGGAAAGTTCTCGGAACCGCTCGACATAAGTTTTGACCATTTCGCCTTCTTCTTGCTTCGCTGCTAGCAAAGATAATATGGAGACTTCTGTATCATCTTCAAAGAATCGGGCTAGGAACTCACGTTCTACATCAGCCCAAGATTTAATTGATCCCTGGGGTAGCTGCATGAACCAGGTAAATGCGGGCCCCCGTAAAGTGCTCGCAAATATCCTAGTCATAGTTGGATCATTCCCCATGAGATGTCCTGTCTGTGAGAGGAAATAGAAGATGTGTTGCTGCGGCGAACTTTTACCGTCGAATGATTGAAGATTCAACGGTTTATATTTTGCAGGATAGGGTACGGTCTCCCATTCTATGGGATATGGACGGACTACCCCCACCTCTTGTAGCTTTTTGCGATGAAGAAGAGCTTGTAATTGGTTCTCCATCTTCTCTATTTTCTCTGCGTGAGGATTGAGGATAACTTTCACTTCCTCTTCCTCTCTTGAATGAGGAGGCACTTCTTCATCTTCGTCTTCGCTGTCTTCATTTATTTGGACAGGCCGTTTTCCTTTCTGCCGACTAGAAATGGACGGCGATGATTGGTTCTTTCTAGTTTGAGCCAGCAACTCCATCAAAAGTTGTTTCATTTCTTCTATGGTCTCTTCGTGCTGTTCGAGACGTTTTTCTTGTCTCTCAAGTCTTTCAGAGACTTCTTCTAGAAGCGCGCCCTCTGGTTCGATAGAAACTCCTTTTGATCCTGGAGTGATTTCCTTATCCGAAGGGTTGTTTCCGACGACCTTTTTACCTTTATTAACCATATTTGATGAGGCAGCAGGTAGATCGGTCCCAGAGTATGTCTTTTTCACCGTCCGTATTCTTTTAGGTTCGGTGATCCGCTCAAAAACGGATTGTCTCAGATGGCACTCGCAGTTTGATAGAACAGCTGAGATTAACTGTTCGCATTGGCATTGAGGAGTATTTTGTGCAGAGTTCTTCCAATTGAGGTATTCTCTCAAGTCTTGAGATATCTTCTCCTCTCTATTTGCATCTTGACGTATTTTGCGTCTCAAATTTGGTTCATAATACTGGAGAGTTTGTAATATCTCAGGGCTGAGCTCTTTTCCAGCATTAGATTGTTCCCCAACTCTCCTGCGGATTTTTCTGGAGTGCACGTTGTCCTGAGTAGTTGTATGGGCCCCAGATGCCTCTGATAGAGAGATTAAAATTTTTGGTGCATGTTGCGTGTTCGCCATAGACGTGCTCGAGGAGACATGAGAGTTGTGTTCATTGAACGTAACCCGTCGGTGCCATCTGCGGGATTCAACCCGCGATTGGAATTGCAGATTTGTACCCAGATTTGTACCCGTGGTTGCAACTTGGAGGTTGACACCCGCGGTTGGAAGCGGCGGGTTGGCACCCGCGGTTGGCAACCGCGGGATGCCACCCGCGGTTGGCAACCGCGGGTTGCCACCCGCGGTTGGGAACCGCGGGTTCCCACCCGCGGTTGGCAACCGCGGGTTGCCACCCGCGGTTGGGAACCGCGGGTTCCCACCCGCGGTTGGCAACCGCGGGTTGCCACCCGCGGTTGAGAACCGTGGGTTCCCACCCGCGGTTGGGAACCGCGGGTTCCCACCCGCGGTTGGCAAGAGCGGGATGCCACCCGCGGTTGGGAACAGCGGGTTCCCACCCGCGGTTGCAACCCGCGGGTTGCCACCCGCGGTTGCAACCCGCGGGTTTGCGCTCATGGAATTACTTCCGGATTTTTTTACTGTCTTGGAGTTTCCTGCAATTTTTTCTGTATGATTTAGGCGTGCTCGTTGAGTTTTACGCCTTAAATTTCTCTTTTGGGAGCGGGTCAGGGACTGGTTTGACTTTTGGCTTGACTTTGGAACGGGCGATAACGCCTCGTAAGTTTCAACGGGCGATGACGCCTCGTAAATTTTCATAGGCGATGACGCCTTTTGATTTCCAGTGGGCGATGACGCCTCACCTTTTTTCATCGTCACCCGGCGATGACGCCTAGGCTCCGAATCAGAGGAGGAAAGAAATTCCTCATATTTTTGCTGGTCAACTTCTATGACCAGCATCTCAACCATTGAGCCAATCGGCACCCGGTCGGACTGCGCCACCAAATTCTCTGTGGTAAACAGAGGAGCTCCCACTGTGGTCGCCAGTTCTTGTACGCCCGAAAATTGCATCTTTGATTCCATTGCAAAAATTATTTGATTACAACGAAGATTTGAGATTACAAAAATTCCGAAGAATTACAAGAACGGGAATATTAGTTTATTCCCTTTTTTATGTGGGTTCGGGTGGCGGTGGAGTCTCGTTGCTGCCTCCGTTGACCGTCCGACCAGGAGAAGATGGCTCTGCTCTTTTCTTTGATCTCACGAGCTCGCCCGAAATCTTCCCAAAGTCCAAGAATCCAAAAATCCTAAGTCCTCTCTCTCGTTAAATTCCTGTATTTTATAAACCGAAGAAGCTCGAAATCCGGCTCAATTCTCTCCTGAAAAAGCGGATCACGGATTATCAGGAAAATAAAATAGGAAATAAAACAACGGGAAAACAACGAAAAACAACCCGCGGGTGGCAACCCGCGGGATCGCCCCCGCGGGTTGCCACCCGCGGGAATCCTCCCGCGGGTGGCAACCCGCGGGGGCTCCCGCGGGTTGCAACCCGCGGGAGAACTCCCGCGGGTTGCTTCCCGCGGGGGTTCCCGCGGGTTGCAACCCGCGGGTGCTCCCGCGGGTTGCTTCCCGCGGGTGCCCCC
Source organism: Dracaena cambodiana (assembly GCA_036321105.1). NCBI lineage: Eukaryota > Viridiplantae > Streptophyta > Magnoliopsida > Asparagales > Asparagaceae > Dracaena > Dracaena cambodiana. The sequence continues at coordinate 29,893,077 of JAYEPQ010000019.1, forward strand.
GCGGGTTGCAACCCGCTGGTGCACCCGCGGGTTGCATCCCGCGGGTGCTCCCGCGGGATGCTTCACCCGCTGTGCCCCCGCGGGTTGCAACCCGCGGGTGCAACCAGCGGGTGTGCCCACTTAGCAAAATTAGGTTTTTTTTTTTTTTTTTATTAATTTATTTATTTAATTATTTTTAGTGTCTACACATTCAAACCTCTGTAATCTATACATAACCTTTTACTCCCGTCCTTCTTTCCTACCAATAGTACTGAATTTCCCCAAGGTGACACACTGGGTCTTATAAAACCCAATTTCATTAACTCACCCACTTGCTTCTTGACTTCTTCTAGTTCTGCAATCCCCATTCGATAAGATGGCTTACAAACTGGTTCAGCTCCAGGGATAATATCAATAGTAAATTCTACTATTCTTACTGGTGGTAGTCCAGGTATCTCTTCAGGAAAAATATCCAAGAATTCTGATACTACCGGGATCATCCCTTCTCCTATTTCCATAGCTTCCAAAACTCCTCCCTTTGGAAACACCTTAGATTTAGCTGGTTCTAGGGATTGGCTTCCACTGACAAATTCAAACTCTGGACAGTCAGGAATCTGGAATACTACTCTCATTCTCCTACAGTCTATCACTGCATAGAAGGTGCTCAACCAATCCATACCTATGATAACATCATATCCTCCTCCACTAATAACTAGTAGATTGGCATAAAATTCCTTACCATTAATTACTAATGGACATAGTTTACACTCTTTATTAGTCATGATACTACCATTCCCGGTCTCAATATTCCACCCCGCAGGTAAGATAGTGAAATCAATAAGATTACGGGAAACAAACATGCTAGTGATGAAACTGTGTGATGCTTCAGAATCAAATAAAACAGTTGTCGGTCTATTGTTAACCAAGATCATACCTGTCACGACTCCTCCAGTGGTTTGAACTTCTTCTGCATTCATTAGTCTAACTTGCCCTTGCCTCCGTCCTGCTCCTTCTCGGGCCCTAACATAGGTTTGTTGTCGGTTCTCCCAGGTTCCTTTCTGGCCTGGTCTTGGAACTCTCTGGGCCGACGTTGTTATTGGCCTGGTTGTTGCTTGAAACGGGACCTTGGTTATTGTTGATTGTTGGGCCTTTGGGCAATCTCTCAATTGATGACTAGCGGATCCGCATGCCAGGCACCACCCTTGAGCTCTTCTGCACATGTTCTGGGTATGCCCTGGCATATGACAATAGTTGAATATTACTGAATTTCGATTTGGCATTATCATCTGTCTCTTTGTTGGCGGACCACCAAATTTCTTGGTCGATGAACTTGTTCCTTGCCCAAACAACCTTTTAAATGGCACTGATTTATTCTCCTCGAATACTTGTTCCAAACGACATGCCGCTTCAAACACTTCTGAATAAGTCTTGTAGTTATGCCCTGCTAAGTGCTCCCTCATATGAGACCTCAGCCCTTACTAGAACAAGTGTGCCTTTTCCTCCTCATCAGCTACCAAGGTTGGGGCAAATCGGCTCAGCCTCACAAATTCTGCGGCATGTGCATCCAGAGTTCGATCTCCTTGTTGCAATCCTAGAAATTTCTTCCTCATTTCTTGCCTTGCTGATGAGTGAAAAAATCTGGCAAGAAATGCCTCTACAAATTTGTCCCAAGTTAAGGGTTCCTGGTGTTTCACTTCATCTGCAAGCCACCATGTTCTAGCTATGTCAGCCAACTGAATGCATACTACTTCAACACGATTCTCCTTTGGAATCCTTGCTGCCTTCAGAAGATTCTCCATATCCACAATCCACTGCTCAGCTTTTAGTGGTCCTTCTGTTCCGGAAAATACTGATGGCTGCAATCTTCGAAAATCTGACACCACCCTAGTTCTTTCTTGTTCCTTAGACTGTAGCATTCTTTCCAATATTATCGTTGTAGTTTCTTGTGTCTGCGCTACTCTTTCCACTATAGTTCTAAGCTCAGACTCTTCACCCGTAGGATTTGGGTTTGCGTTAGTAGAAGATTGGGTCGTCATCGTTCTGTGACGGTCCAAGAGAAATTGATTAGATGGAGTTTCAAGATAGATATTTCAAATGAATTAGAAACAATAAATAGGCACGATACTAGATCTGATGGATATCAAGGATAAGGAAGAAGTGTCAAGAGTGTATCTTAGACATGCTTTCATGTGGCAGTAGTCATATGGTCTCCCACCTAAACCTAGGCTCTGATACCAAATCTGTGATGCCCCCACTTTGGCTCTATTTTTTTTTTCCTAAGTGGGTGACATTGCTTAAATACTATAAATAACTCAACAGTCCCATGATCTTGGAATAACCGTAACTACTGTCATGTCAAGATGATTGACCATGTCTGAAACTGAAAGGATTTCATTTATACAGAGAGTTACTTACATAGAATGGCACACTACTCTAAATATTTACACTAAAGAGGTAAATATTATAAGTTAAAGCAGTGCCCAGAAAAAGGAAACAAGAACATGAAGTGCGAAGTACCCAAAAGGTGTTGTGCTGCTAGTACCCTCTACTCGACCTGGTTGGTGAAGTAAGGATCGTTGTCTGGAGCAATCTCCCCTTCTCTTCTTTCGTGATCTGGGCTTAAGAAAACCCAGGGGGTTAAACCCAGCAAGTAACACAAAAACAAGAAACACGTGTACTTTCACAGTACAAATAAATAAAAGAATAAATAAATTACGTTGATACAATCGTATCTTAAGAATGCTGAAAATGAATTGAGTAAGACTATTCATTCAAATAGCAGAAACAAACCATGTAAAGGTGACAAGTGTAAGCGAAGTAAATATCAATCATGTTGCATATAACCAGAACAATGTAAATCATTCACAAGCTTCGATATCAATCATGTTGCATGTAACCAGAACTATGTAAGTCATTCACAAGCTTCGTGTAAAATTTAATAGGTCCATATCATGTTAGTGTTGGAATTGAAACTCAATGATGGATAAGATAGCGCGCAGTTTCTCATATTGTACAAGTGCCCGTGCATACCCGGGACCCGGCCTCTAATTCATGGCGCTGAACCATGACACACCGCTAGATGCTACAAGTCAGATCCCGTTAAATGAAACAAGTAAAGGGCATCACCCATATGGTGACTCATGTATCAGATGGTGGCTCAGTACCACCCAGTGCTGCTAGTAAAAGGCCCTCAGCACCTAATCAAGAAGTTGGCCAACAAGATCTTTGTACAATACAGTACTTATCTATCCATCATGGAGTTTTTCCCATGTTAGTAATGCATATGATATGCGTGAATTAAAGGAAACACGTGGACTCTCATGTCAAATTGTACACATATCATTTCACAAGAATCAAAAGTTCAAGAATCAAGATTTGGAATCATGTACACATGTATTATAAGGATGCTTCATGTCATGTAATAATGATACTAGAACTTGTAATCATATCCTGTAATAAAGATACTAGAACTTGTTATCATGTCGTGTAATAAGGATACTAGAAGTTGTAATCATGTTTTGTAATAAAGATACTAGAACTTGTTATCATGTCGTGTAATAAGGATACTAGAACTTGTAATCATGTCTTGTAATAAAGATACTAGAACTTGTTATCCTGTAATAAGGATACTAGAACTTGTGATAAGAATACTAGAACTTGTCATCATGAATAATCTTGCCTTCATGTATTATGTTGATATTCACATGTCATGTTATCATAAATCCGCGAATCATGCCAAGTGTATAAATCCGTGTTTCTCTTGAAACTGAAAATAGCCAAACGCGATGCTAAAAATTACCAAACGCGAGGCTAAAAATTGTCAAACACGAAGCTAAAAATATAGCCAAACAGGAAGCAGAAAATAGCCAAACGCGAGGCTAAAATTTGCCAAACGCGAGGCTAAAAACTGTCAAACGCGAGACTAAAGAAATAGCCAAACAGGAAGCAGAAAATAGCCAAACGCGAGGCTAAAAATTGCCAAACGCGAGGCTAAAGAAATAGCCAAACAGGAAGCAGAAAATAGCCAAACGCGAGGCTAAAAATTGCCAAACGCGAGGCTAAGCCAAAAATAGCCAACATCCGTAAATCAGGCTAAGTATGCAGTCTAGAAATTTTTCTAAGTATGCAGATCCAATATGATGTGAATTTATCCATAAAGAAAAAGGAATCATGTACTCATAATAAAAATCAAATAATTTCCAAGAAAGATCATACATGCTACTTGTACTCAAATACGATTCAAAGAGAGAATAAGAACAAGGTGATACTTGCCTCTATTTCCTCTAATCTCCTCTTTTGTTGTAGCAAAGCCTCCCTTCTATTTCCTTTACTCAACGAATTAGAAGAACCAAGGGTGATTTCTATTTTGTTCTTTTTGATAAGAATTCTCTTTGAGAGAATAAGATTATATATATCTAAGGGCATTTTGGTCACCTTATCCTCTAGGCTAGTCCTAAGACTTCTTGCATGCATGACAAATGTCAACTAGAGTGCCACCTCTCATTCTCTTCTAACAACTTATCCCCACAAAAGGCCAAGGTGGTGCCCTTAGAAATTAAATTTAAATTTGAAGGTATATAGAAAGAAACTTTTGGCTTGATAATTTGAAATGATAGTTTTGGGGTGTTACATTAGTAATTAAATTTATGAAGATACTCTTGCAAGATATCTAGTAATTTGTATGGTACTCAAATGGGTACTCACAAATGGTGCTCTTAGCCTTTTTTTTCCCCCTCCAATTAAATAGAAACACTTGCATATGGTTTTAAGATTTAAAAGTATATTTTATTTATTCCATCCAAAATTGCACAGAAGAAGATTTTATTTATTCCATTCAAAATTGTACAGAAGAAGATTTTTCTTTGCTATTTTAGATTGTCAGAAATTTTCTATTATCTATGATATTACAATTCAGCAAAACAAGCATGATTTCTATAATTATAAAGAGACTTTCTTTCTTTTCGCCCGAAGGTTCTACTTCTCTTGCCGAGCTCATGGACTTTATCCATGAAAGGTACTGAGCGAATGGTCTAGACGGAAGAATCGACGTCTGAATATCCGAAAATAAGAATATTGACAGATGGAACCAGAAATTAGCTCTCCTTATTAGCGCAGGCTACATTTGACCCCTCTGTAATGAAGAAGGTGACTCCTACGTTGGACTAGATTTTTTTGGAGCTTAGTTGCCTTGTTTGGTCACCTCTTCAAGAGAGGTTGAAAATGGAGGGGGGAAATAAAGAATGACAAAGGCATGCACTTGGTGATGCGAAGAGGAGCAAATGTGGGATGAGCACAAGGGCCAAAAGGATGCATTCACCAAGGAATTGGTTGGATTGAGCCATCTAGGTTTGTGCTTGGTGATCTAGAATATGACTTTGGAAAAAAAAAAAAAAAAAAATTCTTTCTTTGTCTATCGATGAGAATGAGCAGATATAAGAGCCAGTCATTTTTTCTATAGTTTAAAATTGTAAATAAAACAAGTTATATGTTGATTTTGAATCCGTCCATTCTCATTTTTGTCCTTCTTAGAGATTTCCAAAGTGGGCAATATAATTTCTTATGTCACTTTCATTTTCTTTTCCTTGTTTTTCTTTTCGAAGTAATGTTTATTTATTTTCTTGTTGCAGAAAAATAGAAAAACTCATTGTTGAAGTTTTCTTGGAGATATTGGTCGTTATGAATATATCTGATTAGTTTTTAAATATTAACGGTTTCGTCATATTTTAATCAAATGATATAAATAATTAATTTCTTTTTATGCTTCAGCCATAACAAAATATTGCAAGATTCATGTGCATGAGCCTCTAATTTTCATAACTATATAATTTATGATGCTTGACTACAAATTGTTTACTTCATCCTGTTAACTTAAATATCGACATGAATCAGACCAAGTAAGAATCATATCAATTAATTTAACAAAGATATCATATCATTTTAAAGGTTGATATGGGAAGTGCCTTTCATAGTTAATTAGTAGATTTGCATCAAGAAAAAGTGAGCATTAGCATATATAACAGAATATCAAGTTGCTTTCGTTAAAATAAGGCTAAAGTACAATAAACCATTACAAAATATTAAAATTTTCTTAAAAAACCACTCCCATAAGCTTTTTTTATGTTATATTAATCCTCACGAAGTTTGAAATTTCATGAAAACTCCCACACTATATAACGGAGAGATTAACAATAAATACCCACTCTCTTACAACTTCAGATATACATATTTTGAGTAAGTACGGTAAATCAGAAAGTGAGTATTTAGAAAAATCGAATAGTGTGTATATAATGTATTTTTAAATCGATTCATTAATTTTCTACTAATGCTATCTGGGGTTCTTGAAACCCTTATGGGGTTTGTATATCATAAAATAGTTCATTGGGGTTTTGAAAAAAAATATATAATATTTTTTATGGTATTGATGCGAAGTTTTTTTTGGTATGTTTTTTTATCTTTAGCTCGAGAAGAATCGAATCAACTGTTTTTAAATATATTGGGAGTCATGGGCATATATGTAGGAGGAACTTGTGATAGCAATAAAAAAAAAAAAATTGTGATTAACAAAAAAAAATTAAATAGGTTTATTGGGAATGAAGTTAGATGCCAAAGCTTGTTTAGAATAAGTTAGAAAGATAGTTTAGATTCTCCACATAATCTAAAGATTGTGAGAGAACAAGAATTCATTTCCCTTTGTTTTGGTATAAATGAAGAGTGGAGGAGTATATCTTACAAAGAGGCAGAATCTTGAACTCGTAAAGTAACCATACCCACCTCAGAGGGTTTTAAGTGTTATCTCAATTGTCCACCAAAATAATATGGGGGTCAAAATTTCTTTTAGTATAAATGACACATTAATCCAAGTATAAATGACACATTGATGCAAATCACTTAGAATGTTATGTAATGCATGTTAGTTTATAATATATTTTAACCCCCGTTTTTTTAAGTAGACGCATAACACTGTGCATAACATTCGAGATTATGCAGGATTATACACGAAAGGATTGTCCCGACTTCTATAAGTCCGTCAGTTCGACCTCCTAATGAGAATTGAGGTCCTTGCACTTAGCTGATATTATGATAACACCCAATTTTTCCAATTCGACGATTCGATCTATAATTTCTCATTCATGAAACCTCGATTCTCGAGGTTCATGGGCCTGTGGATACCAAAAAAAAAAATTGCTAAGTGGGCACACCCGCGGGTTGCAACCCGCGAGATTCCCGAGGGTTGGGCGATCCCGCTGGTTGCCACCCGCGGGAACGATCCCGATCCCGCAGGTGCCAACCCGCGGTTGTTTTCCGTTCTTTTCCGATTATTTATTTCTTATTTTTGGACTGATAATCCGTGATCCGATTTTTCAGGAGAGAATTGAGCCGGATTTGGAGCTTCTTCGGTTTATAAAACACAAGAATTTAACCGGAGAGGGGACTTTTGAATCAGGGCAGAGTTGGGAGATTCTTTGGGGGAAGAGTCCAAAAATCCAGAGAGGAGTTCCGCAATTCAAAGAGATCGGATCGTCAACGGAGTACAGAAACAAAGCTCCACCGCTGCCAGACCCACAAAAATAAAGGGGAATCGAAATCAATCGATCCCCATTCTTATAATCTCGATTTTCTATTTTTTAATTTTTCTTTTATTGCTGTAATTCAAAATTAAATTGGCATATAAAGGAAGATTCAATTTTTTGGGCAAACAAGAATTGGCGACCACAGTGGGAGTTTGGGCGGCGCAATCCAATCTTTAAATTTTTTTTTTTCGGAGCCTATGCGTCATCGCCGGGTAACGATAAATAAATGTGAGGCGTCATCGCCCACCAAAATTGACAAGACGTCATCGTCTGTCAAAAAAAAAAAAAAAATTATGAGGCGTCATCGCTCATAAAAAAAAAAATTATTATGAGGCGTCAATGCCCATAAAAAAAAATTTATGAGGCGTCATCGCCCATAAAAAAAAAATTTTTTTTGAGGCGTCATCGCCCATAAAAAAAAAAAATGACAAGACGTCATCGTCTGTCAAAAAAAAAAAAAAAATTGACAAAACTGGATACAACTCCAAGATGCAACCCGCAGATGGAATCTTGGGACCCGCATGGACTTAATCCGCATATGGAAGAGCGGGATGCAACCCGCAGATGGAATGTTGGGACCCGCGTGGACGCAACCCGCATATGGAAGCGCGGGATGCAACCCGCAGATGGAATCTTGGGACCCGCGTGGACGCAACCCGCATATGGAAGCGCGGGATGCAACCCGCAGATGGAATCTTGGGACCCGCGTGGACGCAACCCGCATATGGAAGCGCGGGATGCAACCCGCAAATGGAATCTTGGGACCCACATGAACGCAACCCACATATGGAAGCGCGGGACGCAACCCGCAGATGGAACCTGGGTCACCCGCACTTTTCTCCCTCTCTCCCGCACAAAAAAAAAAAAATAATAATAAATAGGCAAAAAAAAAGAAAGGGTGTTATCACCCACAAAAAATTGACAAAGTTAAAAAAAAAATAATAATAAATAATTTAAAAAAAACATGCAGTATGAGTGCTCTACCCATGGGTTGTATCCCACGGATGCACCAGCGGATGCCAAAATAAATAAATAAATAAATAAATAAATAAATAAATAAATTAAAATAAAATATAAAAAAAATATAAAAATATAAACAAAAAAAAGCAAAAAAATAAAAAAATAAAAAATAAACAAAATAAACAAAAAATAATAATAAATAAAAATATATTTGCAAGGCCTCATCGCTTACCAAAATAAATAAATAAATAAATAATAAAAAATAAAATGCTAGGCGTCATCACCTATAAAAAAAAAAAAAAAAAAATTTTAAGGCGTCATCGTTTATAAAAAAAAAAAAGGACATCATTGCAAACAAAAAAAAAAGAGAGATAGAGAAATAAAAATGTATATATAAAATAAAATAAAATAAAAAAAATGATGAATCGCCCAACGCCGCTAAGGTTACGGGAAGAGAATAAATTTCTCGTCAACCCCACCATTCTGGGGGTAAAAAGTATGAATTACCCAACGCCGCTAAGGCTACGGGAAGAGAATAAATTTCTCGCCAACCCCACCATACTAGGGGTAAAAAGTATGAATTACCCAACGCCGCTAAGGCTACGGGAAGAGAATAAATTTCTCGCCAACCCCAACATACTGGGGGTAAAAAGTATGAATTGCCCAACGCCGCTAAGGCTACGGGAAGAGAATAAATTTCTCGTCAACCCCACCATACTGGGGGTAAAAAGTATGAATTACCCAACGCCGACAAGGCTACAGGGAGAGAATAAATTTCTTGCCAACCCCACCATACTGGGGGTAAAAAGTATGAATTACCCAACGTCGCTAAGGCTACGGGAAGAGAATAAATTTCTCGTCAACCCCACCATACTGGAGGCAAAAAGTATGAATTACCCAACGCCGACAAGGCTACGGGGAGAGAATAAATTTCTCGCCAACCCCACCATACTGGGGGTAAAAGTATGAATTGCCCAACGCCGCTAAGGCAAAGAGAAGAGGAAAAGTTTGGCATTTAAGCCCAAATGAAATTCTCGACAACTCACTATGCTGAGGATAATAGCATGGCTAGTCCAACTCAAACGGTAGTTGGTAAAGGCAAAATCAAACCCGTTGATAGCTGGGGGTTTGCTAAAAATCCCACGACAAATCTGTCACAACAGTATTCTTATCCGAATATAAGAATACATCACTGCCCTAAGCTGCTAAGGCAAAGGGAAGAGGAAAAGTTTGGCATTTAAGCCCAAACGAAATTCTCGACAACTCACCATACTGAGGAGAATAGCATGGCTAGCCCGACTCAAACGGTAGTTGGTAAAGGCAAATCAAACCCGTTGATAGCTGGGGGTTTGCTAAAAATTCTAATCAGATAAATCTCCTGTCACGTTAAGATTTCACCTCTGACAGCAAAACTTTTCTTGTCATTTTGCTCTAACAGAGCAAGCGACACTCCAAAATATTAGTCAAGTTAAAATCATACCTCTGACATCATAATTCAAAATCAAAAGAGATAAAATCCTAATTAAATCGATCCCCTGTCACGTTAAGATTTCACCTCTGACAGAAAAGAAAATTCACACTTCATCAAGTCCAACATTACAACCTCTGATGAACGTGCTTTTGATATCGTTAAGTTGAAAATCACCTCTGACGAAAATCATCTCCCTATCAAGTTAACAGTTACCTCTGATAGTCCGATTCCAAAACTAAATATGTTAACCGTCACCTCTGTTTAGTCAGCTTGTCCCTATCACGACCAGATCCTCTGAATAGGTTAAGCTCCAAGACACGTTTAATGTCACCTCTGTCTTTTCCTGATTCGTCATACTAGATGTCACTGAACGGTTAGGATTAAAATAAGCACGTTGATATTATACCTCTGCTTGACCTAAAATAAGCATGTTAACATCATGCCTCTGCTTATCCTCTAATGAGTACGTTAAAATCATACCTCTGCTTGTCATTGAATAAATGAATATGTTAATAGTTATCTCTATCGACCAAATCTTTTAAAAGGTCTATAACCAAAATTAAAGAATCCAAAGTATTTCGAAATTCAGTACGGTTCAATACAGAACTTCGAAAACTTTGGAGGGGGTTATGTAGATACCAAAAAAAAAATTTGCTAAGTGGGCACACCCGCGGGTTGCCCGGGCGATCCTGCGGGTGCAGGTGCCAACCCGCGGTTGTTTTCCGTTCTTTTCCGATTATTTATTTCCTATTTTTGGACTGATAATCCGTGATCCGATTTTTCAGGAGAGAATTGAGCCGGATTTGGAGCTTCTTCGGTTTATAAAACACAGGAATTTAACCGGAGAGGGGACTTTTGAATCGGGGCAGAGTTGGGAGATTCTTTGGGGGAAGAGTCCAATTTTCCAGAGTCCAAAAATCCAGAGAGGAGTTCCGCAATTCAGAGAGATCGGATTGTCAACGGAGTACAGAAACAAAGCTCCACCGCTGCCAGACCCACAAAAATAAAGGGGAATCGAAATCAATCGATCCCCATTCTTGTAATCTCGATTTTCTATTTTGTAATTTTTCTTTTATTGCTGTAATTCAAAATTAAATTGGCATATAAAGGAAGATTCAATTTTTCGGGCAAACAGGGCCGTCTCGCGAAGATCTTTGATCCAAACCTTCACATCTACTCACTCCTTATTATTTTGCGCTAAAGAGAAAATCCAAATTATTATTATGCCTCGGCATGCGTATCAGACACGTCAATAAATAATAATAAATGATATTGGGTGCAAATATTGATGAATCGTGGTAATGAAATTCTCATTTATTATTATATTTATATTTTTGTTTATCATTATTACTTATTAAAATATTTTACTAATTTAGGATATCTTCCTAAATAAGTATATTTGATAAATACTCTAATATCATATCTCAAAATATATATCTAAATTAGTATATTTATCAAATATAATGCAATTAAGAAGAGAATATATAATTTGATCCTAATTGCTTGTAATCCTAAATCAGCCTACTTATAAAAATTTGACAAATATGCTAATTTAGGTATATATCTCAAGATATGATAATAAATTAGAGTATTTGTCAAATATACTTATTTAGGAAGATATCCTAAATTAGTGAAATATTCTAATATGACTTATTGCTTTAGCTCTGATTAGCTAAAGCGGCCAAAATTTGTAGCTCAATGAGAATATAATCATATATAATCCTTAAGAAAGAGAAATGACATTAATGGATTTAACACTTTGCTTGAAGGGTTTTAGTATGAACACAACAACAAAGTAGTCAATATCTATATAAAAAATAGAAAATCTTGTTGCCGAAAGTGAAAGCAATCTAAATAGATTTCTATGAATTATTAAAATTAAAGGTAAATCGGTAAAATCAAAACTTTTACAAGAGAAGAGAAAACAAATGAGAAGATCAAATTACAAAACACCAATGATTGATGTGGTTTATAACAAATCCTACGTCAACTTGAATCAACTAAAATAATCAAGACTTACTCTCAACCACCAAAATCCTTAGTATTCTTCACTTAATTTTCTAATTTATTTTCACTTTTTATTTTTATTTTTATCGATTTATCTTTAATTTTAATAATTCCTAAATCTCTATTTTGATTGCTTATGCAGCTCAAATATCTAGTATAAAAACCAATTATAAGCAAATAAATAAATAAAGGCCCATAACTTTCAACAATAAAATGAGTGGGTACTTACAGGTTTGTCCCTTAAATCTTTATAAATTATGTTTAGTCCTCCAAATCTTCATATTTAGGATTTAGTCTCCCAAATTTTCTAAGTTACTACAATTTAGTCCTTTTTCCGTCCAAATAAATCACAGAATTTAATTTTTATTTTTTTTAAATAATGAAATGACTTAAATACCCCTATAAAGAAAAATGAGGAAGAATAGAGAGATAGAAAAGAAGAAAAAAAGGGAAAGCCAATGAATCCAATGAAGAAAAAGAGAAGAGAGGAAGAAGAGAGGAAGAAAAGAGAGGAGGAAGAGGGAAGGAGAAAAGAGGAAGAAGAGGGAAGAATGAATTAAGGAGGGGTAAAATGGAAAAATCAGATCAAAAAATAAACTGGGTTAACGGAAGTTAGGGAGGGGACTTTGGGTGACTAAATCCTAAATATGAAGATTATGGATACTAAATTATAATTTATAAAGATTTAATGGACAATTCTATAAATACCCCTAAAATGAGATCTGGCCGAAAAAAATAAAATGAGATGAAATTTATCCCTCGTTAAAAATAGAGAAAAAAACAATAATATAAAAATGAGAGACATGGCATAATATCTTTCCTTTGTTTGACTAATAATTTTCTCATCTAATGGTGCGTGTGCACGTGTGTAGTATCTTATTTGTCCCCACTTTTATCTTTTCAACCCGAAAGTATCGTTTGTTGGGCTTAGGTCCCCAATCCGCTGGGGCCTTAACAAAGTAATTATTAATTGCTCGTCTCAAAGATGACTATATCTTATGATGTGTGCTCGCTGTTCTCAATGAGCACACATTCATAATTCGTAAAAAATTACAAATTTTGCCATTGGTCTTGGTCAGAATTAAGCTTTTAAAAGATTTGTATACTATTCAGAAACTAACCTCTAACATAAGATAGACCAACAAGTTCCTATATATATATATAATTTCTTCAGCCTCTAGAGATATCTATAATGAATGCTTTGGAGCTTTTATTAAAAAATTAATATCCATAAAAACCTTTTTTTTATGCTAACATTTTTTTTTTTGCCATTTGGTGACACATAAGCTTCACTTTTGGTGTTCGGTTACTTACTTTTTTTTGCAATTATAGTTATAAAAGTTTACAAGCAACTAATTATACACTTACAGTAATTACAATTATGAAAGAAAGTGTAACACAGTTTTACTCTCTCATCTGCAAATTATTATTGTATCATTGATAAATAAGTTATTCTTAGATCTATTGAAAATAAAAGAAATAATATTTAAGATTTTTTTGCAAATCTAGTTATCACTTGTAACTCCTAACCAAATACAGTAATACATAGATACCACATTTTATCTCATCAGTATATTTCTAAAGTTGCTCCCAAAAGCTAACATTTTGCAACGAGAACATGCCACCTTATTAATTAGGCTTTCACAATAAATGTAATATGTAACCTATCCAATAGGGAACATCATTTAATAGGAGAAATTTTATTTTTTAATTTACATTTTTGAATTGGATGGGCCAATTCCCGACTCTTAACCCGTCCATAGAGGCCCAAGTAACCCGCTTAAGGCCCACTAGAGCCCAAATACCTTTACATCAATCTCATCCGTCGATTCTTGCCAATTCTCAAACCAACGGTCCAGATTAACCAAAACCACAGGAAAAAAAAAATCTCGATCCCCTCCGGACTCTCACCGCAATTAGAACTCTCGCCAATGATAATCACCGATTAAAAGGCCACCCCATATAACGGTACTTTCTAAAGGAGCATAACATTTTTTCTAGTGAGCCCATCTATCAGTGCATTTTTAGTCCGGACTTTCCCTTGTTAAGTGGGCTCACTAGGAAAAATGGTGTGCTCCTTTGGAAACTCCCTAAATAACAAGATACTAATAGAAATTACTCCCAAAATTAAATATCCCTCTCTCTCTCTCTCTGTGGATCGGGTGCTCCGCAGGTGAGGCGATGGCGCAACCGGCAGCGGTGGCGCAACAGGGCAGCGGAGCTCCGGCCGGAGGGCGGCAGCAGCAGCAGCAGCAGCAGCAGGGGGGGTTCGGGCAGTCGCTGGCGGGGATCATAAGGTTAGCGATGATGGGGTACTTCGCCATGAAGTTCTTCTCACCCAAAAAACCCCCCTCGGAGCCTTCAGTGCTCATCAACAACATCTTCCACAAAGGCGAGCCTTTGGTCGGTCAAAACCCTAACCCTAGCCGTAGTTCCTTTTCTTTGATAAATCTTGCGATCGGTTCGCTTTTTGATTGCTGTACTTCCTATGTTTAGTTCGGGATTAAGGTTGGAGGAGTAATAGATCTGGAATTGTTACTGGTTGCTTCTTGATAGTGCAGATTTTGCTGTTTTACTATGAATTTTGCTTAAAATAGTAAAAATTGAAACTTTGAAAAATTCATGGCTGATGAGTTGCGAAGAACAAGTTGAGGATCAAGTTGTTGTTTTTTTTTTTTTAGATTAGTGAGCTTCTTTTTATCTTTGTACAAATGAAAAAATTGATAGGACTCGTTATTAAAATGATTAATTTTTTGATAAGGTAAAATTCAATGATCTATATTTGATTGTATATGTGCATGTAAGTCTATTCAAGAGTGAGGACATCAGATATTACTGAGTCTTAAACTATCCTTTCTCAGTGCTTGATTTTCGGAGAGTTTCCAGTGTACAAATGCTTTAATGGAGCTGAGAATTTATGTTTGCCCTTGACGCCAGATAATCATGTAAAGCTCTTTGAAATTTAGCTCTGTGAGACTGGCTATAACCCATGACATCATTTTTTTTTTTTTTTGAGTTAGAGAGACGATTGAAAGTAAAAACATAATTTCTAGTGTTTCATGAGGAGAACATCAAAATTAGTCTTTGTATTTTCCTGATTTCTCTCTCTCCTGTAAAGTTTTGTGAGGGTAACAATAAATATATAACTTCCTTACGTTGCATGGTATAGTATCATTTTACAAGGCTCATGAAATTCAGGTTTCTTAGGATTACTAGTAACACAATGATAGAACTTGGATTTCATTAGGTTTAGAGGGCCACCATGGTTCTGTAGAAAAGAATATGCTATTAAGGTGTCCAACAAGGATGATTCAGTTCTGGTCACCAACTCGGTTTATATAAGGACAGATATAGCCAATTGATTGTGAAAATTTACTTGGTTATGATGTTAAATGTTCTGCATGGTTTTGCTATGTGGGGAGGTTTTTTTATTAGTGAAGGACATTAAGTGTTCTGTATGATTTGGCAACATATTTGGTCACTGATGGTGCCATGCCAAATGTGAATTTGTGGGTTGGCAAGCTTTATGTTTGTCAAGACATTGAAATGGATATAGTGCACTTATTAATGGTGTTGCGAGATTTATGTGGCGAAACTCACAACTTGTAAGTGACGGAACTTGACTTGCCTAGCAGTCTTATTTAAGGACCCTTATCCAACGAAGCCTCCCACCTTTGTTGTGTCTCATTCCTTTTATAGTTCTGCTGCTCTTCTAGTGTAATTTGAAAGCCTTGATCATAATAATGAAATTTCAAATGGAAACTATAATTTTTCCTAGATTTCAGTTATCGTCATGGTATATTCTTCTTTCTCTCTTTTGATATAACTATATGCCTATCATCATAACATTATTCCTTGATGGGTAAAACTTTATGCTGTGTTCCCTTAGCATCCATCAGTTTGGTTGCGGATAGTGCATAAAGCTTTGACTAAGAGACAATTTAATAGGTACTCGACAGGAGATAATCCTTAGAGTACAAATTCATCAGAACAAACATGTTAACCATAAAAAATGTAACATCTTCTACATTGTATAACTTCTTTGCTACCTGTAGTATGGGAAGGGTAACTCCCAGCTTAGTTTGTTTACATCATTCAATCAACTCCACAAAAGCTTCATTATCTTCTTTCTTCAATAGTGAAAATTGGGGCTGCTTACTTTCTAGTGGAAGCTTTTGGTACTGATCATTTGATGAGAAGTTTACATATTATGGCTTTTTAGCAGGTCTAGATGCTAGTCAGAAGAGTAATTGGTAGCAACTGAATTATGCTCAGCTCAGTTTGCTTCATTTGGTTTGTATTTTTTGGGTGGCTGGGTGTAGTGCTCAGAGCTCTGTCCACTTGATGAAGGGTTATTGTCACTTGTCAGGGTTTGAGATAGTTCCTCATTTCTTTTTCCTTTGTTGGTAGAGCAGATTATTTTTTATGTTGTGCTAGGATGCTCTGCAGTGTTTCATCTCCCATAAAAATAGTGGCTTTTGATGGTTTTTTCTGTTCAAAAGAGAGAATTTGGGGGTTGGAGTTGGTGGGGATAAATGTGTTTCCTTAAGCCTTATGATTTTTCATTTCTTTTTTGGTTGATTCGAGTAAGTACCAGCGAGGTTGCATTGAAGATGAAGATGGTTTTTCCCAGTAGAAATTGGCCTTATCTGTCCCTTCTGTTTATGCCCTTGATCATTGCTCACTGCTCACTGGATTTCTGCTGTAGCACAGTCACATGTGGTGTGATACTAACATTTCTCTTGAACATTTGGTTCTTGGAAGGGGACTGGTTATGGTATACCACATATCTAACAATTCACATGCTGGTCCCTTATTGGACCTGATTGGAAATCTAAAAAAGCTTGTGAATATTGGAAAGATTCCTGATACTGAATTTTTTTTTTACACTAATTGTGCAGTCTTCCAAGTTAAAGTATTTATTCTACAATTGGGTTTCTTTTGCTAAGCATTTTGCATATAAGCATTTTTCTTTCGCATTTTTAGGTTTTCCCCCCAACGATATCACATATCCATTAACTTAGATTGGTGAACACTAGCTTGTGCAGAATTAATTCCCTTGACAGTACAAATGGTGTTGTTCAATTTTGATTTTTCTAGGGGCCAATGACAATGTGCATGATACCATGCTTGAAGGCTAGACTCCTTGCTTCTAGATTGCCCTTTGCGATACTTGTATCACAATTTTATGTTTAGCTACGTTGGCTAACATAAAAATTGATTTCCTCGTACCAACACATTTTTATTCTATCTTGTACTTGATATGGTTTTCATTATTCGCTATAACTGTTTATATGAGTGGATATTGAGTTCTCTTGTTTTTGCTAGGACATGTGGCTTTATCTGTCTGAGAAGGAGAAGTTCAATGACTTCAGTAACGAGAATGCTCTTGTTTGGCATGAGACAAATATTCCCTATGCAGTTTGGGGACCAACTAGTAGTCGGTCTCTTTCATTGAAATATACACCATCAGAGGTATTATTATTAGATATACATAGGCTAACTTTTAAGTCCATTATATTCAAATGAAAGTTCCAAGTCTTTGTCCTTTTGCCTTCAAATATTCGAATTCATGAGTAATTCACATCTCCAGGCCGTTAGACACAATGGGAGCCTCTATACTCATGTTTTCTTTGCTCGCTCTGGTTACCCACCAGATCCTAGTGATCCTGAGTATCAGCCAGGAGCTTCATTTGGGAGAACACATGGTAAGATTTATAAATGATGTATATCCGTATTGATCTAGATTTTGTAAAATATTCGTGGAAGTTTTGCAAGCTATGCTCAGTTTGGAAGATCTAATTACGAGCTGGTTCTGTTGCAGCTGTGGTGACGTACTTGCGCAAGTCAAAAGCGGATAAAAGGAGGAGCTTGCTGGGAAACCAAAATGGGGCTGAAATTGAAGTTCCAGTTCCTGAGGTGCTCCTGTCTTCTCACTTTTCCCTTCTATCTCATCCAAATACTTGTGTCTTTATTATAAGAAAATCGTCCCATGCATCCTTTTCCTTTCCCTATTTTTTTGAGTGAGCATTTGAACTTTTCTTTGGTTATCGTAGGCGAAGGAAGAGGTGAAAGATGCAGAGGATGAGAGTAAGGATGGACCTGTAGAATGGGTTTCCTACTGGAAACCAAATATTACAATTAATCTTGTTGATGACTTTACAAGGTATATTCCAATACTAGTTCATCATAGTTTCTAATAGTGGCAACTTGAAAGTGTCTAGCTTAATGGGGATTAAATACTATTTACTATTCTTTGTGTTTTTCTTGTGTTTGTATAAATATTTTTGAATTGTAAATATGTTAACAGTTTTATCTCTACTACTAGATGTTTCTACCTAAGAAGCATGGACACATTGATAAGGATGTCGTATCCATGTCGGACATGTATCCAACACTGACACGCCATAGTCACACCAAAAATCGTGTCGGACACGGTAGGTGGCGTGTCTATGAAATAAAGGAAAAAAAATGCCATGTCTGAGCTTCTTGTAGATAGTGTCAAAAAAGGAGAATATTTAAATGGTTCGGAAAAACGAAAATAAACATTACTAAATTGGTAACATTTATGTATACCTAGTTAGTTTTATAAAGTTATACTTTAATTTTTTTTTTTTTTTGGACATGAGTCGTGTGGTTTTTGTGTTTGAAGATGTGATATATTCACATCCTACGTTAATCTAGCACATGCTATTACCACATTTTTTGTATCTCTTTGCTTATAGATGGTGAAAGGGAGAGATAGATGTATGGTTGATGGCAAAATTTGTCCTACATAAAGGAATTAAGAGTCATGAATGCATACATTGTCAATGCTTTTCTTTTGGATATTTTAGTAAAATTATTATGTTAATAATAGAAAAATATATACTTATATTTATATTATGTGTCCTTGTCCTCATATTTTCACAAATGTCGTATTTCGTATCCATATCCTAATCCATGTCTGAATCTGTATCTGTGTTTGTGCTTCCTAGGTTTCTACCCCGGTCATTGAATTTTTATTGGTCAACAGTAAAGCATATTGTTTTATCTCATCTAGTGTTACCAGATTCTTGTTGGTTTGTGGTATAGGTACGGAGTAACCCTCTTTGACCGGTACATGGTATGAAATGGGTAGGCTTCATCGGATCGGTACTAGGCTCATCTTAAATTTGGGAGCTTTCTCTATGGTCTTTTCGATACTTAATGCTTAATGCATGTATTATATATCCACTTGTTAACAGGCAAGAAGATGAGTATACATCTAATTTTATTACATGATTGAATTCAAATTCCTAGTTGTTATAGCGTAAGTGTCGGAAACTCCAAGTAAATCTGTTAAGAAAAGGCTAAGCACTATTGCATAATCCATTGAAAGAGAAAATTCCATTGCTCCTTTATTACTTGAGTCACCATTTTTGTTATCTATATTGGGAATATGCCGTGAATTGGAACACACAAGCTGGTAGGCAGTTTGAGGGCGGGTGTAGCGAATTAAGTAGGGCTGATCTCATCTCTCTGTTTTCTCCTTTCTCTTTTCTTTTGCATTGCTTGTTAATATTTTCGATGAGAAATCATTACTTAAAGATGTAAATAAATAACTGTAATCTGATCTGAATCTGGTTCCCTGATTGTTATTTTATAGATTGGATTTTTCTTTGCCTTTCCATTTAAAGTGTAGATGCAATTACTACTTTCAGACCATATCTTTCTCCTCGTCGTTGAGGAAATTGTCCAAATATCTGGAGTATGCATGTAGAGGAAATGGAAGATCAGTCATAACTTTAGCTTTATTCTTTGCACTATATTCAATAGTTCTTTCGCAGAATGCTAGTAGCATGCGCATTCAGTTTTATCAGGAGATTACAAATACAAATATTAGTATCTATTATCTGCTGCTGCATCTATCCTATCTTTCCGCTATTATTGTTTATTTGTTTTTTGTTTTATACTATGACTCTTTAATAAGCTGAAGTTTGGGCACAAAGTAAAAATCAGGATATTTCAAATTATTCGAGTTTATACTTTTAGAAAGGAAAGAATATTCATGCTATCTCATTAATGGTGGTCCTCTACAGAGGCTGTTCTCCATCTGCATTTCCTTGAAGTTTTTTTTTTTGCGGGTGGTGGGGGGGGGGGGGGGGGTTAACTATTAGTTAAATGTAATTGGAAAGGGGAATTGTGAATTTTTCACAGGGTTTAGTCGCGGGGGGGGGGGGGGGGGTGGATGCAGAGGTTTCTGGTACAAGGACTTACACCAATACTCTGATGACTTTATTGTGTTGTGGAAGAAATGAGAAGTTTGCGAATTTCTAATACATAGATGAGAACTCCTCAAAGTATATTATCTTTTGGTTAATAGATAGTTGAGAGAAACAGATAATGGGAGGAGTTTGTCATGTTTTTGGATGGCTGTTCTTGCACCATCGTAGGTGAGAGCACAAGACCATGATTGCTTGCTTTTCATTGTATCCTGTTTGTGTCACTTCGGAAGGGTGTCAGTATTCTTGTTTCTTAATTTTTTTTTTTAAATAGCATTTACTTGTGCATGAAGTTTCTAAACTTGTCCTGCTCTCTTTGTTGCAGTTACCCGCATAATGCCATCCCCCCGGTTGTTGCTCCATGTATCCTTAACCTTTGTAATTACAATTTTACCATATCATTTCTTCTGTAGTTCATAATTCTTCTGCACAACTTGTTTATGGTCTAGTAGTGATTACACAGAAATATACTTGCAGTGGAACTATTCCATGTCTGCTGTTTTCCAAGTTACAGTTCCATCCATGTTGTTCTTCAGAAATTAAGTTTTCCTCTTATTTATTTTATTTTTATAACATGTTTTCATTGCAGGCATTTGTTTATTTGTGTTAAGTCTGCTTTCCTTGTAAACTACAAATTGCTGGTGAAGTTGGAGTCTCTTTTGTCAGACTACATATAAAAATGACTTTGGTTCTGCCCACAGAAAAAATTGATGCTGCCAATGGATCCAGCTAACCTGTCCATACCGGCCCGAACTCTTTGGTTGCTCAGACAGAAAAAATATCTTGCCGAACAGGTTCAGATGCAAACAAATTAACAACTACCCTGCCCATCCCAACCAATAATAGCTGTACTATGTTTGGCAATCTGATCTTTCTTCTGCCAAGGAAATTCATCCTGACAAGTGGGTTGGGGGAGTTCTGCTACCCACAATCTAGATATCAACTTTGACCCTTCACTATCTCCGATCTGCCTCTTACTGCCTTTCTCGTGATCTCTTCCTAATTTCATGCCCGCATTTGAACCTCTCTCAGGGGTCGAAGTGGGAAGAGGGGATGGCAGCAGCGATTGGAACTAACACAATGGCGTTCCTCATTAAGTTCCGGCTGGGTTGAATCTCTTCTCATTATGACATTCCTATGTAGTAAAATAATTCCAATCTAACACTCCATTTGCATCTTGTCTTTTTTCTTTTCAAATTACACATCCTCTCTACTAACATATACAGTGGATTGCTGCAATCACAGTTCTGAGGTTGTTGGTGATGAAAATCATGAGTTTTATTTTGTTCTCAACCTGATAGCATTCGGGTTCTTAATATCAAGTCAATCTACAAGCAAAACAGTTCCAAATATACCTGTGTCATCTTGAAGTTATTCAAAGAATGAAACTTAATCAAATTACACTCTCAGTGATCTTCCAACGTCTGCTTTCCAATCATTTCTATTTGTAGGGTATAGTTATTATGGGGTTCTTTTTGTTCTTATTTTTTGTCTCTGTCTTTTGTTTTTTTTTTGGAAAGAGGTGGGGGGGGGGAGGGAATATTACAGTTAGATAGTGGAAAAGTACAGGAAAGTAGCATTATCAAGCAATGCGGACCGTAAATTACTTAGTTATTGTTAATCTAGTTCTCACGGATATACTGATTCTTTTTTGTAAAAATATAAAGTTCAGTAAGTCAGTAATTTGACCTGATTAAACTTCCAATTCTTCTTTAATATTTTTAAAAAAAAATTAAATGGATGTGAGAAGTTGAAACAGATAATAGATAATAAATTATTTTTCTAATATTTGTGTTGAGCCTCAAGTTTAAAGGGAGATAAAATAGGAATGAGTATCGGGAAAACGAAAAAGAAGATGACAAAGGGTCATAAATATATTTATCAAAAGGGTTTAGCAATGCTTACCACCGTATCTGCTGAATGTGATTTTCAATCTCTACTTCAATAGTGGTGCAACTTTCAATCTTTTGATTTGAGTCAAATCCATGTTTTGCAACTCTTCTAATTATTCACCTTGTTGTGTAAAATTTGGTCAGTTCAAAATTACAACTTAGACAGCAACCACCAATGCATTACAAATTAATACTTAGGTGATCTTCTGTGCTTTTACTCATAGATAATCTGCCGGATTGATTTTCCTTTACTGCTAAGGACATCTTATCGGGCACTGTTCAACAATTTCTAAGGCAAATGCATAAACAAGGTTACCTGTGCAAACATGTTAAATCTGTGAATATTCAATGCGATAGTTGGCATTTTAAAATTCCCCAATCTGTTCTATATTTTGCAACCAGAAGTCACAACCCTTTCGTTTAACCTTTCAAATCGTGACGTGATGTTTGTTGATTTACCATCCAGGTTTCTTAGGAATGAAAATAAAAAAATTTAATCACTGTTTCCTGTTTTATATATATATATATATATATATATATATATATATATATATATATATATATATATATATATATATGATATTGAGGAATGGAGTTGATTGATTGTTTGGAAATATGACTGTTTATCTGTGTGCAAACTTTCTTTTTTGCAATTACTAGTCAATTTGCTGAAATATAGGTAGATCTGTTCTCCTTAATACCAGATGTAGACGTGAATGTGGATCCCATATCAGGGAACTATTATCCTACAGTCTACTTCAATGAATTTTGGCTTTTGAGGGATAAGCTGATAGCCCTCAATGAAACTGTGACAGAACTGTCTCTTAACCTCGAAGTTGGTCCAATCAGCTTGACCAAGTGGCAGATGTTTTTACAGATTGAGCAGTCCTTCCAGCTTCACCGGAGCTATGGCAGTATGCTTGAGGGTGAGGCTGATGAACTTAAGGTATGATGTAAGAGTTTAGCTTTACTGGAGCTGATCTCTTCTTGATTAGCTTTTTACATGATTTAGGAGAGAAGGTTTTGTTCTTGCAGATTATCTTTAAAAGTAGTTTTACCCCTCAGCTTCTGCACCTTTCTTTTTCCCCCTTCACTCATGATTGGTAACTATAAAACTGTTCTCTCTTGCTAGCCTCTAATTTTGAGGCTGCTTGTTAGCTAATATCTAGTTTGAACTAAATCCTTTATGTTGCAACAGAGAAACAAGGATGTTCAACACTTTAGTATATCCGTCTGTAGTCCAGCTTTGAATGTACACTAGTTTTTTGTCAGGCCATAAGCTTTCGTATTCAAATAGTTGGAAGTACTAGGCTATCCAGTCTTGTTAACAGCGTTATGTAGATTCACAATTGAAGTGCATACATAGTCAATGTATTACATTAGTACCCTATGCATATTCTGATTCAAGTTTCTATAATTTGAAGCAGTAACTGTATTTTAATCATTCATGCCTACAAGTTGACTATAATAAAGCCTATGATCACTTGGTAAGAAGTATACAAGATATATGTAATCACTTATATTTTAGGGATGAGATACGGTAGGCCCATGATGCGTGGAGCTCAATAGTTCCGTGAATGTGCGCGAGGGTCATTTTTCACCAGTGGTGGAGTGAAGAAGGATCGTTCAAGACCGATGAAGTGATTTGGCTGACTTGTGGTGCTGCCCTTACCATACTCTTGCCCCTTTTCTCTACTCGGGGGTGAGTTCGGGGAAGCAATGGATATATTAGAAATCATGGATATTGACATGGATTCGACACAGGTACAAATAGACATGGGACTCGACATTTGAAAAAAATAAGGACATGGGCACGATAAGGATACGGGAAAAAAATATAATATAAGTATATTTTTTATTATTAACAATAATAATTTTACTATAATATCTAAAAAATAAGCATTGATAATATATGGATTTGCGTCTCTTCATTTCTTTATAAAGAACAAACTTTACCATCAATCATACATCTATCTCTCTTCCTCCCCTCTATAGATAAAAAGATAAAAAGAAAAGGTGGTGATAACAACGGATAATAGATCAACATAGAGTGTGAATGCAAAAAATTATTTCTTCAATTATAGAAACTAAATAAAACTTATGGCCAAAAGAAAACATTAAAGTATAACTTCAGATATAGATAGATGTTACCAATTTACAATCAGTGTTTTAAATATCGGATACCGGTCTCGTACCGGTCAGTCAAATTACATACCGGTTACCGGATACCGGGCGGGATATCGGGATATGACCCTAAATACCGGAGTGTCATATCGGTGTCATACCAGTTAAAGAATAATCATATAATTGGTTATATAGAATATAATAAAATACATAAAATAAGTTTATAGTACTTACATTGGCTTATTTACATTCAACTTACGAATTTGCAGATACCGTTTAGAACGTTCGCATATGCACAGAGCGACATACAATTATAAAATTAAGAAAAATAAGTTTTCAAGAGAAAAGAAAAGTGTTTTTACAGTACACAAGTGATATAATTTATAAAATTACAACATTGAGGCGCTAAGTTTATAATCACTGCATTACAGTCATTAGACTCATTATCATTGGAATCAATGGATAAGAATGCAAAGGAAATTCTTTGAATTTGAGTACAAGATAATGCAGACAGGTTAAATCTGTTTAACTACTGATCAGGTCTGCTTAAACTCTAGTTATTGACGTAGATGGAATCTCATGAAAAGTGAATCTAGCATAAAACAAAATCAGTGAATACATAATTACATATAAATAATAAATACTCAAAATTCACACAAAATCATTCCTTGAATCACTGATTCACACTGAATCAGTGATTCGGTTCACTGATTCAGTGTGAATCAGTGAACCGAATCACTGATTCAGTGTGAATCAGTGATTCAAGGAATCATTGTAGACTATCCCTACCCGCAGGTTCACTGTTCAGCCCTCCCAATTTAACAATTCCCCTCAAATTACACAAAAAAAAAAAATCCAACATAAATCGTAATCAATTAAACCTAAATAGCACAATTATAAAAGAAATTGAAGAAATTTATAATTCTAAATCAAATTTAAATTAAGAAAATAAACTGCACTTACCTGGCCGGCGGCGACTGCTCCACTGGCGAACGGCGAGCACCCTTCGAAGACTTCCAGAGCTATGGAGAGCGGAGAAGAAAGATAGAGAGAATACGAAAGAGATTTATAGATGGATTGAGAAATTAGGGTTATGATTCGGCCGTTCGTCTCGATCGGTCGACGAACGGGGAGAGAGAATGAGAGAGAGAGCCAGAGAGTGGAAGAAAATGAATCGGAGAGAGATTTATGGCGGATTTGGGGAAATTTGGGGTTAGGGTTAGGGTTTTGGTCGCGGGAGGGAGCCTCGGATCGCCGGGAGAGAAAGAGAGAGAGAGTACGCGAAAAAATAGATTTTTTCTCCTCTCCCGACCCGTTTTATATCTTAACGGGTCGGATCTGAACGGGTTATTGGGTTTAAACCGTAACCAAAATCCAATAGCCGATATTATTAAATACCGGCCGGTATTATACATATCGATACCGGCCGATATATCGCCACGTGGTTGATATATCGGCACATACCGGTCCAAAACGATATACGGTAAAAAAATGCCCATATCGTCTCGTTTCTTCAATTTTAACGATATATCGACCGATATACCAGTATATCGGCCGATATTTAAAACACTGTTTACAATAGTTATTCTCGATTTTCTTAGATCGTTTAACTCTTTTTTTAGACACAATTTACCAAAAGTACGTACACGGCAATGACGCATTATTTTGTTTTGTCAGACACATTCCATGATACTTCTAACATGGTTTTTGACGTGTCTGTGGAGTTTCTACGCCAAACACGTGCCCGACACGGACACGGCATCCCCAAGGGTCATCAATTTTAGGAAATATATCATCTTGGGTATTCCAAGAGAGGACGCAAGGACACGTGACTGCACCTAGGCATGAATGACGATGCATTAGAAAATGAATGTTGTTTACCGTCCCTTTTGGGGATGCAACCTTCATTATCGGAACAATGGTGCTTTTCAGTTTGGTCTTCAATATCACCATCGTTCATAGTAATTGTGAATTTTGCATATGAAGAATACTCATAATTAGATGCAATACTAATTTCTAATTTGTGGAGTGAGCGGCGCGCTAGCATCACCACCATGAGTACACACGGATAAGATTGAGAGAGTGATACAAATTTAACTTGAAAGAAAATTTCCCCATCTTTGAGCTCACCTTAGATTTCTTTGGGTATAACCGAGTTTTTGGGCACAAAGAGAGCCTGCGAAATGGATGTTAAAAAATTTGGACAATTTCAAACTCATCCAAAAAGGTCTGGGCCTTAGGAACCTCCTTCCCAAAGTAACTATTTCCTACACGAAGCAATTATTGTTATTTTGAAGAAACTATCATGAAATCATTGTGTATTAGAGCCATTGTCTAAAAACTATTATGCAAACAGTGGAAACATGTGGTGTATTGTCTTTTCTGGGGATTTAATTTTTTTGATTTTCAGTTTATGAAAAAGCATGAGCATGCAATTTTTTTTTTTTTGGATTTCTCTGAAAAATAATTAGTGATAGTTTTTTAAATTAAAAGCCAAATTAAAAACACCATAAGTCTGTCCTACGAAATCGATTAGACGAGATAACTAATCCTACTAAAAGGAAAACCTAGCTATCTCGAGCTTTGACGATTTATTCTATGCTAAATCACTATATTGTTTCATACCGTTGCAAATCCTTTCTTTAAAAAAACCTTAAATTGAAAAGTTATAAGGCTTTCCTTAAAAATATATTTTTAAATCAAATAATCAAATTAAAAACAAGTTTGTCCCCTTGCATATTCGCAAATATGTTGACGTGAAACTTTTACGCCTTGTTTGTTTGAAGATGAAAAAACTTGAAGGCGATCCCCACTGTAGCTAACTGATCGAGATCTTTGAAAAATATAAATTGGTTTTCATCTCCTTGTCAATCTTCTATTTCGCTCTTTTATGATTCGACCTTACAAGACTAGGAAACCTAGTAAAAGTATGTTAGAAAGGGGGTGTAGTAACGGATCTAGAGATATGCACGATCATATATCAAGAGAATCTTACCCGACGGGGTGTCCCGCAGGGATCATATTATGATTTAAAACAAAGATTGTTTGTAGTTACATGATGTGTATATGTGTGTGAATTGAAAATAGGGTTTTGATTAATTGTTGAAAAGAGTAAAAAATTTTGCCCTAAATCTAGAATATGACCATAACAGTATGAAAGAGAGTTAGGAAGAACTTCTCTGAGCCATGCACGTTTGGAGGGTGAAAAAGCGCTTCTCAATTGTTCTTCATCTTTTTCGTTCTTCATCGTTTTCGACCATCATCTTCCTTCAAACATGCTGGCTCAGAGAATCCTTTTCTAACTATTGCCTTTGTACTTTTTTGGCTGTTTTCTAGATCTAGGATTAGATCTTTTAATCTTTTCAACAATCGAGCGAGAGTTGATTTTAAATTCACACACACATCATGTAAGCACAAACAATTTTCTTTTTTAATTATAATCTTGGGTTAATGCTTCGGTCGCCATGTGGCACCCCTATCAGGTAAGATTGTCTACATGTTTTTGGTTTAATGATCGTTTGTTTTTCTAGATACGTTACTATGCATTTCTATTTTACTTGGTTTTTCCAGTCTTGCAATGTCGAATCATAAAGGAGCTCGAAGAGAAGATCAAGAAGGCGACAAACCTACAGTCATATTTTCTTGATGTCTCAGTCACATGGATCTTGTGGCGTGACGATGTTCAAGTTTTATCATCTTCGAACAAGCAAGGCCAATACATTCGTGAATATGTGACGTAAAATGCTTCATAATTTTAGATTTTTCTCTTCTTGCATTTAATTTCTTTGTTAGACTTAAAATTTATATTTTTATGGGAAGTCTTTGTAGACACCAAAAAAAAAAAAAGGTCGAAACCCAAACGGGGGGTGCCATCCCGCGGGAGCCCCTGCGGGAGCACCTCCTAATTTGATTTTTTTTCTACTTTTTCACCCGTAGATGGTCCAGTTCCGGAGATCCCGTAATCCGATTTTTCAGGGAGAATTGAAGCCGGATTTCGAGCTTTTTCGGTCTATAAAAGATAGGAGTTGACTCCAGAGAAGGCACTTTTGGACGATTTGGAGCGAGCTCGTGAAATTGAGGAGCGGAGCAGAGCCATCTCCTTCACAGTCAGACAGTCAATGGAGTGTATTAGCGAGGCTCCACCGCCACCCGAACCCATATCAAAAAGGGAATCAATCAATATTCTCGTTGTAATTCCTCAATATTTGTAAATCTTAATTTTCTCGTTGTAATCAAATAATTTTACAATGGAAGGAAAGATTCAATTTTTGAGCAAACAAGAACTGGCGACCACAGTGGGAGCTCTTCTGTTTACCATAGAGAATTTGGTGGCGCAGTCCGATTGGGTGCGGATCGGCTCAATGGTTGAGACGCTTGTCGTGGAGGTTGACCAGCAAAAATACGAGGAGTTTTTATCATTCTCGGATTCGGAGCCCAGGCGTCATCGCCGGACGACGATTAAACAAGGCGAGGCGTCATCGCCCGCCAAAATTGAAAAGGCGTTATCGCCATTCAATACTTACGAGGTGTCATCGCCCGTTGAAATTGACAAGACTTCATCGTCTGTCAAGAACACGGCGTTATCGCCCGTTCCAAAGTCAAGTCAAAAGTCAAACCAGACCTTAACCCTCTCCCAAAAGAGAAATGTAAGGCGTAAAACTCATCGAGCACGCCTCAATCATACAGGAAGGGTTGCAGATAACTCCGGGACAGTAAAAAATCTCGGAGCAAACCCACAGATGCAGCCACGGGTTGTATCTCGCAGAAGCAACCCATGGGTGCAAACCCACGGCTTGCAACCGCGGGTGGCATCCTGCAGCTTGCAACCGCGGGTTTCCACCCACGGCTTGCAACCGCAGGTGCAAACCTGCGGGTGCAAGCGCGGGTTGCAACCGCGGGAACAAACCCATGGGTGCAAACCCGCAGTTGCAACCGCGGGTTGCATCCCGCAGATGCAACCGCGGGTTACACTCCGTAGATTCCACTTCGCAAAAGCAACGATGGGTTACGTTCAATGAACACAACTCTCATGTCTTTTCGAGCACGCCTATGGTGAGCACGCAATATACACTAAGGGTTTTAATCTCTCTATCAGAGGCGCGCGGGGTCCACGCAACTATTCAGGTTAGTGTGCACTCCAGAAGAATTCGCAGAAGGGTTGGAGAACAATCTGATGCTGGAAAAGAGTTCAGCCCTGAAATATTGCAAACTCTCCAGTATTATCAACCGAATTTGCGACTCAAAAAGCGTCAAGATGTAAATAGAGATGAGAAAGTACCTCAAGATTTGAGAGAGTATCTCAATTGGAAGAACTCACAAAATATTCCTCACTGCCAATGCGAACAGCTGATCTCAACTATTCTATCAGACTGCAAATGCAACTCGAAACGGTCCGTTTTTGAGCGGATCACCGAACCCAAAAGAATACGGACAGTGAAAAAGGTGTGCTCTAGAACTGATCTGCCTGCCGACTCATCATATATGGTTAATAAAGTCAAAAAGGTGGTCGGAAACAACCCTTCAGATAATAAAATCACTCCAGTGTTAAAAGGAGTTTCTACCGAACTAGAGAGCGTACGTTTAGAAGAAGTCTCTGGAAGATTTGAGAGACAAGAAAAACGTCTCGAACAGTAAGAGGAGACCATAGAAGAAATGAAACAACTTTTAATTGAGTTGTTAGCTCAAACTAGAAAGAGCCAATTCTCGTCGTCCATTTCTGATCGGCAGGAAGGAAAACGACCTGTCCAAATAAATGAAGACAGCGAGGACGAGAAGGAAGAAATTTCTCCTCATTCAAGAAAAGAAGAGAGTGAAGGTTATCATCAACCCTCACGTAGAAAAAATAGAGAAGATAGAGAACCAACTACAAGCTCTCCTTCATCGCAAAAAACTACAAGAGGTGGGCGTAGTTCGTCCCTATCCCATAGAATGGGAGACCATATCTTATCCTGCAAAATATAAACCGTTGAACCTTCAGTCATTCGACGGTAAAGGTTCGCCGCAACAGCACATATTCTACTTTCTGTCGCAGACATGACACCTTATGGGGAATGATCCGACTATGACTAAGATATTTGCGAGCACTTTACGGGGGCCCGCATTTACCTGGTTCATGCAGCTACCTCAGGGAACGATTAAATCATGGGCTGATGTAGAACGTGAGTTCTTAGCTTGATTTTTTGAAGATGACACTGAAGTCTCTATACTATCCTTGCTAGCGGCAAAGCAAGAGGAAGGCGAGACGGTCAAAGCTTATATCGAGCGATTCCGAGAACTTTCTGTTTGATACCCACATGGCATAACGCAGGACTCTCTGGTGGAAACTTACAGGCACAATTTGTTAACCAACGTTCTAGATAAGATGGGCTCGGTTGAAGCCAAATCATGGAAAGATCTGCTTAAGCAGGGTGAACAGGCCGAAGATATACTTCGACGCCTCGAAAAGCAGCAGTCTGCAACCAGAGGCAGTATAAATGAACCTCCATTCTATTTTTTCCGTTCCAAAGGGAAAGATATAATGGCAATGGCGGTAGAAAGCACACCGAAGCAGAAAGCATGGACAACTATAAGCAACACAGCAAAGTCACCCAGGCTTTAAAAGCAGTATTTGTTTAAGGATGAACATATTGCTACTATGTTCAATCTGCTCAGCAAACGCAAGAAGCTTAAGTTGTCGGAGAGCAAGAGGCCTGAAGAGGTTGGGAAGACTAACGATCCGAATTACAGCCTGTACCATCGGATTGTAGGTCACCCTACAAAGAATTGTTTTATTTTAAAAGACAAAATTCAAGCGTTGATTGATGCTGAAGCAATTCAGCTCAAAACTGAACAAAAAAGGAGTTAGAGCTAACTCGGACATATTTAATGTGGGTGGTCTAAAGGTACCACTTGGGCTCACAACAAAGACGAGCTCATGGCGGTTAATTTAAACCCCCATAACCTGCAAAAAGAAAGGGTTAACCCGTTTTGGTCACAAAGAAGCAGGGGGTTGTGAGGGTGCACCTAGAAAAAAAAAAATGAACTGCCCAACACCGTCAAGGCAAAGGAAAGAGAACCAGTTTCTCGCCAACCCCATCATGCTGGGGGTAAAAAGTATGAACTGCCCAACGCCGACTAGGCAATGGGAAGAGAACCAGCTTCTCGCCAATGCCATCATACTGGGGGTAAAAAGTATGAACTATCCAACGCCGACAAGGCAATGGGAAGAGAATAAATTTCTCTCTAACCCCACCATGCTAGGGGTAAAAAAAGCGTGAACTATCTAACGCCCTCAAGGCGACGGAAAGAGAATAAATTTCTCGCCAATCCTGTCATGCTGGGGGTAAAAAGCATGAACTGTCCAATGCCGTCAAGGCAACGGAAAGAGAACCAGTTTCTCGCCAACCCTTTCATGTTGGGGGTAAAAGTATGAATTGCCCAACGCCGCTAAGGTAAAGGGAAGAGGAAAAGTTTGGTATTTAAACCCAAACAAAATTTTTGATAACTCTCCATGTTGACGGGAAGAGCATGGCTAGCCCAACTCAAACGGTAGTTGGTAAAGGCTAATCAAATTCGTTAATAGTTGGGGATTTGCTAAAAATCCTATAACAAATCTGTCACAACAGTATCCTTATCCGAATATAAGGATACATCACTGTCCAAAGCTACTAAAGTAAAGGGAAGAGGAAAAGTTTGGCATTTAAGTCCAAATGAAACCCTCGACAACTCACCATGCTGAGGGGAATAGCATGGCTAGTCCGACTCAAACGATAGTTGGTAAAGGCTAATCCAGTCCGTTGATAGCTGGGGATTTGCTAAAAACCCTAATTAGATAAATCTCTTGTCATGTTAAGATTTCACCTCTGACAACAAAACTTTTCTCGTCATTTTTCTCTAGCAGAGCAAGCGACACTCCAAAATATTTGTCAAGTTAAAATCATATCAAAATCAAATGAGATAAAATCCGATTAAATCTCCTGTCATGTTAAGGTTTCACCCTGACAGAAAATAAAACTCACACTTCACCAAGTCCAATATTACAGCTTCTGATAAATTTGTTTTTGATATCGTTAAGTTAAAAATTAACTCTGACGAAAATCGTTTCTCTATCAAGTTAACAATTACCTCTGACAGTCCGATTCCAAGACTAAATACGTTAACCGTCACCTTTGTTCAGTCAGTTTGTTTCTATCACGACCAAATCTTCTGAATAGGTTGAGCTCCAAGACACGTTTAATGTCACCTCTGTCTTTCTCTCATCCGTCATACTAGATGTCACTAAACGGTTAGGATTCTAATGAGCACGTTAACATGATATCTCTGCTTGACCTCAAATAAGCATGTTAACATCATACCTCTGCTTGGCACACAATGAGTACGTTAACATCATACCTCTATTTGTCATCTAATGAGCACGTTAAAATCATAACTCTGTTTGTTATTGAATAAACATATTAACGCCATATTTCCTTCCATATTTCATAAAATATGTTAACAATTACTTTTGTCTACCAAATCCTTTAAACGTCTTATAGCCAAAATTAAAGAATCCAAAGTGTTTCGAAATTCAGTACGGCTCAATACAGAATTTCGAAAACTTTGGAGGGGGTTATGTAGACAAAAAAAAAAAGGGTCGAAACCCAAACGGGTGAAAAACCTGTGGGAGAGACTCCCGCGGGTGCCACCCGCGGGAGACCTCCCGCGGGTGCCGACTTGCGGGAGCACCCCCCAATTTGATTTTTTTTCCGCTTTTTCACCCGCAGATCGGTCCAGTTTCGGAAATCCCGTGATCCGAGCTTTCTCGGTCTATAAAAGATAGGAGTTGACTCCAAAGAAGGCACTTTTGGACGATTTGGAGCGTGCTCGTGAAATTGAGGAGCGGAGCAGAGCCATCTCTTTTCCATTCAGACGGTCAACAAAGTGCATAGCGAGGCTCTACCGCCACCCGAACCCACATCAAAAAGAGAATCAATCAATATTTCCGTTCTTGTAATTCCTCAATATTTGTAAATCTCAATTTTTTCGTTGTAATCAAATAATTTTATAATGGAAGGAAAGATTTAATTTTTGAGCAAACAGTCTCGTAACTTATAAATTTCTTTTCATTTTGGGTTTTTCTACAAAGGGTTTGTAATGGGTTAAACAATCTAGTGATCGGGCATAGAATACGGCAATGGGTGCTGACTTTGTGCTAACATCATCTTCTTTTGCAGGATAGCTAGGTTTTCATTTTAGTAGGATTTATTTTTCTTGTATAACATTTGGTTTTGTAGGATAGTGTCACGCCCTGCTCTTGATATACGGTATACGAGTACATATAATAGGTTCTGACTACGTATTCGGTTTGAGTTTGTCAATGCCTTTTGGTAGAATGAGACAAAAGTTAAAATAGTTTATAATTAGCCATGGATTCCTCTCTCAAAATGGCTAGTTACGATTATTTTAGTACTTCATGGTTTCATGAGAATCATTATAAGCTATTCCTTGCCTCACATCTGATATTGGACTATTGAGCTAGGGGTATTATATTCTTTTCTTTTTAGGGGCTCGTTATAGAGGTACGTTACACACTGAACTCACTTCACCAGGCCAGGCTATGCGGGATTTTAGAGGGATTTTAGAGGTGGCCTTCGTGGATTTAAGATGTGACTCTCACGGATTCAAGAGGTAACCCCCACTTTCGGTGGCACTTTATTCCGTATAGCACTTAGTTCAATGTGACACTTAGTTCTGCACACTTCTGACTATCGTCTGGCTTCGGTACCATTACAATACCTGCCACGTCCTGCTTGTATGGTATGCGAATGATATAGGAGCTAAAATAGAATTAACCACAAATTTCTCCTCCAAAAATGCTAGCTACGATTATTTTATTGTTTCATGGGAATCATTATAAACTATACTTTTATCTCATATCCGATGTGGAAATATTGAGTTAGGGGTACTACAGATGTTATCATTTTTTTTTGTTTTGATTTCTTGTTAACAAAAAATTTGTCACCAATTTTTCTCTGGAAAAATTTAAAACAAAAATTTGCATGCCCATTTTTTTTTTCATGAACTGAAAATAAAAAAAAATTCAATCACCATAAAAGACACAACACATTTTCCGTCTTTATGCACACTAACATTGAGACGGTCTCACAAGTAGACACTGACTTCATGTTATTTGCTTTGGAAAAGCGTAATTGCATCATGTGGGAAATAGTTATCATCCGCAAACAAGATTTTTCATGTCCCAATCCTTTTTGGGTGAGTTCTAGAATTGTCCAACTTTCTGGCCTTGCCTTTGTCGCACAACCCCTCTCCTTGTACCAAATGACTTTGTTTTACTCGAATAAATCTTGGTCGACCTTGAAGATGAGGAACTATCTTTTGTCTTAATTTGATCTCATGCTCTCTCAATCTTGTCCATGTGTGCTCATGGTGGGGAAGCTAGTTGGCTGCTCACCCTCAAATTTGGAACTTAATATTGTATCTAATTATGATTATTTTGTTTATGCAAAATTCAACATTGCTACAAACAATGGTGAGATTGAAGACCTAACTCAAAAGCACCACTCTTTTGATAATGAAGCCCACTTCGCTAAAAGGGACTCAAAAAAAAAAAAAAAAACTGCCATTTTCTAATGTATAATCATCTATGCCTAGGTCTAGTCATGTCATTAGGTCCTCTTTTGGAACCCCAAGGTGAAATCTTTCATTGCTTTGCTAAACTTGCCCTAGAGCAAGCGGGAGGGACAAGAGACATGGTGAGGGCAACACCCTCCCCCACAATGTCAATGGAGCACTCATACAATCTTGACCAATCCTTCACTCCATCACCCATGAAGAGCGAGTCATGTGCATTCAAAAATTATCTAGCGATAGGTACCTGGAGCTCGATAAGGTTAGGTTGAGCATCTGAATGCCAAATCCTCAGGCGGGCTTGCTGACATCTTCCATCTGTTAATGCATCGTCACGTATGCCTATGTCTAATTACGTACTCCTGTCCTCTCTCAGAACCCCAAGATGGGATCTTTCATTGCTTCTAAACTCATCCTTGAATAAAGAGAAGGGATAAGAGATATGGTGAGGTTAACACCCTTTCCCAAAAGTCAGTTGCAGCACTCATTCGGTCCTAACCATCTTTCATCACTCCATCACCATTGACAAGTGACCCTCGCCTGTATTAAAAAACTATCAAGATACCTAGGTCTGTAGTAAAAAAACTATCAAGCTCCAAGGTATCTGGTGCTCGATACGGTTAGGTTGCATTCGCTTGCGGCTAACGTAGAGACCAATATTACAATTAACCAGTGTAGATGCTGTTGTCATGGTGATATGAAATATTTTTGCTTAGCTGACTAAATATGGGAAAGTAGTGTTGCCTTGTTTTCATTTACTTCTGTTGTATTCATTTGTAGTAGTCCCCTGATTTTAGAAGACAGGTTCTAAATTTGTAGTTGTTATTCTTTTACACTTCATAGCTATATGTCCATATCTTTATAATTGAATTAATTCGAACTAGCCTAATGTGGTTTTATTTTATGTTATGTTTTATCAGAGGGTTTTCTTGGAAGGAAACCCAGTCCTTCTGGTGATAACCATGGTCGTCTCTCTTCTACACTCTGTATTTGATTTCCTGGCATTTAAGAATGGTATGTTAGATGACTATCCTTCATGATACTTTGAGTGTAGGTTTTCGTACTCATTTCACCTATATGTTAATGATTTGATATTTGTATTATTTTTTGCAGATATCCAGTTTTGGAATAAAAACAAATCAATGGAAGGATTATCTGCAAAATCAGTTGTTGTGAGCTTTATTAGTCAGCTCATTGTTTTCCTTTACCTCCTTGACAATGACACGTCTTGGATGATCCTTGCTAGTTCTGGGGTTGGTTGCTGTATTGAGTTTTGGAAAATTGGTAAAGCCATGCATATTGAGGTAAGTATATATTGCTTTAGAATATTGAATTCGAAGGATGCACAACTATGGCCTATTAATTCGAATCAAATCGAAGTCCTTTATGATGAGATTATTTTATTAGGAATATAAAACATAACTCTACCAGGCATCTGTTAAAAATCGTGATGAGAAAACTTGTTACGTAGATTCTGTGGGGGTTGGACTTTGTAAAATTTAGGGGTGTGTTTGGGTTGCTTTTGTTGATAAATCTTTTTAGAAGGATAAATTTTACTAAAGATCTTATATATTTAAGTGCTTAAAAAATGAGAAATATTTAATTAATTTACCTGAAGAAGTTAGGATAAGAATGAAAATGTGAGAGCAGGCTTGCATATAGTTCGTGAGAGAGAAATAGAAGAAATATGGGTAAAGGTAGATTTGTGACAGATAATGCAAGAGGAAAATAGGAGGAATAATAAGAATGGTCACACCGGTCGGATTCCACTTATTTGGTTGTGAGGAGCTAGATTTTCTAGCTTCCATTGACCACAGCTTTTAGGTTTGTGTTTCTTTTAGAAGTTCTGTTTTCAACTAATACAA
Organism: Dracaena cambodiana; assembly: GCA_036321105.1. Classification (NCBI taxonomy): domain Eukaryota; kingdom Viridiplantae; phylum Streptophyta; class Magnoliopsida; order Asparagales; family Asparagaceae; genus Dracaena; species Dracaena cambodiana. Next base: position 29,929,794 of record JAYEPQ010000019.1, read on the forward strand.
AATATCTAATATATCGAAAAAGCACTTATATTTGCTTTAGAAGCGGAAGCATTTATCATAGGCAACATCAGGTACACCCTACCGTGTTATTGAATCTGCGTCAGGTGGTAGTAGTTCTCGTGGGAGTTCCTTAGGTTCAGAAGTTTTCTGCTAATAATTGCTATTGATTTTTTAAAAAAAATGTAATTAATATATTTCCCAATAATGTCATTGATATGCATCAGAAACACCTCATGTTCTTCTTATTTGATATTTGTGCTCATATCTATTTTCTTTTACTTCTACAGTACTAATGTTCACAGACATGTTGAATTTTGTTTATTCAACCATTTAATGTAAATGCTTGATGATAAGCATGTACCTTGTGTGCTCTCAGGTTCCTTTTCCTGAATTTGTCGTAATCTTATCAGATTGATAGAAGTGGAAGATTCCCTATTTTGAAATTCCGAGATCGTGACTCGTATGCAATGAACAAAACCAAGGAGTACGATGATCTTGCAATGAAGTATCTATCTTATGTTCTCTTCTTTCTTGTTGCCTGCTCTTCTGTCTATTCACTCACGTATGAGAAGCACAAGAGCTGGTATTCTTGGATATTGTCGTCTCTCACAAGCTGCGTGTACATGTTTGGTATGTCATTTCTCCTGTGCATTCGTAGGAACTGAATTACACTGCATTTCAAGATGTTGTGATTGCCATAGCATATATGTACTTTCATTATTATGTGGCATAAAGTCATTCAAACACTCATTTTATGGTAGGGTGTCGGCAAAGTCTAAATATTCCTTTAAAAATAAATTTCTGCTTTTAGCAGTATTACTGTATTTTTATATGATTATAGGCGTTGAATATTTACAGTATTCAATGCCTATAATCATAGCGGGAGCTTTGTAGCACCGGGCTGCCCTTTTTTTTTTATAGGCATTGAATATTTACAGTGTTTTAACAATTTTTTTTAAAAAAAACTACTTTAATTGTCACCTTACAGGCAATCTTCATTCTCTTTCTTTTTTGGAGTTGGTTTTATATATTTTCATTTATGTTTCTCTTCTTGAGATAAAATCAGAGGCAAAACAAACCATCATACACAACCACGTTCACCGGCCTTTAATAATTAAATCCTACATGGTAGGAGGACATCTATAAATATTTAATATAGTTGCATGTGACTCTAAAATGCTATTTTCTGTTAATTTGGACAACTATTCAAACCTGTGATACACAAACCGAGCATTTCATGAACATAGAAAGAACCTTTCTAAGGAAATCCTTGTCCAAAAGCTGCTACTTGTGGGCTTGACCATAATATCCTTTCTAGTGTCTTGAGTGTTTGATAATATGATAAAAATTGCAACATATTCTCAGGCACTGAAAGTAAAATTTAGTAATATATAGATTCAAGGGACATTCAGTTTATCAGCTGATTACAGGCTGTGGTTCCATAAAACTGAGGTTTTCTTGTTTCTTTCTATCATTTCTTTACCTTTACTGTTAGTGTGTTCAGCGGTTTCAACCGGACAATTCTCCAGTACTGGTGAAAACTACTTCCTTTTGCGTCCCTTCTGCAGCTCTGCTTAAAGCCTTGTCTGGAAAAATACTACATTACTGGTGTTTTTCTCTGGTTATATTTATTTATAGAGTTAATTTTTGCTTGACCTTGATCTACATTGTTAGTTGACCCATCAGATTTAGATTTCTGGCTATATGGCTTCAGAGCATCAGAGCACCTGAACTCAGTTGGTCTTGAGTTCAAACTTTAATGCAAAACGTGATTGTTTGCTCACTTATTCTGCGTTTCTAAGAGGACAATGTTTACACTGGGGGCCTTTATACTGGAGGCCTTTCTATGCAGACCAAAGGCCAATATGAGGGTTAAGCCTGATTGACATGCATCATCAGACCTGACCCGTTAGATGTAGTTTTTTACCTACAATATTTTTGGAAACGAAATATTTGTGACATACCTGTGAAAAATTTGCGAAGTGTGCTATAAAAACTGCTTTTACAATGTCTTCAAAGGAAAAATCCTGAATAGTTATTAAGCATAGTTCCATAGGCCGACTGGGTTGGGTCTTTCCAGGGTATGCAATTTCTCCTTTAAGAAAGGGAGAGAGGTAGCTCCTGGGAATGATGTTATTCATCACCTCGAAGGACTATTTTCTTTCCTGCATTTGTTGACAGGTAAGGGTTGTTCTACAATGACGAGTTAGTTTAAATGTATGCATCCATGTTTCCATGACATTTACATGGTATGCGCGACTTGGCGGGTTGATTAATGGCATGCAGTCATGCATGTTTCTGTGAGATCTTTCAGTACAATTGATGACGATAATTCTTCTTATCTATATTTTGTAAAACATAAGGTTGTCGATGTCAGATGCATTAGGGTGGGGCTGTAAACAGTGTGCATTTGGTTCAGATCTTGCAAATCTGAATTCGATTTTGATTATGATAAGAACGTATATTATCTTAATCCAATATGAATCTGAAAATGTGAAGTGAAAATCGAATGCGGACTTACTTTTGGTTTCCTGCCTGGAGTATTTTTATATAAAATGAGATTTGTTGGTTATATGAGATCACATAGATTCTTAGTTTATACTTTTTTCTTTTGGGGAAAAACAGCGGCCATAGGCCCTTGCATTTAATTAATTAGAGCTTAACGAAACAAGGTAGAGTACATAGTTAAGTCCCTCGCTGAGGAGACGACTAGGGGTGAGTAGAGTTTGGTTAAAACCAGTAGAGTACATAGTTAAGTACTATCATGAATCCATTTAAGACAAAATATTGATTCAGTAATAAAGAAACTGATCTAATTATATAAGAAGTAACCAAAAAAGAAGCAACAAGATATTTCTTAAGGTGCATTTCAATTCTCAAAATTAAATTGCAGAAGTGTCCTACGAGCTCATTAATATAAATGAGTTTGAATATCTTATAGCTTATAAGTAAATAGAAAAATCCAAATAGAATGGCTCTCAAAACTAAAAAATGATCTTATTACAAATGCATATGTGAACTGTCAGCCATCTTATAAGCTCATGACCTTATTCTACCATCTCAGTTTAAATCCAACAAAGAAAGTTTTTAGGCATTCATTATTTTGCTAATATTAAATTTTAACAAATACCATTAAGTTACTTGTCTAATGTGAGTAGATTAACATATGCACTGTTGAAACTAACCTTAAACCTTAACTATATAACTCCTCAATTTATGATTCGTTGAGGGCAGCTACTATTTACAAATTACAAACAATGATTACACAATATAAGACACTTTCAATTAATTGAATCAATGTGCTAATGAAACTTTAAATTATGCACTTTACTGTACATTAGGATTTGTTGAGAGTTGAGACGTGAGAGTATTACAAAACATCATGAAATCGTTTATATAATTTCTCTGAATAACCTAAGCAACTAGGTATCCTTTAGGGCTCAACATCTTAAGAAAAATTAGAATTTACATCAATCAACTCTAAAGGCAAAGACGTAGGCATTGATTCACATGGCGGACATCTGAACATGGTGGAACTGTGGAAGACGGGAACCAGAAGGATCGAATAACTTGAATCTAGTTTCAACTTGACAAATGATTTAATAGTTGTTTCTTGTTGCAGAGCTGGAGACAAATTGGAGTCGTCGAAGTCTCAGGAGAAGACCTGTGAGCGATACAGCAAAAGATAGAATCAACATCTCAGTACAATCAAAACTCGCGAATAGATGTTCGAAGTCAATTTTTATTTTGGGCTAGAATTTAGATAGGTTAGGGCGCAGACTGAGCAGTGGCAGAAAAGGGAAAGGAATTTAGAGTTGAGAGGAACTTTTTCTTAGCGGTAGCTGCACACTCATAGTTCTCGAGTCTCAAGACCCTTTTATAATTTATATAAATTTTAGGGTTAATTACACTCAGATCCCCTGTAGTATGGAGCATGTAACACTTAAACCCCTTAAAGTTTAAAACTCTCACTTAGACCCCCTGGACTAGGGATCTGAATGTAATTAAAACACGGTGATTTAGATACTTCAGAGGGTCTAAGTGAGAGTTTTAAACTTCAGGGGGTCTAAGTGTTACATGCCCCATACTACAGGGGGTCTGAATGTAATTAATCCTAAATTTTAATTACTAAGTTAATTAATTAAAATTGTTTCGTCAGTATCGATTTTTGAAGACCAAATATCGAAATAATGTGTTTGGTTTGGTTTTTGTATTTAGGTCGGTTAAGATTGGTGTTTTCGATTTTAACCAAACTCTCTTCATCGCTACTGGAAGCAGTCGATGAGGCTATCAGCACAACCAGATCGATCAAGTCACAACAATAATACTTAAAGCAATTTGAAATTTGAACTTCAAATTTCAAATATCATTTGCAAGTAGAGCAACAATTGACATCGGACCGACTTCCAACCAACTCCATTGGTATTATCACTTGGCTTCCACCCTATCTTCCGATTCCGACCAAGGTGATGGAAATGATGTACTGCCCCCTCAAAACTCCACCGTTACCCTTTATTCTTGGCTTAGGCTAGTTTATTGCTCGACGTTTCCTTCTCTTGTCGTCACCGTCTAAAGATGCCCATGACAATCACTAACTACTATGAGAATGCCCAACCGCCTGTGAGAATATTACATGACATGGTTGTCCATGACAACGACCATGCCTTATCTTCCTTCATTGTTACGTGGATTCGAAACTTTCCCTGTGCAAACCATCGTAATACCCTGAGCGTGATGTAGGATGAGTAGTCTAGTGAAGTAATCATTCAACATTAAATGACTCTCCTTAAGCCCAATCAATTTTCAATGCTCCCGCGGGCACTTGCTCCCCACCAAAAACCAAGATGTCTTGTAAGCTGAACTCCTATGATTGTCTTCCTCTTGTCTTGTGTCCTGCATATATCAAGCAACACATGTGCTTCAATTTCTCTCCTAGTCTGATGTCTTCCTATACGTCGATCCACATCGTGTCGTCGATCATTTCTTTACAGTTGCAACTCTCCCTAACTTTGGATGCTGGAGACTTCTGCATGTTCCAGAAGTTTACGGGGTAGAGTCGAAGCAAGGAGCCTTCGGCAACACCTCCCTCGCAAGGTAGTGAGGTTATCGCCAGCAACCCCCTCTCACTCTCACTGCATACCTTAGCTCCCTCGGATCTGATGAACCGTTGGATCTAGGTCTACCTCCCAATTCCAGTTCGGGTCGGAGAAGAGGAAGTAAATTCAAACAATCTTGGTCAAAGAACCCCTTGCAAAGTTGGATCCAGTATCTCCCAGCTGGATCGACGAGCTTCTAGTTGGATCTGGTGATAGACTTTAGATCCGACAACTAAAGCAAACAAAATATAAAAAAATTTCAAGGAAGAGGGAATTTGGGAGGAGGGGAGGGGATTGTCAGTGGCAAGGCTTGTTGACAACCGTCTCCTCCCTCTACAAGGGTTGGTGTTGGTCGGGGTCAAGATGCGAGAGAGACAAGAAGAAGAATGGTTTGCAGTGGGTGTTTTGTGAGTCGTGAAACTCTTGTTTCTTAGGTTTAAACTTAGAGAGACTTTATAATGGCTTTCTCATCATCCATTTAATTTGTATTTGGTGATTTCATTTTATTGACTTGACGGCCATAAATGATAAGGTGGAAGGAGAGATTCTTTATTGAAAGGTACCTAGATGAGTTCTCTATAGTACACACACTGGTCATTTTTTGGTGGAATAGAGGAAGAATGAAATGCAATGAGTCTGTTTACTAGGAAGAAAAGTCTTCGAATCTGTCAATGATAAGGGGATTGTGGTAGCTGGTAACTAAACATTTTGCGAATTATGCTAGTCCCTACTGTAGCCTTTTTCTCCTTTTTTGTCGTGCTAGTCATTTATATCCTTCTAATATATTAAACGGGGAACAGAATATGGACACAGTTTTCATCCAAGTACTATATGTTTGGTACATTTTATTATCTCCCAATCTAACTGTTATGACTTGCGAGGTACTAATTCTTCTTTCGTTCCCATGACTTCCAGGTTTTATCATGATGTGCCCTCAGCTATTCATAAACTACAAACTGAAGTCGGTGTCTCATCTGCCATGGAGACAGATGACCTACAAATTCTTGAATACAATCATTGACGATCTCTTTGCATTCGTCATCAAAATGCCAATGCTTCACCGCCTTTCAGTTTTCCGTGATGGTGGGTTAATGTTTCACTTGACTATTTTGATTATTATATATTATGACAGTTTGTCAGCCACCCCATGACTGCGAATTTGATGATCCCTAGTCCGAGCAGTCGATTACTGTTCATTTTTCTTACGTCTCTTTCCTTTTGGGCGATGCAGATGTCATTTTCTTGATATATCTGTACCAGAGATGGATATACCCAGTGGACAGGAAGCGTGTCAATGAGTTTGGATTTGGAGGGGACGACGAGAGCCAGAGTGCTGTTGCCGCCACCTCAGAAGCAACCTCAGCTGCAGACCAGAAGGGTGAGCAAGCTTCCGAAGGTGACAAGAAGACCAACTGAGAGCATTTTGTTGCTTGGACACTGCAGTCGAGCAGTTATAATGTCGGTAGGGTTATTGTTGCTACCCCATGAAAATTTAATCCCAGTTCCTAGAGTTTTACCGTCCCCTGCCATGCCACATAATTTCATGGGTGAACTGGATAGAAATACAGTTGGGTCAGGATGAACGCTGCTAACTATTCTGTAATGTATCCTCTGGTAAAATCTTTAAACAACATTCTTAGGTGTTATTTTCAGCGTGCAATGTAATTACAGTTCAATTTAAGACATAGCTTTGAGTGTTAGTGCAACTCATCAACTGCTTTCATATATTTTTTGCCTTCCTTAAGAAATGAAGTTTAGTGGTGTGTATGATGAATTGTGATTTGTTTTAGATTCTCGAGTTCTTGCAGGTTCATCATCATCGGATAGATATTTCTGTCAAGTTTATATACTCACGTAATGAACAGAGTTTATTCTAAGACATTCTTTTGTGGTTTATAAGTGAGTGCTGATATATGCAGTTGGTGGAAACATCATCGTATGTTTTCAACTTGCAAAAGGAGTAAGGTATATAGAATCTTGAAGCTTTATTTAAAATTTGTTGGGATTTGGTCGCATAGATGTGAGGCCTGAGGTGTGGAGAGTCATTGTCACAGGTTTTCAAATCAAAATAGATATTGGAATATAAAATAATTTGTCGTAATTTTTACTATAATTTTGAAGTTTTGTTGTAGTAGAAGAAAAATTATTTTATTCATAACGACGGAGATATCGATATTGATGTCAATTATATGATATAAGTTGGTTGGTTGAAATAGAGGAACACAATGGAAGGTTTATGTGATCAGAACATTCCATTAAGACCAAAGGAAAACTCATATAGTATTATTATTAGGTCATTTTGGTGTATGATATGAAATGTTGGGTTATAAGACTAAAGGAAAACTCATATAGTATTATTATTAGGTCATTTTGGTGTATGATATGAAATGCTGGGTTATAAAAAAATACTGTTTACAGAAAATAAGTGTAGTAGAAATATACTTTTTTTTTTAGATAGGCAGTAATAATAGGAGAGATAAAGTGAAAAATAAAGATGTTCATGCTGAGCTAGGCATAACCCTAATAAAAAGAGATGCAAGAACATTGCTTAAGATGGTTTAGTCGTGTGCGATGTAAATTTACAAATATACCAATTCGATTAGGAAACTTATCAACATATGAAAAGAATACCAAAGAAAATATGGATGGAAGCGATACAAAAAAATATGTATGTAAAAGATATGGATAGAGGTGATATGAAAAAATATGGATGCTAGAGATATAAACGAAGACATATTGCTCGATATGAATGAATGTAGAAGGATCATCATGTGCTCAATCCGACGTGAATGTAGCCTACTCCAGTTATTTGGGATAAAAGGCTTAGTTGTTAGTTGTTACTATGAAAGGGAAATTATATTTTATTCTAATATCGAACCTAGGATTTACTTGTTAGGCCCGACGTTCGATTTAGTTTCTAGAGAATTCATTCAAAATATCCACACCAACAAGTGATGCATCAAGCAAAATGTTTGATAAAATTGAACACAACAATCATTTTGTAAGCAAATAGTGAGTCAAGTATAGGCAGAACCAGAAAATGCTTCTCCACATTGCACCTCATCTTTAACAAAAGTGAAATGAAAGTGGAGCTCCATGGCGGGAAATTCTACGCACAACTTTGCTAAGTTAAGTGAGCCTATCTCTTGAAGTTGTAAAAAATTATAAGTTTGTCTTTTTTTTTAACCTTGTCTTTCCTCTGGTGACCCTGGTCAGAGATTAATTTCTGAATGATATTAAACCCGTTTGGGAACCAATTCCCCAACAATGTGAAAACTGTTCAGATAATTAATTTTTCACTTAGAAAGGTGGGCTCACTTAACACAGAGAGTTGCTAGATGCGCCCCATATTTTCCCTAGTGAGCCCCAATTTCTCAGTGAGCCCCATATTTTTTCTTAGTGAGTCCTATATTTTTTTTCCAAAAACTTGTCCAGTTTTTCTTAGTGAGCCCCATATTTTTTTTTCCGAAATTGCCCTTCTCTTCTCCTTTAGCAGCACCAATAGCGACGGCGACGGCAACGGCGACAACATCAATAACAGCAATAACAATGGTGGCAGCGATAACAACAGCAATGGCGGCGACGGCAACAGCGACGAGAATTTTTTTGTCCAAAAAATTTTATGGTAAATTTGTAATTAAGTCATGGGACTCACTAAGAAAAAACTGGAGCGCATCTAACAACTCTCCTTAGCAAAGTGGTGTGCTCAAATAGAATCTCCCCACCTCGGCTGATCTGATGAGAGGGGGAGAGAGAAAGAGAGAGAGGAGACCCTCAGACAGCTACACTACAGGATCATGGGGGCCCACAGAAGACTAGGGCATCAGGCATCTCAGAATTTTACAAGCCCGTGTTGCAGTTGGAGAGTTTCGAAAGTAGCACACCAATTTTCTTGGTGAACCCACTTGATAGTTTTTTTGTTTGGATTTTTAGTTGGAATGTGAGCTCACTAGAAAAAATGATGTGCTCCTTTGCCAACCCCCTGCTGTTGCCCTCCTGCAGCTGCACAGTCCTCTCACGGCCACTTTCTGGGAGTTCTAAATGAGCACACCATCTTTTCTAAGAAGTCCATTTTTTAAGGATTGTCCGGATCAAAATATGCTGGATAGTGGGCTCAGTACTAAAAGTGGTGTGCTCGTTTGGAAACTCCCCACTTTCTGCTCAAAATAGTCCAATCCACGGTTGGTGACAGCTGGTAGTTAGGGGGTGTGGATAGGCTGCAGCCAAATCTTTATCCATTCTCTTAAATTTTTTAGAATTACAAAAAATAAAAATTATATTTTTATTTAAAATTTTGACGATAAAGAAATTATAATTGACTATTGGACTCGTCCATTTATAGCTTAGTTCAATATTATATTAACAACTCATCGTCTTTCTCATGAGATAATGTAACAGTTATCTTGTAATAATGAGTATATAACATCCCAATTATTTTTATCTTGCTTAAAGAAGGCCTAAGCTTAAAATTTTAATTTTATTAAAGGCCATGATCCTAACAAATAGTACCACATGAGACTTATATTCAAATCTCAGTATAACATAATGAACAATGATAAAGTGACAACACTTTAGTGAACCGTCAGACTGTTTGGTTACTTATAAATAATACTGCAAGTTTCATTTTATAGTATTGCATTTGAAGTTACAGAAATAGAACTTTATGCAACTTGGTATTACTATGTTACAACTGGCAACAAGAGTTGCAAAATTTTTCAAATATTAACCTTTTATTTTTGACAAATCTGACAAATATCCATTTATCAATAAAGCAACCGATGATTACAAAGAGGAGAGGAAAAATATTTTATGTTTTTCCATAACTATAATTACTACAAATACGTAAATATTTACAATTGCAGTTGTAAACTTTTCTAATCGTACCCTTAACAAAATAGCAAAAAGCACCACTTGCAATTAAAGTAGTTATAATTGTAACCACTTTATATACACTGATACAAGCAAGCATACACCCATTACTGAAGTCTGACTTACTAATACTAAGATTGGATGGAGGGTCCCAAAGGCAGGAAAATAATTATTTTTTCCAATAACTCAAAAGAAAAATAAAATAAAATAAAGAAGCCCCCGGTGCTTTCATAATCCACAAACAAATAGTGCATTTTACTGTCATAAACAAGAAATTCTTAGCACACTAAAATTTTTAAATTTTTTGGCAACAAAATGGGAATTTCTAACTGAGCACACCAGTGGCCTTACTCAAACCACCTCATCAAGTTAAGTTGTAAAGAGTGACCTTGTCTTTCTTTTGCCCTGGTCGGATCCTCAAACTCGAAAAGTGTGCTCCCTAAGATCTGTGGCGTGCTTATTTAGAAATTTCCCAGCAAGATTTGGTGGCTTCAACACAGTAAAATTACTCATTTGAAGATATAATATACTCTAGCATGAGGTGAGTTGATGTTTTCTTTTTGAGATGTACAAATTGGGTTTGTATTAAAAGAACTAATCCTCCAAAAATTATTCGTTTAAAATCTATTCTTCTTTCAAATTGCAAGGCCAGGATTCTTATACAGATCACGCTGCAACCTTGCTTGCTTTGGCATGTGTTATCTGCAGGATTAACTACTTTAATTATTAATTAGAGTAACTACTTATAACTAATTAAATTTGAGCTGTTCATGGATCTTTGACTCGTTGACCGCAGCCAGCTCACGCTCACATGCAATATCACCTTGCCTCGATTATCGTGCAATATAAAAAGGAAGATTTTTTTTTTTAAATTATTTAAACCAATGTTACGATGCAAGAGGAAGTAGATATTGGTCGGTGCAATCAGGGTTTGAATCCAATATATTACTAGATTTTGATCTTCAAGCGTACTTAGATATTAGGTTTAGGTCCTAGTGGATACTTGTTAGAATGTACAGCCAAAAGAATTTTAATATGGTATCAAAATAATTCAATTTAAATTTCATTAGATATGCATTTAATTGTTGGAAAATTATACAATATGTTAGATTATTAAATAGTAATCTTCAACTTTAACCACAAGTTATAGTTTTAATATTGTGGAAGAACATTAATAATACTAAATTGGATATTGTAGGTTGGATCGATCTAACTTATTGTTATTTCTAGTGATTATTTAAACATTCTAAAAATTATTTTTATTAATGTAAATCATAACCACGGGTGGGCTAAGGATTAATCCTTAAAAAAAATTAGAATTTTTAATTTCAAGTTTTGATTATGAATCTTAGCAAAAAATTAAATTTTGAATATGGAAGGCTAGTCCTTAGATACGTACATGCTCATTCCTAAATTATTTATAATATACAAGTAGCACATCATTTTTTAATTTCTTATTAGTTAAATTATAATGATTAGGTGTCCTTGCTAAGCCATAATTAGTTAATTCAATCCATATATTAGCTCAAAGTAAGCATCTTATTTTCATTATGCTTTTGTTTAATTTCTTATTAGTGAAGTCCTAATAAAGGAATGAATAATACTAATAGAAATTTAAAATAGCATAATAATATCAATTAAATTATAATGATTTATTCTAAGATTTTCTGTCGTATTGGGTGTCATAGGTCAACAACCAACATCTCTTATCATCTAGGATTAGAAGAGGAGAAAATAATTAAAGGAGATTATCTAAAGCAAGCCATCGTCATCAAAAATGAGAGAAGCTCACGTCAAAGCTCTCCTCCTTCTACTCAATCCACCATCAGCCCTCCAAGGTTATCAAATTAATTAAGTGCATAATTGCGGGGACAAGGTTATCAAAGTACATCACCAATAAGAGAAAAGCTCATGTCCAGCCAATTAATCTCTCTTATTCTCTCTCTCTCAGAATCTTCATCAATTCTCGCATATGACCATCAAGTACGCCATCAAGAAGAGCTATGGCTGCCAAAAAAAACTTCATCTTGCTACGTTCAATATTAAATCTCTAATAAAAAATTCTCCTCCTCAGATTTATATATCAAGATTATTGCCGGATAGCCAAAGTAAGTAAAATGATTGTCTGGTTAGACCTTAACGGTAATGATTCACTGATAGGAAAGTTTAGAATTTTCTTTTTGTTATTAAATGCCAAGTAATATAACGATTCAAGCTTTTCTCAATTTTATTAAAGTTTTACAAGAGGCATGGAACAACCATTTTGCATATCAAACAATAATAGTTGTTGTTGAAAGTGTCTTTAACTTCTTAGCTACGTTATTATTAACTAATGATAAAAACAATCTTAGACAGGAAAAAGAAAGAGCTTCTAGTCAAAGGGAGATCGGTAGTTGTTCCTTGTGCACAATAAAGGTGGGAAATACTATTTGAGCGCCTCACTTTGTCCGGTGAGTCCAACTTCTAAAACCGTAAAAGATTATAAATCTGTCATTTCTTTTTTTGACCTTATATTTTTCATAGTCGGAGATTAATTTTAGAACGATGTTAAGCTCATTCAGGGACTAATCCCGAACGGTGTGAAAACCGTTCGTAGACTAATCCCCAGCGAAGAAAAGTGGGTTTACTGAGCAAAGTGGTGTGCTCAAATAGAATTGCCCAACAAAGGTGATACATGGGCACAGGTGAGCCAGCCAGCCATCAACAGTATGGATAATGACTGATCAATTGCTGCTGCCTTGGATTCAATCTCTTTCTGGTCTCAAAAGTGCAAGCACAATCTGTAATTTTGTTATCTCAAAAATCCTATTTACACTTTATAGTATCTTTGGGATCACTCCAAGTATCATGTCTATACAACAATTAATAAGACAATTTATGAGGCTTCATCTCATATATATCTAGAAGGTGGTTGATTTGAATCGTCCTAATTGATTTTTTTTTTTTTTTTTTTTTTGAATTAAAATACAATCTATGAACTACTATATGTTGTTCTCCCTCAATTCATAGGGTTTGTTAGTTTTGTGGAAATTAAGGAGCATGAATTTAGGCAAAGTTTTTCTATTCACAAACCAAACCAAACCAATTTAGAGAATCCTTTCATTTTTAAATAATATTTGACAACCATCACTCCAAATACATATCCCTTTCCAATTGCTCTAAATCCATATAACAAATAATGGAAAGTACAAAAAAATTCTCATATAACCAAATCCTTATCTCTTTTCCATAACACAGACATAAAAGTAATAATTTAGTAAGCACTATTCTCTGTTATAAATCTATTTTTCAAATTCATGAGCAAAATAGTTCCCTAGTTTTCCTTCTCTCTGATGTTATTGTAAATTGGTACACCTACAAGGGGCATATCGGTCATTACATCAGAGTGATAAGAACTCGCATTATATTAAATTAATTACCATGATTAATTAGAGCTGAGGACAAGGATGATGATTAACATCAACTGGGGCCAAGGACAAGGAGGGAGTATATACAAATAAAAATGCATATATGTCCTACTAGACTTATGGTATTGGTCTCTCCCCATCACCTTTTGCTTTTCTTCCCTCCATTCCTCTCTCTCTCCTCTCCCATCCCTCTCTCTCTTACCAAACTCACCTCCAAATCTTTGAAAAGAATTTATCAATAAAATTTTGTGAAATTTTTCTTTAATCCCTTGTTGAGAGAGAGAGAGAGAGGTGATCAAGATAAGTCCAGTTAATAACATGGGAGGCCAATTTGGTGACACAACTTACACTAAGGTGTTTGTTGGTGGATTAGCTTGGGAGACTCAAACTGAGACCATGAAGAAATATTTTGAACAATTTGGAGAGATCTTGGAAGCTGTAGTCATCACTGACAAGAGCAATGGAAGATCCAAAGGCTATGGATTTGTAAGTGGATCAGTTCTTAATAAAAGTATATATTTTGTTTTATTTTATGTGCCAATTTTGTAGATCTTTGATTGTTCTATTATTCTTTGTTTGTAAGATCCCATAAGTATTTGGAATATCGATTCGATCTTGAGAGTGGATCTATATAATTTGTGGTGGAATCAAGATCTATATATATATATATATATATATATATATATATATATATATATATATATATATATATATATATATATATATATATATATTTATACCTTCATGAAGAATTTATTTCCTAATGTTCACTGGCTGCTTAAGTTAGCTAAGATTGAGTTAATTAACCTTGTACTGTTTTTTTTTTTTTTTTTTCTTTTTCTTTATAATGATTTGAATTTGATCTTGTTTAGGTTACTTTTCGCGAGCCTGAGGCTGCGATGAAGGCCTGTGCTGATCCTTCACCGGTGATCGATGGAAGGAGGGCTAACTGCAACCTTGCTTCTCTAGGGGTTCAGAGATCTAGACCTGCATCTCCTCAACATGGTAAATAAGATTTTTTTTTTTTAAATTATTTTTTAAATTCTCTTTTACCCCTTGAAATATTATTGTTGCTCCAATATATATATATATAATATATCTTTTGCCATATATATATATATATATATATATATATATATATATATATATATATATATATATATATATATATATATATATATATATATATATATATATCTTTTGCCATATATAGTTCTGATTTCATTCATTTTTGTACTAGTCATATTATTCGTACATAGCTTAATGAATTCTCAATCCATAAGTTAGCCCTAATTGTTGAAATAAAGCAACTGTTTTATATATTTCTTTGAATTTTTTGAGATAATTTCTCAAGTTTTATACCATACAATATGGTAGTATCATACAATATGCAAAAGCTACCACATGCACTTCCATTATAAATTTCCTGTTAACTATACTTTTATAAAATTATTTTGCACATATAATTTCTTTAATCTTCCTAATAAAAAAATGTATAAAATGTGATTAACTACATAAATTATCTTAGCAAGACATATGAGAGTAAGCTCCAAGAGCAAGCCTTGCTAGCTAGCTTTTCAAATAAATATAAATAGTTCAGAATGATGAGAGACAGTTGTCTTAAAAGAGCCATATAACCTTTACAGAAAAGTGCAAGAAACAAGCATGGTAGTTAACCTAGGAATTAGTCCATTTTTAGTATAAATATGTGTTGTTGTTGAAATATTCAAGCAAAAATATTCATTATCTTGAACCAAAAGGTACTTGAAGCAGTGGTAGCAGTACTACTACTCATGGGTTGTTAGTGTAGTAGTGCAACCTACATGATTATTACTGTTGTTAGTTGTATAATTAATCAAGGCTTGCAGTAGTAATAAACTTAGTTAAGTTTTTTTTTTAATGAGTTAATTTGTTGTTAATTATGATGATCAGGAGGGGGCTGCAGGAGCTTTAGGGCAATGAAATCTTTTGCGGGAGCAGGGCTTCATCAAGGTGGGATGGCGGCAGCTTTTGCATCTGCAGCTGCCACCTTCCCTCATTATGCTGTCCACCAAGGGTATCCTTACAGTATATATGGGTAAGCTGTATATTTAGCTAATATTATTAGCTTGCATGCATCATGCATGCATGCCTCAATCACATGCATCATGCATCTCTCTCTCTCTCTCTCTTTCTCTCTCTCATGCATGCGCGCACACAGACACACACTCTCTCTCTCTCTCTCTCTCTCACACACACACACACACACACTCTCACTCTCTCCCTCTCTCTCTCTCTCTCTCTCATCACGCGCGCGCACACACACACACTCTCTCTCTCTCTCTCACACACACACACACACATTCTCTCTCTCTCTCTCTCACGCTCTCTCTCTCTCTGTCCCCCCCTCTCTCACACACTCTTTCTCTCACTCACTCACTCTCTCTCTCTCTCACACACACACTCTCTCTCTCACGCACGCACACACACATTCTCTCTCACTCTCTCTCTTTCTGTGTGTGTGTGTGTGTCCCCTTCTCTCTCTCTCTCTCTCTCACACTCTCTCTCTCTCTCTCTCTCTCTCTCTCTCTCTCTCTCTCTCTCTCTCTCTCTCTCCCCCTCTCTCCCTCTTACACAAACACCCCCCCCCCCCCTCTCACACGCACACACACTCTCTCTCACACATACACATACACGGGCCAATGCGATATTGCATTATGGCCTATGTATGTATGATGCATTATCTTTTTTTTATACTCGTAAAATAGCTACCACACATGGTAAATATATTTCTAGGAAGAAGACTCCTTTTTTTTCTCTCTCATGACTAAAGCTAATAAGGTTGTGAAGAAGCACCCAAGGGACTCTGATGCTTTCTAGCTATCGCTACAAGTTGCATAGAACATGATGCATGTTAGTAATGGATGTATGCATTAAAGCTGTTGTGTCCACTACGCGCTCTAGGAGGCCAGATAACTACCTCTCTTTTCTTAGTGACTAAAGCTGTCATACATCTTTTGTGCTGAAGAATCCTAGAAACATTAATTTTGTACCTCTCTCTCTCTCTCTCTCATCCCCACACTCTCTCGCACACACATATGACACGCAGATGCTAGTGCGCACCCACACAATTATGTACATGATATATTTCTCTCTTTATCTACAATTTTGTGCGTGACAGATTGCATGATAGATCTCATAGATATATAAGCATGGTACCTATATCTACTTGCATAAGGCATAAATTTGTATAGATTGGCTCGAGGCTTGGCTAATGTTCTGATATTTATGCATGCATGAATTTATAAGTAAGAATATGTTATTTGATATGCTTCTAATTCCTTGTTCTTCTTTAACTTGCTCTAGGTACTCTCCATACTCTCCAGATTACACATATCCTACGGTATTCCATCGCCATCTTCTCTATAATTAATCTAGATCATGATAAAATTATAAATTGCTCATTCTTGTTGTTGATTACTCATTTTTCTTAACTTCTTGTTGTTGATTGAACACAAACAGTTGAGTTGCTGGTCGATCACTGTACGTTCAGCCCTGCATGTTGTGTATTTCATTCTGATATGGAACGCATGCTTGCATGAACCTTCACATCTTTTTTCTAAAAAGTGATCATAGAGAGTAGATCGTAAACTTGGAATTTCCATTCATGGCATGGATAGACAATCAATCGTTATTAAACCAGTATTGTACATGTGTATGGTGAAAAGACTACTCATCTCATCACGGTATGAATAATCCTACATCGATCCAGCTAGAATACATGCTTGCTAAAAATCAACAACTTTATCCACTACAGTTACTTGTTAGGATTGTACGCCCGAAAATTGCATCTTTGATTCCATTGCAAAAATTATTTGATTACAACGAAGATTTGAGATTACAAAAATTCCGAAGAATTACAAGAACGGGAATATTAGTTTATTCCCTTTTTTATGTGGGTTCGGGTGGCGGTGGAGTCTCGTTGCTGCCTCCGTTGACCGTCCGACCAGGAGAAGATGGCTCTGCTCTTTTCTTTGATTTCACGAGCTCGCCCGAAATCTTCCCAAAGTCCAAGAATCCCCCAAAAATCAAAAGTCCAAAAGTCCCTTCTCCTGTTAAATTCCTGTATTTTATAGACCGAAGAAGCTCCAAATCCGGCTCAATTCTCTCCTGAAAAAGCGGATCACGGATTATCAGGAAAATAAAATAGGAAATAAAACAACGGGAAAACAACGAAAAACAACCCGCGGGTGGCAACCCGCGGGATCGCCCCCGCGGGTTGCCACCCGCGGGAATCCTCCCGCGGGTGGCAACCCGCGGGGGCTCCCGCGGGTTGCAACCCGCGGGAGAACTCCCGCGGGTTGCTTCCCGCGGGGGTTCCCGCGGGTTGCAACCCGCGGGTGCTCCCGCGGGTTGCTTCCCGCGGGTGCCCCCGCGGGTTGCAACCCGCGGGTGCACCCGCGGGTTGCATCCCGCGGGTGCTCCCGCGGGATGCTTCCCGCGGGTGCCCCCGCGGGTTGCAACCCGCGGGTGTTCCCGCGGGTGCACCCGCGGGTGTGCCCACTTAGATTTTTTTTTTTTTTTTTTTTAATTTAATTATTTTTAGTGTCTACATAACCCCCTCCAAAGTTTTTGAAGTTCTGTATTGAACCGTACTGAATTTCGAAATACTTTGGATTTTTTTAATTTTGGTTATGGACCTTTTAAAAGATTTGGTCGATAGAGATAACTGTTAATATATTTATTTATTCCATAACAAGCAGAGGTATGATTTTAACGTACTCATTAGAGGACAAGCAGAGGTATAATGTTAACGTGCTTATTTTAGGTCAAGCAGAGGTATAATATTAACGTGCTTATTTTAATCCTAACCGTTCAGTGACATCTAGTATGACGAATCAGGAAAAGACAGAGGTGACATTAAACGTGTCTTGGAGCTTAACCTATTCAGAGGATCTGGTCGTGATAGGGACAAGCTGACTAAACAGAGGTGACGGTTAACGTATTTAGTTTTGGAATCGGACTATCAGAGGTAACTGTTAACTTGATAGGGAGATAATTTTCGTCAGAGGTGATTTTCAACTTAACGATATCTAAAGCACGTTCATCAGAGGTTGTAATGTTGGACTTGATGAAGTGTGAATTTTCTTTTCTGTCAGAGGTGAAATCTTAACGTGACAGGGGACCGATTTAATTAGGATTTTATCTCTTTTGATTTTGAATTATGATGTCAGAGGTATGATTTTAACTTGACTAATATTTTGGAGTGTCGCTTGCTCTGTCGGAGCAAAATGACAAGAAAAGTTTTGCTGTCAGAGGTGAAATCTTAACGTGACAGGAGATTTATCTGATTAGGATTTTTAGCAAACCCCCAGCTATCAACGGGTTTGATTTGCCTTTACCAACTACCGTTTGAGTTGGGCTAGCCATGCTATTCCCCTCAGCATGGTGAGTTGTCAAGAATTTCGTTTGGGCTTAAATGCCAAACTTTTCCTCTTCCCTTTGCCTTAGCAGCTTAGGGCAGTGATGTATTCTTATATTCGGATAAGAATACTGTTGTGACAGATTTGTCGTGGGATTTTTAGCAAACCCCCAGCTATCAACGGGTTTGATTTTGCCTTTACCAACTACCGTTTGAGTTGGGCTAGCCATGCTATTCCCCTCAGCATGGTGAGTTGTCAAGGATTTCGTTTGGGCTTAAATGCCAAACTTTTCCTCTTCCCTTTACCTTAGCAGCTTAGGGCAGTGATGTATTCTTATATTCGGATAAGAATACTGTTGTGACAGATTTGTCGTGGGATTTTTAGCAAACCCCCAGCTATCAACGGGTTTGATTTTGCCTTTACCAACTACCGTTTGAGTTGGGCTAGCCATGCTATTATCCTCAGCATAGTGAGTTGTCGAGGGTTTCGTTTGGGTTTAAATACCAAACTTTTCCTCTTCCCTTAGCCTTAGCGGCGTTGGGTAATTCATACTTTTACCCCCAGTATGGTGGGGTTGGCGAGAAATTTATTCTCTTCCCGTAGCCTTAGCGGCGTTGGGCAATTCATACTTTTTACCCCCAGTATGGTGGGGTTGGCGAGAAATTTATTCTCTTCCCGTAGCCTTGTCGGCGTTGGGTGTTTCATACTTTTTACCCCCAGTATGATGGGGTTGGCGAGAAATTTATTCTCTTCCCATAGCCTTGTCGGCGTTGGGTGTTTCATACTTTTTACCCCCAGTATGATGGGGTTGGCGAGAAATTTATTCTCTTCCCATAGCCTTGTCGGCGTTGGGCGATTCATGCTTTTTACCCCCAGTATGGTGGGGTTGGCGAGAAATTTATTCTCTTCCCGTAGCCTTGTCGGCGTTGGGTGTTTCATACTTTTTACCCCCAGTATGATGGGGTTGGCGAGAAATTTATTCTCTTCCCATAGCCTTGTCGGCGTTGGGTGTTTCATACTTTTTACCCCCAGTATGATGGGGTTGGCGAGAAATTTATTCTCTTCCCATAGCCTTAGCGGCGTTGGGCGATTCATGCTTTTTACCCCCAGCATGGTGGGGTTGGCGAGAAATTTATTCTCTTCCCGTAGCCTTGTCGGCGTTGGGTGTTTCATACTTTTTACCCCCAGTATGATGGGGTTGGCGAGAAATTTATTCTCTTCCCGTAGCTTTAGCGGCGTTGGGCAATTCATACTTTTTACCCGCAGTATGGTGGGGTTGGCGAGAAATCTATTCTCTTCCCGTAGCTTTAGCGGCGTTGGGTGGTTCATACTTTTTTACCCCCAGTATGATGGGGTTAGCGAGAAATTTATTCTCTCCCCGTAACCTTAGCGGCGTTGGGCAAAAATTTTTTTTTTTATTTTTTTTATTTTTTTTATGTGGGTTTAAATTAACCGTCCTGAGCTCGTCTTGGAAATTGTTGTGAGCCCAAGTAGTACCTTTAGACCACGCACATTAAATGTGTCGGAGTTAGCTCTAACTCCTTTTTTGTTCAGCTTTGAGCTGAACTGCTCCAGCGTCAATCAACGCTTGAATTTTATCTTTTAAGATAAAACAATTTTTTGTGGGGTGACCTACAATCCGATGGTACAGGCAGTAGTTCGGATCGTTAGTTTTCCCTACTTCTTCAGGTCTCTTGCTCTCCGGCAATTTAAGCATCTTGCGTTTGGTGAGCAGATTGAACATAGTAGCAGTATGTTCATCCTTGAACGAATACTGCTTTTGAAGTCTGGGCGACTTTGCTGTGTTGCTTGTAGTTGGCCATAGTTTCTGCTTCAGTGTACTTTCTACCGCCATTGCCGTTATGTCTTTCCCTTTTGAACGGGAAAAATGGAATGAAGATTCGTTTGCACCGTCTCCGGTTGCAGACTGTTGCATTTCGAGACGTCGAAGTATTTCTTCGGCCTGTTCGCCCTGCTTAAGCAGATCCTTCCATGACTTGGATTCGACCGAACCCATCTTGTCTAAAATATCGGTCAACAAGTTATGTCTGCAGGTTTCCACAAGCGTATCCTGCGTCATGCCATGTGGGCATCGAACGGAAAGTTCTCGGAACCGCTCGACATAAGTTTTGACCGTTTCGCCTTCTTCTTGCTTCGCTGCTAGCAAAGATAATATGGAGACTTCTGTATCATCTTCAAAGAATCGGGCTAGGAACTCACGTTCTACATCAGCCCAAGATTTAATTGTTCCCTGGGGAAGTTGCATAAACCAGGTAAATGCGGGCCCCCGTAAAGTGCTCGCAAATATCCTAGTCATAGTTGGATCATTCCCCATGAGATGTCCTGTCTGTGAGAGGAAATAGAAGATGTGTTGCTGCGGCGAACTTTTACCATCGAATGATTGAAGATTCAACGGTTTATATTTTGCAGGATAGGGTACGGTCTCCCATTCTATGGGATATGGACGGACTACCCCCACCTCTTGTAGCTTTTTGCGATGAAGAAGAGCTTGTAATTGGTTCTCCATCTTCTCTATTTTCTCTGCGTGAGGATTGAGGATAACTTTCACTTCCTCTTCCTCTCTTGAATGAGGAGGCACTTCTTCATCTTCGTCTTCGCTGTCTTCATTTATTTGGACAGGCCGTTTTCCTTTCTGCCGACTAGAAATGGACGGCGATGATTGGTTCTTTCTAGTTTGAGCCAGCAACTCAATCAAAAGTTGTTTCATTTCTTCTATGGTCTCCTCGTGCTGTTCGAGACGTTTTTCTTGTCTCTCAAGCCTTTCAGAGACTTCTTCTAGAAGCGCGCCCTCTGGTTCGATAAAAACTCCTTTTGATCCTGGAGTAATTTCCTTATCCGAAAGGTTATTTCCGACCACCTTTTTGCCTTTATTAACCATATTTGATGAGGTGGCAGGTAGATCGGTTCCAGAGCACACCCTCTTTATTGTCCGTATTCCTTTGGATTCGGTGATCCGCTCAAAAACGGACCGTCTCGGATGGCACTCGCAGTTTGATAGAACAGTTGAGATTAACTGTTCGCATTGGCATTGAGGAGTATTCTGTGCAGAGTTCTTCTTCCAATTGAGGTATTCTCTCAAGTCTTGAGATATCTTCTCCTCTCTATTTGCAACCTGACGCCGCTTGCGTCGCAAACTTGGTTCATAATACTTGAGAGTCTGCAATATCTCAGGGCTGAGCTCTTTTCCAGCATCAGATTGTTCCCCAACTCTCCTGCGGATTTTTCTGGAGTGCACGTTGTCCTGAGTAGTTGTATGGGCCCCAGATGCCTCTGATAGAGAGATTAAAATTTTTGGTGCATGTTGCGTGTTCGCCATAGACGTGCTCGAGGAGACATGAGAGTTGTGTTCATTGAACGTAACCCGTCGGTGGCATCTGCGGGATGCAACCCGCGATTGAAATTGCAGATTTGTACCCAGATTTGTACCCGTGGTTGCAACTTGGAGGTTGACACCCGCGGTTGGAAGCGGCGGGTTGGCACCCGCGGTTGGCAACCGCGGGATGCCACCCGCGGTTGGCAACCGCGGGTTGCCAACCGCGGTTGGCAACCGCGGGTTGCCACCCGCGGTTGGGAACCGCGGGTTCCCACCCGCGGTTGGCAACCGCGGGTTGCCACCCGCGGTTGAGAACCGTGGGTTCCCACCCGCGGTTGGGAACCGCGGGTTCCCACCCGCGGTTGGCAAGAGCGGGATGCCACCCGCGGTTGGGAACAGCGGGTTCCCACCCGCGGTTGCAACCCGCGGGTTGCCACCCGCGGTTGCAACCCGCGGGTTTGCGCTCATGGAATTACTTCCGGATTTTTTTACTGTCTTGGAGTTTCCTGCAATTTTTTCTGTATGATTTAGGCGTGCTCGTTGAGTTTTACGCCTTAAATTTCTCTTTTGGGAGCGGGTCAGGGACTGGTTTGACTTTTGGCTTGACTTTGGAACGGGCGATAACGCCTCGTAAGTTTCAACGGGCGATGACGCCTCGTAAATTTTCATAGGCGATGACGCCTTTTGATTTCCAGTGGGCGATGACGCCTCACCTTTTTTTCATCGTCACCCGGCGATGACGCCTAGGCTCCGAATCAGAGGAGGAAAGAAATTCCTCATATTTTTGCTGGTCAACTTCTATGACCAGCATCTCAACCATTGAGCCAATCGGCACCCGGTCGGACTGCGCCACCAAATTCTCTGTGGTAAACAGAGGAGCTCCCACTGTGGTCGCCAGTTCTTGTACGCCCGAAAATTGCATCTTTGATTCCATTGCAAAAATTATTTGATTACAACGAAGATTTGAGATTACAAAAATTCCGAAGAATTACAAGAACGGGAATATTAGTTTATTCCCTTTTTTATGTGGGTTCGGGTGGCGGTGGAGTCTCGTTGCTGCCTCCGTTGACCGTCCGACCAGGAGAAGATGGCTCTGCTCTTTTCTTTGATTTCACGAGCTCGCCCGAAATCTTCCCAAAGTCCAAGAATCCCCCAAAAATCAAAAGTCCAAAAGTCCCTTCTCCTGTTAAATTCCTGTATTTTATAGACCGAAGAAGCTCCAAATCCGGCTCAATTCTCTCCTGAAAAAGCGGATCACGGATTATCAGGAAAATAAAATAGGAAATAAAACAACGGAAAAACAACGAAAAACAACCCGCGGGTGGCAACCCGCGGGATCGCCCCCGCGGGTTGCCACCCGCGGGAATCCTCCCGCGGGTGGCAACCCGCGGGGGCTCCCGCGGGTTGCAACCCGCGGGAGAACTCCCGCGGGTTGCTTCCCGCGGGGGTTCCCGCGGGTTGCAACCCGCGGGTGCTCCCGCGGGTTGCTTCCCGCGGGTGCCCCCGCGGGTTGCAACCCGCGGGTGCACCCGCGGGTTGCATCCCGCGGGTGCTCCCGCGGGATGCTTCCCGCGGGCGCCCCCGCGGGTTGCAACCCGCGGGTGTTCCCGCGGGTGCACCCGCGGGTGTGCCCACTTAGAATTTTTTTTTTTTTTTTTTTTTTAAATTTAATTATTTTTAGTGTCTACAAGGATGACGATCAATATTGAATGTAGTTAATCCAATAATTAATTGGAATAAAAGTAAATGAGGATTATAATTTATAGAATATAAAGGAGTACGTAATTAAGGTAAGTATTCAAAATAATATTTGCTTTTCTACTGATTAATGGAATGTGAAGGACTCTAATCCACCGTTACAAGTTCACAAAAAATATGTTTGCAAAAAAAGTTATATATGTGTAGTATTACTTTCAGAATTTGTTACAAGCCACCCTATAGCTTTCTCCCAATCAAAACTTAAATATTGCAACAAATATCTTTATATATAGAAAGATGCCCATCAATTTGTTCTTTAGACTGAAGGTCTCTGTGGTCCCTGATCATTTATATTATAATTGTTTCTCCAGTTAATCTCTATAACATGTGATATCAATCAAGAATCTAATACATGCCAAGTTTTTGCCTGTACTTTCCTAAGCATCTTATCCAGAGCCAATAACATGCTTCGCATGTGATGTTAGCTAGTACTCCTAATAACAAGTTCTTGAGAATTTAAATTTAAATTTACTTCTGAATTCATTACTGAGATGATTTTTTTTTATTTAAAAAAAAAAAATTCAGAGCTATTACAATGTTTATGGAGGAGGGGCAGCTGCCCAGTATCCAGTCTATGGAGGAGCCAGTGCAATGGTGAGTGGAACCACTGCCTACTACCCATACTTCCAGTTCGGACAGGGCAGTGGCACCGCTCCATACGCTCACGGGCAGGGCTACGGAGTGCATTATCCTCAGATGTTCCAGTTATCAGCGATGGCAGCTTCGGCTGCAGCTGGGGTCACTAGCTTTGCAGCTCAGCACTATGGAGGACCTATGAGCCCCCCAGCACAGCCTGCTGCAGGTTTGTGCTCACCAATTTCCTATTATAATTAATTATCTGTCGTGCTATAATAAATTAAGAACAATAATTTTTTATATCAAATTGCTAAATAGGATGATAATAGCATTGTTATAAGCTGAACCCATATGTCATTTTCTTTGCAGTGATATGGAAAATTAAATGTGATTAAAATTGATCATGGCAGGTAATATATAGTACTTACTGGGATCATATCAGCATAGTTTTCTTTTAAAAAGGTAGTAATAATCACTTGCTATATTTTTACATCAGCTTCTTTAGTTATTTTAATTTCATCAAATTAGTTTTCTAGTTAGATAAACTGATCAATAATCAGAATGTTGCTCACATTAAATGACATGATGAACTATATCACGCCTCTATCAGTCAGTTGCAACAGACACACTTCCCATTTTCTTTACTAAGTTAAAAATTTAGAAGAAAATGTATGTAGATGCCGTAGAAACTGGACATAGGAATGAGGATCTAATGTGTCTTAATTCCGTCCTTTATTGGAATAAACGGACTATTTTGGATTTCTGGCAATATCATTTAATTACATGGGTCAAGTTCTGTATTTCAATTAATCAGAGAAGTAATATAGAAATGCCAAGACTTGATGTGCTAATATGAAGGGACATGCATTGGAGAAAACCTTTTCTTCTTATTTTTTTTTTTACAACATGTCATAATATGATAATATTTTACGATGTCTGTTATAGTGCCTTTTATTCCAAGTACTTGTGATAAAAGGTTCAGTTATAGTTGGTGTTTTACAACATATTGTCTTTTCATAGTAAAAAACTAATATCCTTAACAGGGTGCTTTACTCTCATACAGGCATGACAATGGCTCTACCAGCTCCAACTCTGCCAACTCAAACATCTGGCCACCATTACAGGCTGATCCCTACTCCATTCGCCACATCAGCGGTGGCAGCACGAGAGCAACCCCTGGCTTAACCATGGCTCTTCAATCTCTCCTCTCCATTTCCCTTTCATCTCTATCCCATGTATCCTTCTCTCACTAACACAGCCTCATTGCTAGAAATTTTGCTCTACATGGGCAAAAAATCTCTACATTTTGTTTGGGATTGGCCCAAGTCACGCTAGTGCATGTGTGATGGTAGGGCTAGTCCAACAACTCTAGCTAGCTCATGGGATGGGCTAATAGAGTACATCATCAATCTTGGCTTGTCCATTGACCAAGCAAAGAACATTTCTAACATAGACATGCAAAATTTAATTAGATTAGTAAAGCATGCATCATTTAAGAGTTTAGTGTAGCCATTAACTAACTAATTAATTAATCAACTTGCCTTGGGTAAGGTAAGTTCAGATGCTAACTACATTTTGTTAATTTGTTATGTTTTCATGTCTTTTTTTTTTTTTTTTTTGGTACATGCATATTCATGTGGCTAGCTAGGCTCTAAGGGGAGTTTTAGCACCCAAAACACCAACTGAACTAAGGCAGGTATAGAGGAGGGCTAATGTTTGTTTTTGGCATGTGGGCCCTTACTCCTTGTCTCTGACTTGGAGTTATAACTCCTTGGCTTTTGGAGTAACTAACCCCCCTCACTCACTCATCATGTTGGCCCTTGGGAGATATTTTTGGTCTCTTGGGTCTCTCTCTGCTTCTAACATTTGCATCTCATAAGTCTCTACCATGGTTTAAGTCCAAGGGGATCTCTCTCTCTCTCTCTCTCTCTCTCTCTCTCTCTCTCTCTCTCTCTCTCTCTCTCAAGTATGTTGCATTCTGAGGCTTTGATGCTATTAGTTGCACTTGTTCTATGATGCAATGTGTAATAATTTTAGTCATGATGCTATTTTTAGAACATCTGATGACTCTTCTACTTTGAGCTACTATGTTAGTGAACTAGCTAGCAAATATGTTGCTAGTATTTCCAAGCTACTGATAAATATTTATTTTATGTTAATTTATTGTGTTGCCCGGATGTATGGGATCCTCAATACTGTAGAAACTAACTAGGCTGTGTTTATTTACATAGAAGTTATTCTTAGTGGAAGTAAAACTATTTTTACTACTTCAAGTATTTGATTGGTCTAAAAAAGAAGTTGGATGTTACTTTTTATACATTGAGGTGGCACTTATTTGGTATTTTACTTTCAAAATTTTCTTCCTCATATTTTAGATTGGAAAAGCTCTAGAAAAATAGATGAATAAGTCAAAAAAATAAATTTTTTTATTTATATGTCTTTATTAATATTCAAAAGCTATAATTTTTATACATATAAAACAAATAAAATTACATAAATATTATTTTATTTCAATTAAATAATACTCATGTTACTTCCTAATATATTTTTTCTTCCAAAATTTAATAAATAAATACAAGAAGGACTCTCTTATTTTACTTCAATTTTTAAAGTTACTTCTTTATTTCCTCCCTACTTTCATTACTTCCGGCAGCTAAACACATCCTAAATCATAAGTCATTGTGAATTTTTGAAGGAACTATTTCATGCAAGCATGATAATGTGAGCAATATGGCAGAAAATAACTAGCTCGTCATATTTGCGAATTTTGAGGTTTTTTCCAAGCCGGATGAGAATTGATAGATCTAAATACTAATCTTTGGCTCATCTTATTCAAAATTTTAAATAAAAAATTTATTTTTAATTAAAAATTTAAGTAAAGCGGGTTAAGAGCTAGTCTTCACACGTCTATTCTCATCCCCACCGCGAAGATGAGAATTTGATGCTACAGTTAAAAATTGATGGGGAGATGGAGGAGGGCATTTGATAACTCAATTTCCATGGTGAGTTATATAAACAAATAAAGTTTTCGGAGGCATGCAGTATCCTTTTTGTTGACTCCTTTGTTATACATAATGACAATAATTAGTCTCAGCATTCTTAGTAATCTTTCTCCAAACCAAATGCTTGAAGATCATCCTCAATAGAGATGGAGTATAGATGGGAACTTTTCAGTCAAAAGCACATACAATCGTTTTATGGATAGTGGTATTGTCCTGAACGACTCCAATTGGATTTGGAAGATAGCTTGTCCACCAAAAATTAGGGTGTTCCTCTGGTTGGCAATAAAAAAATCTTTGCTCACTTGGCCAGCATTACAGAAAAGAGGTTGGAATGAACCAAACTTTTGCGTCCTATGTAATAATGATGGTGAATCCTCTGAACACCTTCTTTTGGATTGTCCTTTTACAAGCTAATTGTGGTTGAGTTGTGTCCAAAAGTTTGAGATTAGTATCAACACAGGGGTATGCGCTAGTTTTGAGGATAAATTATGTGTTAGAGGTAAGAAATCACATTTGGCTAGATCCCTAGTAGCGGCATTATGTTGGAATATTTGGAGTGAAAGAAATAGTAGAATATTTAAGTCTACTGCACGCCCATCACACTCATGCATGGGTACAATTATTCATGATGTCTTTTTTTGAGCAGATATATCTTCGGACAAAGAGAGGATTCAGCTTTCAGGTGGAACGTCTGGAGATGAAGTCAGTGATATTCCTCCATCTCCGGCCCAGACTTGATCATCGGCTTCTGAAAACCTTATGGTGATTATTCAGAAGAGCATGTCATGTGGAGCTGGTGACATAATGTTTAGATTCTGTTGTTGTCATTTGACCACTTATCTGTACTCTTTCTCTACTTTCTCCTAACTTAGTTTTTATGTTTTCTTCTATGTACTTTTGCTTTGAACTTTTGTAGTTCTATTATCAGCTTGTTAATGGAACGCGGAGAGATTCTACCCGCCGTTTTTGCTCAAAAAAAATTAGTCTCAGCATGAAGGAGATGACTGCTACAAAGGAGAAGCTTAAACGCTTTGGGGACTTGGAGGTCCTAGCTAGTAGGGTTTATCTCCCTCTCTAAAGTTGCTTGGAGAGTAATGGCCATCTTCAACATCGACGCTCTGAAGAAGGTGAAGTGTACGAGTGAGAATTCCTTCTCCGTAGAGTACAAGGACAGCCCTGATCACCTCAAGCTGCCTGCAACATGGGGATGCTTGGGGTTCAGCACCGCCACCCGCTCAGTCCGGTCGCCGTCCACGGAGAGTCGAGCCACTGCTACAGTGAGATGGATTAGGGTTAAATACGTGACAGTAATGGCTGGTGAGAGAGCGCCTGGAAGGGAAATTCTAAATGGGCACGACATTTTACTTTGTGAGCGCCAAATCCTACACAAAAGTGATTTACAACATAGGGGAAAATGGTGCTCACCAAATCAAGTGTGGTGCGCATTTAGAATTTCCCGCCTGCGAAGCTCTTGCTGCTAAGATAGATGCAACGAGTCCTATCCAAATGGACCGGGCCGCGAATCCAGGCTCAGTCCGGGCTTGAGAGCTGGCTTGGGCCCATAATCGGATTGGGCGGGCTGAGCACAGCTGGGCTAGTGTCCGAGCCAAACACGGTACTTTTTTTTTTTTGGTTTTTTTTTTTAATTGAAAAAAAAAGAGTAGCAAATAGATCTGAAAAAAATATGGAAATTTTGCTAAGAATATTATATAACATGTGGTATTTTTTAAAAAAAAATGATTTATTAATTGTTAAACTAATAATACTACAAATTTATAGAATTTTATATTCGAATTTAAAAAATTAGAAAATTATTACCTTACAATAGTATCATTACACCCCCACTAGGTTGGAGGATACTAAAATATTTTTTATCATATATAAATTTTGTTCTACTTTGCAATTTTAAACTTTATATGCTATTTTTAATAAGGTTGATTCTAATAAGTTTAAAGAACTAGCACTTATGAATCCGTTAGAAAAGCATTAGATATTTTTTAAAAATAACATACTAGAGAACCACATCGGTTAAGGTGTTTAAAATTCAAATTTTGACCAATTTAACAAGAGTGTACTACTTTGAGTTGCTCTTTTTCTTAATGTGACCAAATTAGCAAGAATAGACTTTGAGTGGTATATATAGACATATATTTAAGACTTTAACTCAATATTTTAATACAAAATACATTTACGGATCTACATCTACCCACAATTCTTAGAGGATGAATATTTTAAAAGAAAATGTTGATATAATACATGATTAGAGTGTCACATATTTCAGTTTTTTAGCTCAGCTGTAGTAATTTAGAAAAATACATGTATGAGTTATTCATTTTATCCATTGAAACAAAGATATGGCAGAATTTATATAAATATCTTTATATTAAATTACATATTAACCATGCCGCATGGGAAAAGAAATCAAACATTCATTTCATTATTTAAGTATTATGCATCTCTTAAAAAAAAGTACGATAATCATATTTTTCTTTCATTTATTCATCGCAACACAATGATTGTTTCTATCGTGAATCGTTATATTATTGAAATTAATTAAAATTTTTTAAATAGATACTGTAATTTTATTAAATTGGAATATACTATACATTTTTAAATAGATCATGTAGGAAAAAAATATAATTATTTATTTTATTCTGTTAAAAATAACAAAAATGTTATGACATGCAAATGTTTGATTGAGAGGGAGATAAAGCGTTATAAATTGAAACATAAATACTATTTAATACGTAGATCCTAACAGGACCATCACCTCTGCACACAAACATGGATTAATCCCCCAAAATCTTCCATTTAATAATTTTAGATTTTTGCACTAATTACCTTTTTTTTGCAAAAAAAAAAATAATAATTCACCTCCAATCACGGCCATTGATCCCACGTGGCAACCAACTTTCATCCCACATTCTAAGCTCTCAAATGCCGTCAAAAGAATCTTGACCGGAGAAATTACGCTCTTACATAAATTCAACGCTTGACTTCTTTTTAGTACCCGGAATTAAATCGGATTTAATTCTCCATTTGTAGTCCGAGTTCACCCCCTTTATAGTAAAATTTCTCTCTCACTCACTCTATGCTCTGATCAGTAAAAATCTCGCCTTTTGGGGGAATTTTGATCGGATGTTCGATCGGAGGAGATCGCGATACTTCTCTTTACTTGGGGGGCGCTCAGGCCAGTCGGCGGCGGAACGAGGTGCGTAAAAATTGGCTTTCTTGGGGTTTTTCGCTTCCAATTCAATTATTTTCCGATTTTACTCATTTTCTTGATCTCTGCCATTGAATTTAGCTTGAGAACTCTCGGCGAAAGCGATCGCCTTTCTTTGGAGTCTCGATCGTCGATCGCTGTTCTCTCTCGGGTCTCAGCTTGAAAAGGTAATTTTGTTTTTGAACCCATTTTGTTTCCAGTCGCTGAATGCTGATAAAAGGAGAGTGGAAAAAAGAAAATAAATATATAAAGAATAAGTTTTTTATGA
The DNA here is from genome assembly GCA_036321105.1 of Dracaena cambodiana. Lineage (NCBI taxonomy): Eukaryota > Viridiplantae > Streptophyta > Magnoliopsida > Asparagales > Asparagaceae > Dracaena > Dracaena cambodiana. Next base: position 29,960,729 of record JAYEPQ010000019.1, read on the forward strand.
AATTGGTGGAATTTTATAACGTAGTTGTTTTGAAAAAGAATGACCTATGGATAATCAATAATGAAAAAAATGGAGGAAAATAAAGCTTTTCTGGGAGAGTGTAAGGCCCATAAAAAACAATTTATGTAAAAATTAATCCAATCATTGAATAGCTAATGCTGAATAATCATGATTGATAATCTTGTTAAGATTTGGGAGATAATAGTTTTTACACTTGAAAATTTTCAATGCTCAAATTTAGATAAAAAGTTCAATTTTGCTGTTGAATGATCAATAATGTGAATTAGTTGATCATACCATGATATATAATGTGTCCAATTTTGTGATATTTATTGATTGTTCGTTGCATATCTGATTATGCATTTTGATATATGTTGTGCGCTGCTTGTTCCTAAACAGTATTTTACATTGGTATAGGATATACACATCATTGTGATTTGTTAAAATACAAAATAATTTTCATCAACCCTTACCACAATTTCGGAGTTTTGGTGCAGTAGAAGCGACTTCAATATGGTATCAGAGTAATTCAGGTTCAATTCCTGCCAGACGCCCATTTAATTGCGGATTAAAAACCGTATGTGCATATAATTGTAGATTTAAAAAAAAAAAATATACGTAAAGCTCAGGTTTCTAAGGACCGATGTGGATGGAAAGGTTGCCTAGTTTAGCCCTACATTTGCAGATTTTTCTGTGTTATGTTGTGCTCGTCAGATTGTATAATTTTGTATTTGACTGCTATGTGCTATGGTCTATAATATATGTAGTTAATGTATCATTCAGTGCTGTAATGATTTGTTTCTCGGGTTATGTATGGTAAATGATAATGCAGGTGGATAACGGCAGTATCACTACCCAATCCAATAGTAATGAGTTTGGGAAAGAATGGAGGCAGCGGCTCATTCAGTGGGGCTGGCGGTAGTGGTAGCTATTCTGGCGGTAGTGGTAGCTATTCACCAAAGGGGAAAAATACTGAAGTAACTAGTTCTGGACCCAATATTGGACATCTGAACAATGACATGGGGAATGTCAGTGTTGGTTCTAGCCAGGAGGGTGAGTGGGAGGTCATAGGGAAAAAGTCAAAGAATCGATCTGGACCTGGTGCTGGTGGGTCTTCAACTCCTGCTTCAAAAGCTTGGGGTGGGTCAGGGAATATGCCAAGGCAAGGTTGGGGTGCTAATGCTGGTGATGGGAAGACTATTGGTAATAATTGGGCCCAAGCTGGCAATAACGGAGCTAGGAGGGCTCCTGGAAATAGTTGGGCTCAAGGTGCTAGTAATAGTGGAGCGGCGAGGGCTCCTGGAAATAGCTGGGTTCATGCTGCTAATAATAGCGGAGCAATAAGGGCTTCTGAAAATTGGGCCCAGGCTGCTGGGCGGCCAGCTGGAAGGGGTTCCTCTAAGCCTCAACCACCTCCTAGAAGTTGGGAATCTGCTTATATGGCACCACAACCTTCTGCTGTGCCTCCACCTCTGCAACATGGTTGGCAGTGGGCGGCAAGAAGTGGTTCATCTGGTTCTCAAGCCAAGGATGACGATAATTTCACCGATGTTCCTCAAGATGGATCTGTTGATGTATATGATTCCGATATGGTTCAGAATCAGCAACATGGTGGTTCTGATGATGAGGTGTTACCAGAAGACACTGATGATGATTTAAGTGATGATTATGATTCTGATGCAAGCCAGAAGAGCCATGAGACTCGGAAGAACAATAAGTGGTTCAAGGATTTCTTTGAGGCTTTAGATAGACTTTCGGTTGATGAAATTAATGAACCTTCAAGGGAGTGGCATTGCCCAGCATGTCAGAAGGGTCCTGGGTCCATTGATTGGTTCACAGGTCTCCAGCCTTTGTTAACACACGCTAAGACAAAAGGAGCCAAAAGAGCTCTGCTTCACCGTGAACTAGCAAAACTTTTGGATGAAGAGCTTCGACGGCGAGGAACATCTGCAATACCTGCTGGTGAGGCATTTGGTAGGTGGAGGGGCTTGCTTGAAACAACAACAGATCATGAGATTGTTTGGCCTCCGATGGTTGTGGTGATGAACACATTGCTTGAACAAGATGAGAATGAAAAGGTATGATTGCTTGCTAGAGTTTTATCAAAATTGTATTGATGTGCTTTTTCCATTGACTTGAATTATGTTTGCGGTCTTTGCAGTTTAATCCTATGTCCTTGAAAAACTTATTAGCATGCTAAAGCTGTACTGCAGCAACTGGAAATTCCATTCCTTATGGAACATATATGTACTCTTTCTTAGATATTTGGACCTGTCACCATATGCATACATATCCCTTGATTTCTTTTTTCTGATATAAATCATTCATTTACTGTCTTAACATGTTTGCAACAATCTATACTTTCCTGTTTTACACAGTGCAACCATACGCTCAGCCTGTGCAAAAGAGAAGTTTGCCACTAGGGAAGAAATAAAAAGCATCATTTAGTTTTTAACGGTCTCTGCTGTAGGGAGTAAAACAAATATTTTTCCATCTCTTAATCAAACTGAGGCCTGCTAACTTGTCAAAATTTTGTATTTGCACAGTACACTTTAAGGCTTACTTCTATTGATGGATGTACCACATTTATCTAGACCTGCACATAAGAAACTTTAATACAGAACACGTTATTTAAACTATTATTCATTAATCAAATATTTTAACTAGATTTTACCTGATTTAAACCCTGAGAAAAGGAAATTAAAGGTATAAAAGAGACATTGTCCCTGCAGAAACCTGCTGCACGAACACATTCTCTTTATTGTCCTGCTTTCTATCTGTTGGAGTTGGCTCTTAATTCTCGGAGAAGGCCAGGTTGTTTTGTAGTGGAGGGGGTCCGGTAGGGTCTCCGAAGCGGATAAACAACCGGCCTTATGGGCAGTCACATATAGGTTGGGGGATGCAGGGGGACGTAGCCCCCGCGGTACAGTACATGGGTAATATTGTAATTCTGTCTGTATATCATTAGGGTTTGCATATATATATATATATATATATATATATATGTATGTATGTATGTATGTATGTATTGTAATCCTATTTTTCACATAGTGGAAATTGAGCCGTCGTCCCGTAGATGTAAGCACATTGCCTAACCACTTAAAATCTCTGTGTTGATTTCTCTCTTTCTCTTCTCGATTATTTACTATCTAATCGTTGTGCACAAATCTTAACAACTGGTATCAGAGTGCTAGGTTCAGATGGCAAATATTGTACGCCCCCCGCGATACTGTATATGGGTAATATTGTAATTCTATCTGTACATTATTAGGGTTTGCATGTATATATATATATATATATATATATATATGTATTGTAATCCTATTTTTCACATAGTGGAAACTGAGCCGTCGTCCCGCAGATGTAAGCACATTGCCTAACCACTTAAAATCTCTGTGTTGATTTCTCTCTTTCTTTTCTCGATTATTTACTATTTAATCGTTGCGCACAAATTTCAACAACTGGTATCAGAGCGTCAGGTTCAGATGGCAAATTATTCGATTGTAAAGTTCGATGTGATGAAATTCGATGGAACTGGGAATTTCGGACTATGGCAGTGGAGGGTGAAAGATTTATTGGCGCAACAATGGATGGTGAAGACGCTATATGGGAAGAAGCTAGAGGCTACGCCAGATGTCGATTGGGAAGAGCACCAGGCGCGAGCAGTGGGTACAATTCGGTTCTGTTTGGCGGACGAGGTCATGTATCACATCATGGATTTAGAGAATTTAGAGTTTTCGGCAGAGCTTTGGCTAAAATTGGAGAGTCGCTATGTGTCGAAATCCCTCACAAATAAATTGCATCTGAAGTAGAGGTTCCATGGGCTTAAAATGATGGAGGGGATAGATCTGATTCAACATCTCAACACGTTCAATCAGATTATTAGCGATATGTTGCAGTTTGACATCAAGTTTGATGACGAAGACAAGGCAATGATATTGCTAAACTCTCTCCCTCCTTCATACGATCACTTGGTGACCACATTAACGTGGGGGAAAAGAAACTCTCGAATTGGAGGAGATCGCATCAGCCTTGTTGGTCTATCACCAAGGAAAACTGAATACTGGTGAAAGTTCTCAGGGTGAAGGGCTGATCGCGAAGGGCAATCAGGATCGTGGGAGAAAGATGAATAGAGGTGGTTCTAATAGAGGGAATTCGAGATCAAAGTCCAGGAATAAGAACAACAAAAACGTAAAGTGCTACAAATGCAATCAAATTGGCCACTTTAAGAGGGACTATTCGAATAGGAAGCAAGATGATGAAAAAAAGGTGATGTGTCCTCACACTCGGCTAGTGTTGCAAAAGGAGATACGGATTTTGGAGATGGCGACATGTTATTGGTCTCTACAGGTAACTCTGACAGATTATATGACTCTTGGATACTGGATTCAGCTTGTTCATATCACATGTGTTCGCATCGGGATTTGTTTGGTTCATATCGATCAGGTAATTTTGGATTTGTTCTAATGGGTAATTATGCATCATGTAAGGTCATTGGAAGATGGTCAATTAAAATTAAAATGTTCGATGGTGTGGTGATGACTTTGGGTGATGTTAGACACGTACCTGAGTTGAGAAAGAAACTTCTCTCTTTGGGTATTTTAGACACCAATAGATACTCTTATAAGTCAGAGTTTGGGTCTTGACAGTGAAGAAAGGGGCTGTGGTAGTAATGAAGGGCCCAAAGTTAGCAGGGAATATTTACAAACTGTTGGAGAGTACAGTTGTAGGTGGAGTTGTTACAGTAGAATCAAAGTCAGATGATACGCTCTTATGACATATGCGACCAGGACATATAGGAGAGCATGGTATGATTGAGCTCCATAAGAGGAATTTGCTGAAGAGAGTAAAATCATGCAAACTGGATTTCTGCAAGTTTTGTGTACTGGGAAAGCTGTCTAGAGTACAATTCAAGGTGAGTAAGCATAAAATAGAGAGCATTCTTGATTATGTGCATTATGATGTTTGGGGATCAGTGAGGGAGCAATCAAAAGGTGGATTTCAGTATTTCATTATTTTTATTGACAACTTTTCTAGGGAAGTCTGGGTGTATTTCATGAAGTACAAGTCTGAAGTTTTTGCCAAGTTCAGAATGTGGAAAGCAGAGATAGAGAATCAGACGGGCATGAAGATTAAGTATTTTAGGACAGACAACGGTCCAGAGTACACAGATTTACAGTTTTTGAAATTTTGTGAGGAGCATGGTATTCAGCAGCATTATACAGTTCGCAAGACACCGCAGTAGAATGGTGTAGCGGAGAGAATGAACAGAACAATTGCAGAATGGGCCAGATGTTTGCGGCTGAATGCAGGGATTTCGAAGAGTTTTTGGACAAAAGCGGTATATATGGCTGGTTATGTCATAAACAGATCACCACGGGTAGCATTAGACAGAAAGGTTGCATATGAAGTTTGGACAAGTAAAAAAGTTGATTACTCTGGATTGAGAGTATTTGGGTGTCCTGCTTATGTGCATGTATCTAGTGATCATAGATCCAAGTTTGATCCAAAATCAAGAAAGTGCATCTTTCTAGACTATGTGAAAGGTGTAAATGGGTACAAGTTTAGGGATTCAGAAACAAAGAAGATGTTGATCAGCAGGGATGCAGTTTTTGATGAAGCATTCATGCTGAAAGCTTCTCCAGATGAAGAGATTAGTTCAGGTTCAGGCAAGGGCAGTAGAAAGAGTCAAGTGGTGCAGGTGGAGCTAGACAATGCTAATAAGGAGATTAATATTAAGGGAGTAGACAATTCTGGCTCACAAGAGGAGCAACATCACAGTATAGCCACAGATAGACCACGCCGCACTATCAGACCACCGACGAGGTATGAATTTGAGGATTTAGTTTCTTATGCACTCATTACCAGCAATAGCGATCCTACAACTTTTCAGGATGCAGTTGGTAGTCAGGAGAAAAGTAAATGGATGGAGGCTAGGATGGAGGAAATTGAGTAATTGCATAAGAATGATACTTGGGATTTGGTGGAGCTTCCAGAGGGGAAGAAACCGATAGGGTGTAAAAGAGTTTATAGAAAGAAAAAAGCAACGTCAGAGAAAGAAGGGAAAGATACAAAGCTCGATTGGTAGCTAAGGGTTACTCACAGAGGAAAGGAGTTGATTATGATGAGATTTTCTCTCTGGTTGTCAGACACACTTCCATCAGGATTATATTGGCAATGGTGGTCAGTTTTGATATGGAGCTAGAGCAGTTGGATGTGAAGACCGGTTTATTTTATAGTGATTTGGAGGAGCAGATTAATATGGAGCAATCAGAAGGATTCTTGGAACCAGGAACCGAGAACCTTGTGTGTAAACTGAAGAAGTCATTGTATGGGCTTAAGCAGTTTCCATAGCAATGATACAAGAAGTTCGATTCCACATGATTCAGATTGGTTACAATCGTTGTGAGTATGATTGTTGTGTTTACTACAGAACTCTTGAGAATGATTCCCATATTTTCTTGATGTTATATGCGGATGACATGCTCATTGCTTCTAAGAGAATGAATGAGGTAGACAGGTTGAAGTTTTTGTTGAGCAGTGAGTTTGATATAAATGACTTGGGATCAGTTAAGAAGATTCTTGATATGGAGATCAACATGGATAGAAAAGCCAGAAAATTGTGGGTGTCTCACAAAAACTATCTAAAGAAAGTGTTGGAAAGATTTAACATCAAATGCAAAACCAGTGAGTACAACATTGGCAAATCATTTTATATTGTCTACTAATCAGTGCCCAAAGATTGAAATAGAAATTACAGAGATGTCAAAGGTGCCTTATGTTAGTGCAGTGGGTTGTTTGATATATGCAATGGTGTGTATCAGACCAGATTTAGCACATACAGAAAGTGTGGTAAATAAGTACATGGTAAATCCTGGTAAAAAACATTGGAAAGTTGTGAAGTTGATTTTCAGGTACTTGAGAGGTACAATAGAGTGTGAGATCATGTTTAAGAGGCAACATGATGATGTTTCAGTTCAGGGATATGTAATGCAGATTATGTAGGTGACTTGGATGACAGATCCCATACAGATTATGTTTTAACACTCGCAAGGGGCCATATGTTGAAGATCGTTGGTGCAGTCACTTGTGGTATTATCCACAACTGAATCAGAGTACATGACGGTAACTGAAGCAACGAAAAAAGCATTATGGTTGAGAGGGCTTGTCAGGGAGCATGGAATCAAGCAAGATAGTGTAAAGTTGTATTGTGATAGTCAGAGTGCCATCTTCTTAGCAAAGAACCAGATTTATCATGAAAGAACCAAACATATGTAGACACAAAAAAAAAAAGAATTTACAACGGGGTCCACCCGCGGGAACTCCTCCAGCGGGTGCCAACCCACGGGAGGGATCTCGCCAGAGGGCATCCGCAGGACTCCCGCGGGAATCCTTCCCGCGGGTGCCCACCCGCGGGAGGCTCCCGTGGGTGGGCACCCGCGGGAGCGATCCCGCGGGAGGAATCTTGCCGGTGCCAACCCGCGGGTTGTTTTCCGCTTCCGTTCCGCTTCTGTTTCGTTTTGCATGGTGTTCGTCGCAAAAGTTCATTCGCTTCCTCCCATTGAATTAACTTAAATTACAATGAAAGTGAACAAGATATAAAAAGAACAAACGAGAGGATTTTATACTTCAATCTCTCTCTTTTACAATAGTTGTGGGATTTGTGGCGATGGGATCTGTCAAGCAGTTCCTTTGGACGATCGGTACGTTGAAATCTTCTCTTTTAAAGATATCGGCCTAATATAGACGATCTTCTCTGGCTTTGATTTGTTCAAGGCTCTCTCGCGTAACTCGAACTTCTCAAGAACTCCAGAAAGAAGATGGTGATTTTCTCTGATCTTCACGAACTCAAGGCTCTGTGCGTAACTTGAATTCTCCAAGATTTCAGAAGATGATCAGCAAAGGCTTCAAGGCTCTCTCGCGTACTTGAATTGCCAAAGGATCGATAGGAGACTTCCGATGCCAAAAAGAAGAAGCTCCCTAGGGTTTCACCAGGAAGGTATTTATAGCCCCAGGTTAATGCAAGAGTTTCTATCTAAATAGAACTCGCATTCATCCAGGATTCCAATCAAATATCTTAGTTTTGATGGAATTCTGATTAGACTTGATTCGGGTATTTGGATAAGCCCAGAATCATAATCTCAATCAATTTGAGATTCTGGTTATCTGCTTACGCGGAGCTTTAATCGCATCAAAACGCGGCGCTAAATAACCAAAACGCGGAGCTAACGCGGAGCTATTGATCATCTCCGCGTTTTACTCAAACGCGAGGCTAATACAAGCCAAACTGCGGAATCAACGCGGAGCTATTAAACATCTCCGCGTTTTATTCAAACGCAGGGTTAATGTAACCAAACGCGGGGCTATTGAATTAGCTCCGCGTTCTGTTGTGGAAAATCTTTTTAACTTAGAAATTTTCACTGCCAACAGAACCCCCTCCAAAGTTTTCAAAATGGCTTAGACTTCAGCAGATTTTGAAATACTTTGGATATCTAAACTGAAATGCGGAGTTAGAATACCAAGTCTATCTCGCGTTATGCTCGCTTACGCGGAGCTAATCAGCTTCACTTCGTCTTCAGTGAAATGAGTAATTATGTCATTAATTACCCTGAGTTTCCACGCCGAATACCAAGCGACGGAAATTCTGTTTAAATAGAGCTCCCGGCTCATCTTCTTCTTCTTCATCTCATCCGAAGAATTTCTGAGAACTCGAGTGACTCACGAATGATCTTCAACTGATCTTCGTTCAATTCTCCATAGGATGTCTCTCCAGAGGAGTTTGTCTTTTCGCAAGTTGGCCGGCGTTAATGGCAGCAACTGTGAAGGTAGACGCGACGGCGAACCAGTCTATGCAGCGTCTTCCGAAGGTAAAAACCTCATCTCTTGGTTTTCTAAGAACCATTCTGAGATATTTTGGTTTGGTTTATTCTGGATGATTGCTTATCTTATCGGCGAGATCGCCGTTTTATTGTGTCGTTCCTGCGCTTGAAACGCGGGGCTTTACTAGTAGTCTTAATGAATCCGCGAGGCTATCTTTGATTAGCAGTCGCTATGAATTGCGAGGCTATCTTTGATTAGCAGTCGCTATGAATCCGCGAGGCTATCTTTGATTAGCAGTCGCTATGAATTGCGAGGCTATTTTTGATTAGCAGTCGCGATGAATTGCGAGGCTATTTTTGATTAGCAGTCGCTATGAATTGCGAGGCTATTTTTGATTAGCAGTCGCGAGGAATTGCGAGGCTATCTTTGATTAGCAGTCGCTATGAATTGCGAGGCTATCTTTGATTAGCAGTCGCGATGAATTTGAAAGAGAAGGAAAGAGCAGAAAGGAATCTTGCCCCCCCTTTACGTGAAGTTTTCGCATCATCCTCTATGTTTAAAGCGCGAGGCTATTTCTTCAACTGTGCGCGACGTTAGCTTAGCTCCGCGTTTTCACTCTTTTGGAAACTCTGTTCCTTTTGCAGTAAGTCCAATCCTTTTTAAAGAGGAATGTATGTGGATCCATCGATCTTCATCAGCAGAAGTGACTCTAAGGAAGTCAGAAGCATATGCTTTACAACATAGTTGCAAGTTTCAAGCTCTGGCTCCGAGAGATAAACTCCTGAAGGGGCTGTAAATAAGGAGCTGCAGCACTTGCAGTGCAGAATTGCACTTCAGTGCAGCACTTTCCTTTCCTCTCGTGCTTCATTTCGGATAACAGATCCTAATTGACATTTGCAGAGGAGATCTTTTGCATGTGAACCAGGGAACTGAGCTTCAACACCCCGTAGAGAAATCTTGAGTTCTTTTGCATGTGAACCAGGGAACTGAGCTTCAACACCCCGTAGAGAAATCTCACTGTTTGGTTATTTGATGAGTTGATCATGTAAAAAGCTTTTGGGAGAGCTATAACTCCTTTGTAATCTTTTGCTTCATGAATAAAGATAAATTATTTTCCTCTCTATCTGTTAGCTTCAATAATTTTGCTTGCTCAACAAACAGATGGTTAATAATTTTGGTAAAATAATCTAAGGCTCTTCCGCGTAACTTAGATTACTGATCCAAATGATTGGATAAGAATCGCTTTAACTTAGATGGAAGCGCCTAATTGCACTCGTCAAAAATCTAAGTTTTTCCATGAAAACGCGAAGCTAAGGCACAGGCTATCCTCGCGTTTTGTAAAGTTGCGCAGAGTTAAACAACTTCGCATTTCCATAATCGCGCGAGGCTAATAGCTTCGCGTGTTGGAGTGTAACTGACCAGTCACTTTCTCCGAAATTCGCGCCGAATTCCAAGAGGCGGTTCCTTCCATTTAAAAGAAATCTCTATTTCTTATCCTTCTCACTCTATTTGAGAATTTTCCAGAAACTTAGAGATTCAGGCGATCAGAGTTCAGGCGACCCGATCTTCTTCCGACCGAGTTTCTCCAAATTTTCAGTCGATTTTTCTCAGCAATGGCACCCAAAACTCGTGCTACTTCTCGAGCGGCTCCATCATCGGCGACTGGTGTAAGCAGTGGCGGCGGCGGCCAAGGCAGCGACGCGCCAGCCCACATTTCGCCTATCGGGGGTAAGAATCCTTCCATCGAGACTCTTTAGAACATTTCTAGAGTGATTTGGCTTAAATTTAACTGATCGATCAACTCTTTTTCTGGCGAGATCGCCGTACTCTTGCCGCAAGGCTTGGAGAAGAAGAAAAGTCTCTGACTGCCTTCTTACACGAAGTTATCGCGTCATCCTTGCGTTTAAAGCGCGAGGCTATTTTAAGTAGCAGTCGCGCTGAAAACGCGAAGCTATTTTTAAGTAGCAATCGCGCTGAAACGCGAGGCTATTTTAAGTAGCAGTCGCGCTGAAAACGCGAGGCTATTTCTGCGCGGCCTAATTTTTAGCTTCGCGCGGCGCTATTCTTAACTTCGCGCGTTCTAATTTTTAGCTTCGCGCGTCCATACTTAGATAATTTTTCTGTCTTATAGAAACTTCTCTCACTCTGGTGTTTCTTTGTGCAGTAGGGTATTCGATGGAATCTCTTCCCCACAAGAACTACTTCGGCTTTGCTGGGGGTTCTGATCCCTCAGGCCAATTCCGTTTCACTACCATCCTGCCCTCGTACAAGCCAGACCCGAAGGAACGCAAGGAGAAGCTGATCAAGTACCACCCCACTACTGCGCGAGAAATCATAACTGATGCGGCTTTTGAAGATGTGAACAGAAAAGCGATGGAGAAACCCGCTTTCCTCTTTGGAGACCAGATGGATCAATCAGATGAGATCCTTTCTGAAGGGGAACGTGTCTGGCTATATAACTCAGGCGAAATGTTGATGTTTTTGCCTAGAATGGATCGTAGCTATCCTCTGGTCTATCTTCAAAGGCTAGCGACGCCTCGAGAATTAAAATGGGGACTGACTCAAGAGCAAGATGGCGTCCCAACAGGCAAATTTGGTGCAAAAGGGGTTTATTAAGATGGTTCCCCCAGATGCATTACTGGCTTGCTTCCAGGCCGATTTGGCAAGGAGCTTCCAGTGGGTGAAGTCCCATCTCGTGCCCGAACTTTCTTAAGTGAGTTCTTGGCGAAGGATGGTCAGTACCCGGCTAGCGACTTCAGGATGCCTGGCTGGGTTCATTCTTCTAACAATATGTGGTGGGCACGCCTTGTTCAGTACATGCTGGATTCCCACGAGCCCATTTTAAAGGATATTGGCTTGTATAAAGCCATCAGGAATGTCCAATTCGGGTTTCCCCAGAGTGCTTATCACTTTTACTGTCTCTTGGAGATGTATAACCCTGAAACCTGTACTTTCTTTACTCCAGTGGGTGAGCTAGGGTTCGCTCTCCACGAGATGTTTAAAGTTTCTGGACTCTCGATGGGCGAAGTCCCTTACGAGGAGTATATCCCTACCACCGATGAGTTGAACATGCTATTGGCGAGGGACGAGCGCATCCATGCCACATACTGGGAGATGATGTGCCATTATCATATTTGCGCTGACCTGACGGGTGCGCGTAATCACGGTATTGGTCACAAGAAGTGGGCCGAATATCTCTTTGCCAACTTAAATTCTGATAGCTCGGCCATTATCCATGGTCATCCACCCATCTATGGCTCAGAGATTGATCACCGCATTGCTAAGGGCCGCCATCTATTATATTATACCACTGAATCCAATGAGAATGGATACGGTCCCGGTACTTCATTTAAGAGCTATCACTATCAAGCCCAATTTCCGATCTCCAACAGAGGTCTCATTGCCGGGTTTTTGATGCTGTGGCTCAAAAGATGCGTCGTGCCGTCATTGCCCAAGGAAGCGATCGCAATGACCGTGGTATATCCAGCGGTTCTTCTTGCATACGGCCGACCCCTTGGACTCCTTCCCGCCATGGTATGCAATTTGCAGTATGGACTGAGGGTATTCTGTCGTGATTTCCTCCCTACTATTAAAGTCAAGGGGAAAGGAAAGGGCAAGTCGAAGGAGACTGCCCAGCCGAAAACTCCAAACCCTAGGGTGGAGATGCCCTACACCTATTTGATGGCGTGGCTTGTCTTGCACTGTCCCTCCTTAATGAGTGCACCAGAGCGTCGTTCGGGCGAAAAGTGCTTCCTTGTAGAACTGTATGAACGTTCTTCATGGAGGCAGAATTATATGTCCCAGATTCGGAAGACTCTTCGTAGCTTTCAGAATTACGAGATCTTCCGGTGTTTTCCTGACTTTTCCGGCGGAGGATATGGGACGAGGCTAAAGGATGCCATGGGAGCAGATAAGTTCACTACTTTATCTGCAGGAGCATTCTGGTGGCTTCTCAACATCCGTCCCGGACACTTGGTGTATCGTCAAGATCTCCAGTGTCAGATTGAGCCATATACTCCGAGTCGCTTTGCTCGCCAGTTTGGATATTCTCAACTTTATGTGGGTAATCCAAATAAAGATCTCGCTTACGGGGGGAATTTATATGAAGGTGCTCGTGGCTGGTTCCATTTTGCAGCGGGTGGGACCGAAGCTGAATTCTCCTTGCCCCAGAAGGTGCCAGAATTGGCCATGACCCTTAGTTCCTGCAATTGGTTCAATATTGCGAATGCTGACGTGCCCGGCTTCTCTCTCAATCGCAGTTGTTGCAAAGAGATTGAAGCCCTCTATATTAGCCGTCAGGGTGCTTCTAGGGTAAGGATAAAAGGAATGGAAGAATTCCTTGGCGCTGCGGCTGAGCCTTCGGACATCAGTGAATCAGACGATATGCCGGTGATGATGATGACAATGCTGGTACTGGTGGAGTTCCTCAGCCTATTGTCAGTCGTTCCCTGAGTCCAACTCTCAAACTCCGCGGCACTTTAAAGAAAAGGCCTGGTAAGAAGCAAAAATTGGGGCAGGAAACTTTGATAATCCCCCAAGAAGTGGCTATCAATCTTGCTTCCGACTTGTTGGCTTCAGCTGTACCCCCAGCGTTGGTAAGGGAGGATGAACCTGCCAAAGCTCCAAGTATTGCTGAGATTTCAGCTCCTTCTGCCGTAGAGCCTGTAGCAGAACCTGGGGTGCAACCAACGGGTAGCGAGACGGGTACATTGCTGGAAACGACAATGACTCCCCCTTCAAGTCCGACAACTGGACTTGTATCGCCTGGTATGGCATTTAGCATTTTATCTTTTGCCCGTTATTATTTTAACGTAACACTACTTTTCTGGTCTTCTGAAATGTAGGTGATCAACTTCTTTCGCCAATGCACTCGACTACCCAAGTAGAGTCTGACGATAGAATGGACCATTCTGGCTCTGTTGGTGGTGTGGGTAGCTTTGCTAGTGAGTTTGCGGCTGATTATTCCACACCGGCTCCTGTCTCTGTTTCCTCTTCAATTCCCCCAATTGACGAATTGGGAAGTGACGAGAGAACTGAGATTATTATCGCAACTGCTGCTAATGAGGCTACACCTTCTCCTAGCATGCCATCTCCAACACCAGTTTGCTCCACTGAGACATTTCCCACGGTCGTTGGAGTGCCTTCTCAGTCAGCGATTTTAACGTCGTCTGTTGTCGTGGCTGCTGAGATACCTGCAACTCTTCCGACTCCAAGCCTTCCAGCAGGGGAGGAGAATAATTTGAAATTCTCGTTCGAAGATGCTTCTCCCACCGAAGGGGTTTCAGGCGAAGTGGTCCCATCTTCTCTTCCTGTTGGTGGGGGTACCCAAGTGATCTGTACCGACGGTACTTCGTCTGGGGTCTCCAGTTCATCCAGATCTGCACTGGCTCTACTGGTCCCTCAGATCATGAATTTAATGCAGGGACGGGCTTTCTCTTCTCCAATCCCAGCCACTACTGCTCCCTTGCTCACGACACCTCTTTTGGCATTGCCTACTTTGCCTACCGACACTGCAAATCCTCTTGAAAGACTTTTCGGCTTCACTGTCGAGGATTTTATGTATTTGTTAAGAAGATGTGTCGAGATGGTTCTTGCTGGCCACGATTCCTTCAACTTCGCACGTCCACTGTTACTCCGGTATTTAGGAAATATTGAAGAATTCGGTGGACAAGATCGAGCAGCTCCATACCGGGCCCGCCTTGCAGCTTTAGAAGAGCAGGTGACCACGCTACACACACTCCGTCAGGCGGACGTGGAGGCGATCACTGAAATAGAGCTGGCGCGGCTTCGGGTAGAATCCTTATCTCGAAGAACTATTTTAAGGCAGCAGGAGGAGAGATGGTCTCAGGAGCTGACAGAGCTCCAGGCCAGTCGAAAATCCATTATTGGCGACCTGCAAAGGGTAAACTTCGGAATTGAAGAAAGTCAGGCGGCCATCTCTAAAGCCCAGGAGACGATTGCGAGAGCTCAGGCCACCTTGATAGAAAATGAACTCCGATTAGGAGAATCTGTCAAGAAACGGGAGATGTTGCTTGTCCAGCAGGAGCAGATTCAACAGGAAGAGATGGCCAGGAATCGTGCCATAGAAGAATCTCGTCAGCAACAACTTACAATAAGTGATGATGAGTTGCGTAGGCAAGCTCAGCAAACCGTGGAGGCTTCTCATCGTAGAAATTTGGACGAGACAATAAACCAATTGAGACTTCTGGGAGGCCAATAGTTTCATCTCTCTTTACACTTTTATCTTCCTTGTAATAAGAACTTTGTAAACAAGAGAGAGATAATTTTACTATGTTTCTTTGAAATTCTTTTTGTATCTTCACCTTAATAAAGATGATTCTTTTGACTCTTTTATTTGCCGGCTTCAAAACAGATTTGCTTGCCCAACAAATAACCTGTCGTCAAAACGATTTATCTCGGTACCGTTTTATGCTCAATTTCTTGAACCGAAATAACAATTAAAGTTTAATATGGGATTTTTAGCAAACTCCCAGCTACTAACGGATTTGATTAGCCTCTACCAACTTCCGTTTGAGTTGGGCTAGCCATGTTATTCCCCCAACATGGTGAGTTGTCGAGGACTACGTTTGGACTTAAATGCCAAACTTTTCCTCTTCCCTTTACTTTATCGGTATTGGGCGATTCATACTTTCACCCCAACATGATGGGTTGGCGAGAAACTTGTTCTCTTCCCATTGCCTAGTTGGCGTTGGGCAATTCATACTTTTACCCCAGCATGATGGGTTGGCGAGAAACTCGTTCTCTTCCCATTGCCTAGTTGGCGTTGGGCAATTCATACTTTTACCCCAGTATGATGGGTTGGCGAGGAATTTAATCTCCTCTTCCCATCGCTATAGAAGCGTTGGGCAATTCATACTTTTACCCCAGTATGATGGGTTGGCGAGAAACTTGTTCTCTTCCCATTGCCTAGTTGGCGTTGGGCAATTCATACTTTTACCCCAGTATGATGGGTTGGCGAGGAATTTGATCTCTTCCCATTGCCTAGTTGGCGTTGGGCAATTCATACTTTTACCCCAGTATGATGGGTTGGCGAGAAACTTGTTCTCTTCCCATTGCCTAGTTGGCGTTGGGCAATTCATACTTTTACCCTAGCATGATGGGTTGGCGAGAAACTTGTTCTCTTCCCATTGCCTAGTTGGCGTTGGGCAATTCATACTTTTACCCTAGTATGATGGGTTGGCGAGAAACTTGTTCTCTTCCCATTGCCTTGTTGGCGTTGGGCAATTCATACTTTTACCCCAGCATGATGGGTTGGCGAGAAACTAGTTCTCTTCCCATTGCCTAGTTGGCGTTGGGCAATTCATACTTTTACCCCAGCATGATGGGTTGGCGAGAAACTTGTTCTCTTCCCATTGCCTAGTTGGCGTTGGGCAATTCATATCTTTTAGGTCAGAGGCGCTTAATTACACATGCCTAAAAGAAGACTGGGGGCTGTTCAAACTTGAGAACTGAGCACACCAGGTTTGGGTCAGAGGCGCCAAACTGCGCATGCCCAAGAAAAGACTGATGGTGGTTCAAACTTGAGAACCAAACTGGAGGCGGTTCAAGGCTCTCTCGCGTAACTTGAACTGGGTACTCCAAACACACCAGGTTTAGACTGGAGGTGGTTCAAACTTGAGAACCAGACGCACCAGGTTTAGTGGGTTAAAATCACCAGAATAGAAGAAGTCCAAGTGCTCATCTGCGTAACTTGGATAAATTGGAGGCTTATACTCCCAGAGACATTAAGCATAGTATTTCTTCAGAAATTTGTCATTGATCGGCATCATCATCCTATCGCCGTCTTGATTCATTAAGCGATAGGCTCCACTGGAGTATACTGTCTCCACAACAAACGGTCCTTCCTACTTGGGTTCAAACTTACCCTTAGTCTTGTGGGTTAGCACCATTGGCCTTTTAACAGCCAGAACCAAGTCTCCTTGTTTAAAGGTCCTTGGTTTAACGTGCTTATTGAACGTTTGAGATATTCGGGCTTGATACAACTCAATTTGTTGTTGAGCCCTGAGACGTTTTTCATCTAACGCCTCTAGTTCTTTCAATCTTTGCTGATGACGCTCTTCTGTCGTTATCTTTATGGCTAAAGCCATTCTTAATGATGGTATCTGGATTTCAAGAGGCAGAACAGCCTCACTTCCATAAACCAAAGAGAACGGGGTAGCTTTGGTCGGGGTGCGAACGGTGGTGCGATAAGCCCACAAACATTCTCCCAACTTTTCATCCCAATCTCGTTTATTGGAGGAGACGAACTTCCGAAGGAGTTTGATGATCTTGTTGAAAGCTTCGGCCAACCCATTAGCCGCAGGGTTATATGGTGTAGAAGCGATATCTTTGATTCTGAATTTATTGCAGAATCTGGAGAATCCCTGACTGATGAATTGCGGACCATTATCATGAATGATCCGTCGAGGGACGCCAAATCGGTAAATGACATGATGCTTGACGAACTTGATCACATCTGTCATCTTCACCTCTTTCATGGGTACGGCTTCGGCCCATTTTGAAAAATAATCGGTTATTGCAAGAATAAACCGATGTCCTCTGGATGACGGGGGAGTTATTGGCCCTACAATGTCCATTCCCCAGGCTTCAAATGGCCAGCTTGCGACGGTATTGTGCAAGTATTCTTGGGGTTGATGAATAAAATTGGCATGTATTTGGCATGCATGACATCGTTTAGCGTATGCCATTGCTTCCGTAACCACGCTCGGCCAGTAGTACCCCAGCCTTATACGGTCTCCAAGTTTGGGACCGGGCTGATGAGCTCCACATATTCCATCATGTGTTTCTTTCAGCACTTGTTCTGCTTCTGCTTTCGATATGCAGCGTAGCAATAGACCACCTCTTGACTTTCTATACAAAGTCTGAAGTTTATGGTCATAATAAAATCTTTGGGCCTTCCTCTTTATTGAGGTGGCTTCCTTAGGATCTTCTGGTAATATCCCATGTAAGGCATAATCCACAAACGGAAATCGCCAATCACGGGGTTCTAACCTTAAGCCAATCTGGCATACCTCTTCGGCTTGAGATACCACATCTGGGTGGAGGAGTTATCTACTACCAATGGTGATGCTTTTAGCTTCACCTGGCGGGATTGCCAGCGTTGCGGCTAATGCGGCAAGAGCATCTGCATAAATGTTCTCGTTTCGAGATACATGATATATGTAGAATTGTTCAAAATATCCTGCTAGCTCAATAGCTAGCTGATGATAGGGGATGAGGGCTTCATGTCTGACTTCGTACTCACCTGTCATCTGATTGACAATGAGCTTAGAATCTCCATATGCCTCTAGATGGTTCACCCCAGTTGCAGAGCTATTTTTAAGCCGATAATGAGCGCGTTGTACTCTGCTACATTATTAGTGCACGGTTCTGTTAATGAGTAACCGTTAGGCAATATATGTTTATGTGGGGATATTAGCACAACCCCCACTCCAGCAGCAGATCGTCTGGCAGCGCCATCAAAGAACATTTGCCAAGGTTGCTCTTTGGTAACTGTGTTGACTTCTGATGTCTGCTTTAATTTGGACCAAATTGGATGGTCTGCAAGGAAATCAGCGATTGCCTGTCCCTTCATGGCCTTTTGAGGGACAAAATGTATGTCATGGGGTGATAGTAAGAGCGCCCATTTTGCCAATCGGCCATTTAAGGATCCCGGTTTGGTCATTAGAATCTTCAAGGGGTTAACCAGTGATATAACATGAATTGTTTGCCCTGAAAGGTAGTGTCGCATTTTCTGAACAGCAAACACTAGGGCTAAACATTCTTTTTCAATCGGGGTATATCGCTGTTCGGCCCCAATCATTGTTCTACTTAAATAGTAGAGGGCATGTTCATGGCCGTGCTCATTATATTGAGCAAGTAATGCTCCTAAAGCATTATCCATGGCCCTTACATATATAAGGAAGGGCTGCCCAGGGGCTGGTGCCATTAGTACAGGAGGCTTAGTAAGGTACTCCTTGAGGTCATCAAATGCATGCTGACATGCCTCATCCCATATGAAAGACACTCCCTTCTTCATAAGTTTGGAGAATGGTTGGCATCGTCCAGATAAGTTGGATATGAAGCGCCGAATATAAGCGAGTTTTCCTTGTAATCCCCTTAATTTCTTAAGATTGCGGGGAGGCGGCATTTCGCTAATCGCTTTTACCTTTTCAGGGTCGAGGAAAATTCCTTTTGAAGTTATCACGAACCCTAGAAACTTCCCGCTGGATACCCCCATGAATGACTTAGTGGGATTCATCTTCAAATGATGTTTCCTCATAAGATCGAAGACCACCCTTAAATCGTGAAGATGATCTTCTTTGTCTTTGCTTTTAACTGCTAAGTCATCCACATAGCACTCTACTGTTCTGCGTAGGTGTTCTTTAAATATGGCGCTCATTGCGCGTTGGTAAGTGGCACCTGCATTCTTTAATCCGAATGGCATCACCGTATAACAGTATACCCCCTGTGGCGTTCTGAAAGCTGTATGCTTTTCATCATCCGGGTGCATCTTGATTTGGTTATAACCTGAGAAGCCATCCATAAAGGACATCCTCTCATAACCGCAAGTATTATCGATCATTACGTCGGTGATGGGGAGTGGAAATTCATCCTTGGGACATGCAGCGTTCAGATCTCGAAAGTCAATGCATATCCGGATTTTGCCATTCTTTTTGCGAACTGGCACTATGTTTGCCACCCAGTCTGGGTGTTGTTCTTCACGGATGAACCCGGATTGTATAAGCTTGTTGACCTCAGCAACTATTGCCTCCATTAATTCCGATCGAAAACGCCTCTGTTGCTGTTTAACAGGTTTGACATCTTCTTTTATATTTAACCGGTGTGTGGCAATTTGAGGGTCAAGCCCAGGCATATCTTCATAACTCCATGCGAACACATCTATATACTCTTTGATAAGAGATATAAGTTCCTCCTTTTCTAAAAGAGTTAGTGTGTCGCTTATGAAAATGGGTTTCGGATTTTCTTCCGTTCCCATGTTAACCTGTATTAATTTATCTTCTGTGGGCGGATCACGCTGTTCAAAGCGGACATCCCAGAGAGTGTCCATATGTCTGGCCCAAGCATCATCTTGGACGTCAATTGGTTCCTCGTCGCTTTCTGGCGCAGCTGAAACCATATTGGCTGTCAAAGACTGAAACCAAGCACCGGTGCTTATATCCGAATCATGATCTGGTGAAGATGTTTCTTCTTTACCCGAAGAATTCTCTTCATCCTTTAATGGTGACGAAGGTGGAGTAGATACATAACCCAACCCCTTGCGGGTCTTCTGATAATAATCAGGGCTCTTTCCTCTTGGTCTAAACGAGGGTTGAGATTCCGTCTTCCTTTTCCGAAGTTTAATCCCGGCTTCTGGGTAAAATTATCCCATTTTCTCCATCATCTGTCGGGACCTTTGCTCATATAAGTGAAATTGAGGTGATGCTTGTTCATCACTTTCACTACTTTGTCTCTGTCGAGGCGACGTGGCCACTTTGCCGAACATGATCGGCCTTTGGGACTTCTGTCGGGGAGGTATTTCAAATAAGTGTCCTTGATCCTCGGTAATTTTTAATTGAGAGAGGAGGGAAGACCTGAGGGGCAAATGGTATGCCGCCAGAACTTCAAGTTCGGTCAGGCCATCCGCTTCGGTGGAGGTACAAGAGGGCTCAAACTCAGTAGCTACAGTATGCTCGTAGACTAACTTTACATTTTCATTAATAACCCATTCACTTTCTATTACATCCACTATATTATCAAGACCTAAGTTAAGATCTAGGTGAGGGTTGATTTCGTAATCACCCCCGTCATCTTCTCCAAGGAGCTCGTACTCAGTGTCGGCTTTATTGCCACTGTCGTCGGGCTTTGGAGACTTGCTAAGACCGTCATTGGAGGCTTCATGTGCTGGCTTGTAGAGTGCAGCATCTGTGAAGTAATTTTCCAACCCTTTGAATGGCTGCTTGTCAGCAATTAGTGTCCGGACCTCTCCTTCCTCATCGCAATATTTCATGCACTGGTGAAGAGTCGACGGAACTATCATATGAGAGTGAATCCAAGGTCGCCCCAATAAAATATTGTAGGAGGTATCAGCATCAATTACGTAGCATGTAACCTCCGTTTTCAAGTCTCCAAGTTGACACCGCAATCGGATCTTACCAAGAGGATGACTATTATTAGCGTTGAATCCATAGATGGTAGTGTGTATAGGTGTCAAGCGATGAAGGAAAATCCCCAACAGCGGCATCAATCTACTGGGCACGACGCTGAGTGCAGAACCTGGATCAATCTGAATTCGGTCCACTTTTGTGGACCCGACATATCCAGTAAAATATAAAGGCCTATTATGCTTTATATTCCTCACCTGCATGTCTTCTGGAGAGAAAATAATTTGTGGGACCTGCCTCCTCACTTGATGACAGTGGGGGCAAGAGTCCCGCTCTTCGATGGCCGGCTCGACAATCTGAGCTAGGAACGACTCAGAGTCTGCCAAGGCCTCTCTTAGAGCTTCACGTGTTGATTTTGATAATCTCAACAATTCGTAAAGCGTCACTCGTGCTGGGATATTAACCAACTGCGCGATTATGTCAAATTCGAAGGGAGTTTCTTTGGCTCCTTCATCTCTGGTAGAATTCTTCTGGAAACAAAGTCTTTTCTGCTTCGCAGGCTTTGCAAGTTCTGCATAGATATCTTTTGGATCCACTCTAGTGTAGTCCTTAAGATATGTCTTTCCAGATCGAGTACTGGAAGGGCCTGCCCCATCTTGATGGGTGGCCATAGTTTCGGGTTCTTCTTCAGAACTTGTGAAGGCGCCTGAAGCTATATATTCTTCCTTTATATCTGCAGAGATGGCATTGACAGCCCGTTTCTTCTCTGGACCTCTTGAAGTAGTCCATTGTTCATCTTCCAGCAAATCAGGGTGAACCCACATAACTTCCCCTCTTTGGGTTGTTATGGGGACAAGTCCTTCTTGGGCTTTGTTGTAAGGATCAAGATTCTTTGTAACTGCCTCACCCTTTGGGATTGGGGTCACTCCTGCGGGGAACTCGTGGGTTCCAACAACTATGGTTGCCATATTGGCAGTGACCTTCTTCTGCTCTTCCTTAAGCGTCAGAACCCCAGCTTCTATTAGTGCTTGGATCCTGTTCTTAAGGGGAAAACAATCCCGGGTAGGGTGCCCAACATTCCGGTGATAAAGACAGTAATTTGGGTCTTTAGTCTTACCCGCATCTTCTGGCTTCTTATTCTCCGGAAGTTTTAGCATTCCCTTCTTTTGGAGCAGGTGAAAGAGGACTGGTGTCTGTTCAGCTTTGAAAGTGTAATTCCTTTCTTGCTGCGGTCTAATTTGCCTTGACCCTCGCTGACCTTGAGATTTCGGCTCTGGCGGAGGACTGGTTTTCTGAGGAGCAGTTTCTGATGACATTGCTGCTTTCCCTTTATTCTTGTTGCTGTTGTTTTGGGTATATGATTTACTACCCCCAGCACTTCTTGGCCCGCGGGACTCTTCAACTCGGCGAATCAAGTTTTCAGCTTGCTCTCCTTATTTGAGCAGGTCCCTCCACGTTTTAGACTCTACGGCCCCCATTTTGAGGAGCACATTGGTCTTAAGGTTGTGTCGACAGGTTTCGACTAGAGTTTCCTGGATCATTCCGTGTTTACAATGTACGGACTTCTCCCGGAACCTTTCTATGAAATCTTTAACCGCTTCTTGTTCTCCTTGCCTAGTTGCAAGGAGGGACTGAACCGTAATCTCGGTGTCATCCTCGAAGAAACGTGAGAGAAATAATTTCTCAATATCTAACCAGGTATTAATAGTACCTGGGGGCAGCTGCATGAACCAAGTAAAGGCAGGCCCTCGCAAAGTACTTGCAAATACTTTGGTCATGATGGGATCATTACCCATTAAGTGTCCTGCTAGGGACAAGAAATAATAGATGTGCTGACTGGGCGATCCCTTCCTGTCATAGGGCTCCAACTTGAGCGGCTTATACTTTGGAGGATAGGGTACCACATCCCATTCTGCTGGATATGGTCTAGAGACTCCTGACTCCTTCAACTCTTTTTTACGCATCAAGGCTTCGAGTTGATTCTGTAACTTTTCAAGCTTTTCTTCATGCGGATCATGGAAAGAAAATCTATCTTCTTCCTCATGCATCGAGTGGGCTTTCTCTTCCTGTTCTTCTTCATTTGGAGTCTTCTTGCCCTGTTTAGCATTATCTTCAACAACTTTTAAAAGTAGCATCTTAAGGTCTTCAATCGTTTTCTGTTGCTCTCGAATCATTCTTTCTTGAGCCTCAAATCTCTGATTGATATCACCAGATTTATCTGCCATGTGCGATGCTGACTTCTGCAGCCGAGATGATGTAGAGGATGGAGGCGAGGCTATAGCGGAATTATCGCTGTCCTCGTCGTAAGAACCCCCTGCGAGCTTTTTATAATTTCGGGGCGGAACGGTTCCTGATCTTAGTCGAGTAACACGATGAAGTTCATCATCGCTCGATTCTGAATCATCATCCGTCTCTGCAATTTTCTTCCCTTTTCCTACCATGTTGGAAGTTACAGCTCTCTCTTGTTTCAGGGGAGTGGTTCTTGTCTTCTTAGCAGGATTCTGGTTTGACTCATTTAATCGGTCGAACACAGATATCATGTTCTTGCTGCAGCCACAGTTATTCATCACGGCTGATACTGTTGTCATAAGTTGCTGGCAATGGCAACTATGTTCAACTTGAAGTTGGTCTATGCCTCTCTTCTTAGAAAGATGCTCCCTGAGGTCAGTGCCTCTAGCCATGAAATCAAGAGGTCCATTCAACTCTTGAGAGTGTTTAGAAATCCACCGAAGTTTCTTTGATTGATCAACCCTGACTCTGGAGTCGAACTGATCCTCGCGTGGCTTAGGAATAGCCTCGCGTTTCACATTGCGGACCTGAAGAATAGCTCCGCGCTTATCCACACTAGCCTCGCGTTTCTCGCTGGCTTGGTGTGTCCTTGGAAGTTTAGCTTCTGGAATAATAGCCCCGCGTGAAGGGAAGTTCTTGCACGCTGGCTTATCTTTGCGATTAACGCAGATCATAGCTTCACGCTTAGCGCGGTTTTTACGAATGACAACTATCTGCCAATCATCTTCCCGTTCCTTGCGGGTGTCAGAAGTCTTGCGTTTATTGCAAGTATCACTGGCTTCGCGTCTCTCGCTAGGCACAGTAATAGCCCCGCGTGGAGAATCACACGCTGGCTTTGAATAATTTTTATACTCGCGTAACTCGCGAGTGTTGGGTATTCTGCGACTAGCGCAACCCTTACTGGCTTTGCGTCTCTCGCTAGGCACAGTAATAGCCTCGCGTGGAGAATCACACGCTGGCTTTGAATAATTTTTATACTCGCGTAACTCGCGAGTGTTGGGTATTCTGCGACTAGCGCAACCCTTACTGGCTTTGCGTCTCTCGCTAGGCACAGTAATAGCCTCGCGTGGAGAATCACACGCTGGCTTTGAATAATTTTTACACTTGCGTAACTCGCGAGTGTTGGGTATTCTGCGACTAGCGCAACCCTTACTGGCTTTGCTTCTCTCGCTAGGCACAGTAATAGCCTCGCGTGGAGAATCACACGCTGGCTTTGAATAATTTTTATACTCGCGTAACTCGCGAGTGTCAGGAATTTTGCGTAACTCGCCAGTATTACCAGCCTCGCGTGGAAAATCACACGCTGGCTTTTCCTTGCTTTTAAGGCAAGTTGTATCTTCACGTTTAACGTGGTAGAGATTGGTCTCGCGGGTAGCGCGAGCCAATATGCGAGGGACCATAGCCTCGCGCCCTCTAGAGTTAGCTCCGCGTCCAAGGCGGGCTTTGAGGGCTCTACGCCTCGCTCTCCGGTTCCTGTTCCGGAGTTGGGTCCTGGTCAGTCCAGTTCCCACGTCTTCTTCGGCAATCGGAAGCTCTTCCTCGGCTAGGATTTCTTGTGTGGACTCCGGCGTTATAACCGTAGTCTCCAAGAATTCCCGTCTCTCGGTGGATACCTTTCTACCCGTCACTCGGGCATTGGAGTACATACGGCGATAGTGCCGTGTCTCATCCAAGTCACTTGATCCGGAGGAGAGGAACTCCTCGTACTTCTGCTGGTCGATTTCAACGATCAGCGTGTCTACTTCGGATCCGATCAAGTCAACGTCCGATTGCTCCACAATCTCTTCATCAGTGAAAGAGATGGCTCCCACTGTGGTCGCTAGTTTGTTCGTTTCAAAAGTTCCTTCGCTTCCTCCCATTGAATTAACTTAAATTACAATGAAAGTGAACAAGATATAAAAAGAACAAACGAGAGGATTTTATACTTCAATCTCTCTCTTTTACAATAGTTGTGGGATCTGTGGCGATGGGATCTGTCAAGCAGTTTCTTTGGACGATCGGTACGTTGAAATTTTCTCTTTTAAAGATATCGGCCGAATATAGACGATCTTCTCTGGCTTTGATTTGTTCAAGGCTCTCTCGCGTAACTCGAACTTCTCAAGAACTCCAGAAAGAAGATGGTGATTTTCTCTGATCTTCACGAACTCAAGGCTCTGTGCGTAACTTGAATTCTCCAAGATTTCAGAAGATGATCAGCAAAGGCTTCAAGGCTCTCTCGCGTACTTGAATTGCCAAAGGATCGATAGGAGACTTCCGATGCCAAAAAGAAGAAGCTCCCTAGGGTTTCACCAGGAAGGTATTTATAGCCCCAGGTTAATGCAAGAGTTTCTATCTAAATAGAACTCGCATTCATCCAGGATTCCAATCAAATATCTTAGTTTTGATGGAATTCTGATTAGACTTGATTCGGGTATTTGGATAAGCCCAGAATCATAATCTCAATTAATTTGAGATTCTGGTTATCTGCTTACGCGGAGCTTTAATCGCATCAAAACGCGGCGCTAAATAACCAAAACGCGGAGCTAACGCGGAGCTATTGATCATCTCCGCGTTTTACTCAAACGCGAGGCTAATACAAGCCAAACTGCGGAATCAACGCGGAGCTATTAAACATCTCCGCGTTTTATTCAAACGCAGGGTTAATGTAACCAAACGCGGGGCTATTGAATTAGCTCCGCGTTCTGTTGTGGAAAATCCTTCTAACTTAGAAATTTTCACTGCCAACACATGTTGATCTGGATTTTTGGGGATTTAATCGGATTCGAGGGAAGAATTTGAGCCGGATTAGAAGCGCTCCTCAATATATAAAATTGGGAACGAAGTTCAGGAAAGAGAGGAGATTCTTTTGGAGAGGGAGGCAATTTTCCAGAGGCCGGAGTCCAAAAATTCAGAGAGGAGTTTCTCGATCCAGAAAGATCGGATCGTTAACGGAGTGCAGAATCAAGACTCCACCGCTGCCAGAACCCACAAAAATAAAGGGGAATCGAAATCAATTGATCCCCATTCTTATAATCTCGAATTTATTTTGTAGTTTTTTTCTTTTATTGCTGTAATTCAAAATCAAATTGGTAATATAAAGGAAGATTCAATTTTTCGGGCATACAAGAATTGGCGACCACAGTGGGAATTTGGGCGGCGCAATCCAATCTTTAATTTTTTTTTCCAATCTTTAAATTTTTTTATTCGGAGCCCAGCGTCATCGCCAGGTAACGATAAATAAATATGAGGTGTCATCACCCACCAAATTTGACAAGACGTTATCGTTTGTCAAAAAAAAAATTATGAAGCGTCATCTCCCAAAAAAAATGACAAGACGTCATCTTCTGTCAAAAAAAATTATAAAGCATCATCGCCCATAAAAAAAAATTGACAAGACGCCATCGTCTGTCAGAATTTTTTTTTTTTGAGCCATTATCGCCCACAAAAAAAAATTTGACAAAACTGGATATAACCTCCGGAATGCAACCCGCAGATGGAATCGCGGGATGTAACCCGCAGATGGAATCGCGGGATGCAACCCGCAGATGGAATCGTGGAACGCAATACGCAGATGGAATCGCAGGACCCACGTGGACGCAACCCGCAGATAGAATCGAGAGATGCAACTCGCGGGACCCGCGGAGACGCAACCTACAGATGCAATCGAGGGATGCAACCCGCGGGATACAGAATCCATAAGAAAAAAAAAATAATAATAAAAAATAAGTAATAATAATAATAAGATAGTAATAAATAAAAATAAATAAAATAATAAATTGAAATTGCCTCAATTACAATAAAAAAGTTAATAAATAAAGAAAAACGTGAGGCGAGATTAAAAAAAAAGTACTATACTCGGGTGGGGCCCACCTGGGCCACACGCACTTTTCTCTCTCTCCCCCGCACCAAAAAATAAAAAAAATAAAAAATAAAAAATAATAATAATAAAATATAAAAAAGAAAAAAAGAAAAAAAGAAAGGGCGTTATTGCCCACAAAAAAATGACAAAGCTATAAAAAAATAATTAAAAAAAACATGCGGTATAAGTGTTCTACCCACGGGTTGTATCCCGCGGATGCCAAAAAAAATAATAAAAAAATTAAAAATTAAAAAAAGAATAAAAAATATATAAAAATAAACAAAAAAAATAATTAATAAAAATAAATTTGCAAGGCCTCATCGCTTACCAAAATAAATAAATAAATAAATAATTAAAAAATAAAAAAGCTAGGCATCATCACCTAAAAAAAAATTTTTACCCAATGCCTACAAGGCTACGGGAAGAGAATAAATTTCTCGCCAACCCCACCATGCTAGGGGTAAAAAACATGAATCACTCAACACCGTTAAAGCAACGGGAAGAGAATAAATTTCTCGCCAACCTCACCATACTGGGGGTAAAAAGCGTGAATCACCCAACGCCGTCAAGATAAAGAGAAGAGAATAAATTTCTTGCCAACCCCACAATGCTGGGGGTAAAAAGCATAAATCACCCAATGCCGTCAAGACAAAGGGAAAAGAATAAATTTCTCGCTAATCCCACCATGCTGGGGGTAAAAAGTATGAACTACTCAACACCGTCAAGGTAACGGGAAGAGAATAAATTTCTCGCTAACCCCACCATACTGGGGGTAAAAAGCATGAATTACCCAATGCCATTAAGACATCGGGAAGAGAATAGATTTCTCGCCAATCCCTTCATGCTGGGGGTAAAAGTATGAATTGCACAACGCTGTTAAGGCAAAGGGAAGAGGAAAAGTTTGGCATTTAAGCCCAAACAAAATTCTCGACAACTCACTATGCTGAGGGGAATAACATGGTAGCCCAACTCAAACGATAGTTGGTAAAACCAAATCAAATTCGTTCATAGCTGAGGGTTTGCTAAAAATCCTAATCAAATAAATTTCTTATCACGTTAAGGTTTCACCTCTGACAACGAAACTTTTCTCGTCATTTTTCTCCAGCAGAGCAAGCGACACTCCAAAGTATTTGTCAAGTTAAAATCATACCTTTGACATCATAATTCAAAATCAAATGAGATAAAATCCGATTAAATCTCCTATCATGTTAAGATTTCACCTCTGACAGAAAAGAAAATTCACACTTTATCAAGTCCAATATTACAGTTTCTGATGAATTTATTTTTGATATCGTTAAGTTAAAAATTAACTCTGACGAAAATCATCTCTCCATCAAGTTAACAGTTACTTCTGATAGTCCGATTCCAAAGCTAAATACGTTAACCGTCACTTCTATTTAGTCAGCTTGTCCCAATCACGACCAGATCCTCTGAATAGGTTGAGCTCCAAGACACGTTTAATGTCACGTCTGTCTTTCCCTGATCCGTCATACTAGATGTCACTAGACGGTTAGGATTCTAATGAGCACGTTAACATGATACCTCTGCTTGACCTAAAATAAGCATGTTAACATCATACCTCTGCTTGTCACCCAATGAGTACGTTAATATCATACCTCTGCTTGTTATCTAATGAGCACGTTAAAATCATACCACTGCTTGTTATTGAATAATTGAATATGTTAACAGTTAGCTCTGTTTACCAAATCCTTTAAAACGTCTGATAGCCAAATTAAATAATCCAAAGTATTTCGAAATTCAGTACGACTCAATACAGAAATTTGAAAACTTTGGAGAGGATTATGTAGACAAAAAAAAAATTTACAACGGGGTCCACCCGCAGGAACTCCTCCCGCAGGAGGGATCCCGCGGTGCCAACCCGCGGGAGGGATCCCGCGGGAGGAATCCCGCGGGTGCCAACCTGCGGGTTGTTTTCCGCTTTCGTTCCGCTTCTGTTTTGTTTTGCATGGTGATTCAGATTTTTGGGGATTTAATCGGATTCGAGAGAAGAATTTGAGCCGGATTAGAAGCGCTCCTCAATATATAAAATTGGGAACGGAGTTCAGGAAAGAGAGGAGATTCTTTTGAAGAGGGAGGCAATTTTCAAGAGGCCGGAGTCCAAAAATCCAGAGAGGAGTTCCTCAATCCAGAAAGATCGGATCGTCAACGGAGTGCAAAATCAAGACTCCACCGCTGTCAGAACCCACAAAAATAAAGGGGAATCGAAATCAGTTGATCTCCATTCTTGTAATCTCGAATTTATTTTGTAGTTTTTTTCTTTTATTGCTGTAATTCAAAATTAAATTGGCAATATAAAGGAAAATTCAATTTTTCGGGCATACAACATATTGATGTTAGATTTCACAACATAAGTGAATTGGTTATTTCAGGAGAACTGTTACTTGAGAAGGTGCATATATCAGATAATGCAGCAAACATGTTACAAAGCCAATCACGATGGACAAGTTTAAGCATTGCTTGGACTTGATTAATGTCTCTAGGTGCTAAAGAGGAGACATTTCCCAACCTATGTTATTTTTGAGATGGAGCTTAAAGTGTCTTTGTTCTAAGGGACAGATTAATCGCCAAGGTGGAGATTGTTGGAGTTAGCTCTTAATCCTGAAAGAAAACTAAGCTGTTTTGTAGCGGAGGGGGCTCTACCGGGCCCTCGAAACGGAGAAACAATTGGCCTTGTGGGCTGTCGCATATAGGTTGGGGGGTGCGGGGGGCATAGGCCCCCGCGGTATGGTACATGAGTAATATTGTAATTCTGTTCGTACATCATTAGGGTTTGCATATATATATATATATATATATATATATATATATATATATACATATATGTATTGTAATCTTATTTTTCACATAGTGGAAATTGAGTCGCTGCCCCATGGATATAAGCACATTGTCGAACCACGTAAAATCTCTGTGTTGATTTTCCTCTTTCTCTTTTCGATTATTTACTATCTAATCGTTGTGTACAAATCTCAACACTATCGTATGGGGTATAACTAAAGAATCAAGGGTTTGCTTGTTTATGCGATAATGTGGTCGAAGGATATTGTAAATGGGGTTCAGTTTTAAGGACCCCCAAGTTTGATAAACCATACTAACTGATTCAGTCAAGTTGGGTTTCAGATATTTATTATTTAATGGCTGGGCCCCTTTTGCAAAAATGTATTCTGCAAAATTTCTGGAAGCAAGATATTGTCACATTACAGCCCATTGTAACATCATTTAGGCATAAACACCTAGTTAGTTACGCTTGCAACATTAGCCAATGTTGTACCTTTAGGGATTTCAACCCAGTGCTTTCTCAAATACTTGATATGATATTTCAATAAAAAGAATCCACATAAATTGAAAGTAGGAATACAATTCTGTAACATTGTAATTTTCCAGAGCTAAAGGTAGGAATAAAAATCGTCTAAATTTCCTTATTATTGACTTTTGGGTCTGTATGCGCACGCTCAATTGGACAGCTAGTTTGTCAACTTGTTTCTTTGTGTAAAAATTTATGAAAGTATTTATGAATGATGCAGCAAGGGAATTGACATGAAAAGTTTCAATATTTTGCGTTTAAGTTCTTAGAACTAGAATTCATGTTATTTTTTTTTAATAACCGTAGTCATGGCCTTCATTATTCACAAATTGATATCCAATCTACTCAGTAACTAGTTGGAAAATTCTTCCTTCTAGTACTGTTACTTTTATTTTGCACCACCCTTATCTATGGTTCGCCTCTCCTCTTCTTCTTTCTTTGTTATTATATTTGGGTTATTTCTGCATCTTTTGCATGTTTTTTCTAATTTCTCTTAGTATAAGCAAATAAGGAAAATGTGACCAAGGGATTGGTGCCTAGGTGTTACAGATACTAGGATGAACAATCAGTTGGAGGGGTCAGATTGGAAAAATCCAACCGACTCCAACCAAGCAAAAGAGGTAGGACTTCACCAACGTGTCAGCCGGAACCCGACCGAACTTTGACCTGCACTAGGTTGGTCGGATGTGGTCAAATTTCGACAGAGTCGGTTGGAATTGACTCGAAGTCTCATCTCAACAGAAGTCTTGTCTTATCAGACCGAATCTTCCATATCTCATCTTCTTAAAAAAAAGAATAGAAAAACATGAACCAAAGAGAAGATAGAAACAGAGAAGTAGATAGAAGTTGTGAGTGAGAGAGAGAGAGAGAGAGAGAGAGAGTAGGAAGCATGTCATCGTTGGTGGGGTTTATATTTCTTTATCACTTTTATTGTCATAAAAGTGGTGTACTTTCCAATAAAAACTGTCATTATCAATAAAAGCATGCTGAGATGGAGTCTTGCCAAGAAACCATAGTCTCTCTCTCTCTCTCTCTCTCTCTCTCTCTCTCTCTCGCACTCGTGACTATACCTTGGTTTTTTGCTCAAGCTGGTAATTAGGAATGACAAATAACAATTGTAGAATCTACAACCCAGGCACAGGAGCCGAGCCTCGTCAGATAAAAATGAAAAAAAAAACACTTGCATGCTCTTGCGCCAAAATGCACATTCAATCAGAATTGAACTCCGACTCACTCCCCTCTCGATCGAACTGATTCCTACCATTTATATTCTAACACATGTGATTCCGACCACGTCAACATCTCTATTCTGATTGAACTCGCGACAGAATTCGATCAGAGTAGGTCAACTCGATCGGAGTTGATTATACTTATTCATCCCTAGAAGATACATTGGCTGCAGAAGCTCTTGTTAAAGTATATAATTATAACTGTCAATTCTCATCACGAATTTCGGGTTATGGTATGTAACATGGACTCTAAGATGGTTTAGAATCCTCCTAAGTTCGACTCCTACCTTTTGCGTATTTAGAAAACTGTTTTTAAAAGAAAATTACCACTCTGCAAAAAGGCCAGTTTTCAAGCCATAAAACGGACACTCGAGCTTATTGGATAGGGGTGTTTAGTTCGGATCGGGCCTAGGTCCAAACTCTCCCTGAATTAGCCGGACATACCCTAGCTCGTGTCCGAACTCGAGTAGGTTGGTAAAAACTTGGCTTGAGCGTGGACCAGGGGATTTTTTTAAAATGAAAATAAAATATTACTAATTGTTAGGATTTGAACTTAGATTGCCTGGATAGAAACTAGTTGTCCTAACCATACTAGTCAATGATGGATTATTGTCAATATCTTCGTTTAAGCTATATAAACATATTTGACCTAACCATATTGGTCAATGATGGATTATTGTTACTTGTTAGGATTTGAACTTAGATTGCCTGGATGGAAACTAGTTGTCTTAACCATTGTTGAAAATAACGCGTTATGAAACCCATTATATTGCGTTACGTAACCTAACGAAATCCCAACGCTACGTAACAATTGGAAATAACTCAGTGCACCGTAACAGTACGTTTGTTTACATTATTTTACGTTATATTACATAATGTTACGTTAAATTACGTTATGCTACGTTATTTACAATTATTTTTTTTAGTAATTTATATATTTTTTAGTAATTGGAAGGGGAGTCTTGGCGCAACGGTAAAGATTGTCGCCATGTGATCTGGAGGTCATGGATTGGAGTCGTGGAAACAGTCTCTTGTAGGAAAAAAGTAAGGTAAGGCTGCGTACAAAAGACCTAAGTGGTCCAAACCTTTTCCGGTCCCCGCGCATAGCGGGAGCTTTGTAGCACCGGACTGCCCCCCATATATTGTTGTTGATTATTATTTTGATTATTAGTTAATTACTGTAATTTTCTTAATTAATTGTTGGCTTGTTTGATTGCTTTTGGAATTTCTAACTTGATAATTTAAGTTTATTTTTTTGTTCACTTGTTTTATTTCTCGTTCAGTTGCTAAAATATTTTACTTTGTTCATTTTATTGAATTTTTAATTGAACTGAAATCAATAATCATAAATAAGATAAATTGAATATTACAAAATATAAATTACAACAATGATAATAATTGGAATCAAAATAAAAAATTGGAATCTTGCTTTTTTATTTAAATGATGATTGGAATTACGGTTGCAGACTTAATATAATTTATGAAGATATATGAAAATTATTGTAAAACTTAATATAACATTTGAACAGATTATGTATTACTAAATAATTTTATAGTTTTTTAGATATTTTAATTTTTTTTTCAACTTATTAAAATTATTTTATATGGTTTTATATTTATTTTTATTAAATAAATAGAAAATTGCATAACCTACGTTATGCGTTACGCTATTTGCGAAATAACCTAACAAAAGCAAAACGTTACGTTACCGTTATTACTATTTTAACATTGGTCCTAACTGTTCGCTGCAAAAGTTTCTTTGCTTCCTCCCATTGAATGCAACTTAGATTGCAACGGAAGTGAACAAGAGATAAAGAAGAACAAACGAGAGGATTTTATATTTCAATCTCTCTTTTACAATATGTTGTGTGGGATCTGTGGCGATGGAATTTGTCAAGTAGCTCCTTTGGACGATCGAACGTCAAGCTCTTCTCTTTTGAAGATATCGGCCGACTGTAGACGGTCTTCTTTGGTCTTTCTAGAACTCAAGGCTCTGTGCGTAACTTGAATTCTCTAAGATGCCGAAAAGAAAATGATCACCAAAGGCTTCAAGGCTCTCTCGCGTACTTGAATTGCCAAAGGATTAAAAAGAAGACCTGCCGAAAGGAAAAAGGAAGACCCATAGGGCTTCATCAGGAAGGTATTTATAGCCCCATGTTAATGCAAGAGTTTCTATCTAAGAAGAATTTGCATTCATCAAGGATTCCAATCAAATATCTTAGTTTTGATTAAATCTCTTGATTTAGGAATTCTGATTGGACTTGATTTGGTATTCAGATAAGCCCAAATCATAATCTCAATCAATTTGAGATTCTGGTTATCTGCTCACGCGGGGCTTTAATCGCATCAAAATGCGGCGCTAAATAACCAGAATGCGGAGCTAATGCGGAGCTATTGATCATCTCCGCGTTTTACTCAACGCGAGGCTAAAAATAGCCAGACGTGGAGTTATAAATTAGCTCCGCGTTCTGTTGTGGAAAACTCTACTTTTACTTAGAAATTTTCACCGCCAACAGAACCCCCTCCAAAGTTTTTAAAATGACTTAGAACTTATCAAATTTTGAAATACTTTGGATACTTAAACTGAAACGCGGAGTTAGAATACCAAGTCTCCTTCGCGTTATGCTCGCTTACGCGGAGCTAATCAACTTCACTTCATTTTCAGTGAAATGAGTAATTATTTCATTAATTACTCTTGAATTTCTACGCCGAATACCAAGCGGCGGAAATGCTGTTTAAATAGAGCTCTTGGCTCATCTTCTTCTTCATTCGGAGACTTGAAGAATCTGGAGCTCCTTCAACCGAGCGATCGATGATCTCCGTTTAACTCTCTATAGATTTTCATCATTAGGATGTCACTCCAGAGCTTGGCTTTATGCACGTTGGCCGGCGTTAATGGCAGCGGCCGTGGAAGTAGACGCAGTGGCGAACCAGTCAATGCAGCGTCTCTTGAAACTAAAAACATTAACTTTTGATATTCTTAGAATCATTCTGAGATGTTTCGGCTCTAGCCAATTGTTTACTTCACCGGCGAGATCGCTGTTCTCCAGCCGCAAGGCTTGAAGGAGAAGGAGAAGTCAGAGAGAAACTCTTATCTTTCTCTACGTGAAGTTATCGCGTCATCCTCTGCGTCTTGAAACGCGAGGCTATCTTAATTAGCAATCGCGTTTTAATCGCGAGGCTATTAAAGAGAAGGCAAAGAGAAACTCTGTTACGCGAAGTTATCGCGTCATCCTCTGCGTTTTAAAACGTGAGGCTATTTCTTCAGCTGCTCGCGAAGTTATCTTAGCTCCGCGTTCTTACACTTAGAAGATTTTCCAATTTTTATGGAACTCCTGATTCTTCTTTTGCAGTGAACCAGACTCAGTCTAATGACTCGCTGACATCTCCCATCAACGCGGAGTGTAGCTTTTATCTGATTTGTCTTCAGAAGCTAGCTGTGCACCCATCTTCATCAGTAAAAGTAGCTCTAAGGAAGCCAGAAACATATGCCTTGCAGTTTTCAAGCCTCTGGCTCCTTTTGAAGGAGTTACAAGAACTCTGCGGCAGCCCATTAAGTTTTCTTGAGGATCATTTCTGTTAGATGATCATGTAAGGGTTTGCAGCACTTCAAATTCAACTTGTGCTTCATTTCAGATGACAGATCATAGTTGACATTTGCAGAGGAGATCTCTTGTATTTGAATCCTGAAATTGAACTTCAACACCCCGCGGAGGAATCTCGCCGTTAGGTTATTAATGAGTCGATAAATATGTAGAAGCTTTTGGGAGAGCTATAACTCCCTCTTTGTAATCTCTTCTTTTATAAATAAAGGCAAATTATTTTCCTCTCTATCTGTCGGCTTCAAGAATCTTGCTTGCTCAACAAATAGATGGTTCATAATTTTGGTAAAATAATCTAAGGCTTATTTGCGTAACTTGGATCCTTAGCCAAAAATCCAAGTTCTTCATGAGAACGCGAAGCTAAAATACCAAGTTATCCTCGCGTTTTGCGGAGTTGCGCAGAGTTAATAAATTCGCGTTTTCTATCGCCACGCGAGGCTAATAGCTCCGTGTTTCTGGAGAGTAACTGATCAGTCATTTTCTCCGAAATTCGCGCCGAACTCCAAGAGGCGGTTTGCTTCATTTAAATGAAATCTCTATTCCTTTTCCTTCTCACTTCACTTGAGAATTTTCCAGAAACCCTAGAGATTCAGGCGATCAGAGCTCAGGCGACCCGAGCATTTTCCGACCGATTTCTCCCAATTTCCCTTCAATTTTCCTCAACTTTTTGAGAAATGGCGCCCAAGACTCATGCTACTTCTCGTGCAGCCCCATCGTCGGCGACTGGCGCAAGCAGTGGTGGCAGCGACGCGCCAGCCCACACTTCGCCTATTGGGGGGGTAAGAATCTCTCTATCGAGACTCTTTAAAATATTTTTAGAGTGATTTGGCTTGATTTTAACTGGTCAGTCACCTCTTTTATCGGCGAGATCGCCGTACTCCGGCCGTAAGGCTTGGAGAAGAAGAAAAAACTCTGGCTTTCTTCCTACGCGAAGTTATCGCGTCATCCTCGCGTTTTGAAGCGCGGGGCTATTTGATTTAGCAGTCGCGTTGAAACGCGAGGCTATTTGATTTCGCAGTCGCGTTCAGCTGTCGCGTTGAAACGCGAGGCTCTTTTGAGCAGCAGTCGCGTTGAAACGCGAGGCTATTTTGAGCAGCAGTCGCGTTGAAACGCGAGCCTCTTTTTGACTTCTGCGCGGTTTAATTTTTAGCTTCGCACGGAGTTACTTTTAGCTTCGCCCGGTCTAACTTTTAGCTTCACGCGTCCATACTTAGAAAATTTTTCTGTTTTATAGAAACTTCTCTAACTCTGGTGCTTCTTCTTGCAGTAGGGTACTCAGCGGAAGCTCTTTCCCATAAGCACTACTTTGGCTTTGCTGGTGGTTCTGATCCATCAGTTCAATTTCGCTTCACCACCATCCTGGCCGCATACAAACTAGACTCGAGAGGGCGCAGGGAGAAGTTGATCAAATATCATCCCACTACTGCACGTGAAATTATCACTGATGCAGCGTTTGAAGATGTGAACAGAGAAGCGTTAGAAAAACCCGCATTTCTCTTTGGGGACCAGATGGAGCAATCAGACGACATCCTATCTGAAGAGGATCGCATGTGGCTATATAACTCTGGCGAAACTTTAATGTTTTTGCCTGGGATGGATCATAGCTATCTCCTGGTCTATCTTCAGAGGCTGGCGATGCTTCGGGAGTTAAAAGTGGGAACTAACTCAAGAACAAAATGGCGTCCCAACGGGCAGATTTGGTGCACAAGGGGTTTATCAAGATGGTCCCCCCAGATGCATTACTGGTTTGCTTCCAGACCGTTTTGGCAAGGAGCTCCTAGTAGGGGAAGTTCCAATCTGCGCAAGAACTTTCTTAAGTGAGTTCCTGGCGAAAGATGGTCAATACCCGGCTAGCGACTTTAGGATGCCTGGCTGGGTCATTCTTCTGGCAATATGTGATGGGCCCGTCTTGTTCAGTACATGTTGGATTCTCATGAACCTATTCTGAAGGAGATTGGTTTGTATAAGGCCATCAAAAATGTTCAATTCGGGTTTCCTCAGAGTGCTTATCATTTCTTTTGCTTTCTGGAGACGTACAACCCCGAGACCTGCACTCTTTTTACGCCAGTGGGTGAGCTAGGGTTTGCTCTCCACGAGATGTTTGAAGTCTCTGGGCTTTTAATGTGCGAAGTCCCCTACGAGGAGTATATCCCCACTACCGAGGAGTTGAACAGGCTACTGGCGAAGGACGACCGCATCTATGCTACATACTGGGAAATGATGTGTCACTACCGCATCTGTGCTGACTTAGCAGGTGTGCGTAATCAAGGTATCGACCACAAGAAATGGGCTGATTACCTATTCGCCAATTTGAATTTTAAGGATAGTTCAACAACTATCCATGGCCATGCTCCTATTTACATCACAGAGATTGACTGCCGCATTGTCAAAACCCGGCTAATGTTTTATACCACTGAATCCAACGAAGGTGGATTTGGTCATGGTGTCTCTTTCAAGAGTTATCACTATCAGGCTCAGTCCCCAGTATCCAACAGAGGCCCTATTGCTAGATTCTTGATGCTGTGGCTAAAGAGATGTGTCGTGCCGTCGCTGCCAAAAGAGGCAATTGTAATTACTGTGGTCTATCCAGCAGTCCTCACATATGGCCGACCTTTCGGACTTCTTCCCGCCATGTGCAATCTACAGCATGGATTGCGAACACTCTGCAATGACTTCATCCCTGCCGATAAGGGCAAAGGAAAAGGGAAAGGCAAATCGAAAGAGATTTCCGCGGTGAAGACTCCGAACCCTAGGGTGGAGCTTCCTTACACTTATCTGATGGCATGGCTCGTTTTACATTGCCCATCTCTGATGAGTGCTGCTTCACGCCGCTTAGGTGACAAGTGTTATTTTGTGGAACTATACGAACGCTCTACATGGAAGCATCACTATATGTCCCAAATCCGTAAGACTCCGGCAGCACCAGAACTATGAGATTTTCATGTGCTTCCTTGACTTTCCTGGTGGAGGATACGGATTGAAGTTGAAGGATATTGCGGGAGCAAACAATTTTACTGCCTTATCCTTCGGAGCGTTCTGGTGGCTTTTCAATATCCGGCCCGGGCATCTGGTGTACCGTCAAGACAGCAAATGTCTTATCGAACCGTACATCCCTAGCCGCTTTGCTCGACAATTTGGATATTTCCAACTTTATGTGGGTAATCCAAGCAAGAGTCTTGTCTATGAGGGGAACTTGTACGAGGGTGTCCGGGGCTGGTTTCATTTCACAGCTGGTGGGACCGGAGCTGAATTTATTCTTCCACAGAAATCGCCCGAATTGGCCATGACTCAGCTTTTGCACATGGTATCGCGTTGCAAATGCTGATGTGCCTCGCTTCTCCATCAACCGCAGCTGTTGCAAGGAGATTGAGGCTTTCTACATTAGCCGCCAGGGTGCTTCAAGAGTGAGAATAAAAGGAATGGAGGAATTTCTTGGCGCCGCGGCTGAACCCTCAGATGTCAGCGATTCTGACGATGATGATGATAACAATGACGATAACAACCCCGATGTTGGAGGTGCTCCCCAACCTATCGTCATTCGCCCCTGGAGCCCAACTCTCAAATGCCACGGTACCTTAAAGAAAAGGCCTGCTAAGAAGCAGAAGTTGACTCCAGGAACTTTAATAGCCCCCAAGAAGTGGCTATCAAGCTTGCTTCGGACCTGCTAGCTTCAGCTCTGCCTCCAGCGCCGGTAGGGGAGAGTGAACTTGTTGGAGCTCCAAGTGTTCCCGAGGTTCTGGCTCCAACCGTAGAACCTGTTGTACATCCTGTGGCGCAACCGCTGGGTAGCGAGACGGGTACGCTGTTGGAGATGACAACAGCTCTCGCTTCAAGTCCCACAACTGGACTTGTATCTCCAGGTATGGCTCTTAGTGTTCTATCTTTTATTCGTTATTTTACTGTAACACTATTTTTCTTGTTTCCTGAAATGCAGGTGGTCAGCTCTTCTCGCCAATGCACTCAACTACCCAGGTGGAGTTCGATGACATGGTGGACTATTCGGGCGCTACTGGCTCAGTGGGTGATTTGGGCAGCTCTGCAAGCGATTTTGACGCTGACTATTTCACGCCGGCTACATGCCAGGTTCCCTCATCAATTCCTCCCATTGACGAACTAGGGAGTGACGAGAGAACGGAAGTTGTTATTGGGGCCCGTGCAAAAGAGGCTACACCGTCTCCAAGTATGCCGTCTCCAATGCCATCGGTCTGCTCTACAGAGACCTTTCCAGTGGTCTCTGATGCACCTTCTGCTCCTCAGTCAGCGGTTTTAACATCATCTATCATTGTGGCTGTTGAGACATCTGCAACTCCTCCAGCTCCAAGCCTTCCAGCAGGGGATGAGGAAAACTTGAGGTTCTCATTTGAAGCTACTTCTGCCACTGGAGGTGCTTCTGGTGGAAATACTCCCTCCTCTTCTCCTGTCGGTGGCACTACCCAGGTGATCGGTACTAGCGCCGCTTCTCCACAGGTTCCCAGCTCTGCCAGATCTGCATTGGCGTTACTGGCTCCGCAAGTTATGAATCTGGTGCAGGGACAGGCTTCCTCTTCTTCAATTCCAGTGGGTACCGCTCCTCCTCCGGCGACATCTTCTTTAGCGCTGCCTGTTTTAAATACAGGCGCCGTGAATCCTTTTGAGGAACTCTTCAACTATAGCGTTAATGACTTTATGCGGTTGCTCAGAAGATATGTCGAGATGATCTCTGGCGGCATGGATTTCTTCAGTCTCGGCCGTCCGATGTTATCCAGCTATTTAGACAATATTGAAAGAATCGGGGGACAGGACCGAGCAGCTCCCTACCGGGCCCACTTTAATGTCTTAGAAGAGCAGGTGAACACGCTAAACACAGTTCGTCAAGCGGACGTGGAAGCGATCACCACAATAGAGCTAGCGCGGCTTCGAGTGGAATTAACGGCGCGTCGAGAAGAACTGATACGACAGGAAGAAGCATGGTCTCGGAAGTTGGCAGAGCTTCAGGCTAGTCGAGAGTCCATTCTTAAGAGCTTGGAGACAGTGGACTCTGAAATTGGGGGAAGTCAGGCCGAAATCCTTAGAGCCCAGGAGACCATTGCTAAAGCTCGGGCGGTCATAGTAGCCAACGAGCTTAAATTAGGGGAATCCGTTAAGAAGCGAGAAGTGCTAATTCTTCAACGGGGGCAGGTCGAGCAGGAGGAGGCAATAAGAAGTCGTGCTATAGAAGACTCTCGTCAACGTTTGACTCATCAACTTGCAATGATTGACGATGTCTTAGTTCAGCAGGCTCAACACTCCATAGAAGCAACTCGTCGTCAGGTGATTGACGAGGCGATGAATAAGTTGAAGCATCTAGGAGATCAATAGTTTTCTTTTATTCTTCATTCTTTTTGTAGTAAGAATTTTGTAATAAAAGAGATAATTTTTTGTAACTTCATTCCTTTATCGATGAAATAAAGATGATTATTTGATTCTTTTACCTGTTTGGCTATAAAATTTTGTTTGCACAACAGATAACTTGTCATAAAAATGGCAAAATATTCCAAATCATACCGTCAGAGATAAGAGCTTAACATGACAGTATTTTATGGGATTTTTAGCAAACTCCCAGTTATCAACGGATTTGATTAACCGTTACGAACTACCGTTTGAGTTGGGCTAGCCATGTTATTCCCCTCAACATGGTGAGTTGTCGAGAATTTTGTTTGGGCTTAAATGCCAAACTTTTCCTCTTTCCTTTGTCTTAGGGCGTTGGGTAATTCATTAGCATTTCGGCAGAGGCGCTCAATTGCACATGCCCATGCCTAAGAAAAAGACTGGAGGCGGTTCATGTTCCCCTTGTCTAGTTGCAAGGAGGGAATGAACCGTATCATCCTCAAAGAAACGTGAGAGAAATAGTTTCTCAACATCAAACTAGGCATTAATAGTGCCTGGGGGCAA
This sequence comes from Dracaena cambodiana, assembly GCA_036321105.1. Classification (NCBI taxonomy): domain Eukaryota; kingdom Viridiplantae; phylum Streptophyta; class Magnoliopsida; order Asparagales; family Asparagaceae; genus Dracaena; species Dracaena cambodiana. The sequence goes on from JAYEPQ010000019.1 coordinate 30,001,843, forward strand.
CTGCATGAACCAAGTAAAGGCAGGCCCTCGCAAAGTACTTGTGAATATTTTGGTCATAATCGGGTCATTACCCATCAAATGTCCTGCTTGGGACAAGAAGTAATAAATGTGCTGACTGGGCGATCCCTTCCCGTCATATGGCTCTAACTTGAGCGGCTTATACTTCTGTGGGTAAGGTACCACATCCCATTCAGGTGGGTATGGTCTTGAGACCCCCGACTCTTTCAACTCCTTTTTATGCATCAAAACTTCTAGTTGATTCTGTAATTTTTCTATCTTTTCTCCATGCGGATCATGAAAAGAGAATCTATCCTCGTCCTCGTGCATCGAGTGGGCTTTCTCCTCTCTTTCTTCTTCGTTTGGAGTTTCTTTGCCCTTTTTGGCATTATCCTCGACAAATTTCGATAGCATGACTTTAAGGTCTTCAATCGTCTTTTGTTGCTCGCAAATCATTCTTTCTTGAGTTTCAAATCTCTGATTGATATCGTCAGACTTATCCGCCATGTGCGATGCTGACTTCCGTAGTTGAGTAGTCGAGATGATGTAGAGGATGGAGGCGAAGTTATGGCTGAATTATCACTGTTATCGTCATAAGAACCCTTTGCAAGCCTCTTATAATTTCGAGGCGGGACGGTTCCTGATTTTAATCGAGTGAGATGATGAGGTTCTTCATCACTTGATTCTGAATCATCATTCGTTTTTACAATTTTCTTTCCTTTTCCCACCATATTGGAGGTTACAGCTCTCCATTATTTTAGGGAAGCAGTCTTTGGCTTCTTAGTAGGGTTCTTGTCCGACTCGGTTAATCGATCAAACACAGATACCCTGCTCTTGCTGCAGCCGCAGTTGTCCATCACAGCAGAGACTGCCGTCATAAGCTGCTGGCAATGACAGATAGGTTCAGCTTGAAGTTGGTCGATGCCTCTTTTCTTGGACAGATACTCCCTGAGATCAGCGCCTTTAGCCATGGAGTCGTGGGACCCATCCAACTTTTGAGAAGGTCTAGGAACCCACTGAAGCTTCTTAGGACTACTGGAGCCCAGTTCTGATCCACTGATGCGAGGATCGGCTCTGATTCTGCAGTCAGGTTGATCTACGCGAAGCTTAGAAATAGCTCTGCGTTTTGTATCGCGGGCCTGAAGAGTAGCTTCGCGTTTAGCTATGCTAGCCTCTCGTTTTACGCTGGCTTGGCGTGCTTTCAGAAGTTTCTCTTCTATAATGTTAGCCCCACGTGGAATAAAATTTCTGTACGCTGGCTTACTCTTGTGTTTATCACAAGTCATAACTTCGCGTCTCGCGCGATTTTTACGACTGACAACAATTTGCCAATTATCCTCGCGTTCCTCGCGAGTATCAGAAATCTTGCGTTTATAGCAAGTATTACTGGCCTCGAGTTTCTTGCTTGGCTCAGTATCAGCCTCGCGTAAAGAATCATACGCTGGCTTTAAAGAATTTTTATACTCGCGTTTCTCGCGAGTGTCAGAAGTCTTGCGTTTCTCTCAAGTAGCCTCGCGCTTCTCGCTTGGCTTAGTATCAGCCTTGCATGGAGAATCACACGCTGGCTTTAAAGAATTTTTATACTCGCGTTTCTCGCGAGTGTCAGAGACTTTGCGACTAGCTCAAATCCTACTGGCTTCGCGTTTCTCGCTTAGCTCAGTAATAGCCTCGCGTGGAATATCACACGCTGGCTTTTCCTTGCTTTTAAGGCAAGTTGTAACTTCGCGTTTAACGCGATAGTGACTGGTCTCGCGATTAGCGTGAGCCAGTTTGAAAGGGACCATAGCCTCGCGTCCTCTGGTGTTACCTCCGCGTCCAAGGCGGGTTTTGAGGGCTTTACGCCTCGCTCTCCGATTCCTATTTCGGAGTTGGGTTCTGGTCAATCCAGTTCCCAGGTCTTCTTCGGCAGTCGGAAGCTCATTCTCTGTTAGGATTTCTTGTGCGAACTCCGGCCCTATAGCTGCAGTCTCCAAGGATCCCCGTCTCTCGGTGGATACCTTTCTACCTGTTGCTCGGGTATTGGAGTACATGCGACGATAGTGTCGTGTCTCATCTAAGTCACCTGATTTAGAGGAGAGGAACTCCTCATACTTCTGCTGGTCGATTTCAACGACCAGCGTGTCTACTTCGGATCCGATCATGCCAATGTCCGATTGCGCCACAATTTCTTCATCAGTGAAAGAGATGGCTCCCACTGTGGTCGCCAGTTTGTTCGCCGCAAAAGTTTCTTTGCTTCCTCCCATTGAATGCAACTTAGATTGCAACGGAAGTAAACAAGAGATAAAGAAGAACAAACGAGAGGATTTTATATTTCAATCTCTCTCTTTTACAATATGTTGTGTGGGATCTGTGGCGATGAGATCTGTCAAGCAGCTCCTTTGGACGATCGAACGTCAAGCTCTTCTCTTTTGAAGATATCGGCCGACTGTAAACGGTCTTCTCTGGTCTTTCTCGAACTCAAGGCTCTGTGCGTAATTTGAATTCTCTAAGATGCCGAAAAGAAGATGATCACCAAAGGCTTCAAGGCTCTCTCGCGTACTTGAATTGCCAAAGGATAAAAAAGAAGACTCGCCGAAAGGAAAAAGGAAGACCCCTAGGGTTTCACCAGGAAGGTATTTATAGCCCCAGGTTAATGCAAGAGTTTCTATCTAAGTAGAATTTGCATTCATCAAGGATTCCAATCAAATATCTTAGTTTTGATTAAATCTCTTGATTTAGGAATTCTGATTAGACTTAATTTGGTATTCAGATAAGCCCAAATCATAATCTCAATCAATTTGAGATTCTGGTTATCTGCTCACGCGAAGCTTTAATCGCATCAAAACGCGGCGCTAAATAACCAGAATGCGGAGCTAACGCGGAGCTATTGATCATCTCGGCGTTTTACTCAACGCGAGGCTAAAAATAGCCAGACGCGGAGTTATAAATTAGCTCCGCGTTCTGTTATGGAAAACTCTACTTTTACTTAGAAATTTTCACCGCCAACACTAACCATACTACTCAATGACGGATAATATACGTTGCAGAAAACCAACTAAATTCTCAGTTCTATATTGAATGTTGTTACAATCTTTGTTTAAAAAATTTAATGTGTATTGTAGAATTTTTCCTAATTTAATAAAAAATTGGTTTTTTTAAGTCTAAATTATTTTTAACTTCTTTTAAAATGTCAAATTAAATGTGAAGGGCTTTGACCGGACTGCCTGTGCCCAGCTAGAATCTGCCCAGTCTGGGGTCCACTGAGGTTTGTCCGGCCTGCGTCTTGTTTGGACACCTCTATCTGTGGAGGTATCAGAATATAAAATTATCTTCAATGTTCACCACTAACTTTGGAACATTGGTTTTGCAATAGGAAGTCAGGGACTAATATACAGAATTCGATATAGGTTTTGAGTGATCATCCATTTAACACTTGGCATTGTTAGCGCTCCACATCTTTTGGATGTGGGCCTGTGATTTGGAATTGGATCAAAATGTCAAGTGTTAGAATGGATGATCACTCAAAACCTAGGGATGATTTGGAATGTCAAGTGTTTAAAAAATTACTGAATCAAAATGATTTGGAATTGGATCTTGACTGATATATTTACATGGGATAGGAACTTCAGAACAGGATGAAACAATGGGAGAAATGACAAATATATCTTGTTCATGGTTGCTTCCTGCCGAAGGTCTCAAGTAAACAGTGTATTGGCACCTCCATTTCTTAGGGATGGGAAAAAAAATAATGGAACAATTACAAGGTTTTTCTTCTTGATACAGTTCATCTGAACTAGATAGTATAGGCTTACTTCTGTTTGACTTTTGTTGGCCTGGAGGCAACCCTCAAGTCTGCATGAGATCCTAGCTATTATTGTTGAACTTTAAGAATTAACGAAGGCTGTCTAAGGTGGAAAAGTAGACATGCTAAAGCCATGAAGTGTGATGCGAGTATGAAACCGTAATTTCTTATGATCCTAGTATCTGCAATGTTTAATCTTTTTCTTAGGGTTCTGAACTACAGGATTATATGTTCATCTAGGCAACCTGCAAAAAATTTTCTGTGGATAATTTATTCATGCTGCTCTAGTTTGTGTGTTTGATCTCTCATTTTTTCGCTTCTTTTTCTGACCACATCTTGGTATATTACAGTGGATTGGCATGGGAAACCAGGAGCTTCTTGAATATTTCAGTACTTATGAAGCAACAAAGGCTCGTCATTCCTATGGCCCAAATGGGCATCGTGGTATGAGTCTCTTAATGTTTGAGGCTACTTCAATGGGCTATCTGGAAGCTGAGCGCCTGCATAAGCATTTCTGCGAACAAGGAACTGATAGGGATGCATGGGAACGTCGTCGAGTGTTATTCTACCCTGGTGGCAAAAGACAGTTATATGGTTACTTGGCTAACAAAGAAGACATGGAGATCTTCAACCATCATTGCCATGGTATATCTCATATTTATTTATTCAGCATTTGATCCATATGTGGAATCATGTTATTCACCTTGGGACTTCGTAATTGGCCTCCTATTTTTCATTGCTTTTTAATGAATAGTGGTTCCAGTTTGACTGTCATTGTTCATGGATTGTTTAATATTGTTGAAAGTCTCCTTTTCTGTATGTGCAATTAGTTTTCTAGGGCAAGTGCTACTTAGCAGAGGTAGAATAATGAATACTAACAAATAGTCTGCAAGAGTTAAGTGATTCATCCATTATTTGTACAAACAATTCCATGATGAAATTTTCCTTGCAGCTTTAACTCGAAGCAACCTGTTTGCTTTTGATAATTGGGAGTACAAAGTTGCAAGTTCATTCCATATGTATAGGTGAAGTTATAAATTTTTTTTACACTTATGGTATAATTTCCGTGTATAATTTTCATTTTAATCACTAAATTGCAACCCTTAACCTGTTCTCACAGTGTCATTTTAGTTTGAGTACAATATTCCTGTCAATATTTTTGACTCTCATGCACAACAAATCCCTTCCATGTTTTTGACAAAAAAATGTTGTGACATGCATAAGCATGCATTCCAGAGAAAAGGTACCAGTAATTAATAACTCTCATGTTGAGATAATTTATCATTTTTGGTGAGAAGCACTTGTTCCTGCCTTACAATTACTTGATTTTTTGTTACAAGTAAATTATTCTGGTTGCATGGCTGACAGTTCTTAGAATTCTATGTTCTCATTATGGCCCTCTCATCACTGTACATAGACATTTTCTGAAAACTGCTTATAAATAAATAACGTCAAATTCTAACTTCAATGATGCATATATCAGGGAAGTCTAGAATAAAGTATGAGATGAGATCATATCAGGAAATGGTTGTGACACCAATGAAGCAAATGAGTGAGGATAACCAGCAGCTGACATGGCTTAAGAACAAGGTTGATAAACAAGAACAACATTCCAAGGCTCTTGAAGAAACTTTTGATGTAATGAGCCAGAAGCTACGCGAAACCATGGAAGAAAACAGGATTGTGAGGCTTAGAACAAAAATGCAGCATGAGGAGAACAAAGAAGAGGTAATGGTTCGCACCAACGGAGTGTTTTCTGCAAAGGATATTTCATATTTCCTATCATTTTTAACATTTCAGACCTTAGTTGGGAAAAGCGCTCATATCAGTTTTAACCTGAACATCTTTTATTTTTCAGAATTTTCAGAGCCTTGTGTCCATAGTTAAGTAGGAATACAGGATATTTTATGTTCATGGTTGTGGGCATGTAGACAAGACTTCAATATCAAGTTAATGCTATTAGTTGTAGGTTCATTCTACCTAGAACTATGAAGGATGTGTCAGAAGAGTTAACTTAGTATTTCATATTGTTGCTTGATTTTGTTTTTGTTGCACACTGCATGCACATTCTGGTATACAGGAAACTTCAATTTGTGGACCTTTGCAGTCCAATGTTGACAAATGAGTTCTCTTGGTTAATACTTCCCTTGACTGATCTGGAAAGATAGCAATTAATTTGAGTATTTCTAATTCCTTGATTTTGTATCCAGAACTGTATTACTTGTGTCATACTCTTTTCTAAAAATCTCTGCTCACCTTAGCCTGTTTAACCACTATCTGGTTAAACTCTAATTTTTGCAGATGGACTTCCAAGAACAGTTCTTCAAGGAACAAATGGCTATGGTTCAGAAAGAAACTGAAGAAAAAGAAAGAAAGTATGAAATTTTATTACAGGAGGAGCGTGCGAAGGCAAAACTGTCTGATGTGAACTCTGGATCCAACGAAGAGCGGAGACTCAGGTAATTTGTTATTAAAAGCATTTTTGTTTGTTGAAGTTGCAGCTGCAGTTAGTTTGAGATATAATAAGGGCTCCTTCTCCTGTAGTAAGAGTTGCAACATATTTATTTCACTTTCTTATACTTGGTAAATTAGACAAGCTAGTAAAAGAACCACAAAGTTGTACATGATACACACTCCTGCACCAAAACAGGCACGATGCACACTCCATTTGTGATAGTTGTAACTAAATGTGGCCAAAGTTTCATTGGCAAGTTCCAACTTAGCAGACAAGATGTCACTACAAGGTAAACCTACTGGTTGAATTTTAGACATCACAGAAGCAAGGCAAAGAGAAGAATGATACAAGTAGAATTGTGTCTTCTCTTTGGTACAATAAATTATATAGTTGTAGCTTGCTGGAGGATGTTTGCGAGGTAGTGATGTTCCCATCATAGAACCTGCAAGCAAGGTCACCCTAAACGAAGTTATTGTGTGGTTGAGAATGGAATTTAGATAACCGAAGGTAGGTTTTATTGCAGAGGTATAGGTTATACAACCTCCACTATGCAAGCCTCTAACTCTAGTTTTCAGGACTTCAATTTTTAATGTGGATGGATATGATGAATATAGAGTTATGACCGGAGTTATCTAAAAATCCAGTTTTTCCCCCCAAGCAGCCCTCTGTCGGGGTTTGAGAGTTATCCTACCTCAAAAAATGTGGAGGTACAGTAACTTTGTTTCCAAATGGTCTATATTCCCAGATTACCTACTAGATTGTCTTACTGCCCAAGTTTCCCCATGTCTGCTCCACTATTCTCCCATTCTATTCACTGAAATTCAACAGTCTCTTGTTTCTAATAGCACAATCTCCATTTTATGTATACAAAATATTTACCATTGCACTAATTCGACCTTTTACAGCACCTTCCCGCAGCATCTGCTTATCTAGCCTAATGTTAATGACCCTTTCTATCACTGTTCTTTTTAGTTCCACTTAGTTGTCAACATCGTTGGGATTGTATCATGCCATGGTATCTTTCTTTAAAGCTTACTTTAATTATATCATGCCGTATAAGTATCAAGCATGTTATAGACTTTGCTTTTCTCATGAATAAAATGTTTTACAGGATGTTACATGTGTTAAAAAAGCAAATGAGATATTGAAAAATGCAGCTTATGTCTGTCCTAATCATACTGTATGCTTTCTTCCTCTATGCTTTCGCTGTCATAATTGTTTCATGGTCTTCCTTTTTTTCGCAGGAAAGAAGAAATTCAGAGGTTCATAGATAGTCAGGTGAAGGGTGTTGAAGAGTTTGAAGAGGAAAGAGAGAAGCTGATACATGAACATGAGGAGAAGAAAGTTGAGCTCAAGCGTAAGCATCTGGAGGAGGAAGTTGAACTGGAGATGGAATTTGATACTGCTCTCACCAAACTGATGGAGAAGTATACCCCCAGTTCCTTTGAGACTTCCAGCAGCTCTTGATTAGCTGAATCTTGATCAAGTATAGAGTATGTTGGATTCTATGAAGGTTAAATGCTCTGGTTGCAGATTGTTGTTTACTTTGTTTTTATAATGCTTTAGACTATTATGGGCAGGTTTGTTTAGTTAACAGAATATCTTATACAAAATTGCTGCTGTAATCATTCACAAGATTGTTACAGGTTTAAGTGTTATATATTTCTATTAGAAATAAAGTTGGAGAATGAGAATTACGAAATTATTCAGTCTATATCTTTCTGCTAATTGAATTAAAAAAAAAAAAATACTATTATTACTGTTTACAGAAAACAGTAAACTATTAAACTGTTTTTTCTTTTAACTAGTTTACTAACTTAAATAGAATAAAGAAGATACTGGTTTATAAAAAAAAAAACCTGTTTCAGATACTTGAAGGAAGACAGGAAGACGACAGGAAGATGAGAGGATGATGATCGAGGCTAGTGTTGAACACTATCTCCTTAAAACCGATTCGCCCTCCACCGTTTGCTTCTGGATTACTGTGGGCGTCGATCTCCCAGAATACAACGATCGGTCTGCAGAGAGAAGGAAGCCGCAATCCCTCTGCTCTGGCGAATCTGATAAAGGTTCTCTCTGGTTGATGTAATGCAGGACATGGAATAGAAGAACCGGTTCTTCTGTAGACAGAAATTGAGGAACTTCTGTCTGCAGAAGAAGCAAGGAAACAGAAAAGAAAAATTTGTATTTTTGAAACTCTGGACCCAGACCCTATTTATAGGTTTTCAACAGTCGCAACGGTTGGCCGTTTCAACAGTTGTGACCGTTTAACGGCAACCGTTGACAGCGACCGCTGACTGTTGGATCGCCGACCGTTGGACTTCAACGACTCTTGACTGGCGGGGAGGGTGCAGGTCGAATCCATTTAAATATGAACCCAATAGAGGCAACCCGGATCCAATAGCACCAAAAATCAAAGGAGTGCAAAGTGCGCCTCTAAAGCGCCCAATGCGCCTATTCGCCCTCGCACAAGCGCATGCCCGTGCGGGCGGTGCGTAGCACCACCCGTGGTACTCAAGGTTTTCCTCTTCTTACATAAGCAAAGTAAAAGAACAAGCTACCATATTTAAACCCACATCTTTACAATCCTCTATCCAATGTGGGACTATCTTTTCATCTTCCCTTTTGTGCCTTTGCTATGTACTCAACTTTTGAAACCAATTTCTATTCACTTAATTCATTTAATTTGAACTAGTGAATTGGCTCAATTTAATGTTCAAATTGGTGAATGAATTCAACAATCCCCCACATGAATGAAATGGTTTAGACTCTAATGCAAATAACCAGAGAGTGTAATAGAAAGTTATCGCATCGGGAGAGGGTTTTTGGCTTTGAACCTTCCCTAGTGAAATATTATCGAGTTTACTTGCTAACCAGTGAACACGATGTTTTTGAACTGTTCAGCTTTTGATGTAAACTAAGACAATAATATTCACACGACTTCTTTCAACTTTATCAGATTCTATGTTGTGTCCATTTTGGCCTTGGACAACCTGGTAATTCTGTGAGTGCTCTTAGAGAACTTAGCTTTTATCATTCTCATAGAAGCGGCCCCTTCTCATTCACATAGGTAATCCTTATTAAGAGTATCCTGTCATACTCCACTTAGATTTCTAAGATATAAGAATCATTAAAAGTTTAGCTTATCCTAACACATTGCAGGTAATCACTATTTTACCATAGAAATGAGATAGGAAATATTTTCCTCAGTGATTCTTTCAAGTTCCCCCACAATTCGGTTGTCCCTTTGAACCTAGATCTTGGGATCTCCAGTCAGCTAGGTTGGGTTGCCATTATGGAGTTACTCTTTAGTAGGTTGTAATCTTAATTGCTTCTGGAAAAAGGATAGTTAATTTCTGTTTTGTGATTTGGAGTGTTGAATTAATTTTCAGTTTTATTAGAAAGTTAAAATTTGTTACAAGACATTAAGATAGATAAATTTAATATTTGTAGATGACCACTACATCTGATATGTCCACTGTGATAACTGCTGTCATGGTTACTCCAACTGTACCTTCAAGCCAGTATGAGAAACCAGAAAAGCTCAGTGGCTCAGATTTTAAGAGATGGCAACAGAAAATGTTGTTCTATCTCACTACACTGAATCTGGCCAAGTACTTGAAGGAGACTGTACCTACTCTTGTTGAAGATGATCAACAATCTGTGAAGGCGGTTGAAGCATGGAAACATGCGGACTTCTTGAGTAAGAACTATATCCTCAATGGTTTGGACAATAGAACTATATCCTCAATGGTTTGGACAATATACTGTATAATGTATATAGTTCAGTTGCTACGGCTAAGGAACTCTGAGAGTTCTTAGATAAGAAATATAATACAGAAGATGCCGGCTCTAAGAAATATGTAGTCGGTAAATTTCTGGATTATAAAATGGTTGATTCTAAAAAGTGTAATCAACCAAATACAAGATCTTCAAGTAATTATTCATGAAATTCATGCTGAAGGTATGACTATTAGTGAATCTTTTCAGATGACTGCAATAATTGAAAAATTGCCACCATCTTGGAAAAAATTTAGATATTACCTAAAGTATAAATGAAAAGAAATGACACTTGAAGATCTAATTGTACGATTGAGGATTGAAGAAGATAACCGCCTTTCTGAAAAGAAAATTGAAAATCCATACAATGTTTCTAAAACTAATGTTATGGAAAATTCCAATAAGTCTAATGACAGGAAGAGAAAGCACAATGGTGAAGACTCTAAGAGTGGTAACTCGAAGAGATTCAATGGCAAGTGCTACAACTGTGATAAGCCTGGACATCGTGCAAAGGACTGCCGTATGCGAAAGGCACCAGATTCTTCGAAGAAGAAGCATCCTAATGCACATTTGGCCGAAGAAGAAAATCTCTGTGCAAATTTAGATGTAAACTGTACATCTGTTGTCTCAGAGGTAAACCTAGTTGGTGGCAATTCTAAGGAATGGTGGGTGGATACTGGGGCCACTCGCCACATCTGCACTAACAAGTGGATGTTCTCCACATATGAATATGTGGAAGGAGAACTACTCTATATGGGTAACTCTGCAACCTTTAAGGTTGAAGGACGAGAAAACATTGTACTAAAGATGACTTCGGGAAAAGAACTTACTCTTACTAATGTACTTCATGTACCAGATGTCCGCAAGAATCTGGTTTCAGGGTCAGTCTTGAGTAAGAAAGGGTTTAGGCTTGTATTTGAGTCTGATAAGTTTGTACTCACAAAGAATGGTGTATATGTAGGCAAGGGGTATATGTCATAATAATATTCAGTCTTAAAACTGAAATTTTTGTTTTAAATTAAAATACTGTCATCAATATTGTTGGATTCTATGAAGGTTAAATGCTCTGGTTGCAGATTGTTGTTTACTTTGTTTTTATAATGCTTTAGACTATTATGGGCAGGTTTGTTTAGTTAACAGAATATCTTATACAAAATTGCTACTGTAATCATTCACAAGATTGTTACAGGTTTAAGTGTTATATATTTCTATTAGAAATAAAGTTGGAGAATGAGAATTACGAAATTATTCAGTCTATATCTTTCTGCTAATTGAATTAAAAAAAAAATACTATTATTACTGTTTACAGAAAACAGTAAACTATTAAACTGTTTTTTCTTTTAACTAGTTTACTAACTTAAATAGAATAAAGAAGATACTGGTTTATAAAAAAAAAAACCTGTTTCAGATACTTGAAGGAAGACAGGAAGATGACAGGAAGATGAGAGGATGATGATCGAGGCTAGTGTTGAACACTATCTCCTTAAAACCGATTCGCCCTCCACCGTTTGCTTCTGGATTAAAAATTTGTATTTTTGAAACTTTGGACCCAGACCCTATTTATAGGTTTTCAACAGTCGCAACGGTTGGGACCGTTTAACGGCAACCGTTTGTGCGCCTCTAAGTGCGCCTCTAAAGCGCCCAATGCGCCCTAAACGCCCATTCGCACGCGGTGCATAGCACCACCCGTAGTGCTCAAGGTTTTCCTCTTCTTACATAAGCAAAGTAAAGGAACAAGCTACCATATTTAAACCCACATCCTTACAATTCTCTATCCAATGTGGGATTATCTTTTCATCTTCCCTTTTGTGCCTTTATTATGTACTCAACTTTTGAAGCTAATTTCCATTTACTTAATTTATTTAATTTGAACTAGTGAATTGGCTCAATTTAATGTTCAAATTGGTGAATGAATTCAACAGAGTATACCGAGGATGCTAATATCCAGAGCATTCGGAATATATATATGCTAGGAGAGTAAAGTCTAATTTTGCAGGCTTTTTCTGAATCTATCACCATCATATCTGAAGAAAGCCATACATCATTTCCATTCGGAACCGACATTTAAAACTTGGTAAAAGTGCGAACTGCATAGATTTACTGATTCAGAATTGGTCATTCATTTATCGTCAGTAATTTCTCAGGTTTCGTGTCTAGATTTTATTGCTTGGCAGGTAGAACATAATGGTATAACTTCGTTAGGATATCCATTCATTTCTTCTCTCTCTTTTTCCTCTCTATAGGTGTGTTTACAAAATCTCAAGGGGGATTTGGTTTGGCTGTTTGAATAAGTTTTTTTTTTTTTAATTTATTGTTTAGGAACTTTTATTTCTGTAGATCCCCAACATTATCGGCTTAGGATATTTCTGATTTGTTTTAACTTCTAGAACCTCACAAAGTGCTCATCGCTAAAATGCCACATATTTATACATGCATGTGAAATTTCAAACAAACTTTTGAGCAACGATACACCCAAAGTTACTTTCAGAAACTGGCACCCTACATTTACTATGAGAGAAAAAGGACCATTAAGGCGGTTCAGCTAGAACTGAGCCATCTGCTGAATGTTGATTGGGTAGCAGTCAGAAGGCGATCCAGTGAATGCTCTACGAGCTAGGATCAAGTTCACTGCCTGTGTTGGGTGGAATGCATCCCAGAAAACATGTTGGTCACGGTCACTGCATGGAATAGCAAATGGAAGGCACGCTATTTGTCCTTGGTTCATCCCCAGCCCACAACACCCACGATCAACGACGGTGAAACCATAAGAACTTGGGTTGTTTAGGATGTCGCCTAGTGCACTATTGGTGTTTCCATAGGTGAACATGGCCCCAGTGTGGTTAGCATTCAGCTGCTGGACTAGGGTTCTCAGGCCGACATTGAAGGAGCCGAGCATCTGATTCACCTGGTCCACACAACGGCCAGGTGGAGCCAGGCCGCTGGCTCGCTGGTTAGGGATGCAGCCTAGAGGGGCGAGCCCTGTCAGGAAGAACTTGCGCAGTCCCATGCTGTATAGTGCCTGAAACAATAGGAAAATTTAGAATAAGGTACAGGTGAACACCTGAAGACTGAATTATACAATGTGTTGGTTTTTGGTTTATTTTATACCAATAATTGCCTGGTGTAGTGGTTTAGGAGGAGGTTGGCAAACTGCTCAGGGGTGTAGTTGTAGGCTGTGGGGTACAGAGATGGCAGCAAGTAGTTGTTGATGTAGTCGTTGCTGCCAATGACAATCATGACGATAGACCTGGCAAGGTATTGGCTCAGGCTCGTCGCTGGCATCAGAGATCTCAGTTGGTTCAGGTTGCTCTGAAAGTTGAGGACTTGCTGGCTTAGAGGGTACCTGTCTCCCTAACATTAGAAGTAGATTTTCAGACTTACACAGCAGAGGTTAAGAGTAAATATTAGAAGTGGTAGAGTTAGTACGAGGAATTGGCCTGATTGTTCAAGGATGCCTCCAGCTGCTGAAGCATAGTTGCATCCACCAAGCAATGCTGTTCCATTGGAATAAGGACTTGTATAAGGTGGAACGTATGGAAGTCCCAACAGGTCACCTGATAGAGTACAGAAACCATATATATGTCGAGTTATTGATTAGCATTATTATAAGTGACAAGTAAACTAAGCTAGGAGATAAACTAGAAACTTACACAGCGCATCTACGAAAGTTTTCCCGTTGCAGAATCTCCCAGTTGGTCCTTGAAAGAAATCGATCCCATAGGGATAATAGTTAGCCTTCGCCATTGAGCTCAGGTAGTTATTGTTGCCATTGTCGACCAAAGAGTCACCAAACACAAATATGGCTGGGACTTGGGGTGCACTGAGCACTCCAATTGAGCAATGTAGGAGGAGCAATACTACGAGGAAACTGCTCATTTTTCTCTATATTGGAAAGTTACGGGGGACTGCGGTGACAAGTTGAGGATATATATGTATATATATATTGACTGTTGGAGACTAATGATTAATTGTTTCTTAAGAAACGGCTAGCATCTGAAGAACGCATACATTTCTCGTATTTTGGTTCGCTTTTCTACCTTTTTTTGCTCCTGGTTTTGTGGTTTGTTAGAAGATTCTTTGCTTTACAATTAGTGACTTTTTGTCTTTGATGCAGTGCTGATTGCATGTTGCAGTCTGTAGATAATGAGAAGATGACGAAACGTATGAAGCTTTGCCTTGAGAGGTCTGGCTCTACTGTCTACATTTCTAATCTTTCATTTAGCAAGAACCAATTGACTCACTTTCAAACAGAATTGCTTGATGGATTGCACTGAATACTTTGATGACGGACATCTAGTATGCATCGGATAAGTACCTGATACTTGAATAACAAGATGCTAGATAGATACGTGCTGGATAGTCCTTTCACTTATGCAGAAATTTTTCATGGCACCTTAGACTTATCGAATTAGAGATGCATCCAAGAATAGTAACTTATACAAAATTTTCGTAGAGAAGAATTTGCTGTTTTATTTGATTTGCAGACATTATATTTTCATATGATGCCATTAATATCCACAGTATGGACTACAATTAAATCAAGTTGTATAATTTGCAGAACGTTCAAGATGATGTTGTGATTCCTTAAGGTTCATATGGAAATTGTATTTGCATGTAGATGTATTCTAAGTTTTTAGGACTTTCCGATTTGCATTTGGCATTGTAGATGAGCATTGAATTCATTATTTGCTTGTTTCTTGGTTTGTAGTTTTAATTTGAAAATAAACTTGATATAACGAAGGCCTTCGGAGTCGGAATATTTACATATTTTTTTCAAGGACTTACTGTTACAAAGTCATACTACCTGTGCCAAAAGAAGCATCATGATGATTTATATGTTAAGGCCAAGCTAGATTCCTTCTTAAAGAAGTGGATGTACAAATCAAACTCAAGTAACGTTGAAAGAATGAGCATTAATTCTTAGTGATAGCTCTTCTTGAAAGCAATCTTGATGTGAATTAGGATCAAAAGATGGGGACATGCTTCTTGGATTTTTTTTTTTTTTTTTTTTTTTGTTTTTTCCGTCGTCTACAGAACTTCTATAGGAAACTGCTAATTGTTCCTGTCAAACACCGCGGCTCCTAGCAATGCTAAGGGACAAATGCTGGTGATGCAGGTGAGTTGCTTGGATAGTCGGTAAATGAAAAATGATGCTATCTAGTATATTCCTGCTATAACAATTTTTTGAATACAGTATGCTCAACATCTTCACCTATTCCTGAGTCTCAGATATCTAATCGAAAAGTTAGAAGCTCCACCATTGTTGTCACCATCAAACTCTTCCTGATTACTCTTCTTTGCTAGTTACTTTCATATCTGAGCACTCGAATCTTATTATTGCCTTAACAAATGCCATTCTATGGGATGAATTGAAACTGATTACATTGACAAGGCTGAACCAAGACTTATTACATGAACAAGGCGACTAACTTTTTTTCTTGAGGAGATGTGATGGAGAGGGTGATAGACTCTTCTCTTGACACGGGTGATTAAAGAGGTGGTGATTACATGTATCGTCTGTCCAAAGTCAGAGTTGCCAGAAAACTTTGGCGAGACTTTTGAAATTGTCGGTATATGTGCTGAAACATCGTGCTTGTTACATTCATTTTCTTCTTTTAGAATTAGCACCAATTTTTGTTGCTCAGATAGCAACCGTTCAATCTTCAGAGCCCACAATTTCTTTAGCAGTGTTTGCTTTCAAGTCAAGGTAGAACTTTTTTCCGTAGTCCTAGTCCATTCTTGTTTCTTGGAGAAACCCTAAGATGTAGTAGATTCGATTGCACTAGCATAAGGTGGACGTCCATCTTGGTATTTGAGGTGCGTGAGTGGCGGGAAAGAACCAAAAGCACGCAAGTGAACGAAAAGGGAAACACACTTCAACTACTTTCACTTTATACCTTGACAAGCTCAATTTCGAATAGTTCTGCATAGCATAATATGTATAATACATATTGCGTACAATTCTTAAATACACCAATGATTCATCTTTTCTCCTCCTCCGACTCCACAGGAAAGAAGTGCTAGCTTGCTTGGGTGTGGCCTCCCCAAGACCCTTGCCCCAGGGGTGTGCCCATGAACACAAAGTGCTCGAGTTCTTGAGTGCATCACCACCCACATCATTTTTTCTGATTCATGTGGCTACCCCTTGCACCTTTTTTCACTAGTTGTACCCTAACAGGTGCACCCCTATTGTCTCGTCAACTATTAGTTTATGGGTTTAGTTCTTTCATAATCCATCCAATGAGAATAAACTACTAAGTTGGCAGGAGCATTAAGGGAGAGGTCTCTCCTCCTATACTGAAAGCTTGTGTGGGCCTTTCTCATATTTGTTGCAGAAAAATCTTCAGCAACTTGATGAGTGCATGTCTAGAGATTTTTTTTTTTTTTTTTTTAATGGCATGTCTAGAGTTGAGCCAACAAGAAAGGGCCAAGGATCTTGTATGGTTTTGTTTTTGTTGCTGTAGGCTTCTAATGGCATTTCAAAGATACTAATGTCAATGGGGCCATTACAAGCTCTTCTTTTTGCAAGGCAAATTAGAACTGCAATAATATTGTGGAAAAAGAGAGAGAGAGAGAGAGAGAGAGAGAGAGAGAGGATAAATACACTATTATATCAATAATTTATCCATGATATAGTATTAATGACCTATTTGTTATTGACTATCTATCTCATTCTTAATTTAAATTCATTCTCATGTATGATATGCTGCTGATTGTTCTATCCTTTATGAGATCCAAAGCCAATATAT
This sequence comes from Dracaena cambodiana, assembly GCA_036321105.1. Lineage (NCBI taxonomy): Eukaryota > Viridiplantae > Streptophyta > Magnoliopsida > Asparagales > Asparagaceae > Dracaena > Dracaena cambodiana. The sequence continues at coordinate 30,018,605 of JAYEPQ010000019.1, forward strand.
ATATATATATAATAGGGTACACCTTTTCAATAGAACTTTAATCTATACCAAAATGTACTGTTGATAGAAGAATATATTCATTCATGGCGACATGGATTTAGATACAATATCCATTGCTATGAACTTGATCTTGAACATATATTAGTGAAGTGGAGAACTCATTATATTACTTGAGTTAGTACTACTGATATTGTATGATCTTTTCTTTTTTGTCCTTTTTTTAGGTTCCTTTTTTTTTTCCTTTTTTTTTTTTCTTTTTGGTTGAGAAGATGCAAGAAAATCGTTTATGATGGTTTGTTCATGTACGTAGGCCTACAAGTGCACCAGTTCGAAGATGGGAGTTTATCATTGTAAGACAAGTTAAAAGAACGAAGGGAAAACCGAAAAAAATATGGATGGAGGTGATACGCAAAGATATGGAGTCTAGAGGTTTAAATAATGAGATATTACTTGATAGAAATGAATGGAGAAAGAATATCAAAGTGATTGATCCAGCGTAATTTTTTGATTTTTTTTTTTTGGTTCATATAGCCTACCCCAAATACTTGGGATAAAAAGCTTAATTGTTGTTGTTGTTGAGAATTGTTTTATCATTATCCTGCTGACCACTTCTACATTATGATACAATAAATACAAGATAGATTCAATCTATGTGACGAGACTCCAATACTAGATAGATTAAATCTATATAACATGTTTTGTATTGTGTTAGGCTCAAGTCTAGCTAACGTTTTTCTTTTTCTTTTTTCCTTTTTTTTTTAAGGATAAACGGTGGGTATTATCCCTGTGTTTCATTAAAGGATCTTAATGAAACATTTAGAACTCAAGTCCCATCCTTTGAGAAAAACAACAAATGGTGGTAATTTGCTCTCACTGTCCACTCTCTCCTCATGTTTTGGCTTTGGGGGTGGTAACTTACCACCATTGCTCTCTTCCTCACTATCATCTTTCCAAGTCAACACTAGGGCTCTCAAACTTTTGGTTGGTGATATTACATTGGGTTTAGAAAGTCATGCATGAAGCACAATCAACCCCAGCCACCTCACAAGACAATGCAATAAGCCGACCAATAACACTTTTACTTTGCTTTGGTTGGAGGGCATTGGGACTTAGTAGGAGTAGTAGTAGACATTACAAGTTCTTTCTTTTTGACCTCATCCAAAAAGAAGTTCATCATGCCTTCTCATTTTTCTTTGTTTTTGTGTAGTTCCCCAATTCCTTCCATTACTTGAGTTTGTGGTAGGGCATCATATATACATATCTTCATAGTGGCTGGTCCCACTGTCTCGATGGCCATCCATGGGGCATGATTCTAGGCATTGGTCATGAGCGGTATCCACATATCAGGATGAGATCCTAGAAGGTAGCATTGTATTGGTGAAGGAACAGCGAAGGGATGTCTTTTTACCTTTTTGTAGACATGATATAGATGTGAGAGTATTGCTTCTTATACAATATATTGCTAAGTGGTAAGATGGTATTTGAACTTAATATGAGAAGTCACAAGTTCAAGACAAATTATCAGTATATTATATCAAGACGGATTTCTCGAGATTAAAGACTTAGTTATTATTGTATATCAAAACTGAATTTGCTTCTTGTTATTTTAGAATGCTTATCGTGTGTGTCAGATATAAGAGACGTGAGAGTATGAATGTTCCTCGGCATTTACTTTTGTTCTATTGCTTTTATGTTTTGGTTTGTATCCACTCTAGAAGTAGCACATACCATATTTTTTGAAAATTAGCAATATTAATGTAGAAAAAGAGGGATTATTACGAGTCCATAACCAGCGTGATCGTAGAATTGCAAAACTCTTACATCTTATAAGATTGTGTTAGAGTGATGGACTATATGGTTTGAATAAAATGGGCTATTTTATGTTAGTAATCTATCTTTCAACTTTGTGTGACCTTTCATGGGAAATTCTAAATGCGCACCACTTTCCGCTTAGTGAGCACCATAGGATAAGTACTAAATATTTTTGAGCTTGCTGTTTTTTTTTTGACCAAGAAGGGCTTGGCTCCTTTCTTAGTGAGCACAATCCCTCTTTAATCCATTCGCCTTGGGGGACCGGGGACCGGCAACGATGATTTCACGCCAATTGAGAATGGTTTCGTGCCAATTGGGATAGAATCCTGACGATTGTGGCGATGGAAAGCGGTTTCAATCGAGCGAATATGAAGAGATGAGTGGTGCAATTGGAGAAGAGGGGAGATGGGATGTGGTGCTCACTACGGTTAGAGAAGATAAGGGTAAACTAGGAAAATTGGTGATGCTTACTAAGAAAAAACCACTAAATTTATAAGTTATATGGTACTCGTTAAGAAGCTAGGGCTCACTAAGAGGAAAGTGGGGTACATTTAGAATTTTCCACCTTCACTGTAAGCAAGTGCATTGTGAAATGTCCAAATAGCTCTTCTTCCATATGTAGTTTGTGCTATATCTGTTGAACAAACTATTAAATGATATGAAAGTCATAAATCGTAATCATCTTTTCTTTTACATCATAGTGGTAAATCTTGCTATAATACAAGTACTTGAATTCTCATTAGGGTAAAAGATCCACCTAAGTGACTATCTATTGGATGCCGAGTTTCTATTATTATCAGATTTTCCTCATGATTTGTATCTGTGAGGTTGTGCACTGTTCTTGTCCGACATATTCGATGCTAAATTCACTTGATAAAAAGATCAATTAGTGTAGATCTGGTTCGATCCGAATAGACTCGAAAGGATCCATTTCATTCCTTTCTCCACTATATTCCATGCTTGACGTTTCTGTGTCACCAGAGCGGTTGGGATAAGAATTTCTCTCATGAGAGACCGACGTCCGATAAAAAAAATACGAGGGGCATTTATTTCTTTTGTTCATCATCATGCTGAGCGGAAAGATATCCGTTATAGAGGAAAGATTGATGTGTGGAAGTATTGCTTTGTCATGAATTGGCTCGTAAAAACCGTAAGAGGACTGAACCCACATATGTGACAAAACATAGGAATGACTTGTGGCTAGGGGTGAAAGGCCAACCCAGATCAGATATAACTAATTTTCCATATTCCATAAAATGTATTTCAGTAGAGCGTATGATGTCGGCAGCACGAGGTAGAGCCCTCAATGGGCTAGGGTTGCATCTTTTTCACCATGACTTGGTCAATTACCATCTTGTTTAATCAAGTGCAGACCTCTCTGTAAACACGATTAACGGATCGATTAGCTTCGTGCTTTGATTGTTGCTATCAAAAGGTGACTTTAGGAAACAAGCCCAACAAATTTTGTCAAACAATCCTTTTCCTTCAAATCTTTAGGAGCCTTTTTAGAGCTATTGATCTCCTGCCGACACCACTTCCAAGTACTTAAAAAAATTGCATTATGAAGTCTATTCAAGAGTATCTAAGTTGAAAAGGATGTAGCTCTATTTTGAGATCTTTGTCTCTAAAAGGGGAGGGCATGAGTGAGTCTGCATTAAACTTACAGAGACTAGCTAGGGGGAAGTGAGATCAACATATTCAAATTTAATGGATACGCTAATAATATATATGTGCAAGTTGCAACTGACCTCCAGTGATATGTAAAGTGCCATCATTTGATTATTGGATTTTTCTCCTCTCATTCTCTCTTTGTCCAACCAGTTAAGAGGTCAGGATCTACGAGGAATTGAATCTGCTTCAAATATATTTAAGAGAAAAAGAGAAGGTATTTATATTCATTCTACCTAATTTGAATATCATTCTACCTACCTTCATTCGTTCTATTCTTCTGTTTTTAATTTCTTCCATCAATCGTTAGACCTGCTTGTTGAGCACAAGTTGAAGCTAGCTGACCGTGACCGAAATGCCGTACTCTTTGACCGCAGATAAAGATAAGATAATCATCATCCTATGAAATCATGAGGAGCCTAATTTCTTGACTATTTAGTTGGAAATCTTATAAAATAGAAAAAAAAAAAAAATTGATATATAGTTGAAGTCATTTCAGAAGCAATGGATGAAGACTTGCAAATTTGGTACATCACATATTTGTGACCGTGTAGTGGTGTTGCAAGTATATTAGACCGTTCTACCAATCTCATTACAGGAAGTAAGTAATTAATTCGGAATCTAGTAAAAGTCGATGGGCTTCTACTGTCCGTTGGCAGGATGCTCAAGTTATATATATATATATATATATATATATATATATATATATAAAAGAGGAAAACGGAAAATTTATCGACGATAAAGAGGGTTACTTTACTAGCATTTAGGTGACCCAATAAAATAATTACACGTGGCGCCACTTAAATGGCAGTTAAGACAGTTCTTTTATTTATTACCTTGAGTAGCGCTAGCGCCACGTGTAATTATTTTATTAGATTATTTAAGCGCTAGTTAAAAAACTCACTACAACTTCACTGCTGGTGAATTTCTCATTTTCTTTTATATATATATATATATATATTTATATATATATAGAGAAATGGAAATAAGCTGACAGCTCACGCAAGTTATCTGAGCTGCAGTTATTGAAGAAAAATCATTGGATGATTATAGTTTTGCCGTTATTCACGTAACTTTTCCTGAGCTGGCAGCTCACCTACAATAATCCCATATATATATATATATATATATATATATATATATATATATATATATATATATATATAGTTACGATGATCAAGTTTTGAGTTTAGTTCTCCACATTTATAAATGGACACTATAGAGACCCATTTTGGTTTGGTTGGTAAGTTTCAAGTAGAGATGATAACGGATACGTTTATGAGTCAATTTTTAACTTGTTTTATATAAAATTTTAAATTAAAAAAATAAAATTGAATATTTTTAATTTAAAATTTTGTATTTAAGAAGCAATGGATGCGTCTATTACCATCCTTAGTTTCGCCTTCTTTTCTGGCCCATGGGCCCATTTGTCCAATTTGCAAAACCTCCATGTTGTTGAACTCAAAAAGGGAAATTATGGATGCACACCCCCAAATGTCTAAAGGTATAACCTACTAAAATTGAGTTTAGTTGCAAGTTTGTCATTCTCTTTTGGATGACCGTGCCCATTTCTTCAGTTTAGTTCTAAGGATTTAGGGTTGGAAGTAGGGTTAGGGTTAGCGATGGAGGAGAAGGATGGCCGGTTTACAAAGAAGAAAAGGGGTGGCTAAGGAGGGAGTTCGAAGGGGGCAGTGGAAAGGGGTTCGATCAGAGTGGGGTCTAGGGGAGAGGATATTTTTGTAAAAAATAGGTGTGTCCTTTAAATAATAATAATAATAAAACTTAGGCTTTGTAGATATTTGGGTGTGGCTTAATAATTTCACATTCAAAAGTTACTGCCGACGCAGCCTTCTGGGTTGGCTGCCTTATCCATATTAGATTTGGGCTGGGCCTCCTGGGACACTGTTTCCATCACTACTGGTGCCCACTTCTGACTTTTGTTCGTCAAATATCAACTATAACTTTTTTGACGCATATGGGCTGAGCACCTCGTGTATATATATATATATATATATATATATATATATATATATATATATATATATATAATGTGGGTCCTTTTGCGCCGAGTAGTGAGGGGAACCACTTTTTTTTTGGTCCACATTCAGAGAACACGAAAATTCAATATATGAGGGTACAGATCTTTTGTTTTTTTTTTTTTTTTTTTCTATATTTTTTTTCTTGAAGTCTAAGTTGGACGCAAAGACATCAGAAGCCATAAATTTTATTTTGTGGATCACTGATAAACTTTAAAAGAAAAAGTTTAAATTTATGATCATAACTTTGCAAAGTGATGCAATAATAACTAAGCCTTTCATCCCAAGTATTTGGGTTAGACTACATGAACTAAAAAAAAATTACGCTAGTTCAATCACTTTGATAGTTCTTCTCTATTCATTTCTATCAATTAATATCTTCTCATTTAAATATCTAGAATCCATATCTTTTCATATCACTTCTATCCATATTTTATTCGATCTTTCCTTCGTTCTTTTAACTTGTCCTACATTGATAAACTCCTCTCGTCGAACTAGTGTATTTATAGGCCTACGTTACACATGACAAAACCATCGTATTCGGTTTTCTCACATCTTCTCATCGATGGAAATTACACATATCTTAGCACGAATATTTTCATTTCTTACTTTATCTCTCGTAGTATTGCTGCATGTCCAGAGAAGCATGCGCAACTCTGCTACACTTCTGTGAATGACATTTCTTTATAACCTAACATTCCATGTCATATAACAAAACTGGCCTAATAGCAGTCCTATAAAAATTTTCCTTCAGTCTTAACGGAATGTTACGGTCGCATAAAACTCCCGTTGCCCTCCTCCATATCAACCAGCCAGCTTGTATCTTATAGTGAACATCATTATCGATCTCTCCATCATTCTAAATAATAAAACCCAAATACCTAAACTGCCTGCTCATTTGTATCTCTTATCAATCCAGTTTTACAGTATTATAGTTTATGGTCTGTCGTTTACTAAATTTACACTCCATATATTCTGTTTTAAACCTACTTAATTTAAAACCTATAGATTCTAATGTAAACCTCCATAACTCTAGTTTGGCATTTACCTCTGCTCTTATCTCATCAACTAAAACAATATCATCAGCAAATAGCATACACCAATATATTTCATCCTGAATAGCTCTAGTAAGCTCATTCATCACTATAACAAATAAGAACGGGCTCAACACAGATTCTTGATGCAATCCAATTGTAATAGAAAAATCACTTGTTAAACCACCACATGTTCTGATATTGGTCACTGCTCCATCATACATGTCCTTAATTATGTCGATATATTTGATGGGAACTATTTTCTTCATCAATGTCCACTAAAATATCTCTCATGGTACCTTATTATAGGCTTTTTTTAAATCAATAAATACCATATGCAAATCTCTATTTCTCTCTCGAAATCGCTTTATAAGTTGATAAAGTAAATGAATAGTTTCTGTCGTCGATCGCCTCGGTATAAATCTAAACTGGTTGTCCGATATTTTAACAGTTTGTCGCAATTTATATTCAATTACCCTTTTCCAAAGCTTCATAGTGTGACACATGAGTTTTATTTTTCGATAGTTAGAACAACTCTGAATATCACCTTTATTTTTATACAGAGATACTAGGGTACTCTTCCTCCATTCATTTGGTATTTTTTTAGTTTGTCAAATCTTGTTAAAAATATCTGTCAGCCACCTCACACCAATCCCTCCTAAGTATCTCCATATTTCTATAGGAATCTCATTTGGACCAACAGTTTTTCTTGATTTTATCATCTTCAAAACCTCTTTTACTTCAAACTCTTTAATTCTGCGCATAAAACTACAATTCATATCGTCATATTGAATAGTAAGATCTTCCAAATCTTGAGTAAAACTACCATTATATAATCTATCAAAATAATCTGTCCGTCTTTCTTTAATCTCTTCGTCTCGAACTAGAACCGTCTGATCCTTATCTTTAATATACTTTACAGTGTATAAGTCTCTAGACTTTCTCTCTTTTATTTGAGCAATTATATATATATATATATATATATATATATATATATATATATATATATCATTTTCTGCCTCTTTATTATCCAACTTCTCGTACACTTGTTTATATAATTTAGTTTTTGCATCCCGAGCAGTTTTCTTAGCCTCCTTCTTCGCTAGTTTATACTTCTCAAAACTTATTCTATCATTATTATTATTATTCTTCAAATCTCTATAAAAGTCTCGTTTGATCTTAATAGCATTTTTTTCCTCTTCATTCCACTATGATGTATCCTTACATGATGAAGCACCGTCTCTTGACTCATCAAATATATCTTTAGATATCCTTTTAATGTAGCTAGCCATTTTGCTTCATGCTATATTTGAATGATCATGGTCTCTCTAATTTGTTTCTTATACTACTCTATCTATAACTTTGCAAAGTGATATTATTTAAATTTAGAATTTTAAGATATTGTACAACAGCAACAACTAAGCATTTTATCCAAGTACTTGGGGTTGGGATAGGCTACATAAATCAAAAGAAAACCGCACTAGATCGATCATGTTGATAATTATTCTCTATTCATTTCTATCGAGTAATATATCATCATTTAAAGCTCTAGAATTCATATTTTTTTCGTATCATCTCCATTTATATGTTCTTCATTATTCTCTTTACTCTTTTAATTTGTCCTTCAGTTTACACATGATCAAATCATTGCAAGTGATTTTCACCGTGTGTTTTGATAAATGCTTAATTGATCTCTGCATTAATCGAACTTGGAACATTCAGTGAGAGGTGATATTCCCAGTTAATTATCCGAGCATTTTGATATATTACATTTAGGTTATGGAATGGAGCACGAATATAATATTTTAGTTACAGAATTGGAACGTGAGAGGATTATCCCTATCGTTTATGCTAAAAGACCAAAAAAAAAAAAAAAAAAAAAAAAGTTAGCTAGATATGTGTACCCCATTTGAGATTTTGAACATGTCAATAATGAGTTGTAAAAAAATTTTAATGGTGATTTTAAGGCAAAAAGGCAAGAGAAGTGGTAAAATGCAAGGGAGCACTAGAAGTGGATAGGAAACACACAGAATTTAAATGAAGAGGGAACAAAGGGAAGTGGTAAATTTTAACTACAATAGTAGTGGGAAGAGTAGTGGCAAGTGGTGTAATGGTTGTAGTAAGAAAGAGCACTATCAACTATCAAGGGCACTCACTTATAAACTTTCATTTTTCTCCCTTTTTTTCTAATTACAATATATATATATATATATATATATATATATATATATATATATATATATATATAAAGAAGGCATTAACTAGTAGCTAATGAGCTATTAGCATGTACCAAGCTATATTTTACTTTTGATGATGAGGATGAAATCATATGATACATGCTTGAATTAGTATCTTGGGTGGCAAATGCACTTTGTAATTGTACCACCGATAATTTTTAATTCTTTCTTACTTTGGAAGGTTCTGAGCAATGTTGAAAATAACACGTTATGAAACCCGTTATATTGCATTACGTAACCTAACGGAACCCTAACGCTACGTAACAACTGAAAATAACTCAATGCACCGTAACAGTATGTTTTTTTATGTTATTTTATGTTATATTACGTAACATTATGTTAAGTTACGTTATATTACGTTATTTACAATTATTTTTTTTAGTAATTTCTATATTGTTATTGATTATTATTTTTTTTATTAGCGAATTGTTGTAATTTTCTTGATTAGTTATTGGCTTGTTTGATTGCTTGTGGAATTGCTAACTTGTTAATTTGCGATTATTTCCTTATTCACTTGTTATAATTCCTCTCCGGTTGTTGAAATATCTTACTCGTTGATTTTATTGAATTTTTAACTGAACTGAAATCAACAATTATAAATAAGATAAATTGAACATTACAAAATATAAATTACAAAAAATGCTAATAACTGGAATTGAAATCTTGTTTAAATGATGACTGGGATTACGGTTGGAGACTTAATATAATTTATGAAGATAAATGTGAAAATTATTGTAAAACTTAATATAAAATTAGAATAGATTATATATTATAAAATGGTTTTATATTCTTTTTTTTTATATTTTAAATTTATAAAAATTATTTTATATAGTTTTATATTTATTTTTAATTAAATAAATAGAAAATTGCATAATTTACGTTATGCGTTACGCTATATGCGACATAACCTAACAAAGACAGAACACTACATTATCGTTATCGCTATTTTAAACATTGGTTATAAGTTTGACTCGTGACTACTAGAATTATATTATAAATAAGGGTTAATTACACTTAGACCTCCTGTAGTATGGAGGGTGTATAACTTATTAATTCTAAAGTTTAAAACTCTCAGTTAGATTCCCTGGTCCAAAGGGTCTGAGTGTAATTAAAACACGGTGATTTAGATAATTCATGGGGTCTAAATGAGAATTTTAAATTTTAGAAATGATAAGTTATACATCTTCATACTACATGGAGTTTAAATGTAATTAACTTATTAAATAATATTAAGATAACTAGATTTGGATGTATGTGTATAACCAGAAAAAAAAAAAAAGTTATTACGTAGAGCGAAGTGAGGGACAGTTATGAGTTGTTATGATAATTTTTTTTTTTTTTTTTTTTTTTTGCGTGTAGAAAATTCTTAATTTGGATTAATAAAATGAATGATTCACGTGATTCTCTATCTTATCGGGAAAGGGCGTAAAAATAGGGTTAAGATCCTGATTCTCATCCTCACTTTATTCTCGCTTTTGCTTAGCATCGATGGAGAATGTAATGCAACAATATCTATTAGGTTATCTGTAATATCAACAATTTAAATAGTTAATAATTAAATTCGTATTTTTCTCTCATAAATACTAGTTACAATTGATTTATGGATGACAATCACTATAAACTATATTAATTTTGTCTCGTATCTAACATGAGACTACTCGAATTAGGAATATTACATTAATTTTTGTGCACTGGCTGTGTCGACTAGGAGTGAGCATCGGTCGGTTCGGTTCGGTTTTTTTAAAAAAAAATCCAATCGAAAACCGAACCGAAGTTATAAAACCAAAACCGAACTGACCGAAAAAAAGTGAAAACCGAAAACCGAACCGAATTTTCAGTTCGGTTCGGTTCGGTTTTCGATTTTTAGGGTTTGAAACTAATTATGTGATAAACGCATGTTTTTTATAGGAAAAATAATAATTTTCTTTCTATTTTTTTTTCTTTTTCTACTTATTTAAAATAACAATCACATGTTTTTCATTAAAAATTTAAAAGAAAAACACATTGAAAATAAATCAAAGAAAAAAAATAAGGTATAATTCCAAAAGTTCAGTTTTTTCGGTCGGTTTCAGTTAGAGCTAAAGCCACCAAAACCCGATCCGAAACCCGTAAATAATTTCGGTTTTTAAACCGAACCAAATCGAAAACCGAATAAACCGAACCGATCGGTTCGGTTCGGTTTTGCAGTTCGGTTCGGTTTTTTCGGTTTCATGCTGCCGACGAATGCTTTCAATGGACCTTTAATAAAAAATAAAACGTTTTGTAGAAAGGTTGTTTTCATGGTCTTGGAAGTTTAATTATGTGCTAATCACGTGGATAATACCTTAATTAGTGGAAGTCGACCAACTTAAAACAAAGCGTAAATCACGCGTAAAGCTTGAAAGAGTTTTGTATATTGTGTAGCGGAGAGAACAACTTTTTTAATTTCCATTCGAACACGGAGAGGGAAGTATGAGAGAGAGAGAGAGAGAGCTTTTAGAAAATTATGAACTTCAGTTTCTAATCCTCTAAAGACTAGTGGTTACGTGCCAAGCATGTGTTGGTGTTTTTCCTTTTTCTTTCTCTTTCCCTTTCTCTGCTTTGTTTAATCTCTTGTTAGGATTCATTTTTTAAATCCATCTATTTCTTGAGCCAAAAATTAAGAAGAATAGTTTCATTTTATTAAAACTTCTTTATTTTTCTGGAATTATTCCGCATAAATCAATTTTTTAGACTGATCATGCAATTCTCTTTCTCAAACTTCCCTCTCTGGATCAAACAATGAATACTTGGTATAGGACCGTTATCGGTGTTTGTGGAACGATGCAATTGATACTCAATGTATTGATGAATAAAACGAACGTTACTCCAATGTGGAACTAAATCTCGATATCTCTTTTGCCTTTACCTAGCTAACCCAGTTGCGACAATACCGTGATCTTCTATTTTTATTCTATCTTCTTTTACGATGTGTATGTATAGAATGCACCATGTAGACATATACACATGTCTACACAAGTATATATACAATACAATATTACCTTTGTTTGAAGTTCAACTTTCTGCCTCCCACATCACTTGCATCCTAAACTTGTCCAACATTTTTCTCCTTTATATGCATATAATTCCTTCCCTTTGGTGTGTGTGTGTGTATGATTGGTTTACTTAATATGTATTCAGTAAGGTTTGTATAGAAGTGGGGAGACCAGACCAACTCTCCATCCCCATCTCCACTCTGCTCAGACAACACCACACCACAGCAATCTCTGACCCTCCAACAGTGACCTGCACTCTCTCTCTTTGTGTCTCTCTCTCATCATTCCTTTCCTCACTCAATGAGAAATGAAATGGTAGCCCACACCAACCCCCAAAACTCTCTCTCTCTCTCTCTCTCTCTCTCTCTCTCTCTCTCTCCCCCCCTCTCCCAAATGTTTATAAATAGCTCCAACAACTTGCCAGCCCTTATTCACACCCACCAAGGAGAGCTAGCTAGCATTCCAAGAGAATCTCTCCTCCAAATGGATGCTCTTCAGGGCAGACACAATAATCCAAAAGACGAAGTCTCTGTTGATTGGAGAGGCAGAGCCTGCAAGCCCACCAAGCATGGTGGCATGAGAGCTGCTGTCTTTGTTCTAGGTAACCTTCCCTCTACTCATCTATTCTTCTTATATAACTGCCAGCATAACACAACAAGTCAGATAATGAAGATCATGTATTATTGAGTTTTTTTTTTTTTTTCGATTTACAATATTTTGTGCAGGCATCCAAGCATTTGAAATCATGGCAATTGCTGCAGTGGGGAACAATCTCATCACATATGTGTTCAATGAGATGCACTTTTCTCTGTCCATGGCAGCAAACATTGTCACCAATTTTGTGGGGACTGTCTTCCTCTTATCTCTCATTGGTGGCTTCCTCTCTGATTCTTATCTCGGCAGTTTTTGGACCATGCTCATCTTTGGCTTTGTTGAGCTCTCAGTAAGTGTAACTACTAATTCTAACTATAATTTTTTTTTTAATTTTTTTTAACTTTTTCTTTTTCATTTACATATCAGATTCATCAAGAATTTGAAAAAACAGTATCTTCATCCACAAAACTAATCTTTTGAGGCTTAAACGGCGAGCGAATGCCCTCTGCTTGTGTTACCGAGGGGCAATATAAAAAATAAGGTTCCAAACAAATGGATCGGGGTTTCCCCGGCGAAGTATATCCACAAAACTAATTAGAAATATATAGGTTCATAGTCCCTAGCCTATCCCAATACTTGGGATAAAAGGCTTAGTTGTTGTTGTATAGGTTCATAGTCCCTGCACAAGGAAAGCAACATCCATAAAAATTGCAAACTTTTTGTATAATTCAAAAGAAGAAAGGGTAAATAATATTGTTGTTTGAATTCAACCCACTAGAGGACTAAAAGTGCATGGTTGAATAAAATAATGTAATTAAAAAGAAAAGAATGATACTGACATAATTTATTTTAATTTAATCCTCTTTATTTTTAGGGATTCATATTGCTCTCAGTGCAAGCACATCTCCCACAACTGAGGCCACCCAAATGCAACATGATGTCAGCTGAGGATCACTGCATTGAGGCCAAAGGATTCAAGTCCACAATATTCTTCATTGCTCTATACTTGGTGGCACTGGGCAGTGGATGCCTAAAGCCCAACATGATCTCCCATGGGGCTGATCAGTTCAGAAAGGATGACCCCAGGCAATCAAAGAAGCTCTCTACATACTTCAACTCTGCCTACTTCAGCTTCTGCGTCGGCGAGCTCGTCGCGCTCACGCTCCTCGTCTGGGTCCAGACACGGTCGGGGATGGACGTCGGGTTCGGCATGTCGGCCGCAGCCATGACAATGGGACTCATCAGCCTCATCTCTGGCATGGCCTTCTACAGAAACAAGCCCCCACAAGGGAGTATCCTTACTCCAATCGCCAGAGTAAGTTCTACATATGATTTCTGACTTGTTAGATTTTATTATTTTAGTCGCATGAGAATACAAGATGGGAGTTTCCAAAGGAGCACACCAATTTTCTTAGTGAGTCTATTTTTCTGTTATTTTTGTCCGAACTCAAAACCCGGACAAATGGTGTGCTCCTTAGGAAACTCCCCTACAAGATAGGTGCACTACCAAGTGGATAATTATAGCATTGTTTATTGATTTAAGTGCTTATCATGATAATGATTATTCTTTGATCAAGGCTTGAAAGTGATTGTGAATATTTTATATCGAGTCCTTTGTATAACTGTCGAGTAAAACTAGTTATTGCCGTTAGCTATTTATTTAAACACAAAAGTCTTTGTTGGCTTGTTGAAGTTTTTAACATTTTAAGTAAGTGGATAAGGACATAATTAAGGTTAATGCCCATAGTGATTGTAGATCCTTCATAGATCTCCATTAACAAACAAACTTTGTGTCATTTGGAGAAGTATTAATTAAGGTTATGTTTTGGTGGTTGCTTTTGATAAATTATTTTTTATGCTTAAATCTAGAATATTACTGATGACACAAAAACTTAATTCTATAGTATCAGATATATTCAGTATCAAAGGAGGTCACCTCAGTGCTTGCAGCTTGAAGTTATGTTATGGACCATAAGTAGTTTATGTTCTTTTGAGAAATATCAAAATCAAATAAACTTTTTTTTTTTTAATTTTTTTACAGGTTTTTGTGGCAGCAATTTCTAAGAGAAAACAAATTTGCCCATCTAATTCTGAACTCTATCGACGCGAAAACAGCGCAGCTGATCGAATTGCTAGCAATGGCGTTGATTCTTCTTCGAACTCGGGCAATCTTCTTCATACTGAAAAGTTCAGGTCAGATTATGATGCTGATTTTTTATCTTAAAAGGGAAAATAAAAATGATAATGATGATAAAAATCAAAATTATTAGCCCTTTCTTCATTTAGTATAGTGTTATAAATCAATGAAGTAATACAAATAATATTTTACAGACAAAATTAGTGATAAGTATATGACAACAACAACTAAGCCTTTTATCACAAGTATTTGGGGTTGACTATACATGAACCAAAAGAGAATCGCGCTGGATCGATCACGTTGATACTTCTTCTACATTCATTACTATTAAGTAATATCTCCTCATTTAATTCTTTAGAATCAATATCTTTTCTTATCACATTTATCCATATTTTCTTCGGTTTTCTCTTCGCTCTTTTAACTTGTCCTACGTTGATAAACTCCCTTTATCGAACTGATACATTCATAGGTCACAAAACTATTGTAAGTGATTTTTCTCTATGTTCTCTTCGATTGGGACTACATTTATCTTAACACGAATATTTTTATTTCTCATTTTATCTCTCCTAGTATTGTTATATATATAACGAATGAATCTTGTGCATCTATGTTACATGAATAAGTATTCCGAGCATAATTGAACTTCCAATAGAAAATCTGACCTTTACATGGGATTTGTGTCACCTAAACTATCTCGATATCAAAATAAACAACTTTCAAGTTTGTATTAATTTTGATTTTTCATATAAATATCATATAATTTATAACATATTTATGTGTTCAAATGGCGACGGTAATAACATCTAGTGATCAATGTTATGGTCCAGGTTCCTGGAGAAGGCCTGCATCAGGGTCGAGGACGGCTCGCAAACGGAGGAGAGCCCATGGAGGCTATGCACCGTGACTCAAGTCGAGCAAGTCAAGATCATACTCTCCGTCATCCCAATCTTCGCCTGCACCATCGTGTTCAACACAATCTTAGCCCAGCTGCAGACCTTCTCCGTCCAACAGGGCAGCTCCATGAACACCCGCCTCGCCGCCTCCTTCCACGTCCCGCCCGCCTCCCTCCAGGCCATCCCCTACCTCATACTCATCGCCGTCGTCCCACTCTACGAGGCATGCTTCGTCCCCCTAGCCCGAAAGCTCACCAGGGTCGAATCCGGCATAACCCCACTGCAGCGGATCGGCATCGGCCTCTTCACCGTCACCTTCTCGATGGTGTCAGCAGCACTGGTCGAGAGGAGACGGAGGGAAGAGGCCGTGGAGTCGGGCAGGCTGTTGTCCATCTTTTGGATTGCGCCGCAGTTCATGATATTTGGGGTGTCGGAGATGTTCACTGCAGTGGGGCTGATTGAGTTCTTCTACAAGCAGTCGCTGGCGGGCATGCAGTCGTTTCTCACTGCAATGACTTACTGTTCTTACTCGTTCGGGTTCTTCTTGAGCTCGCTGCTGGTGTCATTGGTGAACAAGATCACTGCAGGCTCATCAGGCAGGGGTTGGCTCAGCGACAACGATCTGAACAAGGACAGGCTGGATCTCTTCTACTGGGTCTTGGCAGGGCTAAGTGTGCTCAACTTCTTCAACTATCTCTTTTGGTCGAGATGGTACTCACACAATCCATCTCTATCGCCAAATCCACCGATGAATGAAGAAGCCAAGCTTACTGGTGGAGGTGGCATCCGAGCGCTAGTTTGATGACTTTTTTAGGTTTTTGTTAGTCTTGTACTTATTGACCTTTGTTATATTGAGGAAATTATTGAGAAGAATATATGAAGATACCTTAGTTAGTTAGTTCTAGAACTAGGTTTAAGATGTGTAGACTTATATGGCCTCACAACTATCCTTGATTTGATTCCAAGGGTGTTAGTAGACAAGGTCACAGGAGATCCTGTACTGTAATGCTACTATATTTTAAGGGAGTGTTCGGTGCATCCCATCCAATGCATTCTTCTCGATAGCTTTCATATTCTGGTAGACTGAACACCCACCCAATCTCGATACTACAAGACAAAGTCGTAGTCGTAGTCGTAGTCTTTATTCCTGACTTGAATGGTAAAGGGAGTTGGGTCTGATTCCATTAGCAAGCCTATCCACCATGTTTCTCTTGTACTTGCCTTTACCAAATTTTTCATGCACTTTCGTTGGTGAAAGTAAACCCTTTTTATTAATTTTAATCAGTCTGATAATCTTCGTATTCACATTCTATTAATATATAAATAATTCAACTAACATTCAAGTCCACCCAGTAGTCTGAAGTATGAATTACATTTGTCTGATGAGATGTAAAAAGAGAAAATAATGTTGTCATTCTTTTACTTTCTACAATTTCTTATGATGGTGAATTTTTTTAATAGAACTTATCAAACTTAAATTTATAATTCTTGAATTATGATTATGCTCTTCATTCTTTAGTGCAGTACAACTCGTTTTGAGTACTGGAAAATTTAAAAGTTATTTAGACTAATGTGTTGTTTAGAATTATGTGGAAGATTTTTGTAAGTAGTGTTAAACTCATAGGAACTTGTGATGAATTATTTCAATTCTGGAATGATCATTTAAGTCTTTAGATCCAAGTTTTAAGAATGAAATTCATTTTCTAACTACAAGAAATATATTTTGCTTATCTCCACTTCCTAATATGATTAGTTCGATCGGAGCAGTATCAGTCCCACAATGTATGAACAAGCAAAAAAAATCCCATAGACATGTCCCTCTTGAGGCTAAGAACCTGGTCCCTCTTGAGATGGTTGAGAATAACCCCATGAGTTGGTGATTTGATGGATACAATGGAGAAGGGGGGCTCCGAAGAGAAATGCTGATACTTGATTTGCCACCTTTCTCATGGACATGTCCTGTACGGGTTCTTGCGGAGGGGCCATGGGGTTCTCCCCATTTGAGTGAACAAGTCATGCGGCTTGCCATTACCATGTCCATTGTCATGTCTCTTACCAATATACAGTGCCTTTATGGGCACAGGATCTAGCAAGCATTGGACCTACATCTCTAATGATCATCAACAGGTGTTTTATCTTTTCATTGAACCTGAACCTGATAGTAGGCCACAATTGGCTGGGGAGTGCTCCATGGGTAGGGCATGGGTAGGGGTGGCAATGGAGCTCCATATCCGGATCCGGATCCGACTCAGATTCGAATTCTTAGGTTTGGAAGATATGGGATATAATTTTTAGGGTTAATTACAGGTAGACCCCTGTAGTATTAGGGATGTGTCACTTAACACCCCTGAAATTTGAAACTCTCAAAAAATCCTCTGGATTTAGTTATTTTCATTCTCTTTTTTTATTAAAGTGCACTCTTATCGCTTAAATTTCTATTCTACCATTATCTCTCCCTTTAATAAGTGTGCTGGTTAAAAGGAGGGATGATGGTAGAATAGGAATTTGAGGGACAAGAATGCACTTTAGTAAAAAAAGAGAGTGAAAATAACTAAGTCCAGAGGGTTTTTTGAGAGTTTCAAACAAGTCCAGGGGGTTTTTTGAGAGTTTCAAACTTCAGGGGTGTTAAGTGACACATTCCCAATACTACAGGGGGTCTAACTGTAATTAACCCTAATTTTTAAACTATATATTATATCTTAAAGGGTCTAAATATGAATTCTCAAAAATCTAAACATGATATTTTAATAAGTATTGAGATAAATTAGTTTGCTTAGTTCTCGATTCATTCATTATTGTTTTATTCTAAATAATTTATGTGATCGCAGCCGACCATGACGGATTTCACTAATTAAAAAAAAAAAAAAAAAAAAAAAAGAAAACCTTAGAAGAAAGAATACCTTAGAAGAAAGAAAAAAAACCTTAGGAATTTGTAGTTTTTTATTTGATTCTTGATCCCAACCAAAGTAGATTTGAAATCCTTATATTTACTTAAAAAAAAGTAACTTGATGGGAAATATCAAAAGGAATAAAAAAAAATTGTTACTTGCTTGGGCCTTATACACAAGAGTTTCGTCGGACTCCGACACGTTCGTTAGGCCTAATTCCGTTTCTATGCAGCTTATACCCGATAACCTTGGAGAAATTCTAAATGCTCACCACACTCGACTTAGTGATCACCATTTTCCCCTATGGCGTACATCACTTTACTATAGGATGCGGTGCTCACTAAGTAAAGTGTGCTGCGCATTTAGAATTTCCCATTACCTTGGAAGTAGAATGCGACTAAATAACAAGTATACTTAGGGCACACTTGATTACTAAATACAAGTACCCTACTTGATCGCACGGGCCCGCACAAAGCTTTTACCTTTGGACACACCTTGAGGTAAAAAGTCCCACGTACACGTTTTCTAGATAAATAACCAACAATGCTAAGGCCCAAAATATACTTATTATTCAGTAACCTCCATTATTTTTCTCTGTTCCTGTAAAAATATAAAAAGGGATCATGGTTCCCCAAGAAGATTCCCAGCGATGCAGTGTCTCACAAGGACCATATTAACATCATGGCAGCATCAAGTAACTTCAATCTATCATAGTGTAGATTGGATTAAAGATCAACAATCAAAAACCGTCGACAAGTAGCCAAAAGCACTATATATACAGACCCATACTTCTATACTCTGAATCAAATGCTAATATATGGACTGCATAAACGAGGGCGAGAAAATGAGCACATTTAGTGAACTTCCGCTCAATCGAACATTTGTTATTGCAAGCATCCTCTACTCTTGATCCTCGTTATCCATGTTTGCACCCTTGAGCTGCAAGTATTTCTCTCTCCTCTGGAAATCAGTCAATCCCTTACCGCTGTTGGTGACACCAACTTTGCCATTTGGATCGTCCGGAGACTTGAAGATGCTCTCCCGTTTGCGCCCTGAAAAAAAACCAACCTGCAAAAGCGTCGAGAAGCGAGTAGAATATCATTTTCAGTAACAACAAACTATTGGTATCTCAGAGTGCAGAGAGAGTGTACATATTTTAAACCCCAAGAATTTGATAACCTTTAGGAAGTTGCAGTTGTCACCTCAACTCATGGTAAAAAAAAAAAAAAAAAAAAAAAAAATAGCCCCTTGATGAAAAAAACTGAAGAGTGTAGTTGTTGGGACATAGCATAATGGATCAAACTGAGAAAGAAAACAAGTAATTAATTCAAATGAACCTTACCCCTCCTTGCAAACAAAGCTGAGTGTATCCCCAATTTATCATGAGTTATTCCAGAGAGAACCCGCACTATTAGATTCAGGTCAGAATCATAGAGAACCTACAACATACACCCCTGTGATCCAACCCCCTTTTTCCCCCACTATTCTTTATATTCACTTCTATGATTTTGACGATCCAACTTTGCTATGGCAAAACAAGATGTAACACAAATCCTGTAAGCTTCTAGTATCAACTTTTCGCTTTCAGACTAGAATAAAATCATGCTATATCACAAAAGACAAAAAAGACAAGGAAGTAACATACATGGCCTATGCCAATGCAAAAGTCGGCCAGGGGAGTCTGTGTGTGCACACGTGCACGTGAGTGTACGTGTGAAGACAGTACATGTACAAAGACAGGTTAAGGTTTGCAGTGGAATAGGAATAATCCTTTGTTTTACCAAGGATAACGCCTTTGGCTGTTAACTATTTAGCTAAGGTTATCCCATGTTGCACCCCTTAGATGGAGTTGATATCTCTGTTTGAGCTTCCAACCAATTGCGTTAACTTTTTTCCCCCCTAATTACTCTTTTTCAAAAAAGAAAACATGTGCACATACTATGTACCCTATATAGAAAAAGGGCAAGATTTGTATAAGATTATTTGGTTAATTACATAACTGCATAGGATCAATACCCATATTATATAAGAGGATAGATCTACATGAGGGATCCAGATTGACCTAATAAGATACCAGCTAAACTTATATTTTGACTCAAATATCCAGCTTTACAGCAAACATGCATATAGTATCACAAGGTCGTTATTGACCAGTAACCAATTATTTGTCAAAACTGGAGAGACAACATCCACATGATCTAGTACGAGCTTTGGTGCAGAATAAAATATGCTGGAGTTCTACCTTCTTAGTTTTCCCTTTTGTCGTCTGAAACTGTTGCCAAGCGTTTTGCCGCTTGTTTTGCACAACTTCAAGCTGCTCAAAACGAACTTTCGACTTGAAAGCATGTATCTTCTTACGTTTAGCAGCTTTCTGCAATGGTTAGCCAAAAGTATCAATTTAACGCATAGTTCTATGTCAACATCAAGAATAATAAAAACTATCTCAAGAAGGCTTAGGCTTAGCAGTTCTCATAGAGGGTGGAATAGACACAGAATTACTTTAGGCATTGTAAAGTTATGGAATAGACACAGAATTACTCTAGGCACTGTAAAGTTATGGCTTACATGTCCGGAAAGAAAAAAATATTTAAATAATATTATCGCTTGGAAGCATTCTCTCCCAAACTATTCTTTCTATAAAAAAACAAGAATAAATTTAACAGCCAAAACCAAAGGTGATTGGAACAAAACTTTGTTTATTATCATATAAAAGTTTTTTATAAATTCAGAGTACTTGATGCAAACAGGAAAGCTGGCAGTGACAGTTAACCATAAATACAGCAAATTAAAATTAATAAAGAGTAAAGAGAGTCAAGAAGATGAACTAAACATCTACTTGCAGTACCATTTAGTTTGATCCAACTAAGATGAAATACGCCTGATAGGGAGATTTGATATATGAATGCATCGCTATCCAGTTGCTGGATGACCTTATCAGTCTTAAATATGGCTTTCCACTATTTTTATGGTAGACTAATCAGATTTGGGTGCTTTAAGAAGAATATCAAAAATATACTTTGTCAACCTTCACATACAACATTCAGAATGCCTAATTAATATACAATTTTAATTATGCTTGCCTCAAAAATGAATGGTGGTCAACAGAGTGATATTATGATGAAACTAAGTGGTTTGAAGCATGACTCAAAGCATCCAACCACATTGATATTATATACATGTGTTTTACGACATTTAGAACATAAATAAGTTAATGGACAGTGGATCCAAAATAAATGGTCTATCATTATGTGATCATGTACCTTAAAGCGTCAAGATGATGCTTCACACCCAAATAAAACTGGTGGTATTTGAATTCATTTAATAGCAGTCATCAGTAGATGGTAAGTCTCAACAATATTTGATACATCACTCAATCAACTAAGCATGTGAGAGTGGTCAATGGCTACCATCCTCCCTTTGGCAATGAGTTTAAATAGATGCTGAAACTCTAC
Source organism: Dracaena cambodiana (assembly GCA_036321105.1). Lineage (NCBI taxonomy): Eukaryota > Viridiplantae > Streptophyta > Magnoliopsida > Asparagales > Asparagaceae > Dracaena > Dracaena cambodiana. The sequence continues at coordinate 30,040,370 of JAYEPQ010000019.1, forward strand.
CGGTTATTTTCCCTTGGTATAATTTTGTGACATGGCAGTTCTCAGGATATCCAATGTTCACTTATATATTCCAATAATTTCATAATATAAATGAGTATTTTTTTTGTCAGAGACTGTAGCCTAGACTTGAACCCTGGATTTTACATAACCCAATGGGTATGAAAATCATTCTTTCCCCTAGTATAATTTCATGACATGGCATTCTTCAGGATATCCAATTTACAGCTATACACCTCTAAGAATTTGACAAAGTCATGTGAAGTTTCTTATCAGCTCCAGCCTAGACTTGAATCCTGGACTTATGCACACTCCAACCCTATACCACCTGCTCTAAGACTCAAGGGAACATGAAAACTTTGAAGAGTGGCAAGACATGTCCAACGAGACTGCATGTCGGGTACAACTTATCTTTATCGAATGCACAAGATTCCATTTGGTAATTTGTCACATCACTATTACTTATTTTTAAATAAAGTAGAGGAAATTACCATAATGTGCTTGACATTGATAAACACTGTGCACAGTGGGAGACAGGAGGGAGTCATAACTACCCCAACATCAAAAAAAATGAGGGCTCTTTATTAGATAATTAGTCTTCTCTGGCTGCCCCCTAAAAATGAGGGGACTTACTCTTCCCATCCACATCTAGACAGGCCATTATGTGGTTTCCCACATAAACTTACCTTTATTTACACCCTCCCTGCAGTTCATAGGCACACCCTAAAGTCGATGGAAAAATAAATATTGCACCATCAACTACCATATAAATCTCAAAGACAAGACAATAAGTCGCTGAGATAACAACATCAGCTATATGCATATTACCATCTATGGATGAGCATGGCTGAGATAGTTTCTCATAAAAGATACAGCTTGATGAAATAACATATGATACTAAGCAAGGGTGGACAGTTAAGTAACCAGATTAAAAATATCGTTTAAGAGAGTGTTATAATTTACTTGTTAAAGTTATTAAAAAAAAATTACTCACCACATCTTCAGGGTCATTAGGATCAATACGAAGTTTTGCAGGTAAGCTTCGTGACTGCATGTCAGAAACAGCTGCTTGTGCAATCTTCCGTTTAATGGCTTGTCTGGTAGCTTCAGCTTCCCTTTCAGCTTCTAGCAAGGGATTAATTCCACCTTCTTGGACTGGTCTCACATTTGCAGGGTCCACCTGAAATGAATCAACTATAGATCACTGAAGAAGGAATATAAATGAAAAAATTAATAATGCAACATAACTGATTTCATATCCCAAAACTACATTCTATTAATCAGAAACAATATTAATCAGTAACAATAAACTTAATAATTTTGCTCGAACAGTATAACAGTGTCCCAGTATGCATGCCCAAATTTCTTCAAAAAAAGAGTATGCAAGTCAAAATATATTCTCCCTTTTTCTATTTTTCCGCTTTATTTCCAGTTCTACATAGTCGTATACGAAAAACAATAGTTGGAGGATATCAGGATAGACATACAAAGTATCACTTGGCATGATCATCCACGGAGCACATTAAGGGATATGCAAAATGACCAACTTAAACCATATTGATACATAAACATGTCAGGCGATATGCAAATACTAAAATTCATGTGATACAGGTTCTTCAGAAGGTTTAATCAGCAGCCTTACATGGGCTTTGAGTCAAAAAATTGTAAAAAAATCAGATGTTATAATTTTTAAATTGAAAGGGGAAAAAAATGTTGCATTAGTCTTAATCGCAATTAGCAAACTACTAAGAGACGTGTGTTATATATAGTAGAAGAGTACATGATATAACTTCACTCTTTCTCTTTCTTCTTATTAACTATATTAATTTTCAGGAAACTATCACTTCCGTCAACACCATCATTTCCTAAAGTACAAGATAGCGTACCCAAGTCAATAGTGCTATACAACCCTCTGCGTGAACTTGAAAGGTAATATGTCACAGTAAAGACATAATTATTTGAGTTAGCCGCCTTATTTATCAAAGCTGGGGTGACATGAGGTAGCTAGTGTCATGTAATCATCTATCAATAGGAAAGTAGCGTGATACACACCTGACCCAGACCAATAACCAAGGAACCATAACTAATACCAACATGTTCAGAATTAGGCTGCTTTTCCCACAGTTTAGGCATCTAACTCCAGATCTTCTCAACCATATATAGGTATAGTAGCAAGTTGTGCTTGAACAATGTCTGAAACATTTCTTTAAATGAGTCAGGCCTACCTAAACCTGCATTTAAGGGCCATTGTGCTTGGTAATGTCAATTTTTGACAACCCTACATGAACTATAATCACAAATAAGGTAATCTACAAACATAACATGCACATCATGGTATAGACAGTCTTTTTGACCAAACTGCTAATTTAAATATGAATAAGAAAAATCCCAGAAGGAAGAAATCAACGAAAAAGAACTAGATCTGTATGAACCATACCTCCTCCCTGTTTCCCCACCCATTAAAGCTGACATAGTATCCATTCGGAGTAATAGCCTCAATGGTCGCATCATACCTAAGTATTCAACTAATCAAACACAGAAACAGAAAAAAAAATATAAAACAATTACAAATTAGAACCAAGTTATAGATCATAAACAATTGCTTACCACTCTCCATCTTCACTCCAAACAGCCTGAACACTTGTGCCAACAGATAATCTGTCATGGCTACTCAATCCCTAGTAGCAAATCAGATAATAACTATCATGGAGAAACAACCAAAGGAACAAAATCTAGGTAAATTATTTCATATAAATAAAAGGACTAAAGCCTTATCAGTAGCACAAGAAAATGTGAAGCAAGAAAATCAACTACAAAGTTGTTCAACAAACAGCATGATTACTTCTCTGATGCGTTGAAAAACATCTGCTCCCTAATCTTCTTATGAAGGATTGTCCTCATTATCAATGTGAAAAACACTTGACATATTTAGATATCTATATTTCAACTCTGTTCATGCATGATTCAAGTTAATTTTATCATACTTAAAAATAACTTTGGGTCTCAGAAATTCTCTGTATACATGAGAAAAGTGCTAAGCTGTTATAACTAAAGATTTTCCATATGAGGATATGAATTTCTTAGGTGCATAGCATTCATGTGCTAAAAGGGAACTAAAAGCAAATGACAGTGATCGAGGAAAAAACAAATATGTGAACAATCTTTATGTTTATGGATCTATTCTTCATTTGTATTTACGCAAAGGTGTAGATAAATCTTGTAGGATCTTCATCCATGACGTTTAAATGATAAGCCAACATAATATACAACTGATATAAGCAATAATTATGCATGCAACAGGCAATGTGATTTTAACTCAAAAGTATTAAGAAAAAGAAAAGACAAGTAACCGGAAAAATAGAGAGATATCACATTTAAAAGTTGGGAGAATCACATTTAGTCTTAGTCATAGGCATGAGAATAGGCGGGCCCTCAAGCCAGCCCTTGCCCCACCTTATAGAGCTTTTGAAAAATGAAAATTTCTCATCGATGTTGCAGAAGCAGGTCTGACATCAATTAGTCCACATGGCAACACTTCAGCACTCATACGGAGTGAGAATCTAACTCAACTGTAAATTAAACCCCATTTCTAGGGTAAGTTTAAACCCATCTTCCATGTTTTTAAAAAAAATGTAAATCTGTTATTCTTGCCAATAAGATAATTGTTAGTTACATAGTGAGAGAACTTTCAGCATATCTTAAACCAATAAAAGCAAGAAATCAAGCTAATCAAGGTAATGAAAATTAAAAAGTCAGTACTCAGTCTAGAAACATTGTTTTTTTCTTTCTTTTTTTGGCATAACACCTTTACAGCAAGTTATAATTTTTCAAATTGCACTTCCATGTGACCTTTAAAATTCAAATCAAATTATGTTTAGAACAAACTCTAACTGAAATCTCTGGCTAACTAAATAATATTAATTCCAAACTTGAAATGCTTACAGTATTGAATTGTGAAGTTCCACCAGATGGCACCTGTCCTGGAGATACATCTGCATCTGACTGGGCCAGTAGCCCAGAATGTTCATTTTGCTTTGCCGTAGCTAAGAGTTCCTCTGTAAGTGCAATGACCTACATTCTCAAACATCACATGAATATCAATTTCAAAGTCAAAAAACAGATCCACTATGAAAATGCCCACTATTGAAACTTTTGAATTTCAAACTTAGAATTTCAGCATGAACATCTGCATCATGAGTTTCCAAGCAGGCAGGCCATCACGATACACAGAAGACCTGCAAAGGAAGCAAGATGAAGGGTGATGGGCATCTCTACAAAGCCTGGATTTGTTACAAATTGCTCTCATGTTATATCAGATTTCCCCAAATAGCTCCAAAAGCTGCTAGAAAGAGTTCACAATTTTCTCTCTTTTTTTCCATAGGGGAATATAAGCACCTTTCTCACCTTCCAAGGGATAAGAAAACTAAAATCTCCACCAATATCAACTTCCTCACAGAACCAAATCAGAGTGTTCCATGCATAACTGATATGTCCTAAAAAAAGAAACAAGAACAAAAGAAGGAAACACTATATTCCGAATTTGCATGGGATATGGCAAAGAAAATAACCATTCATTATCATAGTCCTATTTTTTCTTTTTTTTAATCTGACTCCACAGGCGCATGAAATTCAAGGAGAAATAAGCTAAATTTGATAAAAATAAAAACAAATGACAAACAAATTCAAGAAAAATCCTCACCTCTTTGAGCTCCTTTTCCATATCTGCATATTCTGAGTTTCCGGGATCATCAGCCAAAAGTTGTTTGACCTAATTCATAAAAAGAAAAAGAATAAGTGCAACCACAATTCACGAACTTTAGATTTCATGACGCTTAAGATCCATAAAAGGGCAATAATTGTTTTTTAAGAAATGATGGGTATAAAAGGCAAGGAATAAGCACATATGCTCATCCACAACCACCTACTAAATCACAAAAGTGTAGCCACACAACATTTACATGCTACTAGAAACAAATGAATTAACTTGAGCCATGGGTAAATTTAGTTAAGCAGGCTGAATAAAAATCATGACATTAACTACTTCTGAACAAAGGTTGAGCCAACAAAGAATTAGTCTTATGTTCAAGTTGATTAAACTTTGTGAAAACTCTGTAATCATACTTCATACATATTCAAAGCATATTATATTAAGCTCGGATTTTCATGCAGGTATTTAAAAAATTGATATCCCTTCTAAATATTAAAAGAAAGCTCGATAAGAAACACAGAGATTGATGCCTTGATACCTAAATATGATATTTAGATCAATTTTAATGTCGAACTAAGATCCATAAACCAGATTGTAGGCAGGCGTAATCAAAATTACAGACAGCCTGTACTTGTATATTCAAAAAATAAAGTAGCAGGAGTGTTATTTCTCACAACTAGTATTCTTAGCAATATACGTTCGTTAAACGAACATTTTACCTGCTCATGACCAACAACAACAACAACAACTAAGCCTTTTATCCCAAGTACTTGGGGTAGGCTACATGAACCAAAAAAGAATCACGCTGAATCGATCACATTGATAGTCCTTCTCCATTCATTTCTATCAAATAATATCTCCTCATTTAGACCTCTAGAATCCATATATTATCGTATCACCTCCATCCATATTTTCTTCGGTCTTCCCTTAGTTATTTTAACTTGTCCTACATTGAACTAGTGCATTTTTAAGCCTACATTGCATATGACCAAACCATTGTAAACCATTGTAAGCGATTTTCTTACATCTTCTCATCGATGTGACACCTACGTTAGTACGAATATTTTCATTTCTCACTTTATCTCTCCAAATGTTGCCGCATATCCAACGGAGCATGCACATATCTGTTACACTTATCTTCTGTGAATGACGTTTCTTTGAAGCCCAACATTCCATGCCATATAATAAAGCTGACCTAATAGCAGTCCTATAAAAAATTTCCTTCAGTCTTAACGGAATGTTACGATCGCATAAAACTCCCGTTGCACTCCTCCATTTTAACCAGCCAGCTTGTATCCTATGGTTAACATCATTATCAATTTCTCCATCATTCTAAATAGTAGAACCCAAATATCTACACTGACTACTCATCTGTATCTCTTGCCTGTCCAGTACTACATCATTATAATTTTCGGTCCATCGTTTACTAAATTTACACTCCATATACTCTGTTTTAGACATACTCAATTTAAAACCTCTAGATTCTAATGTGTGCCTCCATAACTCTAACTTAGCATTCGACCCTGCTCTTGTCTCATCAATTAAGATAATATCATCAGCAAATAGCATACACCAAGGTATCTCATCATGAATAGCTCTAGAAAGTTCATACATCACTATAACAAATAAGAACGAGGTCAATGCAGATCCTTGATGTAATCCAATTGTGATAGAAAAATCACGTGTTAGACCACCACATGTTCTGACATTAGTCACTACTCCATCATACATATCCTTAATTATATCAATAAACTTGATGGAGACTCTTTTCTTCATCAATTTCCACCAAAGTATCTCTCATGGTATCTTATCATAGGCTTTCTCCAGGTCAATAAATACCATAAAAAAATTCTCTCTCAAAATCACTCTATAAGTTAACGAAATAAATGAATAGCTTCTGTCGTCGATCGCCCCGACATAAATCCAAAGTGGTTCTCCGATATTTTAACAGTTTGCCTCAATCTATATTCAATTCCTCTTTCCTAAAGTTTCATAGTGTGACACATGAGTTTTATTCAACGATAATTAGAACAACTCTGAATATCACCCTTATTTTTATACAGAGATACTAAGATACTCTTTCTCTATTCATTTAGCATTTTCTTACTTTGTCAAATCTTATTAAAAAGATGTGTTAGCCATTTCACACAAATCCGTCCTAAATATCTCCATACCTCTATAGGAATCTCATTTGGACCAACAATTTTTCTTAATTTCATCGTTTTCAAAGTCTCTTTTACTTCAGATTCTATAATTCTGTGCATAAAACTACGATGCATATCTTCACAATGAATGGTAACATTTTCCAAATCTTGAGTAAAACTACTATTATATAATCTATCAAAATAGTCTTTCCATCTTTCTTTAATCTCTTCGTCTCGAACTAAAACCTTCTGATTCTCATCTTTAATACACTTTATAATACATAAGTCTCTAGACTTTCTCCCTCTTATTCGAGCAATTCTATATATATCCTTTTCTACCTCTTTATTATCCAACTTTTCGTACACTTATTTATATAATTTAGTTTTTACATCGCGAATAGCTTTTTTAGCCTCCTTCTTGACTAGTTTATACATCTCAAAACTTGTTCCATCATTATTATTATTCTTCTTCAAATCTCTATAAAGATCCCACTTGATCTTAAAAGTATTTTTACTTCTTCATTCCATCATGATGTATTTTTACATGGTGGAGCACAGGCCCTCGACTCACCAAATATATCTTTAGCTACCTTCTTAATGCAACTAACCATTTTGTTCTATGTTACATTAGAACAGTGTTTTAAATATCCGATACCGGTCTCGTACCGGTCAGCCAAATTACATACCGGTTACCAGATACCGGGCGGGATATCGCGATATGACCCTAAATACCGGAGTGTCATATCGGTGTCATACCAGTTAAAGAATAATCATATAATTAGCTATATAGAACATAATAAAATACATAAAATAAGTTTGTAGTACTTACATTGGCTTATTTACATTCAACTTACGAATTTGCAGATACCGTTTAGAACGTTCGCATATCCACAGAGCGACATACAATCATAAAATTAAGAAAAATAAGTTACTAATTTATATTAACTTAATCTAATTAAAAATTCAAGCTTTTACTCATATAAATAAAGTTAATAAACATAATCTAAGTTAAAAAAAATAATCATATAAATAAAGTTAATAATATAAATAAAGTTACTAATTTATATTAACTTAATCTAATTAAGAAATCAAGCTTTAATATAACTTGTAATTCTTGTAATTGCACATGCTATAATGTAATTTGTAAGCATATGAAACTCATACACACAAAATCATTGAATACACACAAAAATAATGAATTCATGTTAATACAAATTTACACACAAACTCATATACACAAAATCAGTGAATACACATAAATAGTAAATACTAATACAAATTTACAAATTACAAGTTACATTATAAGTTAAAACACTGGTATTCACTGGTATGAAACTCATACCACACAAAATCAGTTAAAAACACTGGTATGAAACTCATACACACAAATTATATTCATGTTAATACAAATTTACACACAAACTCATACACACAAAATCACTGAATACACATAAATAGTAAATACTAATACAAATTTACAAATTTTATCTACCATGAAACTCATACACACAAAATCAGTGAATTAGAACCCACTGATTCACACTGAATCAATGAATCGAATCACTGATTCAGTGTGAATCAGTGATTCTAATTCACTGTATGGTACAATCATAAACTCAGCCCTCCCAACTTAAGAACTCGTCTCAAATTACACAAAAAAAAATTCTAACATAAATCGCAATCAATTAAACCTAAATAGCACAATTATAAAATAAATTGAAGAAATTTGTAACTCTAAATCAAATTAAAATGAAAAAAACAAAGTTCACTTACCTGGCCGGCGGCCACTGCCCCACTGGAGAACGGCGAGCACCCTTCGAAGACTCCCAGACTGGGAGAAGAGCAATCGGAGAGCGGAGAAGAAAGAGAGAGAAAACGAGAGAGATTTACGGCTCAATTAGGAAATTAGGGTTAGGGTTCGGACCGTTCGGCTCGATCGGCCGACGATCGTGGGGAGAGAACGAGAGAGAGAGCCAGAGAGTGGGAGAAGAAGAATCAGAGAGAGATTTAGGGCTGGTTTGGGAACCTAGGGTTAGGGTTTGGTAGCGGGAACGATCAATCGCTCGGATTGCGCCGGGAGAGAAAGAGAGAGAAAACGCGAAAACTTTACTCTTTCTTCCCTCCCGACCAGTTTTATTTCTTAACGGGTTGGATTTTAACGGGTTAATGGGTTTAACCCGTAACCAAAACCCATTAACCGATATTAGCTAATACCGACCGGTATTTCTCATCTCGATACCAGTCGATATATCGCCACGTGGCCGATATATCGGCCCATACCGGTCCAAAACGATAAACGGTAAAAAAACCCCATATCGTCTCGTTTCTTCAATTTTACCGATATACCGGCCGATATACCGGTATATCGGCCGGTATTTAAAACACTGCATTAGAATCATCATGATCCCTCCAATCTGTTTCTTATACTACTCTATCTACAAAAACTTTTTGATTACCTTCCAATCGCCACCACTTAATCTTAGAAACTAATTTATACTTAATTTTTCTAAGTTTTTTTCTAATCTGAATATCTAAAACTAAAAGTCTATATTGGATAACTACACTCTCACATGGCACTAGTTTACAATCGATACAGCTAGCTCTATCTACCATTCTAATTAAAAAGAAATCTATTTGGCTCGCACTCGATCCACTTTTAAAAGTTATCAAGTGTGGAACTCTCTTTTTAAACCAAGTATTAACTAAAATCAAATCATAAGACAAAGCAAAACCTAGAATTGAGTTACCTGCTTCATTTTTTTCTCTAAAACCAAATTCTCTATGTACACTATCAAACCCATTACGACTAGTTTCTACATGCCCATTACGATCACCACCAATAAATAGTTTTTCTCTAATGGGTATTCTTTGTACTATCTTATCTAAATCCTTCCAAAATTGGTGTTTACTAGATTCATCAAGTCCTACTTGTGGTGCATAGACACTAATGATATTAAGAATCTCTCTATATAAAATAATTTTAAATGATAAAATTGTATCACCCTTCCTCCTAACCTCCACTACATCTCCAAGTAATTATTTATCTATAATTACACCTACTCCATTACGATTTTTATAAAATTTATAACCCCAATACTCTATAACTTTAGCTTTCTCACCTACCCACTTAGTCTCCTGCACGCACAAAATATTAACCCTCCTAATCATAACATCAACTAACTCTGCTAATCTACCTGTAAAGGAACCGATGCCAACCGAATCCTATGTTCATGAGCTAACTTCTTTAGCCTCATCCGCTTATTAAAGTGTGGGAACCCTCTTATATTTGACACCACATCTGGACGCTGACGTGTTGCGTCGCTTCTGGGCGACGACCTAACAACCCTCACACATTTTTCACTATACCCGACTCCGATGTAGAGCGTCACTCAGCAGAGAACGCCCAAATAAAATTCATATTTTAACTCATGTCATAATATGTGACAATATTTTATGCTAACTGTCACCGACCTCACGATCCTCCTCATTTATTCTGGTTTGGGACAAGCAGTGAAAGAATAAATCTTTAAGTACAGCACTGGCGGAGTTTCTACCTGCTCACGCCCACAAAAAATTTTCGTACTTGGATTAGAGTAAAGCAAAATGCATTGAATTCTTCATGCTTGATTAGAGTAAAGAAAAAAGTATTCATTATTCTAACCAAAAAGGAATCCTACCAGCATATTGTTCCTTATCCCTTCTTCAATCATGGAATAACAGTCAAAATGCAAAAGAAAACCCTTTTAGACGCTACCCCAAAAGCACACTTTAACAGGTAACAAATAGGAATGTAATTATGATCTCATATAAACATAGACTCAACTACACCATAATGTCAAACAGAGAGGTGTTACAACAATTCACAAGTAAGACTCATAATAGTAATTCATCCTTAATTCTACTACACTGCATTTGTTACAATAAGAATTCAATGTAACCTGAAAAAGATTGAATATTTTTAATTAAAAAAACAGAACACCGGCAACTTAAGAAGCTAAAGAAGGTTAACAGATTGTTTTCAGGAGCTAGCAAAATTTTTAAGCTCTAATAATTAAAATTAAAAAAACATCAAACCTAATTGGTCACCAAAAAAAACCTCTTTTTTCTCTCTAATTTCTATAATTTCACTCAGAATTCTCACCCATTTCGGAATAATTTGAACATCACGCACTCCAATCACATGAAACTACTAAGAAAACCAAACCCTAGAGATCAAAGATAAAGGAAAAAAAAAAAAAAAAACTAAACTAAACCCTAAAAACAGAATCTTTGGAGAGAGAAAGAGAAGACCTGATTGAGCTGCTCTTTATAGGTCGAGAGATTCGAAGCGAGCTCCCCAATGCTTAGATCCTCACCTCCCTGCATCTTTTCTTTCTTTTTTTTGTTTGAACTGTTTTTCTCAGGGCTCGGGGTTCTGGTACGAGCAACAGAGGAAAAGGCCAGGGAGTCGATATAATAATCTCGAGAGAGTTACTAGATGCACCCATGTTTTTATTAGTGAGCCCCAAAAGTTAGAGGGGAAATTATTTTTTCTCTAACTTCTGTGTGGCTCACTAAGAAAAACACGGGGCGCATCCAGTAACTCTCTAATCTCGAAAGTGGGAGATAAACAAATACACTATTGAGAATATTATATGGACGGCTGAGATTTAATTGATCATGAAATCACGCGACCTCATCGATCCATGGGCTATGGCCTTGGGGCCATCACTTTAGTTTTCTCGTCCCCAATTTTTCCGGCCCAGGGCAACTTGGGCCTGTTTGTACTTGTTACTTTCATGTAATCGGCTATGACTCGTGTACTTGAAAACAGAAAGCATCTACTAACCAAGCTTTTCTTCTTTCTTTTATCTTTTTGGTGCGTAGGCTCATAAAATAGCGCTCACAACCAGGAAAAGGAGCTCCATCTCCGTGGAGAATTCCAATTTGGAAGAAAGATACTAGAGATAGTGCTGGATAGATATTGAATCGTTACGAGATGCTTGTAGTCTCTCTATGCAGCTTTCCTCGTTGCCATGAGTATGTGTTTATGTAATCACTAGTCAGATCTAAAAGCCTCTATACATTATGATCTCAACTTCTTATTTAAGCAATGCTTCTTCAGTGTACCACTGCAAACTTATTTTGGAAACTCCCTTTTTTATATTGAGGATAAGAGGAGATGACTCCATGCAAGTCTATGAAAGAAGAAAGTGATTATGTTAATGTGCTAATGCTTAGATGGTGTGATCTATATCCAAGCTCTTGACTCACACAATGAGAACACACTAATATCTTCCAATCTTTATTCTATTTTCACCTCATGATAATGAGATTTTGGTGTCGAGGGAGGAAAAAGAAAACATCAAATTGTTTCCTTCTATTAAAAGGTCATTCCGTAATTTCTTTGATTCATTAAAGCTAATAATTTTTCAGGGTCACTTGTAGAGATGACAACTTATCAGAGTCCTATTTTCTTCAGCTTCAGCAAGAAAATTTCTTAATAGCAGTATTTTCGTTAGCAGATGCATAATGGTCGAACAGTGTATGAAAAGTGTGTGAGAAGTCATTCTACACCAAATTGTACAATTCACATTTACGCTTACAAGTACACATACTACCTGAAGCACTGTCCTCTAGTTGTTGTAGTTATCATTTTATATCTGGAAGAAAAAAAATATCAAATTACAAATTTTTGGAGCAAAATCCACCTGAAACAGGCATATTTACTTACACAAACTTAAATCAACCCAACTTTATATCAGTCCCTGTGTCCTGGCTCCTCACTAAAAACCCCAACTCCACTCCACCATGCAGCCGATGGGGGCAAAAAAATTTGTTGCGATTACAAATTTTCTACATTCTGGCATACAATTTACCAGGTATGTATACTCTATTCAGGATCTTATTTAAGTTATACACCTCATCAATCACTCGCTCCGCACAGAATTGTATTTTTCTGCGAGCGCAGACGTATTCATTATGCTATTCATAAGCATCTTAAACCTCAGGCTGCAATCACCGCCACTGCAAAATTTACAAGAAAGTTAGAAGAGATAGAGAACGAAAAATGAACAAGAAAAATTGATAAGAAGTTGGACGATACTTTGTGTAGGTAACCATGACTTCGAACACAGATAATACAAATATAAGTCGAGAATGTTTAAAATAAATTTTGCTAAAAACATTAGTTTACGGAATGCCCGTATACCAAAGCTCTCGCTTGTATGTTCTTTAGTTTTTCAGGGTAATGTTCATTCCCCATGGGTTCTACTATGTTGAGAAATTTTAATTGAAAATATATGCAATATCAGAGTTTCATCAGTATTCACTCCAATGAAGCAGCCAGCCATTCAAGAACACAAGAAAGCAAAGCTATGTAACAGGACAAGAAAGAATCCAAACAAGCTCCATCTTCCTTGGTCAGCTTCAAGCAAAAATATCACCTTCAAAGCAACCTACCAAATATAGACAAACATTACCCAGCTCCTAAAATGCCCATCATCTTCCTTCTAAAACTTTCAGTTTAAAATAATTTCCATGGGTGAAGTGCAACATCAGGAATAGAGCTATATTAATAGCGAATGACTAATAGATTATGCAAAAACTAAAAGCTTTGGAGTACTCCCGTTTTTGTTAGAGCCCTAACTCGATTAATATACAAAACCCCAAAATCATTGTGATTGCAGTGACATCAAAACAATCATATCCCAAGTAACAGAAAATGAAACAAACTTCCTTTTCCATTAGATTAATAATCAGCCTTAGGTCTTGTGTCAAAAAACAAAATCTAGTATTTCATCAGTTTAGCACGGATTCACTCATTAGGCAACTAAACGTCCATTATAAAACATGTGGAACAAAATTATCAGAATCAGTATGATGTCATAATAAACTGATACAAGGGGAAAAAAAACTAGGAAACCAGTTACAAAAGTCACTAACTAAGCAACATCTAGAGTAGAATGTACATAGTTGTAGTAAAGCTAAAATAGACAGAGTAGCATAATTATGAATGTCTAGGAGTTGCATCCATGGAATTTATACCTTATGCGATTTAATGAAGCAATCGCACGAAGAGCACTGCGTATCATGTCTTCATTCCTATCTACTTCCTGCTTAACAGCATCTTGCTTTGGTTTATGACTAATAGTCTTCTCGAGAGGGTCCACCAACGAGTCCAAAACTACATCAAAGGATTAACTTCATTATTAACAAGGAGTTGCTATTAACTAGTTATAACCAACAATTAAAACATTAATTTTAGTTTCAGAAGGACCAACCTGCAAGGACAGCAGCAGGACATTTGTCTGCAAGTTTTGAGAGGATAAGATGGCAAGGCATCTTGACATCATAATGATCTGAAAAGGAAAGAACAAAAAGTACGAGGAATATTACTTTAAGTCTAAAATGATGATAAATTTCTGGCCCAAGTAGGAGCAAGCCTGTTTACATCAGATCCAGTTATTGGAGAAAATAGTAGTTACAACTGAAATGCATGGCTACATGTGAATCCATATTCATCATATTAGGTGACCATGCACAATATGGACAGTGTACAACTGGAAGAAGACGCGCACCATGCATGATGGCATTTCAAATAGATATTATTGCCACGTCATAAAGCATAAATAAATTATTGGGTGGCAATACCTATACCAGAAATGTACAGGTATACCTTAAACCAATCATAAATACATAAAACTGAAGTCCCACTTCATGCATATAAACAGATCAAAGAAGATTAACACTCACCGCTCAAACCAGATAGAAGGTAAGGGACAATAAAAGATGACGGATTCACTTGATCAAGACAGCTGTCAAGCAATGTGTCCACACATTCAAAAGCTGCTTTTCTAAGCTCAAGCCCATCATCTACAGTGTGCTTGAAAGGACCAAGGTCTACCGTCCTTATCAATTCTTTCTGCAGTAATGTTTAAAACAATCAGTACCTTTTTATGTTTTATGGATATCATAAAAATCATAAAAGACTATAATAGGGAATGACGAGGTTCGTTTCCTGGTTAATCCAGGACTCCAGAATTGGGCTTTATGCATCAGAAGAATTTTAGCATGGCCTAATAAATCCTGATTTCATAATGTTCAACAGCAAGTATCCTTGAAATTCAAATAAACTGAGTTGTAGCAAAATTCATGCGATTCCATTCAGCAAACTCATCATCTTTTCCCATTCTACACATTTTCCCAAGCCTAGAAGAATATGTTGGATGCCAGCTAACCATTTTGGACGATGACATGCCCCTCCTTTTGTCCATAGTTTTTGGTTAGGAAATCTGCACTTAATATAAGAGAGATAAAACATCACGTCGACAGCCGGTCGTAGAACTTCTTACAAATCTTTCGTGGAGCCTCATTCATAGCCAACCATATTGGGGAAACACTTTGATGATGATGACAACAATGATGAAAAGTACCAAAATCATGTATCAGGAAAACCCCAGCAATTTCATACTCCCAAAAATACATCATAGACAGCAATCGTTATCAGTGAAAATTGATAACCCACAGTCGGCACTCTGTTCCCAGGTGCTTTCAAGAAAAGAGGATAACGAAACAGACAGCAAAAATTAAAAATTGTCTCTGAATACTTGATAAATATAGAACACTTAGCTGCACCATACTCATATTCAACTATTAAAAATTGCAAAGTAAGGTAAGTTAGCTTTCTGCCTATTGCATTAAGCCCATTCAGGAAAACAATGAGATTTTGCTAGGACCAGTTTCACTACAGAAAATATAACTTAAACCATTTCACTAACTATAGAACACTGAGGACAGAATGTATGACACTGTAGAGCACACCATACCTTGACAACAGTCTGATCATACAGAAGCGGCAATAGCTCAGGAAGGAGCCCTTTAATAAGATTTGGTTTATTATGTGCAGCAGTACTCAAAGCCAGGACTGCTGCCCTTCTAACATGCTGTAGAGAAAATCGATGGAAGAAGAAATGCAAAATAGTTAGATTATCTATCAGAGGTCATAAAGATCTAAACCACTCTAAAGTTTAAGATTTACCCGGTCATTATCTTTAATTAGCATCAGGAAAGTTGAGATTTCAGGGTATATAAACGCATCAATTTTTTCAGGCCGCTCTACAATGGAATATTTCACAGCAATAACAACAGTTGCTCTTGTGAAAGCAGCTGGGCTGCTTGTACGCACCTGTAGATGAACAAGTCACAATAAAAGGGGTTAACAGCCATTGGATGGTATTCAACAATGTCAACAACATCT
This sequence comes from Dracaena cambodiana, assembly GCA_036321105.1. NCBI lineage: Eukaryota > Viridiplantae > Streptophyta > Magnoliopsida > Asparagales > Asparagaceae > Dracaena > Dracaena cambodiana. The sequence continues at coordinate 30,056,457 of JAYEPQ010000019.1, forward strand.
GGTTAATAGAATATACAAAACTGTGTCACCTTTAGTGCAGGAATAAGCTTTTCTGGTTCAATAAGTGCAATTTTACCCAAGCATTCAGCTACTACATTGCGAACTCCCTCTTCTTCACTTTCACAGTAATTAAAGAGCAAATTCAGTATCTTCTCAACATTTGAATCCTGAAGCTCACTCCGGCCAGCACTGTTAACAGATTGTCTGGCAATAACCTAAGAGTTGAAAACAAATGGCGTTATATGATTAAAAAGATAGCAAGCAAAAGCATTATTTTGATAACAAAGCTCCGCACTCCATTAGCAAACCTCTTTCAAGGAATGAAGCAAAAGGTACTGTTTCTTCTGTTGATGATCAATTTGATCCAAGATGAAAGGTAAGTACTTGGACAGGTTTCCAACAGCTATATTTCCAAGAGCATATGATGCTGCAGATTTTATCTCTTCGAAGGGAGACTGGAAGGATTCGATGACAATATTCTCTATGTTGGCATGCATGCTAAGGTCCTTTCTCCGCCCAATTTCTCCAAGGCATAGCAATGCCAGGTGTTGCTTAGCCTGAAAACCAGAAGAAAATCATATGTTAGTCCTCTGAAACTAAATATTATTATCCAATATGGTTGCAACATTTTCTAGCATGAGAATGGACCATCATCTATGCACTCACACCATTAAAAGCATTGAGAAGCAGTAACTTATAAGCATAATTCCCACTAGCAACTTGAGAGGAAAAATACAAGATCTGCATACACCTAGGAAGAATGAAAATTTATACTACAACGCCTTATCGAGTCAGACACAACATGTCTTGCTGTGCCAATGCTATTTGTATGTATTATTTCAAAATTCATCATGTGCCGATGTGTCATATAGAGTTGCACCTGTGTCGTGTGTCAGGGTATCTGTGCAACCTAGGAACTATCTGTTAAAAACCATCCTGAATATGGTATGATGTGCAGTGAAGAAAATCGCAAAAATATATATGGCTGGAAGTCACAAAAAAAATCCAAGGAAATAGATAAGAGGGGAAAAGCATTCCTATGAAATATTTCAAACAACTAAAATCATGCCCATGGACTACATAATATTGATTATACTATCACTGTGCATTCTATTGTATTGGCAAATACCACGGTAGCTCAAATATGAAATCCGAGATAAAAAATGATGAAAGAGTTGTCAGAATTGAGATTTATACAGTAAATCATTATCCAATTATGTAAGTCGGATGCTATGATCCATCTAGGTTTGCTATATGATTGCAATAAAATAAATATGTTTACGATAACATAAAAAACATTAACCAAGTAAGAGTATTAGATGCAATATTCCATCAAAAATTTGCACATAGCGCAAGTTCCGCTACAAATTTCTTTTGGTTTCATGTGAGAGCTGATACTTCCGCAACATTCTGCACACGAAAAAGTGGAAGAGGAATAAAAGAAAGAGTTAACAAATGATTTTACCTAAATCTTTACCCCGAATAAAACAATTCAACTGTAATTATATATAAGCTCTTAACTACAGCAGGAGACAAAATTCCTTTCAAAATTTTTGAAGACTAAAAAGTTAACTATTATCAACTTAAAGAAACTTTATGATATGCATGTTTTATTCAAAGGTAAAATGCTGTATACCCTTCTAATATATAGGTAATTGTGGACAACTAATTGTAACTAAAAAATTCCTCATTTGACACTCTAGCTTTTTTACAGAGGAGTTGTTTATAAACCATTGGATCTGGTAAAAGCCATGAAGGCAATCCCCTTAAAGACTTTTTTCCCTTAAAAGTCCTCCAAACTCCTTATTAACTAATTTAACATGCTCAAACCCATCGTTAAAAGGGAAGATTTTCTGGAGAAGATAATACCAGCTTTCATTGTTGTATCCCCTTGAGAAAAGGTTGCTACAGAAACAATCTTTCTGCTAAGATTTGATGATCCATATAATAGAGGACCTCTAAAAGCAGACTGTATTACTCTTTAAAACCTAAAGTGAAGTTCGGTTTCCAGGACAAAAGTAGGCTGGTTGTCAAGTCCATTGATTAGCAAGATCCAAGATTTAAATTACAAGATACAATACATTGTGGAATTTGAAAACATGTTAGTTTAATATATGATTTGGGCAAAGCTTTGTATGCTCCAGATAGTAGAATCTTCAAACATGAGTAAGAAGATCTGCCAACAATGTTTGATACTGAAACACAAATGTGCACACATATGATATGCTGAAATAAATACACCTGTCAGAAAACTGGTAATAAATATAAATATTACATGTCCTCAACTATATGCTTCTCCACTAAATACTGAAAAATTGAACTTAGCTATACTATTAAAATCCGAATTCCTCCTTCAGTGAGTCATAGTTTAATTCCAGTTTTTGAAAATTTTATTGTTAAATCAAAATAATTGAGTTAGTAAAAAAAACATCACAGGACACATGGAAAAAGAAAAATTTAAAGTTGCAGCAAGCCAGAATTTAACAACAATTATACGTAAAAGGATTCTTACAGAATTTGTGGTGCTATCATCTTTAAGGATGCCTTTAAGCATTTCAACAGTAGAAGCACATTTGGTGTCACCAGCAGCTAGACAAAGTACAGCCACACACCTTGCTATTGAACATAGAGCCTGCTTAGCAAGACCACCTGACTGAGGTGATGGTTTAGTACTCGAAAGAAGTGAATCTAGTAGTGTATCAAAGCTTGTATTGGCTGAATGAACCAAAGAAGCAAAGAACTTCTGCAGTGCCTGAAGCATTAAAAGAATAACTTAGTAAATGTTAACAAATAATCCCCCTCCAGTCAAATTCTATAAGTTTCATACTTGCAAAGCTTGACCCTGCAACAAAGAGCTTCTGATTAATATGAGCGCTTGAGGAAGAACTTTATATCTAACAGTCTGACCAACCGCCTGGCTAGACTTCCGATCAGTCATAAATGTGCAGCAAAGTTCCAAAGCAAGTGCAGTCATATGCAGGTCCACATCACTGTCAAGTAAAATTGGTTTTTAATTGATATGATAATGCGGTGAGACAAGAGAAATCATAACAAAAAAACACCTTATCAGAGTGGAGAGTTCAATAATTATAACTTCATAGGCAGATGGACTAATTTGATCACCATATGCAACAACAAGGGAGTTAAGCGTCCCTAGTGTTGCCTGCCTAAGTGGCCTGTTTGCCTGCAACAGAAGATAACAAGTTCTGATTGTAAAATAGATGAAATTTTCAGTTGATTCTTCATCTGCAACAGTTATAATAAAAGCATTATGTCTACTACTTTACAATACACTGTTTCATGGGTACCTTTCGCAGGAATGCCGTTAGTTCTGAAAGAACTTGTTCCAAGACGCAAGAGAGATCTATCCGTAACGGTGAACTAGCAATTATGGCAAAAGCCTTAAGGAAAAAAGATTAAGAAAAATTAGCAATATAAATAGAAAAATAAGATGCAGACAGCTTAATGTCAATCAAGAAAACCAGCAGAGAAAGAAACATCAGTACTGGAGATGCACTATGTAAAAAAGCGCTCCGTTTAAGAATAGGAGCTGGTTCTTGGCCTTTTTGTGCTTTCCCTTGCACAAGCCAAGTATGAACTTCAGGAAAGTACAAGGAATGCACCATTGAAATAATGGAGTTTAATTTCAATTAACCAAACCAAAACAAGCAACATGCCTGATCTGAAACTTTAACAACATGCCTCTACTTCTATCCTATGTAATGTGAACGTATATTCTATGTATTGTAATAAATTTGTGATCCAACAGAATAGTGTTACTTTTCTTGAAGTCATTCAGAGGTCATTTCACATAGTTCAACAAAAAATTTAAGTTGACAAAAGTTTTATAGTTATGTTAAGTAACCTTTACCTTCACAGCAGTTAGTCGTGTTATCTCATTCCCCATCCGATCAACCAAGACAGAAAGGGATGTCGATAGTTCTGACTGGAGATTATCGCCAAAAGTTGAAATCACAAGGCTCATACAAGATATAGCACATTCCTTAACTTCCTATTAAGAGATTTAGAGTTAGATGAGGCAGCAAATTATGTAAAAGGTAACAATTATGGCTCAACAAAACCTGATCTTGGTCCTGATTTGCCAAACGTGTCATGATGGCATTATAGATGGGTCGGACATACGGTTTGAAATCGAAGGTGCAAGCCTGCATCCCAAAAAAAACTCATCTCAGGAATTCTCCTATAATAGATATTAAGTTGAAACTGGATAAATATTAATTAATCACCTCAAAACTTGGACGAACAACACGGACTAGCTCTCCACATACTCTTAATGCTTCAGCAGCAACCTTGTAGTACCTCTCATGAACAGCAGATAATACAGGACTAGAAAGGGCCTAGTTTTTATACAAAAGGGTAAGCAACATCTCATAATATGAAAAAAGATTATGTACAGAAACATTTTCAGTTCAAGAGTTTCAAATGTAATGGATTGAAAACATATAACAAACTGGAAAATCATGGGGCAACAAAATCAGAGTCATTAGATTCCAGTTTCCACAAGGGGTAATACAACTTTCCAAACCAACAACTTGAGAATAAAAAATAATTGCATTAGCAAATTGCAAATGTAATATACCCAGCACTAAAACCCAACCCATCCCAACTTAGTTCAGGAGTGGGCTCAGGGTGATACTGGCGCCTGATTTCGGGGTAAGGTTGAAGTATAACTCTGGTCAGGCCTGATTTTCCTCCAATCCAGCCAAGTACACCTAGGTTGCATCCAATCATAGAGCTAGATTAATTATATAACCCAATTCTGCACCTGGTCTGCTGCAAGCCTTAGTACCATTTCCACCAACCATTTGATAACCCAAAAAAAGGGGGGAAAAAATTCTTTCAGTTCTATGGAAATGTACCAACCTGATGACTATGCTAGGTCAAAACTATGTCGCACCACTATGTGCCAAAAATCAAGTTACATGTAATACAAGATAAAAGAAGCAAGAGAGCAATATGCACAAGCTGCTGGACAAAACTATCAAGTCATGCTGAACTCCTGTTCTCGATCCCATTATTGATACACGAACCAGTATATGAACAAATAGAGTAAAAATGTTCATACAATTGGAATGCAGGAGTCAGGACAAGCTGCTGGGGCAATATGTCACATCATGGTGAAGTCATGTTCTCCACCCCAACTTGATCTGTTCATGTATCAAAACAGCAAGAATACTGAAAATCTTTGGAAAGAACTGACGTCGTTACCTAACACCAATACTCACCTCATATAACTGTTCAAGATTTATAAGGAATATGTAAGACCAGAATAAAAGGAAATCAATTTCACTTAAACCCCACTTTAACATAACAAATTTATTTAATTATTAACAAAAAAAAATAAGAACCACAACATCTTAATGTAATACATCAAAGCATAAGAAGAAACTGTAAATGGTTGTTGTTACATTATATCAATTAAAGACATAATAAAAAAATCCAACCATCCGTAAACTTGCAAAAGAACACCAAAATAACAAACAGATAAATTACATAATACGAGATTAGTGATGGTTTATTTGTACCTGGATGAAAGGGTGGAAAGCAGAAGGAGAATGTGAAACCATGACTAATCTCGTAAAGACCAGCGCCTCAATTTTCAAATTTGAGGTAGATGACTTATCCTGGAGAAGCAAAACATTAATTGTCAGGGGAAGACAGTTATCAGAATAAATAATAGTACTATAAGGCAACACCTCTTGTTGCAAGAAACTTGAGATCAACGTACAATCAAAGCCTTTTCAATTCCAGAAACAAGAGAACCAATATGATCAGAGAGACAGTCGGGTAAGACAACAACGAGTTCCTTTAACACTGAAAATGCCCCCACCTGAAATATACAGAGTAATCAGTCATGGATATAATAGGTAAACCAGGTAAGTGGAAGAAACCTCCCATTACCTTCGTTTTGATGGACTTCTCACGCAGCTGCCTGTTTACTGATCGAACAATTTTTGGTACTTCAAGTTTCAACAGAGATCGGGGGCTGCATTTAACAAAAAAAACCATTCCTTATGTAAGTGGGTGATGTACTTTTTGAGGATCAAAAAGTAAGACAATATCTCATAATGGGGTAGTAGACCGAAATACTTCGTACATGTTATCACGAAATAAAAATTTCAAAGTTCAAACTCAAAAGGGAGCAAGCAAATAAACTTGCTAATTGACTGCATATGGAGTTTACTGCTTTACCCATTCCCGTATTGATCACTTAAGTGTAGTTCATGTGTAAGACATTTTAAGATATTTTACCAAATTTTTGGTGATCACACAATGAACTATATCTCAAGAAAAAGAATTCCATATCATTAATTAAAAACAAAAACATAAAACCAAAGGATCAACAACCACGAAGAACTTTAAATATCAAGTGCAATAAAAACAATAAGTTACAGCCAACATAGTATGAATATTTCCTGAATAGGACCAAACCTAAGAGCCTTTACCCCAAATGTTGTTGGGTTCATTATATGAATCTTTTTCTTCCATTCAACTTTGTTAACGGCCATGTTCTCTGGCAAATTAACAATTTACCTTTTTCAATTGCACCCAACCATGTCCAATTAGGCCAATCTTCATGAATCATGATCACTTGTATTGGTGTTAGTTGCACATGTCCAAACCATCTTAATTCGTTGTCCCTCATTTCCCCATCAATTGGACAGCCCTCTAACTTGTAACTAACTAGCTGCAGCAACAAGTATGGGAGGGTCTGGCAAAGGCCATACCATTACCCTTATCTTACTCTATTTGCTAAATCATTTACCCTGTCCCTGTAGAGTAACTTATATTTTAAAATTACTTACTACTAAAATGTTTCATCATATAGGGTAAGAAGGTTAAACAAATAATTAAAAAGAAAAAGATGGTTAAATGGGAGGAAAAACAGCAAAGAAACACAAATGAATGATTCTCAAAAGAACATATTTGTCAAATTTAAGCAAGACGATTAACATTATCAACAAGATAAGAGTCTATCAATTCTCTAAACTCCACGTTTGTTTATTTATTCTTCACTACAAATACTGCTTGATTTTATGACATACTAACATAATATTAATTTCTAATATTAAAATTATTTAGTTTACAAGGATATCAAAATACCTTAGCCTATCCACTTACATAAACCGGTAATAAGTGACTTACTATTATCCTACCCATAGATCTCGAAAGAAAATTGATGGAGACAAAAAAAAAAGATATGATTTGACAAAGATTTGATTAGAGATTTAGTTAGAATTTCAACAGATTTTATTTTAAAATTATGTGATAGTTGACTTTTATCTTGTTTACATATGTGGTCCACGTAGTGAGTTTTTTATATTTCTTATAAGACTTCAATGAGTGAAATGTTTTGATATTTTAAAATTATTGAGAGCATGCGACTTCTTCTCCAAAACTTTTCTATCACTCATGTGAGAGGGGGAATATGACTTGCCCGGTTGTTTAACCCAAACCTTATCCAACTCTAATTTTATCCTCAAATCCCTAATTCCTTTCCCAAATGACCATCATAAACCTAATTTCTCTTCCGTCCTATATCAAATTTGGTATCATAACTCAAAATCTACCATCTTCATCTTCCATCTTATTTTTAATTTAGATTTCACCTAAAAAAGAGAGAAAATAGAAAAACAAACATAGAGAAAAAAATCAATAAAAAAAAGTAAAAGAATAATAGAATTTCAATCAATCAATGCAACAACAATCCCCACAACAATTTTTTTGGCATTCCTCCTCCGATCCTCTGATCATTGATCCCCCACCATCAGACAATAAGCATCTCATACCCTAGCTCCATCTTTCGCTTCAACATATCAACCGTCGTCGTCGTCGTCGTCGTCATCACTAGCACCGATCCACCCTATCAAATCTCATCCTCCGCCTCCCCCATAATCGATAACACTTCCATGTCCCGACCTCATATCAAGCCCCAATATCGCTCCATCTATGCTTCTTCGACCTCAGTCAATTTTCCATCGATCATTTGACAATCAAACCCCCATCGCATTGATCCTCCTCTTCCATTGGAGCTTCCAGAGCTGTTGGACCCCTCGACAGCCGCCCGAAGTCGCAACTAAGACTGATCCCTTCTTTCTCAATCACAGCCAACTCTATCGCCACTGTCTTCGACCAACATCAGCCGTCTTCCAGAACTACAGATCCATCACCAACCTCCTTGATTCGCCTCCACAAGTCGCTGACTATAGCAGTGCCACCAACAACCCCCCTCCATCATTTCAACGCACCACCCATTCCCCAGCTTCATCGATCTTTTCATCAAGCCACGATCACCTCAACTCCCAAATCGATCCCCTCTTTGGATTCGGATTTGTTACTCTCAAATCCTAAGTGTTCGGATCCAATTCGGTAAGCCGACCCGCTTACATCCAACCCGACCCAATTCAGATTACAGTTATCTTCAATTTGGGTGCAGTCCTACAACACAGACTCGACCCAATGAGCTTCAAACAGACCCATTAAGGGGTTTTCAACTGATTTGGAGTCCGTTTGAAACCCGATTCATGCCCAATTTTAATCAGATTCAAGTCGTTACAAATCTTAGGTATTTTCTGAATTTTCTGTGCTAAAGTTTGGAGTTAAATTTTACAGAACTCATACATTGTGGTAAATACATCAACACCAGTAAAGATTTCAAACAAGTTGAACGCGATAAATGTGATTTAGTTCCTTTTTTTACGGATTTAATGATTGCAATAGTTATGAAGATTGGAAGGACCATCTTGTATAATTTTTCCATTATTTTTCCCTAACTTTAGAGCAGAAATATTCTTATGCTCGCTTTAAATTAGTTGGAGAAGATTTTGCTTGATACATAAACATCTATAAATTTGTTCCACCTTAAAATTGCTTGCAACATTATCTTTGTGCACAGTATACTCTGCATCTTCTCTTTGTTGTGCATCAAAACATTTTAAGGCCAGGCATATGTGTTCTAAATGGGAAGGATACAAACACTGCACTCATCAGTATCCTTCCATTAAGTGTTCTACCTGTAAAAAATTTTGGCACTATGACTAGTAGTGCCCCTCAAAGCGACATGCCTGCTTTTAAGAACAAAAGTGAAGCCAGCAAAGAGCTTGTCACATATCCAGAAGTTGATCCAATTTTCTTGCAAGAACCGACCAAAGAATGCTCATGTTCATGAGGAGTAACTAAGATCTAGAACACCTATAGTCTCACTACTCAATTACTGCTTAAATATTGTAAGAAAATTCGACGATTGATTGTGCTTAGCCAGCCTGGTGAAGATTCTTATAGATCTATTATAGAGTTACATGGCAAAGTGCAAGAATTTCCTACTGCAGATAATGATTTCCTTGCCTTTTCAGCTCCCATTCCATATCCTTCGTTCTTTGCAACAACAGACTTCAACCTCTCTCCAAATCTTCCACCATCATTGTTGCCGCCATTATGGGAATATTAGACAACGTACACTTAGTTGCATACTTGTTCAATTTTCCTATACTTAATTTACTAAAAAAGTTTGTCAGATCTCGAAAAGATTGATCAACTTCTCCAGGATTTGCACCACTGTTACTATTGTCGTCATTCACCAGGTGGAGAATGTTTCCAAGTTGGGGAGATTTGATGGAACAAATAAAGACCAAGATTTAGCCAAATATTTGATTAGAGATTTAATTAGAATTTCAACAAATTTATTATATTCTATAATAGTTGAATTTTATCTTATTTACACGTGTAGTGCACATGGGAAGTTTTATATATTTCTTGTAAGAATTCAATTTTAATCAGTAACAATGTCGTGAAATTATTGAGAGCATATGACTTCTTCCCCAAATCTTTTCTCGAGCGATTCGCGTGAGAGTGGACATGTAACTCGCCAAGGTGTGAGACCTAAACGTTATATCACTAATTTTATCCCCAAGTTCCTAATTTCTTCCCCAAACTTCCATCAAAAGCTCTAATTTCGCTTCCATTCTGCATCAAAAATGTTACCCTTGTTCTAAATAATAAGTAAAAGGGCACCTATAGCCACTACAACATCTAATGGATAAATCTGACTAGGTCTTATGTTGGCTGTCAACTGTCCCAACCCTCCTTCAATCTGAGCCTGGGGGACGTAGGGAAAACTATGGACTGATTCACAAACTATTTAGACATCTACAATAATGTAAAAGTAAAATAATATGTAAAATTCATTAGAAGCAAACTCAAGGAGTTCAAACACCCTACATTTATGACTTTGATATTAAAAGAAACGGGATATCAAGAAATATTTTAATTCCCAAAAGCATCAATCCGCTGATACATAATTAAGGCAGCAAGAATTTAAGGGCTTCCATATCAAAACTGACTACAAAAATATCCTCATTCCAGTTGCGAATTGATGAACTACCAAATGCAGTTAGTTACTAGTGGATACAGAAGGCCACGGGTGGGGATAGGCATGACAAGGGCAAGAAAAAAAACACACACACCCACACCCAAAATGCCAATAACAAACCCAGAAAAAAAAAAAAAAAGCTACAATTTGACTAATTCTTGGACAAACTAATATTTGGATAATAACAACCCCAAGAGTTACAAACAATTAAAAGTTACAGCTGAATTGTCTAGGAAGATAATGTTGTTTAAAGTTTAAAGCAGCTAAACTAAATCCGATTAATTTTGAATAACTTTACCCCTAAGTCTTCCATATTTTCATATTACCCCCACATAATCAGATTTTCTGATTTACCTTCAATCATAGAAAGCACATTAGTTTACGCCCTCTGCCACTGACAGAGGATCAAATTTGAATACCACATGTTTTTCACTGATACATCTTTTACTTATGACTTAACTATCCATAACTTAATTAAATGGTCTTTAATTAAAAATAGAAAATCAAGAACCTAACACAGCACTCTCCCTAATCCTAATCCCAACTCTCTCCCATCCCTCACGAAATTAAAAAAAATTGTTTTGGGCATTTGTGTGGGTGTTTTCATGCCCAAACTTTGGGAGGAGGGAGGGGGGTGATTTAGGAAATTGGGGCAAATACATGAAAAAGAAGACCTTCTTCATGGAAAATTACTGCAAAGTAATCAAAGTTCTAATGGCTTCTCTCTTCATACTCATGCAAAAAAGAACAAGGTATCAGCCTCCCTCTCCTCCGAGTCCTCTCAAATTTTTTCCACATTAACAAACACTTGAAGAAACTAACCCTTCCTATTCCATCTAGTCCCCACGTGCAGAAATTACAAGAAATAACGAAGCAAATAAGAAATCAAATTGTCTCACTTTTATTTTCCAACAATTTGCTCAATTCAGGCCCATAATTTTCACCTTTTCTATATTCCGGTTTGCAATCCAACTTTTCAAAACAACACATTAAATGCACTACAGAAGAGAAAAAGAATCTATCCAGATGCCCAATGTTATTCTCTAATTTCTTCGGCAAAAGAAATAGAGAGAATATTGCAAAGATATAATTAAGCAATTTCTAACGTATTCATACTCAGAAAGTTATTTCTGCTCTTGAGTTTTGCAATTAAGCAATTTCTAATGTATTCATGCTCAACAGTTATCTCTGCTCTTGAATTTTGCAACTCGATTAAAGATTTTCCTTTAAATAATAATCTGTAGAAATTTTTTTAAATAGCAAATTCGATATTCTGCAGGAGAAAAGAGGAAACCAGATCCAGACATCTAATATTGTTCTCAGTTACTTTGTACAAAAAATAATTACCTAATTTAGCTCAGCAATTTTAGGAATTACAGTTTAGTTCTATTTTCACAGCTAATTCAAAGAAATAATTTTTCGTTTGAAGATAATATGTTGAAAAATTTTGCAACAAGACATTGTATATTATCAGTGTTATAGCAACATTAGTTTAGTTTTATTGATGTGTAACTTATTTATGAGTACTTTTGCCATCATCAACAAATATAATAGTTCTAATGAAAATTAGTGCTTAGAAATCCTATCGACTATATTTATCGCTCCATTCCCCCAACCCAAAAGACAAAGTTCTAATTCCAACACAAATCGCGCACATCCAGCAAACCAATCTTTTCCCTCTCCTGTGAAAGGATAGTCTAGGAGTTATCCATCTTACAACCACAACTTAAAGGGGGAAGAAGGGGTGGGGGCTCCTCAGTTTGAATTAAAACATAATGTTTGGGGGCTCCTCGGTTTGAATGAAAACATAATGTTCTTACAGCTTTCCACAATTAGTGATCTATTAGTGCAGTTTCCAAGCAATGCAGTAATGATCTAGGACACAGGCCCAACAAGTTCAGTGTTATGCCACATAGTAGTTTGAGAACATGAACATTCTAATGGAAAAACACAAGAGTTGATACTTACCTTGACTCATCATTATCCTGCCCCTTTGTCATATTACCTGTCTGGCGCAGCAGCTCAATAAAAGTATTAAATATGTCCATCTGAATTATAAATGTTCGTCAATGTTTGCTTGGACATGTGATCATAATTCATTCTTCTATAAGATTCAGAAGGACGATGGTACCTTTACGTTCTCTTCTCTTTCCCGAAACCTGTCAATCAACTTTGGGCATGCCTACAAAAGACCAAAAAACCTTATATTACATCAATCAACATGAAAAGTTAATACTTGCATATACAGCATTGGCTACAGAGATTAGTTACAACTTCCACCAAACACAGACTCCATGAATCAATCAGATATCTATTTTAACCCATTCTTCAACCAGTCTAGAAACTTCATCATCAAAAAAAAAGAAGTCTAGAAACATCATAACGAAGATGGTCTTATTCACTGTCACTAGTGGTTAATTTTGTATATCGAAACCTAAGTACAATAAGGAATACATAGAATACCTCCAGATACATCTTTGAGAGCATCTCTGGACGAGAAACAATAATAGCAGATAGGCACTTTGCAGCTGCTCTTCGAACTTTCCAGCTGGCATCCTCATCATCAGTATATTCATCCGCACTTTCACTGCCATAAATAGATGAAAATATATTGAGCATACTAAAAAAATACAAATAAATGGGCATATTTCAAGTACATACTCTTCATCCTCCTCCTCGTGCCCCTCATCGTCAGTATCCTCCTCCATGTTATCAGTGAAATTTGGATCATAGCTTAAATATTCCAACGAAAGGTTTAAAATGTTATCACAATAAGGAGATATATCCCTGGGACATCTGAGAAGGAAACTCTCCAACGCCTGAAGAAAAACGGCCAAATTAGGAAACCTCAAAGAATCATTTATAACACAATGTGCTAAGTTTTATATGTAACGGTGTTGCGTTACCTGCAAGCTATATTCACGAAGCTCTTCATCTGTTTCTGATGCACTTGTGCAGTAATTTACGAGCAAAGGAACAGCGTCGCCAAGATGTGGTCCAAAACGGTATCCAACAGAACGACTGACAAATCACATACATATTTCATTTTAGCTGACAAGAAAAATATTCTCATAGAAGCAAAGGGGGTTCTAGTAAACTATTATGATGTATATGTTCAACATAAGGGAAATAATTCCTTGACATATTCATGAAACAAGAAAGATATAAAAGCAGGTGCAGTTAAATTTCATAAGGTAAAGATCAGTTAAATTGTCATGAGGTTAAGATTGAACTAACTCTTAATTGTATTAGCATTGAAGTAAAGAATTTAAAATAATTATCAAACAAATAAGCATGCTCGCTAACGTTTATTGAAGAGAAGCACCATTTGTTAAGAAGATGTCATGTAAAAGAATACGATCACAATCAGTTACATGTGCAACTTTAGCTTTCTAGGTCATCCATCCACTACCTTCACTTATCCACTACGCTATATAAAGGATGAGTACGCACCCAGTCATTCAGGTATGCCATAGGGAAGGAAACAATATCTATCTCAGCTGAAAATGTAACAAAGGGAAGGCAAGAACTAAAAATCAAAGAGGTTAATTAGAGTCCAAGTAGTAAACCAGTAACTAGAGCCCAGATAGTGTTAAGGATTCAAACCGGTGTACAATATTCCAAAGGCTTGCAAAATGATTAGCGAGGAGAAGAGAAGTGCAAGGACAATCAGGGTAAATGATGACTTCCATAAAAGTGAGAGCACTTCCATTCTTTGAATAGAGTCACCTTTTATTTTAATTTGGGAGCATGCTTTGGCCAAAAGTCATACTCTACAAGGAGAATTTGATTGTTTGTGGGCAACAGTGCAATTTCCTAATTTGTTTGGAAGATCGTTTTGGAGCATACAAATTGGATCGGAATCTAGGAGCTAATAATTTATCAAGGCCAGTTGGACTTGTAGTTAGAAATAACGCTTTATCCTTTAAGGTTTTCGTAAACCAACATACAACTCTAAACTATTGCTCTTTGCAAGAAAAGCATTGAAAGAAAATAGTTCACATACTTATCAGTATGAATTGAAATTACAAATATTTCATTACTTTCATGCCATTTCTATGTGTTCGACAACTAATTAGGTAATTTTAGGGAATGACCACTATTAACTGCTTTACAGTTCCTATTGAGCAGGCCCTGCCCGACCACATATAACAAAGAAAACTACATGTTTCTATCCTACCTTCATGATTCCTTAAAGATGGCTTTAGCAGCATATTTCATTCTGAGCAAGTTCTTTTTCCTTTTCAGGGGAAGTAATTCATATTTTACAATTTACACTTTAAATTGAATAGTTAACTCTGACTTACTTGAGATTTTAGGAGGCCAAATAAGTCTTGTTTAGGTTTTAGTATGTAGATTGCATATTTTGACTGAATTCACATGTGAGATCCTACATGATGATTAAATATTGGCAAACAGGCTCTTAATGTTGGATAACTTTTATCTACACAGCTCGTAAAAACCAGGGAACATTCTCATTGGAGAATCCTTATCGAAGAATTTCACACAAACATGTGTTACTGGAAAGTAGAATTCAATATCATAAACCCTGTCAGCTAGTAGACTTTGTTTATTGGCAAAAAATTTGTGATGCTTAATATATTTTATTTTAAGCTTCTTAACTAGTAATCACTGCACTAAATTTAGCATACAACCATACAGTTTTCCATCTATTTGTGAATTTATTTTAATTTCTACGACATATACACAAACAAGTATTTCATATGCCCATACATTAAACAAGTATTTTTAATGTCCACACATGCATGAGCATACAAAGCAAATGAGTAGGCGTGTGACTATAAGGAATCAAGTTGAGGGTTGAAATGTTGAATACCTTAAAGCTCCAACCATTTGAATATTTGTGCGCGCTATTTCAGGCTTCATATTTTTGTTCTTCAACAGTTGAACTACTGCAGCAGTCGCCTTTGCCAGAAGATCATCAGACAAGCTTGAGGCAAGAGATGCTACGAGGAAAAGAACAGGTTATCCATATAATTAACAGATTATCCATAGAATTTCTATCCGCTAACACATGTTTAGAACGTTGACCCCATACAAGTTTAACACAATTTAGCCATCAGCAAAGGAAGGAGAAAGAATAAGATAAAACTATATAGATTTATGTCTCACCAATGCATGCAATAGATTTTTTTCTAACACTAGCTTGATTTGCATTCAACTGAGACAGGAGTGCATTTAGCAATTTGTCATGATCCTTTTCCATCAAATTTCCAAACTTATTGAGCATGTCACATAAAACATCCAAGTTCTCGCACTTAATTTCAATACGGGCCCCCTGGAGAAAGAGAAAGCACAAC
The DNA here is from genome assembly GCA_036321105.1 of Dracaena cambodiana. Lineage (NCBI taxonomy): Eukaryota > Viridiplantae > Streptophyta > Magnoliopsida > Asparagales > Asparagaceae > Dracaena > Dracaena cambodiana. The sequence continues at coordinate 30,072,168 of JAYEPQ010000019.1, forward strand.
GAGGACAAGATCAAACCGGTAAGATTGAGATTTACACGGCGGAGACAAGATAGGAATCAATAATAAATAAAATTGAAAAGGCAATAGTATGCACTAAAACTACATCAATATCACATCAAAAATAAAAGGTTTAGTTATTAATTAATTGTTAAAATTCACAAGCATGATAGGTAGAATACCTGTAAGCTCAGTTCAACAATGGGCAAAAGATAGAAGCTCTAAGATGAATGGCAATACAACATTTCCATAAACCAACTGCTCAATACAGTCATAATCGTTAACTGGTTGCAAATACTTACAAAAAATGGCATTAGACACAAGTGGAAGAAAATATGGAATGGAAAGTTCAAACATATTCTAATTTTGTTATTTTATTTTCATAGACATATTACTACAAATGTTCTCTTAGCCCATTATGATTTTGGCACATGAAGCCTGTGCACTAATGTTGTACAGAAAACCTCTCTTTCTTTTTCCCAACACAATAAAGTGACTATCAACATAATTAGATACAAATTGATGAGTGAAACGCCCATCCCACTCCGGCTTTTTATGATTTATTTAATATAAAATTTTATTTGAAAAAGATATTTTAGCAAAAAAGAGAGGTGTTTTTATTAAGTTAAGACTTTATCATGAATCGAGCATCTTATCCTATCTTAACTAGAATTAACTTATTATCCTATCTTGATTTAGATAGGATTGGAATTATCTTATTGTTCTATCTCACTTCTATTGTCTTATAATTCTATCTTAACATGAATTCTTAGTCTTCTCTTACTATCTTAATTCAACTTGAATTCGAATTCCCTATCTAATATGATCTTCTCTTCTTATCTTATTTAATTTGAATTTGAATTCCTATCCAATATGATCTTTTCTTAACCATTTAACATATTTTGTATGGATTCCCTCCATCCCTTTACAAAAGGAAAACCACTAGCCCTACCCCTCTGTAAAAGGAGGTCCATCTATGCCATTTTATTTTTCTCTACCCACGTTAAAATCATTGCATAGAATTCTCTCCCTCATCTCTTTTATCTAGCCCATCTCTTGAAGATCTCTTCTTTTGACGTTGTTGATTTGTGAATCATCGTAATCAAGCTAATGTGGGCCCTAGACTCACCGTTAATCATACTAAATCCCCGTTACAATAGTTTTGTTTAGAGATTTCCTTGTTTTCAAACTTTACTTGTATTTATTTAAATTGTATATTAGATTTTATTGTTTATTGCAAAAGTCAATTGATTTTTTTTTATACTTAAAGACGCACTATTGAATCTGATTGATTGTGAGATTGTTAAATGAAAATTAATTGATACGAAAGATAATTGAATGGAAAGAATCGTTTTTGCTATTGTTACTGTTATTGTTATTGCCATTGTTACAGCTATTGTTACGACTTACGATTATTGCCATTGTTACCGTTTACTGTTACAGTTTAATATCTATTGAAATAATATACTGGGTCTTGGAGGAAACTAAGGGAATTGTTACATACTAGATGCTAATGTAACCGATTGTTATTGATGTCTCATACAGGAGAGTTCAGGACAAGCTCCAAACAAAACTATTGTGTTGTTTTTCCAGAGTTTATGGGATATTTTAACTGCTTGCTGCTTTCCCGTTTACGAGATACTTTTACTACTTTTACTAATGTGACATTTCCCTGGGGTTCACGGGCTATACATACTACTAATGTCGTTTTCCCGAAATTTATGGGATATTCATATTAATGATATCGTTTTCTGCAAGTTTATGAAGATAAATCAGATATATTGGTTATATTTGTACTTTCCTAAAGTTTCCAAACACAATAATAAAAGACTGAAAAACTTGAAGTAAAAAAAAAAGTTTAGATAAAACACTGTTGATTTCAGACTTGTTTATATGGCTTCATGATTCTACTATGGGTATTTTCTGGTTTTCTTATTATATTATATTGCTTTATGGTTGCATTACCAACGACCCTAGATGTGCATGTCCAAATTTAGGGTGGACCCACCAAAATCAAAGCAGGATTTGGCCTTTTTAAAAAACAAGCGAATTAGCAGAAGTGATTTAGCTACTGGTAGCTTTGATATAGTGTTTGAACTTTTTTCTAGTATTTTGAAATGTAATAAATGCTTAGAATATATTTCACCCTTTTCGGATAAAAAGGGTTGATTTTTATTTTATTTCGCGGTGTTTATGTGGTTACATCCATTTCTATTTAAATAAAGTTAGTTTATTTAAGAACTTTTGTATTATTATTCTTCCACTGTGATCGACTATAATGTAATGTAATAAGGCTAATCATGTTATAAGATATCACCAAACAAATCAGCTATCCATATGTCGTATAGTGGGGCATTACAATGAGCCTTTAATTTCAAGAAGTAAACCTGTCAATGCAACCATGCACTGCAAGCAAAAGAAATTTAGAGAATCTTACAGGACTAGTTATGCCTTTTATTAGTTGGGGGCCAAGGGTATCTTGAAGACGCTGAGCAAGAGAACCTGTGGCGATTTCTGAAACTATCGTCTTCAACGCTATACTAACAGTATCACGATGTTGATCCTTTCCATTCAACAATTTATCACAGAGCTTGTTGCCCATTTCTAAAACCCTATCCTCACTGACCTTCTTGACGATTGGTGGCAGACTGCAATAATATAAGGAAGAGAAAGAGGAGCCATAAGTAAAACAATTATCAACATAACACCATAATATACATTTTAAAATGCAGAACGGAATTAGCTGTCAAATTCTAATTGCAATCAACAAAAACGACAAGCTAATACAAAATAAAATGCCCTATATTAAAGCATCTCTTGTTTAACATTCTCAAAATGTCTGATAAGATTCAAAATTTTCCACTAACACAAATATATCATGTAAATGACAAATTTTTTAAAAACAAAAATTCTAAATAAGAGGTTCCTCTTTGGTCCATATAGAACAGAGTAGCGTATCTTAGTCCGAAATTTAAGAAAAGATCCCAATTGTCAATTAATAAAAGGAAAACCACTTCACAGCCAATCCTTCAAAGATGAAAATTCAAATTAAATGGTTCCTCCTAGGTTTGTATAGAGCATGAGTAGTGTATCCTAGTCCAAAATTTAAGAAAAGATCACAAGAAATTATTAATATCAAACAAACCATTTAACAGCCAATCCAGAAACATCGCCAGAAGGATCTTCAAGTTGTTGAATAACAGTATTTGTCAATTTTGCCTCCAGCTCAGCATCAGCTTTAAATCCTTCCTTATTTAACTCATTCAACAAATCAGATGTTGCCATATATCTGTAATCTTTATCCTTGCCTGTCATCTGGAAGAACCAACAAAACGAAGGCCAGTAAAATGAATAATATCACAAGGAAAATTGGTGAGCAACAAACGACAGGGTTCAAAATTACCTTTTCTAAGATGGTGACTACAGCTACACCTGACATTTTTCCTGGCTCTTCACAGACAGGGCACGTGTCAATAAATATCAAAATTATGCCTGCATGCAGAACCATATGCAATCTAGTCTTAACTCGGCAACTTTTGTTTTGGGAATTACAATTTTATAACCATTTAGAAATCTCAACCTATTTGAAATTGAGATATTATGGCCCTACATTTGATTGTAACTTTTCTGACACTTATATTCAAGGTTATAACGTAACTATGAGTTGCTACTCAAAGTAGAAATTAGCTATGTAGAAATTAAAACAATACCATGATGCAGAATGACAAGTTACTTTATGGTCCTAGCTGCTGAATTTTTAGGGCTTTTAACAGCAAAAATTCCAAGGCTAATTTTCTTTTTAATTAAACAATTTAAAGATTAAAAAATATACGGATATAGGAAAAATCAAAAAAAGGGAAGCAAGGTGAACAAGTCACGAAAATTTTCAATTTCTTGATTACACCCAAATAATCAAAATCAACAAAAAGGCCAGTTTTTAAGTTTAAGCAATTAACAAATAGCATCAAGTCACTTACTAAAGACTGAAATTTCAGAAAAACTAAAAACCTAACCCAATTAGGAGCTGGAAAGATAGCCAAAACTAGAGTCAGGAAATAAGGGCAGCGTACAAGCAAACAAAGTAATCTAAGCGCCTTAAACAAACAAAAACCCTAAAAACTCAAAGATTCAACTAAAATCTGCTATAATTTCAATTAAGCGACTGATCTTTCTACTAATACAACAGTAATTTATGAAGGTTCATCAGGATAGAAGGGGGGAAAAAACCTAATTGCACTGCGATCTCAATAAAGTAACAAGAGACGATCGAACAACCAAAGCAAGCGCATTGCGACGAAATTGAAATTATCTAACCCTTAGATTGAGATGGGGAGAGTACTTACTTAGTTGGAGACCTCGAGAGTCAAGAAAACCCTAGCGTTAAAGAATAGCAGGGATGAGAGAGTGAGAGATGATCAAACGGAGTCTCTTTCGGCAGAAGGGAAAATTCTAAATGAGCACCACTTTCCTCTTGGTGAGCACCATTTTCCCCTATGGTGCTAATCACTTTACCATAGGATGCGGTGCTCAGTAAGGGGAAAGTGTGCGCATCCCGACTTCCCCGGCAGAGGGGGAGTTTTTAAAGTAGCCCACCGATTTTTTCTAGTTAGCCCTCTTGATAGTTCATTCTTGGATTAGAATCGGTAAATTTGGTTCGGTTTTGATTGAAAAAATCCAATCGCAAATCAAATCGAAATAGTAGAACTGAAACTAAAATTGACCAAACACCTAAGAAAATCGAAATCGAATTTTTGGTTCTGTTTGGTTTCGTTCGGTTTTTCGGTTATTTGTATTTGAAACTAAATATATGGCAATGTGTATATTTTGTAAGAAAAATAACCATTTTCTGTTCTATTTTTTCTTTTTCTACCTATTAAAATAACAATCATATATTTTTCATCAAAAATTTAAAAGAAAAACATATTGAAAATAAAAATAAATAAATAGATAAAATACAATTGCAAAATCATAATTAAATTTGGTTTTTAAATCCAACCAAACTGAAAACCGAAAAATCTGAACTGATCGGTTCAGTTTGGTTTTATAGTTAGGTCTAATTTTTTCGATTTTCGGTTCAGTCTTAGTTCATTTTCCATTCGGACTTTGAGCCGGACACTTGAAAGTGGGCTCATCAGGAAACTCCCCGTCGGAGGATCGAACAATTGATGAGGTGTAAACGACGGACTGTCCTTGGAGTTCGGTTTATTTACATTCGTGCCACCACGTCCTATGGGCGATTCTTTACTCTAATCAACATTGAAAAAATGTATAGAATACGTCTTGATTCATAATTATAATTGTACAATAATAATTCTCATTTTTCAGTATGCTCAGTGCATTGAATTTATTTATTTTTAGGGATAAGAATAAGCGGGCTAAAATCAGTCCTTGGTCCAATCGAATTTTTATATTAAAAATAAAATCTTTATTTTTTATTTTAAAATTTTTTATATTAAAAATAAAATCTTTATTTTTTATTTTAAAATTTTGAATATGACGTTTCGACCATTCATTCCTAACATTATAAAAAGAAAAATATTTTTAGTCTGAAAATGATTGTTTATATTATACACGGAAACTATTTTTATTTTTCTTTAGTGTAAGAAGCAGTATTTTTATATTTCTTTAGTGTTAGAAACACTGCTGTTCATTCATTCATTCAGAACATCAAGAATAGGGATGAGAAAGTGAATCTAAGGACCAACCCACCCTTGGCCATCATATTAAAAAAATAATAATTATTAGAAAAATAAAAATTTTATTTTTAATTCAAAATTTTTAATAGGACGTACACTGAACTCCATCCTCATTGCAAAGAGAAAGCAATTAGGAAGCAAAGAACCAAAACCACATAGCACACTACCAGGCATGCTCCAAGTTAAAAATTTACAAGCTATAATTGGGGAAATTAAATAAAACGTAAGAAATTAAAATATTGCTGCCATCTCTCAAGTTCGAACTTATAATAAGATCCATACAAGAGGAGAAATTCATGTGTAGTTTCAATACCTGTTAACTTTTTACATAAAATCATTATTTCAGAAAGATAAAGAGACTGTCTAAACTACTATATATATTCATCTTGTTCAGCCAAAGTTATATCTTCTTAAAGGATTCGGCACTTGAGGCTCTCGGCACGCTTGCGGAACTCCTGACTCTCCTCATGAGCCCTCCTCAGCTCTTCCCTGAGCTGTTTGATCTCTTTCGCCGATTTCATCCTGGCCTCCTGTGCACCTCTCTCCGCTTTCAGTCGCGCAGCTTGCTCTTCAGCCAGCTGCTTCTCGAGCCTCTTGATAGCCGCATCCAACTTCCTCTCGATCTGCAGTCATATGATATAGACATTATAACTTAAAGATCATAAAAAATCATATGTATAAATATGTCCTCATGAAATACCACTCTATAGGCATAAGATTTTGGAATAACCGTAATCATTGCCACAATAGAAAGATGATTTTTGCAAGAGGATAGTTTGTAGGAGAGAAATGGATTGTTGTAGAGAGGAAAAATGTAGGGAAAAGGAGGTTTTTTTTTTTTTTTTCTCTCTCTCTTGATTTTCTTTAGGTCAAGAAGACACCACCATTATACTAACCCATTTTCCAAACTGTCCCCTATCTAATTTTATCAGCCAAATGAATAAAACAAACTTGGTTGTGGGTGGAAAATAATGTAGAAAGAAATAATTTTATTCGGGTTTCGGGTCCATAAATTTAGTTGTTCCCATAAAAATCCCAAACAAATACTGGAAGTAGAATGTAGTAAGACGACCATGATGCAATTTCCAGCGTAAGTTTTGGATGTTTTTGCAAGATAAAAATTGTCAAAAATATAATCACTATCGCTCGACAACTGGTATTTTTATCACTAACGCTTTACCATAAGAATAAGTGATGCATTGAGTCATTGGGCGATAAGGAGAACCTGATGTGGTTCAACTATAAGCACTTACTCGCTGATAGAAAAAGTTTATGCGGTTTTTACATATCTGTCACTTATATCTTTAAAAATTAGAATTTAGTCTCCCAAATCTTTATATTTAAAATTTAGTCTCCCAAATCCTTTAGGTTAACTCACTTTAGGCCCCCCGCCATATTTTTGACCCGGATTTCCTGTTATACCTCTAAATTACTTGACTTTAGTCCTCTCTTTCCTCTTCCTCCTCTCTTCCTCTTCTTATTGGGTTCTCCTCTCCATTCTTCTCCTCTCTCTCTTTCCTCTCAGTTAATTTCTAAAGTGAGGTAACTCAGGGGAACCCAATAAGAAGATGGAAGAGAGAGATGAGAAGAATGGAGAGAGTACCCTAATAAGAAGAGGAAGAGAGGAGAAAGAGAGAAGAAAAGACTAAAGTGAAGTAACTTAGGGGTATAACGGAAAATTCGGATCAAAATATGATTGGGGGACTAAAGTGAGTTAACTTAAAGGATTTGGGGGACTAAATTCTAATGTTTAAAGATTTAAGGGACAGATATGTAAAAACCCCAAAGTTTATTCAAAAGTGCTAGTTCATACCCAAAAAAAAAAATACGAGACCAGAATAAGTATAGCTAAAATACCTATATATATATATATTTTAATTAAATGCAGTTAACAGACTCGACACCACAATTTAAGCTGTAAACCATTAACAAGGATTGTGGAAATCAAAAAAATTAGCTACAAAAAAGTAATATGAGCAATGCATATAAGGGATTACCATCTCAATCACTTGTTTGATCTGTTCCTCATGGGATTTATGCAATTGTTCCTTCAACTCAAATATCTGTTGTTCCGAATATCCTTCCATAGCTTCAATCTCCTTCTCTTTATTCTCCAATCTTTCAGCTCCTTTCTGGTAAAGGAACAATATTGTTAAAAATCGTAGAACCAACAAGACATCTGCTTCTAAAACTTGAAGCGGGAAGTAGAAGAAACCAGTACCTTAAGCACATCAAATATCTCATCTGCAAATGGCTTTCCACCATTTTCAGCTGCGATCGTATCCACAAGCGAAAGCAGTTGGTTTACCTGCCTTGCTCGCTTGTTCATGTCCCGTGTATTGTTATTAAAGAGCATCACTCTGTTTTTGCATGATTGGAGAAGATCCTGCAAGAGAGATATAACAAGAACAAAAGGAAGCTTTCAGTGAGAATAGCGAGTAGTGCATCGATAAATATGAAGAAGGCTAATGCTTTGAAACACATCAAGTGGAGTCGAATGAGATGGAGAAAAGGTCCGAGTAATAAGTTCCTGACATGCCATAAAGAGCAGAGAGTACCGTTAACTTAAAAGGATATCTAAAACTTGCAAAGGAACAGATATCATCTTGTGCACAATGAAGCTACCAAATTAGACATTGAAAATTAACTTGCAACCAGAGATACACCTCATCCCTATCTCTATCCCCATCAAACCCACACCAGCTATTTCAAATAATGATATATATGAGTAACAAGAAAATACAAATTCCTAAAAGCCCCTTTACATTGGTTGGTTCTTGCAAATTGAAATATAGCAGTAAGGAAAAGAAAATGAATTCATATTTAATATTTTATCTTGACCTCACTAAATAAGGACACATCGGGAATAAGTGTGGGAATCTTGTTGTATCAGACATTCCATGCAAATTCTCCAATCTCCTTTCCATAAGTACATGGTGACAGAATTCGCATGTTGTTAGTTCTCACACACAACAATACATATATACATAAAAGCATATATGTTTGCATAGACATTTACTTCTCTACAGCAATTTATCATCTTTTCCCCATTCTACATGTTTTACAAGTCTAGGAGAATTAAAAAGATTGCCTAGCATCCTTCTAGAATTTATGGTAAGCCCCTCTCATGACCATAATTTTTCTTGACAAGGAAGTTGGCACTAGTTATGAGAGTGTTGACGTCTAGACATGACGGCTGTAATACTTTATCACATCCTTCATGCAGCCTTGCTTCATAACCAACCCCGTTATGATCGAAAAAGGCTTAGATGATAATGCCGTACATAATAACATGCTGACTTCAAACTTAGTACTCATCACTATGGCTTGCGTGCATGCATGCACAAACACATTGGATCTCAACACCATTCAACGCCATAGCACTTCATCATCATCATATCTCACTCTTGATTGACCAGATGTGGTTTATGCATACATTTGGGATGAATGTGCTAATAAAATTTGAACTAAAAGAGACACAATATATTCAAAACTTGCAACTGTCAGTGTCACGCCCCGCTCCCAATATACGGTATATGAGCACGTGTAGCAGGTACCGGCAACATATTCAGTTTGAATATGCTAAACCCTCAATTATAATATCACAGCCACAAAGAATAAATACAAGTAGATAAATAAACTGACATTCATTGATCCATGAAGTCTATTACATAAAGAAAACATAAGGACGATACTGGATAACTTAAGATAACATCCATTAAGGAATGATATGTTCAAAAACATGAAAAGACTGCATTTAATACAAACTAAGTACATGATAACTACTGATTTTCGGTCACTTCAGCAAAATACTCCATGTCTTCCGCGGTAGGATCAACAGGGTTCAACTCAGTCACTGGACATGCATATCCAGGTCATCAGATAGCGACCAACACAATAAATACAGAAAAAATATGATGTAATAATTATGTCTAACATAGTAATAATGCAAGTCTTAGAAAAATATTAAATCCATAATTAACGATAATATTAAGTGACAGGTTAAAGCAAATATCTTTTAGTATGGTCACAATCATAGCAAGTTTATTTAGGATATCATATAATTGGAAAAACTAACTGATGGGATACAACTGTTTCGATTGTTTCCTGTACAGACCCAGGAAATTGTCACAGGATTGTCCGGTGCTGAGTCGGACCTGCCGTCAGGCAAACAGGAATTATAGTCAGATATGATCCAGCAAATCATCACGCACCTATGGTGTGCGAAATATTCAGTTGTACAACTTAACAAGTTTACAACCGAAACAGAGTATAATTCTGTCATTCAGTTTCTCCCCCAACCCAGTGTCATTTAAGTATAGTACATGCATGTCTAAATGCTGGTCTTCATAACTTGTATATTGAATTTCGGGTACAATATTTCAATTAGATTTTGTTAATTTGTTAACAACATAATTTATAGAATCCGTTTTATATTTTATTCAATAAATCACAATTGGTTATATCAAGGATTTACTGATTTGAGATATCATACAGATATCGGCCAGGCCAGTGTATGAATGCTGGGAGGTTTTCCGTGCATTGCACGTTCCTTAATTAGATAACCAGCATACAAAACTTTTCTAGACACCGATATAGAATGATATCACAAACAGTATGTTTCCACGATTATAACATTTTTCATGATTTATTAAAAACCTAACTACATGTTGTAATTTAACAAGTAATCATTTAATTTCTAACATCATAAAGAAATAACAGATATGTCAATGATTGCACTTGTAATAACACATTTAGCTTCTACAAATTAAATTCTAACAATATAAAGAAATAGTATTTGTAATAACAAATTTAGATGATATAATTGAAGTAATATTTCTATAAGAAAAATTAGCATGTTTAGTGAGTCTAAAAAGAACTCACCTCGATTTGCGAAGGTCTACCAATTGACAATCACACGAAGCAATCTACACATAAAATTATAATATATTTGTTAAAAATTATTCATCATAAATTCAGGTGATTTTTAGGGAATTTCTAATTTTCATAAAGCACTTAGTATTAATTTTAAAATTAAATAATATTAGTGTAGAAAATTAACTTCTAATGTTGTCCTAATAAGTTGTTATTTATATATTTTGTAAACATTTGAATTGGTTAATTCTCATCGAACTATAATCTTATTTGTTTGGCAAGAGAGACTTATAGGAGGTGTAAGGTGAGCTCAGCTGGACATATGCTGTATTAATACTAATCTTGAAGTCTACGTTAACAAAAATATTAATATAATTCAACTCTTATGTGGTTATGTTTTTGTTTGATTTTTATGTTTGTTGGATTTATTGGATAAGTTTAGCATATAAAGATGATAAAGTATTTCCTTCCTATTTTATTTTATATTTATTTTTGAGAAGAATCTCCTAATTGATTTATAGATAATGTTTTAGCCTAAAATTGTAGGATCACCCTAAATTCTATTTGAAATCAATAAATGGGTTTGAATCCATCTTATTGGGTTTATAAGATGGTGGATATCTTTTATTAGGGTCGTTAGATAGGGTGTGAGCTAATTCTAGGGTCCAATTAAATAAATGCAATAGAAATTTAAGAAAGTAATACCAACCTCAAATAGTAGAGCAAGGGAAGAAAGAATATAGGAGTTCTTTTGTCAAAACTTCGGCGAGGCTAATGACAGCGGTCCGACGAGACGCTCCAACAAAGTGAGAGAGAAATTTTTTTTTTTTAAGAGGATGAGTGTAAGATTGAATTTAGAAAAGATATTGGGTTTATATAGTGGTAGATTTAGGAGTTATAGAATGTGAAGGATTTAGGGAGTTATGGAATTCAAAGGATTTGAGGGGTTATGGAATTTAAAAGGTTTTGAGGGTTATAGAATTTAAAAGATTTTGAGGGTTATAGAATTTAAAATGTTAGAAAAATGAATGAATTTGGGATGTTATAAAAGAGGGAAGATGAATAGTTTAAATTATTATGTTTATTTGTTATTCATTTAATTATGAAAAAAAAATAAGGATTATTACAGTCAGTCTTAAATGTCCACCCTCACTTAATGACCTAAAAAGGCACAGTATAAGTTGAAGACCCTTCCTTCAATGTTTCCTAGGCCAGGAAGTTAACATCATCTCAAACAATTGCCCCCTGTTATCAGCTAGGCCTAAAATCATTTTCTTTGAGCCTTCCTGTTATAGAGTTGTGCCACACAGCCAACCTATCACTCAAATCAAAGTAGGCTGACATCCTTTCACAGGCTCAAAAGGAAATTATTTTGCTAGTTTCATCAATCACCAACCGTAAGTTTATTCTTGAAGGATGACTCTGTGTATGGGATCCATTTGTATTTGCAACTTTACACCATGCTTCAGGTGGATGTGACTCCGTATAGCATTCATATCAGCTTAACTATTTGTCTACATCATTTTCAGTTTGAGTTTATAAGCAGGTTCCGAAGCCAGCCCTTCCCCTCCCCTTCGTCTGATGCCTCCCGAGCAGAGGAATTAAATATCCAATCATCGTCGGAAAGGAAATGACGGGTGGAAGGGCGGATGGTTGTTCGGTTGGTTAATACCGTCAATTCCAGTAGGAATCCGAAAGAAGCGGGATACTGCCTGACGTCCATCAAATGCAGGCAACGAAGAATCCATCGAGGAATCTCAACTCCGTCGGTTCGGAAGCTGCGGTATTTTGGTTTCTGACACCAGTTTTGATGGCGAACATTAGTCTACTGCTCCTTGGCTAGATTAGCCAAGACTGGCTGCCAGAAAAAAGCTCTTCTTAGTAGAGTCACCTTGGCCACGAATTTCTACAGTGATATTAAGTGAAAAAGCAGTTGTAAATTTTCAGTGAACTCTTTGTTGAGTCTTATAGACATTAAAGCCTTCCCATAGCCAATCCCGTTATGATATATATTTTTTTTTTTTTAAAAAAAAGCGCTCATATGATGACTATGATAATAACAATTATATAGTGACAAAAAAAAAAAATTAAGAGTTCAAGGGCTTTTAAAGTAACGAAGATCAACTTCTTGTGGATGTGGGTCAAAAAAGGCAGTCATGTATGGATAATTCAAATGCATGCATGATTTGTTTTCATGACCATCCTAATTATGGGGGCCAGTTGGGTAGGGACTAAAGAGAGGCCAAATTTGACCCAACGCACTTCCGACTGACAGAAACATAACCCATCTAAACCCAAACCCAGCCTGCTTGCAGTAGCATTAACCGAAACTGACCATACCTGCTAATTACGGGTCAGGATTGTAAGCCGGATCAAAATTAGCATCCCTAATCAAAATAACTCAACATAAACCCAAAATGGAAGACCAACCAGTCAACTAGCATCCTCAACTTCTGTGTAGGTACATAACTGAATGCATGCCTTACTTTCATGATTGAGAAAATCTTTTAAATCAAAATGAGAAATTAATTCAAATGGTTGGTAAAAAGATAAACTTGATGAGAGAAGCCGTAAGGAGAAAATACACAGGAAGTATAGGACATCATAACTTGAAATTTTATCACGATTTCTGCACTAAAAAGGTATAATCATTTAAGATTAGTATCCAAGGCAGCAAGTAAATGAACTTAAAACTGCAAAACTAGAAACACGAACCTTTAAGGGCTCAGGGCCATGGCTAATAAAATCCGTCAAAGTCTTCCCTCTAGCTTCAAGAGTATCTCCACCAGTAAAAACTATAATCATGTAGTCGACAATTCGATCACCAAAGAATGATTTCATACTCTGGATGGCAGCCTCTTCCTCTCGAGTAAATCGAGATGTCACAGAGAAAACCATGAGCACAGCATGAATCCCTTCCTTGGCCAAACTTATACAATTGACTATCTCTTTACCATCAGACCCATTGGAGAAATCAAATAGTCCTATAAAAATCAGAGATATTCAAGCACTTAACAAACATTGGATAAGATGGTAATTTGAACAATGAACATAATGTCCAACAAATTTTATATTAAAAACAAATATTTACAATGAATATGATGTCAAGATTAAAATTCCAACTATTATGAATAATCCACCCAGTAGAAAGATAAGGCCACTGAATTCATCCCTAAAACCAATACAATATCGATTGTTAAAATCAAACATTAATATATGTGAGGTACCTTTTACTTTTTATATATCCTACAGTAATCACAGTTGTGGATGATAAAGTACATTAAACATGGTTATGAATGCCTAAGCCAGGTATTAGACTTAAAAACTGCTAACACAAAAATAGAATGGTGAGACCTATAATAAACAAGACAAGGTTAGTCAACCTAAACAAATGAACCATAACAAATTATAGTCTTGAAACTTCATATTATGTGGACAACGGTGACAAAAAGGAGATTTAACTCAAATGACAACATAATTTCTCAAAGTGACTAGAATTCGATGGAGCAATAAGCACACAAAACACATAAAATTATAGTTTATACCCAAAATAAATAATTCATTCTTAAGAAGAATAAATTTAACTGTAGTACATCAATAACAAAAACGAGCTTTGACTCAGGCGACAAACATATTTTCTCAAAGTCATTAGAAATTTGATAAAGAAATAAGCACACAAAACACATGATATTAATTGTCTATAAATAATATTTTGACACCACATAAATACGCAAATGACAATAGTAATTCTGAACTGAAAAGAGGAAAAGTTAAAAAGGCATAAAAGAAAACTAGTTTTACCAGGAGTATCAATAACATTGATTGTGCGTCCATCTTTTAAAGTGGTACTTTGCAATTCACAAGTATTTGTTATGCCTGACAGACTGAAATCCGACACAAATGCCTCCCTACCAAGAATACTATTCCCAGTCGCACTTTTGCCATTCCCAGCTTTCCCAAGCAGAACAATGTTAGTTGAAGGAGTCAACTCCCAATCGTCTAGCATTCCTCCACTCAACATATGTTTAGAGTAAGCAATCTAGAAGAAGAACATATTGTCAGTACAACATACGGAAATGCATTCAATCCAATGGGTCACTGACTTGTCATTCAGTGTTTCACGGCTTCATAAGGGCTCTAACTATCCCACAACAACTCCTTTGCCAAATTAACCCAAAAAAATTTGATAACATATGAAAAGAATCATTGAACATACATGCATTGGTCTTCCCTGTCTGCAACTCATCTACTTAGAAAGCTTAAGTGGCATAAACATTATAAAAAGCAAAAAAAGGGCCAAATTTGGATCAAGATATGAATGCAGAAAAATTATATTCACTAAAAATTGTATTTGGTTGTAACAACTTATTGACTCAAGCCTGTTTAATTTTCCACAAGCCACTCTTTAATTGGGAAATGCACACATGATTAAAATTCCACCAGCATACACCAGAGTATAAGTGCCTTATAAAAACTAAATTTCATTTCTCCCAATAAAATGATATTTATTTGCAGTGACGCCTTTGGGGTCAAACTATTCCCCATTATTCCTCACAATCAAATGATAGTCGTGGCCTGAAACCAGCCCATATTGATTTTAAAAGAGAAAAAAAAAAGACTTTAAATGATGATGTAAAAAGCTTGCCGTTCCTACAAGCTTGGAAATACTAACCAAATGGTTAGTTGAACACATTATAAATCACATAAAGTTAGTGAATGACCAGAAGAAATGACAAAACTATTTTATACAAATTTCAAATGGCTAAACCAATCTTACATGTGCAGGATTCCTTAGAAAATATCTTTATAATATAAGGCATCAGGTTTCGTTCTATGCTTAGTGAAAACTATGGTTCTCATAATCTCATGAGCCATTTCTAGCCAGAAGCTAGGATTGCTATGCTCAGGCATTCAACGTCACCATCCTCTTAATCAGTCTTACTCTCATGTTAATAAGAAATGCATTCATATTGGAAAAAAACAATAAATCCTTAACCATAAACAAAATAAATAAAAATTTGGAAGTTTCCTCACAATGAGAAGAAAGCTTCTCATGATATTACGATAAAGATGGATAACCTGAATAAAAATGGAAACCAGTTGACTACTTCAATCCTTACACAGAGATAATCAGTAGATGGGCAGACATTCAAGATGTATTATCACTTCCAAATACATCAAAAAAAATACTCAGGGAAGATGAAGTGCACATGTGTATTGTAGTGGTACAGAACTTATATCAACTTGGATTCAAATATGCCCAGGATAAGCATTTGTACATCCTATATTATACATATTTAGGTCAGATCTGGTCATCAAGTCCATAACCCGGAGACCACTAACTTGAAGAGAGTTTTCATGCGAAACGAAAGTAAGAAATCAAATGTGTATCCCTAACCAAACCCTAGTTAATATCATGAATTCTACTTGTTGTCATAGTTGGGTAAGTGCAACCATGTTCGCATCGCCAAAACAAGATGACCTTAGCAAAAAGAGAGGTATAGTTAAAAAACCACCTCAATAGTTTATAGTATGAAAAATTCATGTCAGTTTTAAAAAAAGGATTTGAAGTGTAAAAGGAGTTCACACAATGGAAGCATAAATTTGATCTAATTTAAGGCCATTGATCTCCAGCCACAGACTTCAAAAGTCCAACACCAGTGCTGATAGTCAAATAGTCAAATTTTAAGTTTAAATTTCACTTTTCAAGGAGAAACGAAAGGAATCCACATAAGGCATAAATTGTCAGAACTTATTTCTGTTTTTAGAAAACTAATTTTAATTTCTATAATTTTTGTTTCAACATTATAAAGAGAAATTCAATAAGGCAAACTAAACTCATATAAAAAATAACAATAATTCGATTGTTGCGAGAAGATTGGGAAGTCCTACACAATTCAGTCTGCATAATAGCACAATTTAGGCATCTACATATACAGAGTAGACAGTGTCTATTAAAAAATTTTGCAATTTCAGCATTTTGTGTTAATTAAAATTTTCTCCTGTTTTGAGAATTTATTCCGCATCCCTTTATTTTTCCTCTCCTTCCCATATTGTCTTTCCTTAAGGTCTTCCTTTGCTTTTCTATTCTATCAAAATTCAACTACCAACCAAAACAATAGAAGCATATATGCACCATTTGATGGCCTGTGCAGCCCTTGACAATATAGATAAATTTGATCTCCTGTTAGATCTCAAGATAATTATGCAACAATAAAAGAGATCAAATAAAATACAGTACAGCCCTTGGCAATATGAATAAAGGTTGCTTTGACTTGAGCAAGTTCCACAAATCACAAACTCATCTAACTCACAGTTTTCCTCATAATGCAATTTATAGACCCTGACAGGGCCTGTGAGATACTAATCAAAACTTGAAAGTTGAATTATTCTATTGTACAACCAAAATTTGCCAGATTAAACTACAAGACTACTACATAACCCCCATATACCAATCGCTTGTTTTAAGAAAATCTGTGGTAAAATCTATGTAAATGTATGACTATTTTGTACTACAAAAATTTGCAGATATAAAGGTATAGACCTGATCAAAATTTTGAAAGATGCAATTTTAATATATTTTACGATCAAAAGTGCAAAAATAATTCACGGAAACCGTACAACAATGGTTTGCAGATTGAACTACATGAGTACAAGTACAAAGTAGAAAAGACAGAAAAGGATAGATTTTTCGCATGATAAGGTCTATCCGAACACAATACATATAAAAATCTAGATGAATCTATTTCTCTCAAAAAAAGTCCAGATGAATCAGAATGGATGCGTTGATGAACTTTCAGCAAAAAACCTAAAAGAAGCAACTTTAAACTGAATTAAGATCAAATTCACTTCACTGTTTCAGACCTAAAAGAAGCAACTTTAAACTAAATTAGGATCATATTCACTATTTCAAACCTAAAAGAAGCAGCTTTAAACTGAATTAGGATCAAATTCATCATTTCAGACCTAGAAGAGGCAACTTCAAACTAAATTAGGATCGAGAAAATGGGAATAGGGTGCAGGATTACTTACTTGCGAGGGGAGGAAGACGAAGAGTCAAGATCGAAATTGAGAGGTGAACTATCTGGAGTATAAATAGGGCGAGAATTGGGTGCCCAATAAAGTTCTTTTTGGATTAGATAACTTAATCGTTAATTATCTTTATCTAATTATCATCTCATCTCCTAGACTTTTTTATCGTTCGGTCTAATTAAATTGGTACGCGTTACTGAACCGAACCGAACCGTTTAGGATGTGTTCCCAGGTACTGAAACTTTAGGTCCGGCTCGGGTGAAGCCCAAAACAACGATAAAAGTGGACCCAAAGTCAATACTCCTTTTTTTTTTTTTGGCTAATATACCGGACATCATATTTGGAGTATGATACAAGAAGAACAAAGCTTATCCCAAAAAAACAAAAAATTAAAAAATAAGGGAGATCAACTACCAAGTTGTCCAGCAAAAAATCTTCAATTTTAAATAATAGCTTGTTCAATGATTTTGGTTTTGAATAGAAAGATAAGAATAAGGAGATTTAAGAGCTAAATTTTAGTACGGTTAAATTTAAAATTTTATCTCTTTTTTTTTTAGAAATAATAAACAAAAACTTATAAAAGTATTGGAAATATTAAACTTAAAATATTTTTTTTTAAAAAATATTTTTAATTTTTCTTTTTTACGCTCCATATTTCCAAACACGCAGACGCACAATGAGTTGTAGCTGCCACCCGCGGGACCGTGAGCAGGAACTTCTAAAGGGGCACAAGTTTTTTACTAGTGAGCCCAGATTTCCTAGTGAGCCCAGTTTGATATTAGTAAATGAAAAAATTTCTTAGTGAGCACAATTTTATTCCGAAAATACCCTTCTGTATATTTTACTCATCTCCTCTTCTCTCCTCATTTCATCTCCACAATCCCTAACCAAAATCCAATTTTCCTCTTCCCTCTTCCCCCCCTTCCCCCTATACTATCTAACATTTTTTTAACCTCCTTCTCCTTTCAAATCTCCTCTCTCTCCCATTCGTACCGGTGCCGAACCCTCCGCCGCTGAACCCGCCGCCGCCGACGACCCCGCCGCCACCGTCTCTGTACTCCTGTCGTCGCTGCCGGTGTTCTCCCGCCACCGCCGCCGACTTCTCTCCATTAGTAGGTGAGTTTTCCTAATTTAACAATATTTATTTTAAAATTTTAATTTTTTTATGTTTGGATCAAACAACTATTCATTGTGATTTTGTTGGGATAGAGAGGAGGAAGAGTGAAGGAGCTAGCAAAATTGATTCTAGTATTTTTTTGTTAATTTTGATTTTTAATATTTAGATTATAATTATGAAGAAAATATAATATTGTAATCGTAGTTGTAAAATATATGAAAATTTAGTTAATTTTCTAATTATAGACGTTAATATTAAAATTTATTAGTTAATTTAGAAGTTTAATGGTATTGTCCTAATGGTTGATTAAGTAACAAAAGACGGTTTCAGTGTCTTTTAACTTTAATATTACACTATCTTGCAGGTAAAAAATAAATAGAGAAAATATGATATTTGTAGCAAATTATACTTTGTTACTACTTACTTCCACATGAAAAATTTACTGTTTTGATAAAAAAACATATATGAATGAAATATCTCTGTATTGCATAGATTGATCAGGCAGAATCTTCTCGCGTTCGACCAACTGCCTCGTTAAGGAGGAAGAAAGCAGTATCTCGACCACAAATCCAACGCCCGATACGAGAGAGAGAAATCGAAGTGGCCGTAGAGATATAGTACCCAGTTTATCTGATGCTTATTTTTTTTCCTTCATTAATATTACAAAGATATACACGCATAGAAGCAATAATCGATCCATTACTTGCGCAGGGGGATAAGGCATTCAAGAAGCGAAGTGGGATGTTATTTAGTGCACTTGCGAAGATTAAACCCATGCTAACTGGTTGCACTCAGCCAGAAGAACCACCAGAAGAGCAAGCAGAGGAACAAAGACAAGATCAATCCACTCCTAATGCACCCGATACGGCAATTATGTCTCGAACCAGAAGCAGACGTCAACCCCCGAGAAAGACAAAGAGACAGTGATTAGATTATATTAGTTGTGTATTGATATGGATGATGTTAGGAACTTCGAGTGGGCGGTGTAATTGTTTTTTGCAAACATTTTGAAGAATTTGTAAAATATATGGTTTTTGTTTGTAATGAACCCTACTGGTCGTTTTTTGTTCGATTAATATATACACTACGTTTATATTTGATCTTATTTCTTTAATTTGTATAAGATCTTGTTTGTTTTATACGTTAGGGACCTTGTTTATAATCTTCACTATTTCATTGTATCAGTTATTGTATCGTTGTTTCATTGTATCGGTGTATCAATGTATTATTGTATCATTATATCGGTGTATCAGGAGTATCATTGTATTTGTGTATCTAGAGTATCATTGTATCGGTGTATCATTGTGTATCATTGTATCAGTGAATTATTGTATCAGTGTATCATTGTGTCGGTATATCAGTGTGTTGGTGTATCATTGTATCTTTTTGCTTCCTTTCCTATATTTCGATAATAATATATAATTAGTTATTAATATAACTCCTAAAAGTCACGTTAAATTGGGTAAACTAATGATATATCATTTTATTACATTAATAGAGTGAGTGAGGTAGCGGCAGAGATATCAGATCGGGTCAAGTCCCTGTCCGGACTGTCAGTCCTAACGGGAGGGCGCCGTTCGGACTGACAGTCCGAGCAGAACTGGATTGTTCGGACTGACAGTCTGAACATATCCTCCTTGTTCGGACTGACAGTCCGAACAAGTCTGGACTGTTCGGACTGTAAGTCCGAACACACTAGATCTGTTCGGACTGTCAGTCCGAACAGCCTCAAAAAAAAAAAAAAAAACCGCGTGAGAGGGCTGGAGGAAGCGGGAGAGGGAAGAAGGGCAAGATGGAAAGTTTTTTTTGAGGACAAAGTTGATATTTATGGTAAACTTTAACTGGGCTCACTAGGAAAAAACTTGTGCCCTTTTAGAAGTTCCCCCCGTGAGCCCGCTATACATCGGGTCGCGTGTCCTAACGGACACATACCCAATAAAGAATTCTCGTTATAGGGGAACTTCTAAAGGGGCACAAGTTTTTTCCTAGTGAGCCCAGATTTCCTAGTGAGCCCAGTTTCATTTCAGAAAACGAGAGAATTGCTTAGTGGGCACAATTTAATTCCCAAAATACTCTTCAGCTTTATTCCCTCATCTCACTCTTCTCTCCTCATTTCATCTCCAACCCCAAAACCCAATCTCTCCTCTCTTCTCCTTCCAAATCCGCTGCCGCCGCTGCCGAAGGCTCCGCCGCCGAGCCACACCCCGCCGCCGCCTTAGCCTCCTTCCAAACCCGCCGCCGACCACACCCCGCCTTAGCCTCCTTCGAAACCCGCCGCCGAGCCACACGCCGCCGCCGCCGAAGGCTCCTTCCAAACCCGTCGCCGAAGCCTCCGCCGTCGAAGCCTTCGCTGCCTCATTTTCTCTCCTGAGTCACACCCCCCACCCTCCACTGCCTCATCCTCTCTCACTCGCTCGCATTCCGAATCTATTTCGCTCAGGTCTCTCGATCGGATCTTCCTCTCTCTTGATCTCAGATTTCTCGGCACCACTAAAAGTGTCCTTTAATTTAATTTTAATTTTGTTTTATTTAGTTTATTCTTATTTGCTCTGTGACTGTCCTGAAAATTGAGAATTTCTTGTTTGGTCTGATAATATTTCAGAATCGGGAAATTCTAAACGAGTACATTTTGTTGTTAATTTTGATTTTTAATATTTAGATTATAATTATGAAGAAAATATAATATTGTAATCGTAGTTGTAATATATGCAAAAATTTAGTTATTTTTCTAATTATAGATGTTAATATTAAAATTTATTAATTAATTTAGAAGTTTAATGCTATTGTCCTAATGGTTGATTAAGTAACGAAGAACGGTTTCAGTGTCTTTAAATTTTAATATTACACTATCTTGTAGCTAAAAAATAAATAGATAAAATATGATATTTGTAGCAAATTATACTTTGTTACTACTTATTTACATATAGAAAATTTACTGTCTCGTTAAAGAGGAAGAAAGCAGCATCTTGACCACAAATCCAACGCCCAATACGAGAGAGAGAATTCGAAGTGGCCGTAGATACTGAATTAAATATAGAAACTCCTAATTTGATCAGATATGATAGTACAAGACTAGAAGAAGGGAATACTGATGCGGACTGTCAGTCTGATGATCTTCATGAGTCAAATTACTGAGGTCCAGTTGATTTATCAGTACTGAAAAGTTTCAAGACGCACGTTGCTTTCTTCGTTTTAAAAGATGAGTTAATTATTTCCCGTTAAAAATCATAAACCACTCTATTGTGTGTGTGCATATGTTATGACTAGAGTATATATACAGGAACGAGATCCACTTCGATGTATTAGTCACTGGAGAAAAATAAGTGCATGGTCATTGTTGACACCTGATCCGTGCTAACTGGTTGCACTCAGCCAGAAGAACCACCAGAAGAGCAAGCAGAGGAACCAAGACAAGATCAATCGACTCCTAATGCACCCGATACGGCAATTATTGCTCGAACCAGAAGCAGACGTCAACTCCCGAGGAAGACAAGGAGACAGTGATTAGATTATATGAGTTGTGTATTGATATGGATGATGTAAGGAACTTCAAGTGGCCGGTGTAATTGTTTTTTGCAAACATTTTGAAGAATTTGTAGAATATATGGTTTTGTTTGTAATGAACCCTACTGTACGCTTTTTGTTCGATTAATATATACACTACGTTTGTATTTGATCTTATTTCTTTAATTTGTATAAGATCTTGTTTGTTTTATAGGTTGGGGACCTTATTTATAATCTTCACTATTTCATTGCATCAGTTATTGTATCGTTGTTTCATTGTATCGGTGTATCAATATATCATTGTATCATTGTATCATTATATCGGTGTATCAAGAGTATCATTGTATTTGTGTATCTGGAGTATCATTGTATTGGTGTATCATTGTGTATCAGTGTATCATTGTATCTGTGAATTATTGTATCAGTATATCATTGTATCGGTATATCAGTGTGTCGGTATATCATTGTATCTTTTTACTTCCTTCCCTATATTTCGATAATAATGTATAATTAGTTATTAATATAAGTCCTAAAAGTCACGTTAAATTGGGTAAACCAATGATATATCATTTTATTACATTAATAGAGTGAGTGAGACAGTAACGGAGATATCAGATCGAGTCAAGCCCCTGTCCGGACTGTCAGTCCGAACAGGGGGCGTCGTTCGGACTGACAGTCCGAACAGACCTGGTCTGTTCGGACTTACAATCCGAATGGTCTAAAAAAAAAAAAAAAAAACAGCGCGAGAGGGCTGGAGGAAGCGGGAGAGAGAAGAAGGGCAAGATGAGAATTTTTTTTTAGTACAAAATTGATATTTATGCTAATGTTTAACTGGGCTCACTAGGAAAAAACTTGGAAAAAACTTGTGCCCCTTTAGAAGTTCCCCGTTATAGCTGTAATCCAATCGCTACACACGGTAAGCTTACCTCCCATTTAAATTAGGGTTTCGATCTAAACCTAGGGTTTCTCCAAAACTCTCAGATCTAGGGTTCATCCTGCCCCCAAAATACGCCATGGAGGCCGTCCAGCTCTCCGGCGCCGCGATCGCCAAACGCCTAGCGTCCTGCAACCAACCCGACCGCAGCCGAGCGGTCCGCCTCCTCACGCGGTGGCTCCCTCTCCAATCCACGGTCGCCGCCGATGCTCTCTCCGACGGCGACCTTATCAAGATCTGGAAAGGCCTCTTCTACTGCGTCTGGCACGCCGACAAACTACCATTCCAGCTCGACCTCATCAACCGCCTTTCGTGCCTCCTTGAAACCCTGGACTCCGACCTCTCGATCCGATACTTCGAGTCGTTCCTCGTTACGATCCGAAGGGAGTGGAGCGGGATCGATCACTTGAGGCTAGATAAGTTCTATCTCTTGATTCGGAAGTTCATTCATCGTTTCTTTGCTCTCTTGAAGAAAAATGACTGGGATGTTGAGTTGTTGAGTCGGTTAGTTAGGGTTTTGAGCGAAAAATCGCTTCTTGCCACCGATAAGTTTGATGCTTCTGGGGTTAATTACCATATCGCGGAAGTTTTCTTGGATGAGATCGAGGGGTTCTTGCCGGTTAAGCCGGAAACAGTAGATTCGTTGCTCCAGCCGTTTGTTTTGGTTCTGGAGAGGAGCAGTAATAGGGTTTTGGTGAATAAGATTAAGGTGAATGTGTTCGAGAAGTTGGCGGAGAATGGAGCTAAGTATGTGAGTGGAGAGAAGAGTGGCGAGGCCGAGAAATTTGGGAAGTATGCTTTGGTTCTAGGGTTTTCGGAGAAGTTCTTCAAGTCAGCATCAGATGAGGGGACTGTTCAAGGTAACAGGAAAGTGCTGTTTGGGTTGCATGAGAGGTTTCTGAAGCTGGAGAAGGACCTTGAGAAGTCTGGGTTGGAGATTTCATTCAAGGATTTGGGTAATGGGAATGAAGCAGAAAAGGTAGAACCTTTTGGTGCAGAGAATGCTGATGAAGATGGTGGATCAGATGCTTGGCCAGTTAAGAAGAGGAAGAAGGACAAGAAGGCTTCTGATGGAGTTGAGAAGAAGAGCAAAACCAAAAAGAAGAGGAATGTGTTATCGGATTCGTTTATTGATAGCAATAGCAGCATTGATGCTGCTGGAGATGGGGAGAAAGAAATAGAGAGTAACGGCACTGAAACTAACAGTGGGACGGGGAAAAAGAAGAAGAAGAAGAAGAAGAATTTGAAGGATTCGGCTATAGAAAGTAATGGCGAGACAAGTGATTTAGCGGCTGAAGGGAACACTGCCAATGGGGATGTCGTTTATGACAATGAGTTGCTAAATTTTGACGAAACTGTAATTTCTAATCTTCAGAAGCAGTTTGAGAAGGTTGCTGCTGAAGCTGGCATGGGTTTGCCTGTGACACCAATTGCAACAGCGAAGAAGAGAAAATGGGCAAAGAATGCAGATAAGCATGCTACGGTTAGCAATGCAGATAGTAACGGGGAAAGCATAGCAGCAAAGAGCGGGGAGAAGAGTGTTAAAAAAGTTAGGTTTTCCATGAAGAACAACTTGGTCTGGAAGCCCCAGACCCCATTGCCACCGCAGAGTTTGAGACTGCCGCCATCTGTTACACCAAGAGGTAGTGCTCTGAAGAAAGGGGTACCTCCTGGCCCTATTAAGGAAACCCCTCCTACAGTTAAAAAGATTAAGGCGAAGGGAAGCTCAGGGAAGAAGGCCGGGAAGAGCTTGAAGAGCTTTTCTCCTGCGGTCAAGCGCCTTAGGAAGTTGCATACCCTTTCCACGTAACCCGATGGAAATGTGACAGTGGATTTTTAATTCGTGAGAGTTTGAATTCCTCGACTGCTATTGTTTCTTCAAATTGCGTAGTTTAGTACTACATTTTGTTATTCATGTGTTTTTGTGAGACCCAATCTGATCATACTGCTGAATGAATGCACCTTTGAGAAATTGTCACAAAATTTATGTAAGTTTCACTTTTTGCTTGTTTAACAGTTTTTTTTTTATCGTAGATCTTTCTATTCTATGTTTCTGTGTTTTGTTACTAATGCGCTGTACTTTCTCCTTTCTTCTTTCATAAACAGTGGACCGCTCTTATATTAGCTTTTTTTATTCTTATTTGCAAACTCACATCATTTGCTTGCCTAGGTAAATACTTAACCCTTGTGTAATAAAATTTAAATGTGGTAGCTTCAGCACAATGCATTTATTGTTGTTTGTAGTGTGTAGAAACTTGTTATGTTTGCCTCTCTGAATCTAAAATTTAGTGTGGCACTTAAATCAGAAATTTACTTTTATTTGCATGCACAAGACGGAGCCTTATTATTCTTAGCGCGAGGGCATTATATCAATATAGAGACTGAGAAGCATCTTTCTTCGGATTTTCCTTTTGTTGCAAAACCAAATTACCAATTCAAATACACATCTTTTCACTTTACTCCAATACAAGAAATTGTTCATAAAAATCTAGGTGCCCTCCAAATTTAAAGAGTAGCACTTTTGTCATGCCTGACAGTATGGTCTCACATCCCTTGATGATTTTGTAGCCCTATTGCCCTTGCAGTATAGAGCACTTGGCAAACTGATATTTTGATCGAGTTTGAGATGCAGTCCCCATCATTTTGTATTGTATTTAGTGTAAGTGACCCTATCTCCTTATTCTTGTGATGTTCATTGGGTTTATGATCATGCTTCTATTAATCAAAGAGAACTTTTATGCTTTTAATCAAAATCTCAAGTTCAGGTTAAGTTGTTGTTGTGCCTGCATATCAGTAGGGAGAAGTATTGGTGCCTGAACACATACTAACTTGCTGTAAAAATTGAACTTGTCAGTTGTTTTTCATGCCTCTTGGCTCCATGGCAGATGAAGATTGTGATTCTGGTTACCAATTCAGGTTTATGTTGATCCCACATAGGATTCACCGTCCAATACACATAACGGGCATTTACTCTCTGCATGCAGCATCAGATCCAAACTGAATTGATCAGCAGTAACAAGGGAGGAGATAAAATGACTGGAGACTGACGAATGGATTGAGGGAGCAAATGCATCGCTGAATAGTCATCAGAAGCTTCACAATTGGGAGACTGAGTGCGAATCTGCTTTGGCATAATTTTACCCCGCAAAAGCTTGAAGGCATTCAGGTCGTGGGTTGCCCGACAACTTGGAAGGATTTAAACATGGCTAGATATGTAGAGCATGCGCTTTTCTTTGATGCTATTGTCTATGATACCGTCATTGTATGTTCTTTCAATTTCTAGCTTTCGCTCTAGATTGACAAATTCAGGTGCATATATGGAAGAATGTATGTTTTTTCTTGGTATAGACTCGAGTTAATTATCAACAATGTAGTGCAAAATCAGAGAACAAACAGGATGTAAAAGATTTGTTGTCTGTGATCATAAATGTTGAATGTATATGTGAAGGTCTTGAATCTAAGTGTGCTATACGATTCTGTTCTGGTTGTTTTATTTATCTGTTGGCTAATAAACATGAATCTTCCTCCATATGATTCTAATGTGTGGGGTGCAGCTAAACATTAACCAGCCACAGGTTAAAGAAGAGGTGTACGTAGAGCAGCCAAGAGGTTATGAGTTGGAGAAATATCCTCAGAAGGTGTACAGGTTAAAGAAGGCCTTATATGGACTGAAACAAGCTCCACGAGCTTGATTCAGTCATATTGAAGCACACTTTGTGAGTCAGGGGTTTGAAAAGTGCTACAAGGAGCAAACTCTATTCATCAAGACGAAAGAAGAAGGTAAAATTCTCATTGTTAGTTTATATGTAGATGATTTAATATTTATCGGCAATGATGAATTGATGTTCGCTGAGTTTAAGAGTTCTATATTAAAAGAATTTGACATGATTGATTTGGGAAGAATGAGATTCTTTCTTAGTATTGAAGTGTTGCAAAGGTCAGATGGAATTTACATGTGCCAAAGGAAGTACGCATTGGAGGCATTGAAGAAGTTTAGAATGGAGAACTGTAACTTGGTTCACAACCCTATCGTTCCAGGTTCCAAGCTGTTTAAAGATGAAAATAGAGTTCAAGTTGATGAGACTTTGTACAAGCAGATGGTGGGATGTCTCATGTATCTCACGGCCAGATTTAATGTATGCTGTGAGCTTGGTGAGGAGGTATATGTCAAAACCAACTGAATTACATATGTTGGTAGTCAAAAGGATCATGAGGTACTTAAAAGGAACAATAGAGCTCGGTGTCTTTTACAAAAAGGGAGGAGATGAGGGCCTGATTGGGTATACAAACAGTAATTATGCAGGGGATTTGGATGATCGCAAGAGCACGTCAGGTTATGTGTTTATGCTAGGTTCAGGAGCTGTGGCTTGGTCCTCAAAGAAGCAACCTATTGTCACTCTATCCACCACAGAGTCAGAGTTCGTAGCTGGAGCTGCATGTGCTAGTCAAGCCATATGGATGAGGAGGATATTTGAGAAGCTGAGTTTGAGGGAGAGTAAGTGTTCTACGTTTTTTTGTGATAACAGTTCCACTATTCAGTTATCTAAAAATCCAGTACTTCATGGTTGAAGCAAGCACATTGATGTGCGCTTCCATTTCCTTCGTGATTTAACTCGAGATAGAGTTGTTGAATTGGTATATTGTGGGACTAAAGATCAGTTGGCAGATGTGATGACGAAGCCTCTTACTTTGGATGCTTTCCAGAAGTTTAGAAGTCAACTAGGAGTTTGTCAGGTTCCGAGTTAAACTAGTTGGGAACTAGTTTAAGGGAGGGAATGAAGAGAAGAAGTCAAAGTTTCTGTTGGGATCTTTCCTGAAATTTAGCTTTCTGTTGAAATAAGTCCTAGTTTTTAGGATATGCTTGTTACTGCTTTCAAATTGAGTTGTTAGTTGATGTTATCATATTCCTGTTGTGGCAAGTGAGCTAGTATTTCTCCCTTCTGTTATGTTGGCTATTTATAAAGCCTAAGTTTGTTCAATAAAATGGGGAATTATTCCCATAATTAGTTGAGTTTCTTCTTGTCTTAGCTTTTGATTCTTAACATTCTCGAATGGAAAAGGAAAGAGAAGAAAAAGAATTAAGATTTATTTTGTTGCTTGGTTTTGAATGAAACTAAAAAGAAAATTTAACCCAAAAAAATAAAAAAAGTTAAAAGAAAAAAATTTGCTTCCAACTCCGACTTGATTATGGACAGAAATGCCTCTCATTTTCTCTAGATTAAGAAGAGAAAAAGTAGAAAAAAAAAAAATTCTACCTTATTTTCTCTTACTTTCTTCCATTTGTTTCCCCTCTAAATATTCTTCTAAATCAAACAACAGAATGTAAACTTATTTCTTGTTTTCTTTCATGAGAAAATTATAAACCTTTTTTTTCTTATTTCATTTTTTTTCCAACTAAATAAACAAGAACGCCTTTTTTGTTTCCTATTTTATTTTACACTCGTTTGCTTTCTAAAAACATGGCATAAAAGTTTAAACACAATCAAATTGCCAAGGGAAATTCTATTTGAGCAAACATTTTTGCTCAGTAGATCCACTTTTCTCAATTGGGAATTAGTCACGGTTTTCAATTTGTTTGGGAATTGTCCTTGAAAGAGTTTAACACCATTCGAGTCCGGACTAGGAAATAAGAATATGGTCACAAAAGCTAATGGTTTACATCTTCGGGAAGTGGGCTCACTGGGGAATGGAGTGTGCTCAAATAAGCGGCAAATGAGCTCATTTAGTAGCCTTGCGACATTATCATTCCTCTTGAACAAGTTGGCGCCTTTATGAACTTGCCTTCGAAAATCCAAACGACACTTCAAACCCTATCAAAATCCCAACTCCATCACCATTTTCCCTTCAGAAATCTCATACCAAATGGGAAAATTTGGTCCGCACCCATCTCCTGCTCATCTATCTCCACCTCAAAGCAAGAACCTCACTCCTCTCATCTCATCTCTGCTCTTCACAAGTCCAAGGCTTATCGATCTTTGCCAATCGCCAAAGCTGCCCATGCCTTCGCTCTCCGATCCATGTCCGAACCCGATCTCTTTGTATCCAACAATCTTCTCAATGCTTACTTCTGTAGTGGCTCGAGCTGTTATGCACTCCAGTTGTTCGACAAAATGATCCACAGAGATGTTGTCTCTTGGAACACAATGATCTCTGGGTTCAATAGCTTGGAGCAGTACAATAATGGGCTCTCTTATTTTGTTGAGATGGTTCGCGCTGGGATTTGTCCGACCCAGCCGAGCTTTGCGTCTGCTGTCGTCGCTTGTGTGGAGGGAGGCGGTGATGGGTGTCTTACACAAGTCCATTGCTTCAGTTTGAAGACCGGGTTTTCTTCAGATTGTTTTGTAGGGAATTCTCTTCTGAATGGATATTGTAAGGTTGGACGGGTCGAAGATTTGCGTAAAGTTTCGGATGAAATTTGTTGTCTTGATGAGACTTCAATTGAGATATTGTTGAGAGGGTACTCGCAACATAGAATGTTAGTTGATACCTTGGATTTGGTTAGATATTCTAGCATCAGCGGGATCAGTTTGAGCCCTTTTGCTCTCTCCAGCTTGATAAGCTTATGCTCGAGGCATTGTTGCATAGATACAGGCAGCCAAATTCATGGGTGTTCAATTAAACTTGGTTTGGATGTCGATGTCTCTGTGACCAATTCTCTTACTTCATTATATGCCCGGGGATATAGATTAGAGGATGCTGAGAATTTGTTTGGTTGGTTTGAGCTCGAAGGTAGAGATATCGTTACATGGAATTCTCTTGTCGGTGGTTATGCATATAATGGTGAGGGTGATGCTGGCCTCGGCGTTGTTCAGAGAATGTTGTCGAGTGGAGTTAGGATGAACGAATCGACCTTTTTGAGTTTCCTCTCTTGTTGTGCAGTCGTTAATGCTCTTGAGAATGCGAAGAAAGCCCATGCATTGATAATCAAAATGAGAGGGAGCTTGCATCAACGGACCGATAACATCATACTAACCATGTACTGTAGAAGTAACAGCTTGGATGATGCAGTTGCAGCGTTTGAAGCTATGGAGGTTCGAGATATGGTGTCATTTAACCTGATGATGGGCTTATATAGGAACTGTGGTTGTTATGAGGAGTCTATCAGGATATTTTTCAAAGCCCAATCGCAGTGCACTGGAGTAGACGAGGTGATGCTTTCAGCAGTAGTTTGTAGCTGTTCGAAATTGGGTTTTCATGATCTTGGACAACAGGTCCATGGGCTGGTCACAAAGATTGGTTTTGGAAAGGATTCACATATTAACAACTCTATTCTTGAGCTGTACTCTAGAGCTGGAAGAATCGATGATATGGAGAGAATCTTTTGCGAAGATTGTGATAAAGCCGATGTATTTTCTTGGAATATGATGCTTATGGGATACACCCGACATGGTTTGCTAGATAAATCTATTGGTATTTGGAAGGCCATGGAGAAATGGGATGTCGAGCTCAACGAGTTCTCCTATTCTTCTTTACTAAACATATGCGGTTGTGCTAATCAGCTAGTACTTGGCGAGCAGATTCACGCCTGTGTTCGAAAGAAAGGGCTAGTATCTGACACGGTGCTCATGAATTCTCTGCTCACCATGTACTCGGACTGTGGAACGATGGAGAGAGCTCATTTGGTATTCGAAGAGACCTCTTCACCTGATTCCATATCATGGAATGCATTGGTTGCAGGCTATTCGCAGAATGGGTTTGCTGAAGAATCTGTAAAATTTCACAAAACTATGAACGAGAACGAAGTAGCAACCAACCACATGACCTACAGCGCCATTTTCATGTCTTGTGCCATGCACTCTGATCTGAAGCTTGGATCACAATTCCATGCTCAAGTCATCAAAAGAGCACTCGAATCAAATCTTCTCGTCTCAAACTCACTCATCGCTATGTATTCCAAGTGTGGCGAGATCTCCAGTTCATCAGAAATATTCGAAAGAATGGCATATAAAGATATGGTAACATGGAACTCGATGGTCAGTGCGTTAGCCCATCACGGGCTTGGCAGAGAAGCAGTCGATGCGTTGAGAAAGATGAAATCTTTGGATATGGCACCTAATGCTGTGACATTTACCGGTGTTCTCTCGGCTTGCAGCCACGCTGGTCTAGTGTCGGAGGCTTGTTATCAGTTCAAGTCTATGCACGAAGACTACGGTATTGCTCCAACCGAGGAGCATCTATCTTGCATTGTGGACATACTGTGTCGAGTGGGTAAACTAGCAGAAGCAAGAATGGTCATAGAGAGCATGTCGCCTGTTCCTTCTTCTGCGCTTGTCTGGAAAATATTGCTGGGTGCATGTAGAGTGAATGGAGATGCAGAGCTCGGCAAGTTGGCTGCGAAGAGGATAATGGATCTTGAACCGCAGGACTCATCCTCGTACGTTCTACTCTCCGATCTGTATGCTTCATTGGGCGATAGAGAGGGTAAGAGTGAGGTGAGGAGGGTAATGGCCGATAGAGGAGTGAAGAAGGCAGCAGGTTGCAGTTGGATTCTGAGCTGAGACTGCAGTTGGCCACAACCAAGTAGCCTCTTGATTGTATCTGTGTGCATGTACATTGTATTGTTTTGTCTAAATAATCATTGTTTGTTTGGTTCATTTTTTGTTGTTCAAGCTCTCACTCATTTGATCGGTGCAGAGGCTTATAAATTTTCTGAATTTTTGGCTTATTAAGTTTTTTATTTTGAGTTTCATTTTTTTCTTATAACATTTAGATTATGTTTGGTTTGTTAGAAAATATTCAAAATAAACTAAAAAGAAAATATAAGAAGAAAAATAATGGAAAAATTAATGGGAATTCTAAATGCATTCTCCCAATTTGTGAGTATCTCTTTGCTAAGTATACTTCATATAAAAATTCAAAAACATGATTTTTTTTCTTCTAAATATACCCCTATATATTTTTTGATTACCATGCTCTTTTTTTCCTTCAACCCTCTAATCCCTCTTCCTTGGTCTCCTTGCCAAGGAGCACACCACTTTTACCAGTGAGCCCATTATCTAGTTTATTTTTAGTTCAAATAATTCTTAAAAAGTAGGCTCACTGGGAAAAATGGTGTGCTCTTAGGAAACTCCCGTCATTCGGGATCTGCCCACTCTCGCCCAACATCTTTCCCCTATTCCATAAAATTTTATTCTATTAACTATCTCAAAAAAAAATTAATTTACTTTTAAACAAAAAAAATATTAAGATGCTTAAAAGTAGTATTTTAATAAATTTTTATTTATTTTTCAAAGTTTTCTACAGAAGTTAAATTAATTTTTTAATGCTATATGCCCAATAACAAGATTTTCTTCAAATTTTTTGAATTTCTCTACATTGAAAGAGAAAAAAATTTTATTATTTATTGTATTTTTAGGGAAATATATTATTTTATTTTTGGAAGAAATTATTAGGATTTTGAGAAATTTAGAGAGAAAAGAGGGAAAGAAGGAGAGACAAAAACGTTGCCAACATTTAATAGAAGATGAGATAGAAGCATTGCGATTTGAGCATGTTTTGTGTTTTCTTCATTCAGATGCTAGCTAGAGATGGCTTCAGATATCATCATGCTTGCACTTTAAATCACTGCTCTCTTGAGTTCACCTTAGAATGTGTTTGTTTGCATAGAAGTAAAATGGAAGTAGTGGAAGTAAGACTACTTTCAATACTTCACTTGTTTGTTTGGCCAAGAAGAGAATTATAAGTTATTTCCAATAGCATGATGTGGATCCTATGTGACATTCCAACTTCCCTTTTTCTCTTCCCTTCATTTTTGAGTGGAAGTGCTCTTGAAATTCAATGAACAAGGTAATATATTATTTTTTATTAGTTTCTCATTATTATTTTTCAATTATACTCAATTAATAAATATATTAGTATTATTTTTTTAATTTAATTTGACAATAAAATAATATTTTTTATATTCCACTTTTTACTTCCAAAAGTGAGGTTACAAACACTTGAACTCTATTGAACGACTCTCTTCCTAACCTTTCATCTTAGAAACTATTTCTAATTTTCTTCTCTACTTCTCCCACTTCTAAGAGCCAAACAAGGCCTTAACCTACGAATTGATGAACTAATCCACTGACAGATTCCAATATTGAACTCTCTGTAAATAGAAAATTGCTCTACAAGAAAAAACTGAGGTGATTCTGTGAAGTTAGAGGACTAGAGACTGCAAAGAAAGAAATTCTAATGTATTGTTTGGAAAAAGCATTTGCAACTTAAAAAACAAATACATTGGAGAATCATTTTTCTTGTGAATTTGGTAGCTGAAGAGAATCTCTGAGTAGGACAGTTTTAACATATTGAAAATTTAGTGAAAGAACAAAAAATAGACTAGACTTCAGCTTTTTCTGAACTAGAATAGACTAACCTAACAATATAATCTTAGGTAAATAATGTGCGATAGGGGAACAGAAGCATTCAAAATGCTGCATATCAGAATCAACATAATCGAAATCTGCCTAGAAAATGGATTTTCTTGGTGTTTGGCATCTGAGATTGATGGTCTAAACTTGTCATGGAAAACTTTTAGGCTATGTTTGGATTGAGGGAAAATGAAGGAAAAGAAAAGAAAAAGAAAAAGAAAGTTGCTTTCCAATGTTTGGTTAGAGCGAAAATTAGAGAGAAAATAAAAAGGAAAGAAAATGAGAGAAAATGTATTAAGTTTTTTTTCTTTTTCATTTTCTTCCTCAAATCCAAGAGAAAAATGAAAGAAAAGGAAAGTTGAGAGAAAAAGGAAAAAGGGAGAGAAATTTTTGTATAAATTTTCTTGTAATTTTAGTCCCAAGATATTTTTAATTTTTATGAAGTTTAGACCATTTGGTTATTATATACTTAATTATTTAAAGATTAAAAATTAAATCAATAATATGTAAATTAATATTAAAATTCTCTATAATTTAATTAGAATTATATTTTCCTTTTAATTTTCTATTGAGCAACCAAACATAAAAAACTATTTTCTTCTAAAATTTACTTGAGATTTTCTTCTTTATTTTCTTTCTAACCAAACATAAAAAGGAAAAACCATTTTCCGTATCTTTTCTTTCCTTTTCTCTTTTCCTTTCCTTTTCTTTTCTTTTCCTTCATTTTCTCTCAATCCAAACACAGCCTTAGTGACGACTTTCATTGCCACAAATTTCCATTAATCTCGTAGTGACAAGACTAACACAAAATGTGAAGGACTTGGGAGACACTTTCAGCTGTAAACATCCTCACCAAACCAAGAAGTGGGCTTCACTTCTTCATGGAATGGGAAAATGCATCGTCATATGATCAATAAACAAGAAATTAAGTGCTCTCTAATGTCTATTTGTAGCCTGTTATCGACAAATCTTTAGAACTATCTAATGTTTTAAGTCTATAAAGAATTTCCAAGGAATGGAAAAATTTTCAGAATGTTTAGTAGAAAAATCTATTGAATATGGATTTTTTGCACAGGTAAAGACCGAGTATATTATTTCAACCAAGTATGAGTGTTTTAATCAGTAACAAGAGTTTGTTACTGATTACTTATATAAAAAGATAGGAAGAAGATGAGGAGAGTATTTTAAATTTTTTAGAAGTTTTAAAAATTTTGGGATTTAAAAAGATAACCTAGTAATAAAATTTGGCAAATTTGTAATTATTTGCAAGTTTTAAATCTGTGCATCAGGAGTAAATTGTCGTAAATTGTCGTGTGTAAATATAATTTCCCTTGAATATTGGTCGATTTCAGTTGGTTTTTCTTTGAAAAAACCAAACCGAGTTGATTAGGAATGAATACCGAAACTGAGCCGAACTAATTCGATTCGATTCGATTCAATTAGAACTTAAGATCAAATTTTTCGAATAAAAAATTCTTGAAAATTTATAGTTTAATCGTTTTAGCAAGCATATCCTTTACTTTTTGGATTTCAAAACCCGAAACTAAAAAACAACCGAATTACTTCGATTCAGTTTGATTTTGTTTATTCTGGTCAATTTTAGCTAATTATTTCGGTTTTAATTGAATTCTACTATATCAAGAGGTTCCGAATATAATAAATTAAAAAAAATTCTAAATGCACATACAATTTTCTAAGAAGCATCCACGGAAAAGTTCAATTTTGTTACAAGTTTGATTTTATAATTTATTGGAAAAGTTCAATTTTGTTACAAGTTTGATTTTATAGTTTATTGATAAAGTTGTTATGTTTTCTTTAGTTTTATTATAAATTTATATTTTCCTCTTTCTTCTGTCATGCTTCTTTCTTAAACAGGTTTTCTTTTCAAGAAGACTTTTAAGAAGGGGTTAGATTTTAATAGGACAAAAACTATCAATCCGCTAGGGAGGAGGCTGACAATGCGATTAGGCGATTAAGGAGGAGGCGAATATAGAATCGGTTGGGAGCAATGGGAGAGGAAGGAGAGAGAAAAATTAAGGAAAAACAAAAAAAAAATTGTAATTCGAGAATATAGGAAATTAAGAAAAAAAAAACTATTGTTTTTGAATTTTAAGTGTACTTAGAAAACCAGGAGACTTAGAAATTGGGGGTGTATTTAGAATTTCCCTAAAAATAAACATATTTAGCTGAAAAATAAATAAATAAATAAATAAACTGAAGGGGGTAAAATCTTTTTATGCTGGGGGTTAATAAGAAATGGATCTCACATGGGCCCGTGATCCGCAGGCCGCAGGCCGCGGGCCGCAACACTGTGAACCGGATGGTAACCAATGGGTCCATGCCCACAGTTTGACATTCCTTCGATATGGTCGCCCATTTTATCGCTTCACTCACCCGCTCCCAAGACTCTTTTAAAAAGCGATTGATTTTCGAGACAACCATCAAAATTGTTTGGCGGCGAAAAGGTGAGATTTTTATTCCATTTTCTACGAGATTTTTTTAATTCTAATTTTTGTAATTAGAATGGTCAGTTTCATGTGACTTGAAATCTTCTTTTCTTCGTTTTGAGATTATTTTCGTTAACAATTAAATTTTACAGAGATCAGATTCCTAAAGAATCAGACTTTCATCTTTTTTTCAAGGGTATAGATTCCCCAATCCCTCCATCAATTCCGCCACCGATCTCTCTCTCTCTCAATTTTTTCCCCCTAATTCTAAACCCTAGCAAAGTCCTTGAATGCAAACAAATTTTTTAAAAGTTCATTTATTTCTCAACATGCTATTGTTCACAACAGCTATTTGAATTCATTTCAAGTTTTGTTCTACTAACAAAGTTCGTATTTTGATTTGAAAAGCATTTTTTTCTTTCTGAAAATTTTTGTTAGTATGATATAGTCTGCTTTCTCAAGTTTGAGTTCATGATAATTTTGTAATCTATATAAATTATATGTTATTTGTGGTTTTAGGACCTTTGTCCTTGGTGTTTGTTGGTATTGAGTCTTAAGTTTTGTTATAATAATTTGCTCAACCCAAGAATTAGTTACATAAATTTATAGTTTTAAGGTAGATTATTGAATTATCTATTTTTGACATACCTATATTGTACTGACTACTGATAGCTTGTTCATGCCAATAATTTATTTATTTAATTTTTCTGAGTATGTTTTTTTACTCAAAGTTTTAGTTTTGCGAGGCTTTATTTGAAGCCTATTGGACTTCGCTTTATGTGGATAATTTATATGTACAACTTGCCTCGAAGTAATTGATGTGTTGTTTTTCTTTAAGAGCATCATAAATTTCATAATGTTTTTGTTCAGTTTCAGGAGAACCAAATAAGGTTTATCAGTCTATCTTTAGTGTTGTGTACCTTTATGTGCATTGTGATATTACTATAATCATCTTTATTTATTTGCTTACAGGGTTATATTATTAGGGACCTAGAGGCTCCTTGGAAAGTATTTATCATGATCAGCGAACCGTTATCTTTATTGGATCCTAGAGATTGTGATTTTAGCTATCTTGTATATATTTTTACTTAGTAGAATATTATGTTTATATTAGCAAAAAAAGTATATTATGTTTGTAATATAAGTTATCTGGAAGTTCTCTAAATGTTTGTATGACACCAATCTGGTGCGATTGAATCTTTTGGATATGCATTCTATTTACGAAGAACATCATCAGACAAACTTATTTTCTTGAATGGTGTATAAAAATTATTCTACGCTAAGTTTTTCCGATTTGTCTTTTAAGTCTCTTTGATGCTTTTCCCGTAAGAGATAAACAGAAAATCTCAAAATAATGTTATAAACTGCATTGATAATTAAATTTTAGATGTAGCTCAACCGGCCAAATCTTAGTCAAACCCCTGCAGATACTCATTCTCATCTTGAACAGCTCCAGTGTAGCAAGCATCTTGTAGCGTATCTTCTTAATTGGTCAGTGGAGATATTTTTTACACATGAAATTGCATGTGCCTCTAGACTAGTTTTCCCAGATCATTTTAAGTTTGATGAGAATAACTGCAAAAATTTCTTTTTCTTATTCTCCATTAACTTTGGATTGTTCTTTCCCCCCCAATTTCAGGACTTAATGGCTTGTGTTGCGTCTAATACCGGGAGCTACTTGCGATTGCCAGGGGCAGTAAAGAAGTTACTCAAGAATCATCTCAACTATGGATTGAACTCTTCAGTATCTTTTGAATGTCAGCAGACGTGGAATGCTCTATCATGCTGTCATATTCACTGTCATCCCCATTCTCAGTTAGGCTCAATCCCGAGGGCTGCTAAAAGTTCTGATAGGAATCCGAAGGAATCTGTTCATGCAAGCAATATCAATGGCAGTGCTCGAATTTCTGGTGAGAGCTCATTGCCCTGATATAGCATCAATTTAGACTGTTCCTTCAGATTGATAAGTTCACTTAAGTGATTTGATGCTTGTAATAATGCATTATATGTGAGCTAGCTATGTTATGACCTTTTTGTAGGCTCTTTTTTTTTTTTTTTTTTCATTCTCTCTTTATGTTATGTCATTAGTTGAATATGCGCAGTAGATATCAGTGAAAGCTTTATTTAGGAGAGATAGGTCCAATGTTTTTCATTGAAGTGGCTAGGATCAATGGTAGATAGTGAAGACATGGTACTTGCTAATGTGACAGAGGAGATGGTCCTTAGCATAGATGAATGGAGAAAAAAATAGTAAACGAATAGGTATAGTAGTTGTCTTAGCTTTATAATTTTTGGTTGAGGGATCTTATAGGACATGCCAATGGAAGTCCTACAATTGCTGTCCAAATTTCTGTTCGGCACTAAATGCAGTAGGATTTTGACAATTTTTGAGTCCATGATTATAGTTTTTCTTTTAAGGGGTTCAATTAGTTGTGGCTGAATAATTTGTTTGTCAAGCACAAAGGAGAGGGGAATAGTTTGATTAGTAAGAATTTCATCTTCATATGTTAGGGCATTAAGGGTCATGAATGATGTGGTTTAAATACTTGTTAGGAATTTTGTCTAGTTGCTAGGACTCTTGTCTGGAGTCCACTTGTTGGTCCAAGAGAAAAAGTGATTCTATATGTAAATGTCTGGAACTCGGGCTACTTATGGTTGTTTTACTATTTTACATGAGAAAAACAAGAGGTTGAATTATTTCCCACAATCTCATTTAAACTAGTAAGCACAAGGCTGCACCAGAGAAGAACACGATAAAGACCAACAATTAACTTCAGGAAGGATGTGATACACTTAGCAACTGATATCTAATTGTTCTTTATATCATGAATTCGATAATGAAGTTTAATTCTACTGTCCTCCTAAAAGTTTAGTTGTAGTAGTTGCATTCTTCTGTCCTTAGGATGAGTGTTTTTAATTTAGTATGATTGGATACGTATATCATTAGTTTCTCAATGCTTATTTTGCGAAGGATCTTTGTTGTTGAGAACTAGAGATATTGATTATTGATACATCAATTTGGGTAGTAAAATGAAAGTATGTATTATGTACGTTTGTATGTGTTTGAGTATGGCTCTGATTAAAGTGAACTTTTGTGGAGACGAACAAATTTAAGAAGTCATGGACTGAATGGGTTTTGGTGCAGAGAAAAGAAGAGAA
This sequence comes from Dracaena cambodiana, assembly GCA_036321105.1. NCBI lineage: Eukaryota > Viridiplantae > Streptophyta > Magnoliopsida > Asparagales > Asparagaceae > Dracaena > Dracaena cambodiana. The sequence goes on from JAYEPQ010000019.1 coordinate 30,111,281, forward strand.
TCTTCTATTATTGTAAATTTTGACTTTACAATAGAAAGGTAGGAGTTGTTTACAGCAGAGAGAGAGAGAGAGAGAGAGAGAGAGAGAGAAGGGAGGGGGGAGTTAACAAATTGACTGGACATGGTAGCCATCATGAATTTCTTTGCTTTGTGAACAGTAATGCATAAAAGGCTTTGAGCTCTTATTTCCATTAGCACTTAATTAACCTATAAGTTCCTTGATCATTTGCGTGCAATGTTCAATATCACAGTGAGAGGTGAGTGGCCCTGATTTATAGTCTCTACAGCCAAAATTTGGTCCGTTCTTATCAGTATCTTCAGAAAATTCAGTGACTTTAGCAGGTTTAATTTGATGCAGTTGTAATTGTTCTTCAGAAAATTCAGTGACTTTACCAGGTTTGATTTGATGCAGTTGTAATTGTTGGTCATAAAGTTTTGCCCTTGAGAATTGTGACCAAATGGCAATTTATTGTTCCAGTCTTTATACATAAAAATAAAAAAATAGGGCATAAATCCAGATCAACCTAGATTGGGAAGCACATAATTATTACTGATGGTTGGCTGATGTGTGTCATCCATTCTTTCAATATTCAATGCCCACATGCACGTACCTCTATATGCACCTGGCCACTCATGTACTCTTGCTGAGTTTAACCTTAAATCTTTTTCTAAGTCCTGGTACTAAATGGGCTGGTTATTAAGTTACTTCTGTTTCTGTTCTTTCTCCATTGAGAAAAGTATTTGTGTGAATTTTTGTAATTTCTAAACTTTTTTTAATTTCTTGTTGCAGAAGAGAGGGTTGTTGTGCTGGTCATTGGTGGAGGTGGAAGGGAACATGCATTATGTTATGCTTTGCAGCGATCTCCATCCTGCGATGCAGTTTTTTGTGCCCCTGGTAATGCTGGGATTGCTCAATCTGGAAATGCTACCTGCATATCAGACCTAGATATATCTGATAGCTCTGCCGTTATTGCATTTTGCCGCAAATGGGGAGTTGGGTTGGTTGTAATTGGTCCAGAAGCTCCTCTGGTTTCTGGCCTTGCAAATGACCTTGTTAAAGTTGGAATTCCTACATTTGGCCCGTCGTCTGAAGCTGCAGCCTTGGAGGGATCAAAGGATTTTATGAAGAAGCTATGTGACAAATATGATATTCCTACTGCAAAGGTTTGCTCATCATCCTTCTTAGGCATTTTGGTATATTACTTGGCAATTGCACATTGAGTTTTTGTTCCTATGGTGTTGATTGTCAAAAATGCAAAATAATATAGCAAGATAATAGTTTTCCTTGCGAGTTAAGTACTAGACTACATTTGTACACTACACATATTGAAGTAGTTAAGCAATAGTTATAATAGCTAAATATAAGCTTTCACAAAATTTATATTTGTGATACACCCTTAGAAGAAATGTTAATGATCAGTGGTTGTGAAAGGGACTTGTGTCTTAAATCATGCTTACACTAATATATGCGCAAAGCTTAATAGTTTGACATTTATTTGTCCTTATGAATCTTGTCCTTTTATTTTTAACATAGAGAAGAATATATTGAGTTCTTCTTTTTTCCCTTTGTTATTTTTGTAATATCTGGTTAAAGAAGTTATTCTGGGGAAAGATCGTGTAGAGCACAATATATTTTTTCGAATGAAACTTCTCTAGGAACCTAGCTGGCCCTAAGTTTTTAATTAGAAATAAGGAACACACAACAAGAGTACTGATATTGGAGACGATAAGAACGGAAAAGAAACGACAGTGGAAATTATTATTGTAAATTTGTAATTTCATACTTTACGAAGCTACAACATGTTACACCTGGTTTTGAACTTTTGCTAATCATAATTTAGAAAAATAACATATAGCACAAAATATCATGCACCAGTTAGCCCATGCAATTTATATATTGTATCTTTTGCAGCCCACTGGTGGTTCATCACTAACGAATTGTTTGTTTATATGGTTGTTATTGTCTTCAGTACCGGACCTTCATAAATGCATCTGAGGCGAAACAATATATCAAGGAGCAAGGAGCACCTATAGTGGTCAAGGCAGATGGATTGGCTGCTGGGAAGGGAGTCGTCGTTGCCATGACATTAGAAGAGGCATATGAAGCGATAGACGCTATGCTGGTGAATGGTGCTTTTGGCTCTGCTGGTTCGAGAGTCATCATTGAAGAATTTCTCGAGGGTGAAGAAGCCTCTTTCTTTGCCCTGGTTGATGGTGAAAATGCCTTGCCTCTTGAAACTGCACAAGACCATAAAAGAGTGGGCGATGGTGATACCGGTCCCAATACAGGAGGAATGGGCGCATACTCCCCTGCCCCTGTACTAACGAGAGAGCTTCAGTCTGTGGTTATGGAGTCAATTATCCTGCCAACAGTGAAGGGAATGGCAGCAGAGGGCTGCAAATTTGTCGGTGTGCTGTACGCTGGGCTTATGATAGAGAAAAAATCAGGGTTGCCGAAGCTTATTGAGTATAATGTGAGGTTTGGAGATCCCGAATGCCAGGTTTGCTCCTCTAATATGCCCTGATTCTTGCTGTCAAGCGAGATGATATAAGTAGTTATTAGCTGAGCTCTGAATCTAATATGAATATGCTTTTGACTTTTGAGGAACATGACTTATAATCGAAATATCTTCTCTCGGTTTGCTATGAGGCTGATTTGTTTGTCCAACTATTTTCGGACTATTTTCATTGCCTCCATATACCTAGCAGTTTTGCAATTCTGGTTGACTAGTTAACTATAGGCTCTAATTGGCAATGCACCTAATTCCACCGAATATTTAAGCAAATCATTTTGTCTATCTCAATCTTGTCTTAGCCAGCCAACATGTAGATATGTATTTGGATGCCATACTTCAGTTTTCCTTTAAACTGTATGATGGGTGGGTCAGTTAGGTATTTAATTTATTATAGTTGCTTCAGCCAAGATATTTTCTGAAGTTCTTATATAATCCTTCATATTTTGTCAATGCATTTTCTCTATTTATTCACTTTTGCTGTAGTTTACGGTTTTGGATCCCAGCAGAATGAGAAAACAGGATATTGACTTAAATTGCTTTACCCAGTATTGTTCGTAAAACAGCCTGAAATTAGAAATAGAAAGAATTTGAGCTATATTTTTTGTGGTAACTTGAAGGCTTTCTTATTGTAAGTTATTCACTTTGTCGTCAATCAATAATGTCATAAGTCATAAGTTTCTTTCGCTTTGTGCTTCCTATGATATTGCTAAAAAGGATTCTAATTCTGTTGAAAACTAATCACAGGTATTGATGATGAGGCTGGAGTCCGATTTGGCCCAAATCCTGCTTGCGGCCTGTAGAGGAGAGCTGAGCAATGTGACTCTGGAGTGGTCACCAGGATCAGCCATGGTGGTAGTGATGGCGAGTCGAGGTTATCCAGGGGCCTATCAGAAGGGTAGTGTGATACGAAACCTTGAAGAGGCCGAGGTAATCTCCCCTATGGTGAAGATATTCCATGCAGGAACTGCACTTGACTCTGATGGTAATTTTGTTGCTACCGGAGGCCGTGTGCTTGGTGTCACTGCAAAGGGAAAAGATATAGATGAAGCACGGGACAGAGCTTATGATGCAGTCGATGCTATAGACTGGCCTGAAGGATTTTTCAGGCGTGACATCGGATGGAGAGCACTTCGTCGCAAACAGTTGACTAGTCACCAATAAATAGGTCCTCCACTGACCTTGTTCGATATAAGTTATACCCATAAAAAAAGGCCTAGCTAAATTTCCGTATGCATTCCAAATAAACACGTATGAAGTTAGTTGGAAGCCGATAACTAAGAAATGTGCGTTCTTGAGTGAAGTGTCTGCTTTACTTGACATGGCAGTTCAATATATGGCTCTTTTGATAGGTTCACAGTAAGTTTGATGTGTCTCTAGATAGCAATTCAATCTTATTATCCTTTCATTGCAGTAAGGTTTTTGTTTGGCTATAGCTGCACTTATTTTCCCTGGGGAAAATGCTACGACTATATATTTATTGTTTCAGAGTGTTTTATTGCAGTTACAGTTGAAGTTTTGTGACTAATGCAGCATTTGAGTCCATTCGACCTGAATTATACTGATACTTTTCTTCAATAGATACACAAAAAACAATGTAGAACCCTGTGGCATAGCTATGGACACAAGACTAACTACAATTGCAAAAAATGAGAATTATGATGGTTTCAACGCTGACCATAGTTTGATGGTATTTGTCTGATCACCTCTGATAAAGCATTCATGGAAGAGATCCTATGAGAAGGAGAACGTCGATACCAGATTCTTCTGTATGGCTGTCCAGACAGCTCTAGACGCCATTGTTAACCTTCCGAATTGTTCAGAGCTCATAACAGCTTGCAGAGTTTGAGAGGGCATAAAAAAAAAAAAAAAAAAAAACTGACCGGTTCCAAGCTGAGATTCATGCTGTGATGGGCATGCAGGATAGCTAGGATTGCATGCCCAGGTGCATGACAGACAAATGGAATGAGATTTAGGATCAGGTGGGATTTGTAGAAATAGTGAAAAAGTTTTATGTATTCAGTTCAATTGTTAGTTAACTTATTGTTGAGTGTATCCTTTCTGATTTTACATTTTCTTTTGGGTGCTAGCTCTTCAAAGCAATATTCTCGATTTACTAGCTGAAGTTTGTCTCCTGCTCACAGAAAATGTGTGTTTGTATCAATGCCACACCTGCAACTATAAAATGACTCGAAGTTCCAAACAATTCATTGATCAAATGTAGAAAGTACAAATACTTATCGAAATCGAACCTCAGAATAAATCAGCTTGAGTCGTCATCTGTGCAGGATTTTACAGAACAGAACAGAAAAACCGCATGATGTACAACACTTGCCAGTAGACAGACGAGAGAAACAAACTACGATGATAGCATTGATGCAAGATCCACATCAAGAGGTGTTTATACAATGTTAAGATGCAAACGATGAATACACAGACGGATTAGTTTCTTGAATTGGAAAAATCACAACGGCAGTCTATCAAAACAACAGACGGCTGATTGTCCATTTGGGCGGCAAGGCAAAAAATCATATATCGAGTTCTGTAATCACACTACCACAGCAAGGATAGCAAAGTTGATGGCCATCACATACATGCTCTGTAAATTCATCTGAAATTTCCAAATAGCAGTTTATGTCAGTTAGGAACAAATCTGTAAGAAACAACAATAGTGTACCAAATTTAACAGCACTGCGAGTAAAGGAGGATGGGGCTCCAAGGACTTATACTTCAAACCAAGAATTACAAAGCATCTACAGAATAGTAGAAAATCGGCTGAAATTGATACTTACCCATCATCATCACGTCAAAAGTGATCAAAAAAGATTTGACAGATAAAACATACAGATTGTGAATTACAAGCTCTCTCTGACATCTGATGGGTGAAACAATTAAAAATGTTATAGGGATCTAATGAAATCACAATCTACATAAATATGGGTCAAAAGTTGCGTTCAGAACTACTAACTTATGTCTTGTAGAATTCAAACTTTGCCACATTGGATATTGATTTATAAAGGAAAGCCATTCGCATGCAAAAATAAACTGGACATCATACTTCATTTCCAACTAATAACTACAGCTCAGTTTTTAAGTTCCATTTCCTAACATTAAGCTAACTAACTTTGTATCACAAAATTTCTGAAATAGCACAAAAACTAATTAAGGTTTTGTGGTGGGAAAATTAGGATATGATGGTGGAAATTGGGGCCTTTGAAGAAGAACAAAAGGGTTCGGGTCTCGACATTCAGTCAAATCTACGCCCACTATCAACGAATCCACAAAGAAGAATTTCAAAGAATCCACAAAGAAGGATTTCAAAGAAAACAGCAAGTCAACATGTTAGGATTTAGTATCATACTATACTTAAAAATTATGTTTAAAAGCATTATTTATAGGAAACCAACTATGTACAAAATATGTGTAAATAAACCATAATAATAATAATGATAATAATAATAATAATAATAAAATCCTAATCAATTCTAATCAAATTTCTAATCAAATCATGATTTTAATCGTCTCCATTAATCCTCCTCAGCTTCAAAGCATTCCTCTCCAGTAAATGCGGTGTTAACAATCGTCAAGTATGTTCGAGTTGATCTAAACAAACTCTATAACAAAGTGTCTCAATTGGGCCATGATGCTGGTCCCAAAACTAGAACATGTTGAATCCTAGCCGACCTTCTAATGAAGAAATATCATTGGTAGTTTTCTGTAGATGTCGAAACTATTTTATCATGTAATATGTTATTCATCTCCTTCATCTGGAATTTGCACAGTAGCTCTATTGATGGTGAAAAAGAACTGAAAAGTATTGTGTATCTGCTGCTATAAAAGATAACTGATATAAAATATTAATCACTATCTTGCTTCAAAATGAAAATTCCTAACATTATTTATTGTATATTTGCAATAGATTTAAAAATATCATCGATAAACATGATATGATTTTCTCATGAAACTTTTACAGAAGATTTACAAGTGAAACTCAGTGTTTGGTAGGCCTATCGCTTAGGGAAATAAGAAATACATCTATAGGTGTCTTGGACCTACAAGCAGTAACTATCTCACATGGATTCAATCTCTCCTTATGAACATAATCACCAAGTGCACTCTATACTCGGCTGAAACTTCAAAGTTGGTTTGGCTAAAAGATCTTCAGAAGTCTCGAGAATGAGCTTTCAGCTTCTGTGGAGCATAAGGAAGTTTCTAGTAGTAATGGCAATAGCTTGTCATGAACATTTGCATTCAGTCTAGGCTCGAAGGCACATAATCCATCAAGAAAGGGAAAATATATCTTAATTTTATGGGTGATATCATCATCATCATTCTTTTGGCTTCTTTTATCCCTTCTCTCACTATGATTGTTCCAAAAATACCTTCATTCGACCTTTTCTTCGATCTTGGTGAACTGCCGATTGACCAAAATTCATCGATCATTAATTAAAGCTTCACTTCTATTTCGATTTGACTGAGATTAACATTTACAATTACAAATGAGCATACACTAACCCTGGGAACGATTATTAAGTCATAAGAGCTCAAAAACCATCAAAGGAGCGCAATGCCACAGAAACGGCTCAAATCGGGCTTAAAACGGGCCCTAAAATCATAAAAATACCCTTAACGGGTATGTCAATTGCTATTAGGTCTACTTTTGCAGGTCTGGATCTAGTCTAAAAGTAAATTAAACTTTGAAAGGATAGGGTTATGACAAGCGAATCGGGTTGTAAATGAATTACCAAAACTGGATTTAAAATAGTGTTGGATCGGTCGATGGGAGAATTGATCAAAGCGTTTGACGATGAAGAAGACGATGACTGTCAATGGTCAACGAGGGATCATTGGCATTGATTCGACAAACACTTAATGCTTAGCAGCTTGATGATGCCTCTCTTTGGTCCGGGTGGTTGGCAAGCATCAACAAGTAGCGGTCGTTGATGAAACTGAATCCGAAAGGTTGAAAGTGATCAAAGAAGACGATGGACTAAGTCGAGAGAGTTGGCAACTGAAGAAAGGCGAGATAGACGATTCGTCAACTTCTGAAATTCGATTAGGAACTTGGGGATCATCGTCGACGGTTGTTTAAAACTTGATCGACAATGAAGAAGCTTGGATATTGGAATTTTGCTTGGATATTAGAATTTTGCTTGGAATCAGGATTTTGTTGTCTTTCAATGATGTGATTGTTTGACCAATCAAAGAGAGTCCAATGGCACCAAGAATTGATCGAAGAATTGAAGTTGATTTTTTTTGAATGTTTTTTGAATGGCGATGACTGATTGGAAATGAAGCCTTGAGAAGATGATAACGATATGTTGAAGATGCAAGATTTAGTTTGGCGATAATCTTCAATGTTATTGCTATTGATGTCGATCAATGTTATTGCTATTGATGTCGATGTTGTTGACTTTGTTGCAGCGATTGATCCAATATTGATAATGAAGAGGATTGAAAATAAGCTGTTGCTATGATGTCGGAGGGTTGTTGCAGCCAATGGGTGATTCTTGAATTTTTTTAACCTTTTTCTCTTTTGCACTAATTTTTCTCTCTTCCCTTATCTATTTTTTTGTTTTTTCTTTTCTTCGTAAAAAAAAATCTCTCTAAAAAAATAGATAAAATACAAAGAAGATGGATGAAGAAGAAGATGGTGGAGAACATAGTAGAATTGTCACGTCCCGCTTCCGATATACAGTATACGAACACGTGTAGTAGGTACCGACAATATATTCGTACGGTATACGAGCACGTATAGCAGGTACTGACAACATATTCGATTTGAATATAGTGAAGCCTCAAGTAGAATTTGCCACAATAATACTCAAAAGTTTGACATTTCATTGATGGAAACGAAATTTGATACAGATGAAATAATAACATAATACAATAAATTAAATAAGATAATTTTTTAGCTTCAACCTGATTTTCAAAATACACCAGATTCTGTATCAGATTTGGTGTGTTTATCGGTAAGTCTGAGCATGCACAAGCACGTCATCAGATTGTGACCAAAACAAAATATACAGAAAGAATGTGAAATATAACAGTTATGTCCAAATATAATAATACAAGTTTTAGAAAATATGTAATAAGATGTCTGTAATAATGATATCAATTGATTTAGATTATCTTAATGTCATTTTAGTGAAGTCAACTTTATAACATAAGTATTTTTGTCTAAAATATCATGTAATTGGAAAAACTAACTGAAGGAATTTTGTTGTTTCCATCATTCAGTTTTTCCCCAAACCAGTATCATTCAATATAGTTCATATAGGTCTAAATTATAGTTCTAATAACTTGTACATGAATCAGGTATAATATTTCAATTGGATTTATTAATTTGTTAACAAGATTTATAGAGTCCGTTCAGTTTATACTTCATTTAATAAATCACAATTAGGTATACCAAAAATTTACTGATTTGAGATATCATAGAGATATCAGCCAGATAAGTGTATGGATGGTAGGAGGTTTTCCGTGCGATACACGTTCCTTAATTAGAGAAGCAACATACAAGACTATTTTTCTAGGCACTGACACAACATAATATCACAAACAATATTTTTTCATGATTATAAGTTTTATTTAATTTATCAAATATTGTATATTTCAGTTATTTTAAAATCTAACTATGTGATTTAACATATTTAATAACATAATTATAAGTGATTAATGAATTCCAAAAAAATTTATATAAAATAAACAATGTAGTTTGAACAACAAATATATAAAATAGCATGATTAGTGAGTCCAAAAATGAACTCACCTGGATTTTGTTGCCCAATGTCGTTCAATGGAGCAATTTATACATTAAAATATTTAAGAATATTAAAAACAGTTTAATATGGATTTAGATGACTTTTAGGAAATTTTCTAATATTTCACTCAAAATTGATTTTAGTATTAACGAGTCTAAATTTAAGAAATGGGTCTGAATATAGCTTATTGGATTTATAAGACGATGGATATTCTTTTTCGATTATTAGAGTTATTAAATAGTGGGTGAGCTAACCTATGATTAATTAAAATAATTTAACTCAAGAAAAAAAAAGAAAGATAATATCTTATCTCTTTGTTAAAAGGCGAGAAGTCAAAAATGTGAAAAGAAAAGGAAGAAGGTGCTCCTTTGCAGCAAAGCTTTGGCGATGAGAGCAATAGTCCCGATAGCGACGGCAACTCCGGCGAGTTGCTCAGGCGAGATGAGAGGGTGAGAGAAAAATAAAAGAGATCTAGAGAATGGATAAAAATATGTCTTAGTTTAGGGGTTTATATAGGTTTCAATTTGGGAGTTAAGGATTTGAAAGGTTTTAAATTAATTTTAAGGGTTTAATTTTCATAATAAAATGGAAAATTAAATTGGAGATTTAATGATAAATGTGAAGAGTTGGAGGTTGAAGAAAATGAAAGAATTAGAAAGTTATAGAAAATAAAAGGATTAGGATTTTAGAGAACGTGAAAGGGCTTGGAGGTTAAAAAGATTAAGTTTTAAAAGTTAGAGAGTGAAAAGTTTTGGAGGTTATAAAAAGTGAAATGTCATATTTATTATTTTGATTATTTATTATTTTTATTGAATTATTTATGCCTATCAAAAATGAAGGATCATTACAAGAATATAGGATTAGATACCAAATTGATGTAGCATATAACTTAATTAGGGTCTGATGGTAAAAATTAGGAATTTTGAAGAAGAACAAAAAGGTTAAGTCTCAGCACTTAGGTGAATCCACATTCACTCTCAATGCAACTACCAAGAAAGATTTCAAAGAAAAGCAAAAAACAACATGCTAGCATTTCTCAACGAGTTCGATACCATACATGCTAAAGAATTATGTTTACAAGACATTTATAAAAAAAATAACAGCATGCATGTAATAAACCAAACTCTAATAATAATAAAAATAAACTCTTAATCAAATCTAATCAGATCCTAACATTTAATTGTCTCTATCAATTTCTCATTTCTCAACCTACCAATCGCGGCTGAGGATAGATAAACAATCTAGTAGAAATAAATTAGGATGAGATAATGATCTTCCAACTTGGATGAGGATCCTGTTAATCTTTTACTACATTTCACTCTTGAATTTGCCAATTTGCAATAGTAATAACTATTTTCCACTATTTTACTTCTCAAATCAAAGGGTATAAAACCATATATGATCAACTTTAACAGAGAATTGCCTCCCTTTGAGGTTAAAGTATACCCAAGACATTAAGTCAAACAAAGGGCTGAATGGGATCCAACCTTCCTCTATTTCCCAGTGAGATGAAATGCTTAAACAAAATATTCTAAAAAATAACTATTTGAATCATGATGCATTAGAGAAAGACTCTTGTTTGATGAGATCCACTGACCAACTCAACATCCACCTACTTGAATCAACCCAATCCAACAACACCCAACAAAACATCCCTAACCAAGCTTCCCATGTGTCTTTAGGGTTTGTTTCCTGTTCCTTTTCTATATTATCCTCGAATGCATAGGTTCATTTCAAACGACTCCAACCTATATCCATTGCTACAGATTTAGATACATACGTAGCAATTTAAACAGTAATGTACAAACATGCCATTTTTATAAGGATTGAAATGTCATACTCGATGAAGTAGTACCTTTTATCATCAGAATGAAACTCTAGAAACGGCCCACCAACATTGCAACAAAAATCATCCATGTCAATCACGCCCCCCTAGAATAGAAGCGGGATGGGGGTGTTTGTACACCAGGTCAATGGATAGACATACGTGATTTTGAACACACCAACAAGTACCATTCTAGGGGAATACCCAAAAGATAGAAACCATCTAAAAATTTTTTTGCCCACAATCTCCTCACTATATGCAGCCACAAAGCACTTACGGCTCTGACACTAACAGTTCACCATGACTACCAAACCAAGAAGCAATAAAATGGATACATTTTTTGAGCTGGAACCAAATATCATCCCAAAAACCAATTGATCGTCAAAATTTAAAGTAAGAGATTAACGACAACCTGCATACTGGGAGAAGACATCCTCAAGTATTGTTCTCTGGTAGTGAGTAGATCCATGCTCTGCTATTGCGAAGACATCCTCAACTACCGTTCTCTGGTAGTGAGTTGATCCATACTCTTCCATGTCCTCCTAGTTTGACAAAGACCCTATAGCTATTAAGCACGACCATTTCTATTGTGAAGTGGTCTTGTGCGAAGATGGTTCTAATACATGTCCCATGTTATCAGGGCTTTATATAATCTTTTTGCAATCTGTTATGCGGCAATGTGACAGGTTCATACCTGCTTATCCGTATCCATGATTCTAGTCTATGACACCTAAAAAACAACAAAACACAACAACCTGACACAGGGACCAACTTGTAATCCTGAAAATCTAATAACTACTCCAAATGGCTCTGACTTGTGATTGAGTATGTCCAATGCCACCTCTGTGCTCCCCCAAAACCCCAACCTTGAGTGACAATAACCATTGCAAATTTTCCTCTTTCATATCCAAGTTGTTATTTTTTTTAAGGTTCTTTTGTATAAATTTGTCAAATGGTTCAAGGCGAAAGTTATCTATGTATAGCTTCACGTAAATCAACAAGTATCTTTAATTGCTTTGAAGGAAACAAATTTGGCCCCAACCTTAATGCATACATAAGCAATTCCACATTCTAGAACCTAAATATTTCCAATTTCATAAAAAAAAATTAAAAAAAACAACTAAATTTTCATCGATCAATGAAACCCTAGAGAGTCGTACCATTCGATCAATGAGAACAGTATCAGCTGGGCCCCGCCCTGTCGTTTTTAGGATGATTCGATGTGCGGTCATGGCGACAACATCCGCTGTCCTCGTCGCTGTCGTCCTCGTCGAAGGGCTTCTCCTTGTGAAAGATACAGCACTTCTTGGAGCTCTTACGGTTGAGGAACTCGTTGTCGACCGTCCCCTCCTTCCACGTCACCTTCTTCTTCGCCCTCTTCAGGCGGAGGACTAGGGTTTGCTGTGCCGGGTGGCCGGAGGAGGATGGAGCGGTGTCCTCGGGATTTAGAGTTACGGTTTCGGTCGATGAACCTCTCGGCCCCTGTAACGATCTCACCATTGATTTTCTTCTCTCAAAAATCTCGAAAGGGAAATTTTTTTTTTTCCTTTTTGGGATTAAAAAGTTCGGTTCTTGCAAGAACAAGAGAAGGGTGCTATTCAACCGAAAGTCTAAACGCACACCACTTGGCTTAGTAAACACGTCTCCAAAAATTATAGATAATTACAAATTTATTTTTTTTGTTTTTTTCTCTAGATCCACTTTTGCCCTGTTCAGAATTAGTACCGAATTATGTTAATAATTTGGAAACTCCCAGCGATTTGAAAACGGAACTGATTCCCAACTCACTAAATCAAGTTGTGTGCGAATTTCTCCTATTGAATCCATTCGAAATTGGAGCGGTAAACGGTTCTAATATAATTTTAGTATTAATTACGGTCAGACCCCTGTAGTATTGGAGTTGTATCATTTAGTATCGCTGAAGTTTGAAACTCTCAAAAAATCCCTGGACTTTCTAACGGCGTTAATTGACTGTGAATAAGCGAGCTACGTGATGTGCACGTGTTTTAAAAAGTCCAAAATGCCCTTAGTTAACCAAAGTTAGGGCATAAAGCAGCGCCAAATCTTTCTCTCACCCACCTCCTTCTCCCAGCGCGATCCATCTCTCTCTCACTCGCCTCCCTCCCCCCCGCTCCCTTTCCCCGTCCTCTTAGGTGCTAGCAGCAGCTGCTGCTAGCAGCTGCAGCAGCAGCAGCAAGCATATCTGCTGCTGCTGCTGCAGCAGTTTGCACTGAGTAGTGCAGTGCAAGCTGCTGTAGCAGCAGCAGCAGATGTGCTTGCTGCTGCAGCAGCACAGCTGCTGCTAGCGAGGAGTGCGATAGAGAGAGAGAGAGAGAGGAAGGAGAGAGAGAGAATATGTAGGGAGTTGTGAGGGTAGAATAGGAAATTCAGGGTCGTGAGTGCACTTTAGTGTTAAAAGAGAGTGACAATAACAAGCTCTAACTAACAGTGTTAAAAGTCCAGGAGTTTTTTTGAGAGTTTTAAACTTCAGGGGTGTTAAGTGATACACTCCCGATACTATAGGGAGTCTGACTGTAATTAACCCATAATTTTATTATTTTTTCACACAAAGGAGGAATATAATCTCTCTCGACAAATCTACTGCAAATAATATATCAGCAACGTAATTGGTTGGCCTTGGCCAATTCCTTATATATTTGACTTTTATATGTTTTGAATTCATCAACCAACCATACAAATACAGAATTAGTTATATACAGAATTAGTTATATGTGTTTTGACCTCTAGATGGGTGGGTGCAAATAACAAGTCCTAGATTTCAATTTCCTGGGCCAGGCAATCATTTTTCTTTTATAACACTAAAACCAAATTACAAGTATGCTAAACTATAAAAATAAAAATAAAAAATACTCTTATATCTCTGCTAAATTATTCTAAACTCCTAAAAGTACAGTTAACTTTTCTAAACTTATTTAAATTTTGCAAAACATTAGTTTCTAAAAATATTGCACAAGAACTCCGAAATTATGCTGAGCGTTGAGGGAAATTATTTTGTATTATAATACGTCCCTGTAGATTGAAAATCCATTTTGGACAGAAACCCAGGCTTTACGAAACATTATTTTTTTAAAACCCACAATGCGGGTTCAACAGGAATTGACCATGAATTGCTCGGATACAATAAATCTCTCAATAACAAATCTTAACAACACAAACTAACAACTAAAATTCTAACAACTTATAATATCTGAATATGAGATAATATCTGATTTGTTAGGCTTTATTTTCTCAACAGTCCTCTCAAGTTAGAAGGTGAATAGAATGAACTAACTTGCAGACTAGTTTCTGAAATAGTTGTGCTGATAATTTATTCTTTGTGGATAAACTTCTGACGAATAGAGAACAAATTATTCTTATTAATAGAAAAGTAAAATAAAAAAGTCACTATATATGAAATCAAAGAGGTGACATAAATGATAGAGATGCACCATTTAAATGATGATGCATAAATAAAATAATTTGCACTATGAATGATTACATACAAAGAATAAGAATCGATGCATATGTCGATTATACAAAGTGAATGAGAATTTGATAACAGAAAAGTAATCATACTCGGAGATGGTCGAAAGTTAAGAATCATTTCACACATGTATTGATTGAAGGTGATTGTGCCATAAGAAGGGTAATATGATCACAAAAAGAATAACAACGTGAGGAAATTATTGATTGCCAGAAAATTAGCAAAATATCAACGGAAGATATAATATCGTTGAAAAAAAGAATAATTGGAAAAATTGTGATGTAATGAAATATTGATCACAATTACTGGATAATGAAACCAATTGATAGAGATATAAACAGAACTATACCAGAGTGGACGATTTTAATGATCACAAATTAAATTCGAAAATGAATTTTTTTAGGTTTTTTCTTACTCAAAAATTCTAGAAACAGTGCGGATTGTTAAAAATTATGAGCCAAAAAAAAACTCAAAGTCCAGACTGTCAGTCCGGACTAGCAATCAGACGGTCCAATATCCGTCCGGACTGGAAGTCCGGACAGAAGTCCGGACAGTTAATTTTTGTCCTATAAATAAGTCTTTTTTCGTCCTATTATCCATGAAATCATTGTAGTATAGTGGTGAGTATTCCCACAGCTCACGCAAGCGCCAGCAGATCTCTTTTTACTTTATTTTATTTTCCTAAATAAATGACATTTTCTCCCAACTAAGCAGAGTTTATTCAATTTAGATTTCATTCCTAATCCTATTCGATTCGGTTTTTTTGAAATTAATAAATATTTATATATGCTTGCTACCATGAACAACAAGGAACAAACCAAAAAAAAAAGTATTTTATACTTCCATTATTTACGTGGCAACAGATGATTGAGATATGTAAGTAAAACAATATTCATACTTCTATTATTTACGTGGCATCTATTTACGATTGTATTCCTAGTGCTGCCATTGGATTCTAACACATCTATTTATGGTTTGTATATGTAAATTGTAAATAATGATTGTATAATAGATTGCCGCCCACATCATATTAATATCTTTCAACACAAAATAGAGTACATACTAGTGCATAATATATCATGTATCGTACAAGTTGAGATCTTTGGACGCAAAGCAAGTTCATAGATATAATCTCGAGTCATTCCAAAAGAAGAAATTTGATCATTTTAAGAGTCGATTTTCTCAGACCAAGAATCAAGAATCAAATTCCATTGACAAAAAAAACTTCTTTCATGAACACACATACATCAAGTTTCATGATTTCTGCTCCTTCAAACTTATTGGTTTTCAACAATTGTGCATTTATTTTGAATAATAATCTCCAAATAGAACCACATTTCTAGCTCCAAGAGAAATAGCAAGATTTGATTTTTACACAAGAAATTATCTTCAGCAACTCGCAAAATTCCTCATTCTTGATGATCATTCTAACTAATGTATTGGTCCATAAATCAAAATCAAATTTTGCAACATTTTGAGGTAATATCATTTATATTCCCAATTGAAACAAAAATATCGCCAGAATGAGGAAGTAGTAGAGGAAACCGAAGAAGACAAAGAGGAACAAGTAGTCCACCATCACGAAGAATGCCGTCGACCCATGCCTGCGGTTGGCTGCCTTAGGGTTAGGGTTTCGCTGGTCCTTCTTCTTCATCATCTCACCTGCGTCCATTGTCACAACGATAATTCTCTCTCTCTCTCTCTCTCTCTCTCTCTCTCTCTCTCTCTCCCTCCCTCTTTGTTCCTTCTTCTTGATCGTCTCGCATGTGTCCATTGTCACAACGATGACCTCAAAATTGAGGACGATGCCTTCGCATAGCGAGCGACGTGGGCTGGATCGGCGGCGACGGCGATGGATCGGCGGTGGGATCGACAGCGGCGGCGGGCAAATCGGAGAGAGAAGCGAAGTTGGGTGGAGGAGGAGATAGGAAAGGAGGAGATAGGAGGTGAATGATTAATAGAGGTGGGAGAGGGAAGGAAGAGAGGAGTTGGATTTTTGAGTTTGAAATATGACTGGGTCTAGAGTTGGAGAGGTGAGAGAGAGAATAATGGAGGTAGAGGGACAAGGAAGTAAAAAGAGAGAGAGAAAGAGAGTGAGGGTATTTTGGAATTATTTAGTGTTCTTACTAGTAAAACTCTCTCTTTTGAAAAGATAGGGTGGGCTCACAGGTAAAAATGGTGTGCCCTCTAGAAACTCCCGAAATCATACGCTACATTAGGCAACTCGGATCTAACTCAACTCCAATTCGCAAACCGCACGGTAAAAACCCGGATCGACCTCAACTCCAATTCGCAAGCCGCACGGTAAAACACCGAACGCAAACGGCTAACCCGAGTCTCTCAAATTTCCCCAATCTCGAGACATATCGATTCCAAATATTCCCAAAAATTCTCAATTTCCCCCGCTTCTAAACTCTAGCAAAATCTTTCAAAACCCTAGAAACCGTGCCTTTCAATCTAAATCTTCTCACAACAATGGGAACGCCATCAGCAACAGAAGAAGCAGCAGCAAGGGCTCCACCACCGGCGACGGCGATGTTGACGGCGAACGCCGAGCTCAGCGGTAACGGCAGCGGTACCTTGCCAGCCGAGGAGAAAGAGAACAAAGCGACGGTTGCCCGAAGATTCAGCAACGAAGTCGATGCCCTAATGTCAAAAGCCGACGAGGTAAAACGCCAATTAGCCATTTTTTTTTTTATCAGTTTAGCGAAAAGATTCGATCATGGATTATGTTTTGTACGAAATTCTGTGTGCAGTTGGAGCAGAAAGTGAAGGAAGTGGGCGATTTCTATGCTAGCAAGAAGCAGAACAGTTTGAATCAGCCTCGAAAAGAAGTTGTTTGCTCGAAGAGGATGCAGGAAGTTATGCGGCAGTTTGGCACGATATTGAAGCAGGCAAGGTCAAATTTGCCATTTTTTTAAAAGAAAAAAGAAATCTCAGTCTATAGTTATGCATTGATTGCTTTAAGGTTATAATGTACAATAGTGATCCTGCATTAAAACTTGTTTCTGAACTTCTATACAAATATGAAATCTAATTATAAGGAGGCATAGTCTTGGATAATGATGTAGCAATGAAGAAGCACGATGGAGAAAAATAAGTGAACTCAATCATATTCTTTAATGATGTTGTTAACTTTAACTTTGTGAAGAGGGAAGAAGACGAGCCAATAAATTAATGAAAAAATTGTGTAGGGAAGAAGATGAGCCAATAAATTAATGAAAAAATTGTGTAGGGAAGAAGTTAATAAAACGGAGGTAGTGAAGAAGATATTGTGAAGGAAGAAAAGGGGAGGGTGCAAGAGGGATTGGGACCTGTAGAAGTTTTCAATATTCTTAGTTCTCAATATTCGTAATTCATCAATCATCTTAATTTTCAGAGTTTTGCCACTCAATACTCACAACGGTCACCAACGTACACTAAAACAAAAGAGCAATGGTTCTATAACTTTTCAAACTAGAATTAGAAAGGAATTTGGAATATATTTGGTGGAGCATTTCTCCCCACCAAGAGTGATAGGATGCACATGATGAACTTTTAAGTAAAGTATCATAATCTTAAGCATACTACTGGAAGGTTCCCACTCAGATCCTTTTCTTCAGTTGTACATCTGTTTAGCTAGTTGAATGAATACATTTAAGAAGTTTGTTCTCCTATCCCACATTGCAATTTGACTTGGCTCATAGCAGCTCCTGTTCTTCCATTGGTCTTAGAAGCAAAAGGTTTGGAATGCCCATGTATAATATGTTGGAACAAGTAATTTGTTCTTCTTTACTAATTAGAAAATTTTTCCCATCTTATATTAGGTATTTGCTTATCAACCAGATAACATAGGTGGGGCACTTGGTGTATATTTACTTTAGGTAGACTGGAGAAACCTCCATATCATATTGAGGTTTCACAGCAAGCTTTTCTTTTTATTGAATTCAGAAATAAAACACCATGTATATAGATTTTGCAGAAAATCTCCCTGTTTATGGGTTCTGCAGACACTTTTGTACTGTTCTAGATACTAGAGAGAGAAGGAAGGGGGGGGGGGGGGAGGGGGTTATGCAAGTTAGATAGTACAACGGTGGGTTGTTTTCTGTCAATGCAATAGATGAGGGGGTTTTCCTCTGAACTCAACACAAAAGGGCATTTGCTGCTAAACCCTATTAGTATGGATGGGTATTCTGCTATCTACTTTATTAATTGCATTAAATATAATCAATTTTTCCCATCTGTAAATGCTGAATATAGTATCTGATAGTGATTCTAGAAGTTTCATGACTATTTGGTATTTCTCCGCATTAGCAGACGCTGTCTTGCAGTGCCTTCTCACTCACAAGTCAGATCTCTTTGGTCCCCCCTATATATGTGGTTGTTAGTAAAACATTTTACTCCACTATTATTTGTGTTTTATAAAATTAATATTACATAAGAATGTTTGTTTTTTAATCATCATACCTCTGCAAATAACAGAACATGGTAGTTAGCAAAAAGAAGAAATGCATTTTTAGAATTTGATTTAACTGAAAATGGTGGAGTAATGCCTATCTTATGGATGCATATCTTGCACTGGAATATTAGGGGACAACACACATTACAATGTGGGGCACACTTTTCTTCTTCTCTCTCTCTCTCTCACTCTTTGTTCCGTGGGGAAGTCCTTATAAGGATGATGTTCCTTGTTGGGAATGAGGTGTTGTTTCTGAGATATTTGCTCAGAAATGTTTTTGATACTGTTGTGCGTGGGGACTGTTGTTGCGGTTGAGCCTAATATGATGATTGAAAAACAATGGCAATTGGATTATTTTCAGAAAGATAAACCATTATCTCTCTTCCTTATCAAGAGGTTTATTTTATATTCTTGCTATAACATACATTAACTTTCATCCCCCTTTGGATCTATGTGAGATTAGATGTGATCAATTGAATTTCAATGTACTCTTCACTATGCAGTGTTTCTTTATGGATTACGACATATCACATAGGTTTAAGTGTCAATTTGATGGATATATTGGTTAAGGTTTGGCTTGAGATATCTTCCATTGTGGCTGATGTACATACAACACAGTCAAAAGAAAATATGAACTAATATTACTTGATGTTTAAAAATAAGAGCCTTGCGTGGAGGCAACTTTCATTGCAATGGAATTATGTCAGATGGCTATCCTGTTGAATTGTTATACTTGAACTTAAATGTCATAGTTTAATCTCATTTGAGACGTTATGACTAATTATGGGCTATACTGTGACAGTTATGGAATATGAAAAAAAATTACATGCCTAATGTCTTTGCAAATCCTAGTCCAGTAAGTAGTTATGTAACTTCACCGTTGTATAACTTCTTCAAATAGATTAAAATGTTGCATATCACCTAAATGTTGCATATCCTTTTGCTATTTTAGTTTGTAAACATTATTTTGGACTATGCTATATAATAGCTTAACTTCATTATGAGTTCTTGTATTTTCAGTTTAGAAAATAGATTGGCTATTGACCTCAA
Organism: Dracaena cambodiana; assembly: GCA_036321105.1. NCBI lineage: Eukaryota > Viridiplantae > Streptophyta > Magnoliopsida > Asparagales > Asparagaceae > Dracaena > Dracaena cambodiana. Next base: position 30,131,354 of record JAYEPQ010000019.1, read on the forward strand.
TTCGATTCTCAAAGGAACACTTTTGTAATGCTTGGAAGATTGGGGATTGGCCGACGATGAGAATCCTTAGGCAATATCAAGACAACACACACTCTCGCTCTGGCTATGTATTTCATCAATCTCTCATCCTGAAACCAAGAAAAGTAGATTGCTCTTAGGCTGAATGAGAGAGAAAGAGGGGAGTAAAGTTGTTTTTGGAATATAATTTGTTTATCAACACAAGCTTGGTCTTATCAAATGGGGCTTAATTAATTAATTGATTTTTTTTTTGGGTACATTGTTCTTCGGTTATTTGTCTTTTTATATTTGATGTTACTTAGTTGTATTCTAGTTGACAAGTTGCTTTATCATGGGTTATAATTTTGTGAAAAGCTGTTTAGGCCCCTGGTGACATTCTTTACTTCCACGAGAGAGGTTTCAGCTTCAATTCACATAGACATTGTTTGGGGATTTAGATTGGGGTAATTAGTATAGTTTTGGTTAACTATAGCTGCAACCTCTATGGCTCCATTCTATATTCCTTAAAAAATATGGATTATAATTTTAAAGTAAAGTTTTGAGGCAGTCTCCTTCCCTTGTTATGCCCCTATTCCCCACGTTCCTATAGTACTTCCCTTTGGCTTGGAAGGCAGCAACTTATTATGGGATGACATATATAAGGATGATGGTTGCCATATGACTAGCCTCATTTTAATTGTTACAATAATTGGAAAATTTTATATTATTTTTAATTAATGTATAAAAAACTGTGTAACTTATGTTATTTGCATTTTGCGTTAATGGTAGGCCAAATGTACAGTCATCACCATTATTTACTATATTGGTTCGAGTCTGTCTCAAGTCTCAACCCTATTGAGAAGTTATCTTATTTTGTAGTATTATGTCTTACACGATAATGTGATGCTTATATTCAAACACCTGGATTTTATGCCTTGCTCTAAACCATGAAAGAGTTCCCTCATACTTTATCATATTGCCCTTATTTTAATTAGTGATATTTAGTGCAGTTTCTTCATGAAATCTTTAATACAGATGTTATAAGTAATGCTTACATGCCCTGACATTTCTTATTTTATTATGACTTATGTTGTATGTTTTTTATATTCACAATGGAATTGAAATATTTTCAGCTCTCACAGCACAAATGGGCTTGGCCATTTATGGAACCTGTAGATGTTGAAGGTCTTGGCCTCCATGATTACTATCAGGTAGTGTTTCTTTTTTTTTTTTTTTTTGGGTGTCCACTTCTCTACATTTTGTTGTAAAACAAACAAAGATGAATTTTATAACATTGTCTATGCAAGAATAAGTATATTTATTTGTTCTTATGTTTATGATTGTCAAAGATGATTCAATGATTTTGATATGGTATCCTGCAATTTATGAATGGATTTTGACTTGGAGGTGGCTTCATATTATGTTGTTGCTATTGCTGATCCTGCATAGGATACATTCATGATTTACCATCATACTCACCTTTGCCTAGTGATTAACCGTCATACTCACCTTTGCCTAGGAAGGATGGTTTCGAGATTGCTAGACTGTGATATTCTAGTTCGAAATGTTATAACTAGTTTCTTAGGCCCTTTTTGGATAGAAAAATCAATGTGTAGGAGTTATACATTTTCAGGAGGGGAGTAAGATGGGAGCTCACGTCCTAGCGAGCTAGGTTGATTCTACCTTCTGGGTGGTTTTATAGCTCCCAGGTCCCAACTTACCTCTAAAGGGGGCTATAAGTGATGGGGATCCTACAGGGATTCGAAGTACCTATTTTTGCAAGAAACGTAAAGCTTGAGTTTTAGTATGTGTGTGGACCTTTTTATTTGCTTTAGGCTTGGTTAATTAAGTTTGAGTTTTATTTTAGTTGCAAGTTTTTGTGCATATTGCTTATTTCTATAGATGTGACATGGATTTACTTTGTTTTGATTAATGATATATATTGAGTTTTTGAAAATCCTAGTTTTGGCATGATAACTTGCTAAAGACTTAAAAAATTTTGTGTGCAATTTGCAAAAGCCGGTGAGAGATTCTTCTAGAGGAAAGGCCCGAATCTTGTTATTCTTTTCCAATTCCTATCTTTTGTTAGGATTTCTGTTTGTGCCGTGTCAATTGTCAAGGTTGGTATCATTGCCTAAAAATTCATTTTTTATGTCCTTCACCAAACCATAACCTAACCCTAGAGCCCATTATCTTCTTCTTCCCTTCATCTTCTCCAAAACCCTAGATTCCATCATCTTCTCTATTTTTTTTATTTTGTATTTTTAGTTTAAAAAAAAGAAGAAAAAAACAACCTAGTAGCAATAGGCGCCACCACTGTAGCATCGCTATCAACAACCTTAACCACCGCCTAGTCATTGTTGAAGCCCCTTGCTCCCGCCTTGAATTCGAACTGGCACTGTTGTTGCTTCGTCCTCTCTGATGCTCCCTCATTAATCAATTTGAGAGATTCGACCTATATCTAATATTGGTGAGTTTTGTTGTTGTCGTCGAGTGTATACCCACCACTGACTTTACCATGATCTCTGTCAGCTCTCGTTGTACCCTCAAGTGTTGCAGTTTGATCTCGTGCCCCTAGAGTTAATTGGTTCTTCCTTGAGCTGATTTTGACTTGTAGGCTCGTCCTCGAACCGGATATTTGAAGAATTAGTTTAGATCGAGCTGATACAAAGCTGACGGCTCCAACCAAGTTGATATTCAAGCCAAGCTGTCATCGTTGCTGATGGCTCCATCCCGAGCTAAATTCCAGCTGAATACAGACAATAGACCTGGCTGAAGTAATGACGGCAGATCGATTAAGCATTACTATCATATTTCAGGTCGGTTACGAGCCCGATTCAAGTCTAATTCGAGCCACTGGAGTTCTTTGACGATTTTTAGAGTTATTGGGAAGGTTTTTCAGCTTCAGATAGATGGCTTTTCTTGTTATGAGCTCTAAAGGATCCTTTGTTCTTGTATTTGTTTTTTCTCTCGTCTTTGATAATATATAAACTAACCTATTTACTGCGTTATTTTGCAATTTCTTGTGTAGTTTGCATATTGTTAGTGGTTAGTGTTATTGTTATTTACTAAAATAATTGATTGCTTGCATTTTCATCTTTTAGGACGTGTTTCCTTGCATTCTAGGAAGTTAGCCTTTTGGAAGTTTTATTTATTCATATAGTCACACATGTGTAGTGTTTGGAGTCTAGGATTTGCAGTGCATCCACTTGTATTTGGATTAGGAGGGTACCTGCTCCTTCATAAAGGTTAGTAGTATAACCCAGTCAAATCCATATGGAAAAGAAGATTATTCTTTTGCTTAAGGAGTCTTAGGAATTCAACTTTGGTTAGATAGGATCGAATAACCCAGCGAGGATGCAAATGACAAATGACTGCATTCGTTGTAGGAAAGATCACAAGTGAAGGGATGGGCGTAACCATAGGCACATGGATGACAATGATGATACCACATTGAAAATTAAGATATAAGCTCTCACATTTGATGATGTTCATGATCTTCAGTTTTTTAGTTAGTATTAGTTGATTAGCTGATATAGATTACTATTTTGATATGTATATGATAATATGATATTTGATGAGCGTAAAATCTGATTTGGTAGGATGACACTAGTAGGGGAGGCCCAGGATCAACCGATATCTGGTAGAAAGAGATTGCCAGAGGCATAGGGATCCTATAGACTCGTGGGATGATATGAATTATAAGATTAAGGAGAAGTACCTTCCCAAGTCTTATAGGAGCCGTCTCGTAGATAAGTTGTGCAACCTCCATTAGGATAGATGTTGTTTCAGGATTACGTGACTATATTTGATTATTTAACCCCCATCATGAGGTGCAAGAGGATCATCATCTGACCATATCCATGTTTTGTGAAGGTTTAAGATCCAATTTACCACATGCTATGTTCATTTATTCTCAATATGTGACCAACATTATGCAAGCTTGTCAGTCAGTGTAGAACAAAGAGAACTTTACTAAATTTTTTTAGAGTGTAGGTTCACTCCTAAGTTAGGGAACAAGATAGATGTTGGTCCAAGGATATTGTGAAACTAATACGAATAAGGTTTCAAAGGGTAAGTATGTGAAACGTGATTCATCTATGTAGGGCATCATGGATATGCAGTGTTACAAGTGTCATGGTTATGGTCTTTTTGCTGCACAATGTCCGATTAGGAACCTTCTTGTTAAGGGAGTTGATTTGGATGATGAGTTCGAGGAGATCTACAAGCATGTGGGGAGGGCTAGTGATATCGATGAGGACATTAGGATTTCGAGCATCCAGTTGAGCATTATTAGGTATCTTCACGTTGCATCTAGTAATGAGGATTGATGCAGGTCTAGCGAGTTCCATATATAGGTTGTATATGGGTGTAAGCATTACAGGATGATTGATTGGGGAGCTTTGTCACGTCACTATTTTCTCCTAGTTAATGGTTGAGAAGATGGGTCTCAAAGCTGAACCTGTCACAACCATGCGATGGTACTTGGATCCACAGAATTGCTCAATCTGTTGTCCATCATTGTCTAGTGCATATTCAAATATCTAGTTATCTTTGGTGTGATGTCGTGGACATGGACGTCATACTTGTTTCGCTTGGTACACCATGATTGTATGATTTGGATATTACCAGTTTTGATAGGTCAAACACTTGTGAATTTAAAATTAATGAGAAGAAAATAATGTTTAAACATGCTAAACGAAGACAACGATGGTCACCATGGAGAGTAAAAGGCCACTTCACCTAGCGAATAGATCTAATTTCTTAAGACGAGTAAGGAGGGATAGTACATGCAGTAGTTGTCCTTGGTGAATTTTCTAGTGCACATGTTTCCCTCTTGAAGTTCGTTGGATTTTCATAGATTTTAGTAGTATGATACCCAGCGAGTTACCTAATGAACTTCATCTTCTTAGAAATATTTAGCATGGTATAGTTTTCATGCCAGTGCCCAGTCTGTCTGTTTGCTTTATTATAAGAGGAACCCTACTGAGCATGCTGAGGTCAGGAGAAAAGTAGATGAATTGTTGTGGAAGGGCTTTATTAGAGAGTTTTAAGTTTTGTGCCATTCGTACCTTACACCGAAGAAGGATGTAATTGGAGGATCTGATGGATAGTCATGCCATTGTTAGGATCATCGTTAAGTATATATTTCCAATTCCTAGACTTGATTATTAGACATGATGGCTGGTTCTTATCATTTCAAAGATTGACCTTATAGTAACTATTCTCATATTCATATTTGCGAGGGTGATGAGTGGAAGACCATCTTTTAAGATGATGGACGGGTTGTATGAGTGGTCAGTCATGTCCTTTGGTTTGTCTAATGTACCTAGTATGTTTATGAGTTATGACCCATATTTTGTGCCCCCTCTTAGGCAGGTTTATTGTTTTCTGCTTTGACAATATTCTCATCTTTAGTCAAATCGGGAAGAGCATATTTTTCATTTGATCCAAGTTTAGGGACTCTATAGGAAGTTTGTCACTTTGAAGAAGTGGGTGTTCTTGTCTCTATCTACCCATTTTCTATGGTTCATCGTGTTTAAAGACGGAGTAATAACTGATTCAGACAAAGTTAAGGCCATTAGAGATTGACCTATTTCTAGTACGGTTCATAAGGCCAAGAGTTTACATGGCTTAGTCACTTTGTATATGAGGTTTGTTAGATGATGTAGTACCATTATGCCTTTGATTATTGATTGCCTTAAGAAAGAGGGTTCAAATGGACTAAATCTATTAATAAGGTTTTTGAGGAAATTAAGGAAAAGTTCAATACTATCCCTTTCTTTGCCTTCCTAATTTCTTTAAATTATTTGTGGTAGCTTGTGATGCATCCATGTAGGTATAGGTGGAGTGTCGAGTCTAAAGGATATCATGTTGCTTTTTTAGCGAGAAGTTGAATGAGGCAATAACAATGCTACAATGCCCATAATTGAGTTGTGTGTGGTAGTGTAGAGTTTACGTTATTGACATTATTATTTACTATCTAAAGAGTTCATCTATACTCTGACCATCAAACTCTCTGTCACATCAGTTATCAGAAAAGGGTAGGGCAATGACACATTGAGTTGCTTGAGTTTATCAAGAACTACACTTTTGTGCTCAAACGCTATTTTGGTGTGGATAATGAAATGCTAATACATTAACTAGGAAACTTTGCACTTTATGTTCATTGAGTGCAAAGCCAACGATGACTGGATTTGAGTCTCGTACAAGAGTATCCTGCTCGTGAGACTTTTGTGAGATCTATACATCTTAGACTCGGGATCTGTTTACCATGGTCGAGGATTTGACCATTTTTGATGGGTGCTTGTTTAAGATAACCGGTTTATGTATTCTCAATCCTTCTTTTTGTGATCATTGATTTTGGGGATGCATGACATTTTGGTCATGACAAGACCATTATCTTGGTGGAGGATAGGTTTTATTGGTAGTGTCAAGTACGATGTCGTTAGGGTTGTGTCACATTGTTGAATTAGTTAGGTTTTTTTGGATAGGAGTGAGAATACTAGACTTAACATGCCTTTGCCCATATCCTTTTTATCTTGAAAGTATCTTAGCATGGTTTTCATTTTAGGTCTCTCTTGCTCACTTAGGAAGCACGATTTGTTCTTAGCTGTGCTGGAAAGATTTTCTATGTTGGCATATTTCATTTTCTACAACAAGACTAAGGATGTATCATATATTGCACACTTATTTTGCAGAGAGGTAGTCGCATGATCTTCATAAGCCAATTGTTTTCAACACAGGTGTATGATTCACGAGTCATTTTTGGCGAACTCCATAGAAGAAAATTGGTATTATGCTTAAGATTTCTATGGTTTACCATCCGTAGACTGATGGTCAGGCTGAGTTGGTGAATCAGAGTTTTGGGATTTTCTTCGATGTGGAGTGGGTAAACGTTTAACTATGTGGGAAGCGGTCTTACTTGTGGTAGAATTTGCATATAATAGTTTGATCAATAAGTTTACTTTTTACTGGTTTGAATCCACTTGCGATAGTACTAGTAACTACCTTCTGTTTTTTCCGCACTCTTGTTGACTATCCTGATGTAATTCCTTGTACACGTTCATTGACGTCCGCATGTTCGTAGTCGTTTTCTCCAACAGCACCACTTACGAGACATCACATTGAGGAGATTGGAGATATTGAAGGATGAGATTATCTTAATTGCTGATAGAGGATATCGACAATACTCAGTTTGTTGGTGCGAACGACCCGTGTCAGATTGCATTAAGTTATGGGTCCAGGATATCATGTAGCTCAGCCTAGGTTCGCTTGATGATTATCAATTTTATCATTCACTAGGCGAATATTTCAAAATCGCAGAGAGTTGAAGGTGATCTTACAAGGATTTGGAAGACCTATTTTCGCAAGAAATGCACAGTTGAGTCTGAGTCTGTGTGTGGACCTTTTTATTGCTTTAGTCTAATTTAATTGAGCGTGAGTTTTAATTTTAGTTGCACGTATTGTACCATGTTGATTATTTCTGTATGTATGACTAGTGGATTAATTTGTTTTGATGAACGAGATACTGAACTTTTGAAATCTCCTGTTTTTGGCACGATGATTTGCTAGGCACTTGAATTTTTTGTGAGCAATTTGCAAAAATGAGTGAGAGATTCACATAATGGGTGAGAGATTCACTTGGGTGAGAGTCCTAAATCCTTCTGTTCTTTCCTAAATCCTATACTTTGCGTAATTTTTTAGTGTTCTGCATCAATAGTGTAATTTTTTTTTCTTTTAAAAAATGGCAATTCTATCCTTGAAGCTAAGATGGGGTGTTTTTTTTTTATCATTGACAAGGGGTAAGAGGACTTAGGCCCTTCTTTCTAACTCTATTCTGTCTCCACTTGCTAGAGCCTTAACGAAAACATTTTCAGCACCATCACCATCTGTGCCTTTTAGCAACCGGGCAAGGTTCTCCCTTTCTGAGGTGGGATCCGTATCTAATTGTCTCAACTATAGCAGTAGATCTGTTTGTCACGAAGCTGAGATGGCTAATTATCTGGCAACAGTTCCTTGTTGGTTATACGGTTTAATCTCATTTAACTGAGGGCCAACCTCGTATTGGCAACTGCCATGTATGTTGTCTGGCCTATAACGACAAAGACGCAGAATCTACCATACAGAATTTAACGACAGCCTGCTATTTCGAACTCTCCAACTTCAAGTAATCTTTTACTAAATAATTTTTTCTGTACTAAAATTGTAGATATTTTTCCTCTAAAATTATCACTAGAATTTATCACTATATCGGGTCCTCAAAAAATATCATGAGTCATGTGACAAGTTTCCAATTTTCGATGGATAGAGGATAAGTCAGATTTATATAGAAGTTTAGCCTTTAGTTATTATACTGGAAAATGAAATAATGAATTTTACACGCCTAGGCCTAGGGTGTGTAAAGAATGCTTCCAAGGTTATTCATGTCTGTTCGATTACAAAATTTGTCTTATACTTCAGTCGGCAAGTAAACTGTTATCACAGGTTTTTTTTTTGTTTTTTCCTTTGTGTTTCACTTCGTGATAGATTATTGAGAAGCCCATGGACTTCACTACAATCCGGAAACAGATGGAAGCAAATTTCTATAAGAATGCCAGAGAAATATATGCTGATGTACGATTAGTTTTCACAAATGCTATGAAATACAATGACGACAAAAGTGATGTTCATGTAATGGCTAAAACACTGAAGGACAAATTCGAGGATAAATGGCTGCAACTGTTGCCCAAAGTCATTGAAGCGGTAAGTGATTTCTGCAGTTTCCAATTTCATGTATTCCGTGGCATTTATTACTTAGGGTGTTCAAATCTGCTTCAAATTTGCATCTGCTACCAACTCTGCTCCCACACTCTTGAACAACTTAGAATCCATTCCATGGCATCGGTCACCTATGGTGTTCAAAACTGCTTCAAATCTGCATCTTGCCTCTATCCCAACTGCTCCAACAACAATTCTTGAAAAGAAATTAAAATCCCTTCCATGTCATCGATCACCCAGGGTGTTCAAAACTGCTTCAAACCTGCATCTGCTTCTATCCCAACTGCTCCCACAGCAACTCTTGAAAAGAAATTAAAATCTCTAGTTTTGTCGAGTCTGGTCCTTACCTAGTAGTTCAAACTTCTAGCACTTATTTTTGCATAGGACATGCATTTTATTTTATTCTTTTCTTTCATAGGAAACAAGACAAAAGGAGGAGGAGGCAGTGGCCCTGGCAAACATACAGATTGCTCAAGAGGTTGCTATCACGAAATTGGCCAGAGATACAAATAACGAGGTGGTGCATTTTGATAACCTTCTTTGTTTTTGGTGGTTAAATTACCAATTTTATACCCAGCACCTACAAAAGTTTAAGGTCACATTTCTTTAAATATCAATTCTTGTACAGAAAAAGGTTTAAGCTCAAAATTCTCACTGTGAATTTAGTATCTTTATCAAAGGTGACATATCTTGGTTGTGATATTTTACGGCCCTCCTTGGTCACAACTGAACCAAGTTAAAAGTAGTTGCTGGTCTCAGTTGGACCTTGTTATGGTAAATGCTTTTCTGTGGCCCAGAAACCTTAAGGTAAATAAGTTGATACTTTTTTATCTCACTGTTTCAGCTTAACAAGTTGAATTTGCATCTGGAGGAACTTAGAGAGTCTGTGATTCAGAGATGCAGGTAAATTCAATAATCTATATTCCAATTTTTGCAGTAACCTGTTCATTTTTGGCAGTATCATTATAATTTTTCGTATTGATTTTCTAACTCATGCTGACTGTGTCTATTATTTACCATAACTTTTAGGATAAGTTGATAACCGGCTGTAATATTTAAAAGGGGAACAAGAAAAATATATGTTGAAACTGTAGAGAGCCTTTACTGTGACAGGATTCACATCACATGGATTGACTGAGCACTTACTTTTTGTGTTGCTAAGCATTGTCTGGAAACACATTAAACTTGGGATCTGATTGATAGTATTTCGTTATTTGGTGTGGAAATTATGAAAATATAATGCAGTAGATACTATTGCAGAACTATAAAAAACAACAGATCTTGCCTCAGTAAGCAAATGTGATGCTAGTAAAAATACGAGGGATGAAATCTGGAGTTTGCACATTGCTGTTCTCTGAAAAGCTAAATCATATAGAGCCTTTAGCTTGTCACAGAAGAATAGTTTGTCCTCGTGTTTCTTTATTTGAATTTTCATAATCCTCCTAGGAAAATGGTTAGTAATTCCTCTTGTTTGTGCATATTATAGTGTTGTTTTTTTGTTATTTAGTTCCTATGCTAATATTAGCGTTGGCGAGCCATGCTCAGCCAGCATGATTTGGTACATACTCTTGCTTATTACAGCACCTTTACCGTTCTGTAATACGTTCTTAGTGAGAGTAGTGAGTGTTCAGCTTACAGCATGACCAGATATATAGCAAATCAGATATAAAGCACTATAATCACTTCGTCCCAAAAAAAGCTACAGTTATTCTGTCGATTGTTTCATACTTTTCTATAGTCCATTGATATTTCTGTCCCTAGTCCATCTAAGAAATATGTTTACACGCCTACATGCTTAAAGGATAAGAGTAATAGCATTACATTAACTTTTGATCGGATTTTTCCTTTGTGTATAGCTTAAACTTCAAACCTTTCAACTGGAGTGTGCTAATCATAGTTATGATTATCTGATAAGCAGCATTCTAAATTTTTTTTTTAACACAATTACATTGTATGGCTTTCCTTCATTTAGCAATTCTTCGCTGCAAATTGTTCTCTGTTATTTCACATGGCTTTATTTAATTTAATCACTTTGAAAAGGTTAAAGAAAAAAAAAAAAAAATCCATGATACAGCATGTTGTAGCTATGGCAAGTTTTTCTTCTTTTTATTAATTGATTTTAAAAAATTATGTGTGATTGATACATACTTGCTAGTAATTCAATCTTCCTTCAGTCTATGGACTAACCTTGCAAAGTACTTCAACAGGAAAATGTCTACAGATGACAAAAGAAAACTAAGTGTAGGGATTACCTCTTTATGTCCTGACTACCTTTGCAAGGCATTAGAGATTGTTGCTCAAGGCAATCAAAACCTTCAAGATCCTTCAGAAGAAGTGGAAATTGACATCGATGCTCAGGTTGTTCACTTTTCCTTGCTGTAAACTATTCTTTTGCATAGCCTTCAAATCTATAATTGCCACCTAAAGGTAGGAGCCTCTTGTGTGAATCATATTTATGGGAAATTGTGTTTTTAGTGCTCCATTTTCTACTCATAGTTATTGTTGCCTATCCCTAAAATTTCACTGATACTTTTCTCTCCTTCCCTTGACTGGACAATGGAGAGTAAAAAGGAATAAAACGATAAAAGTATTATGTAAATTGCTAAAGCAACCTGAAAATTACTGATAGTTATATTGATAATGAAAAATTAAATAAAAGGAAAATTTATTTTGTGCTCCTCCTTGGATAGTTATTTCTTTCTGTATATCATAACAACAACAACTAAGCTTTTTATCCCAACTACTTGGGGTAGGCTACATGAACTGAAAGAGAATCATGCCGGATCGACCACGTTGATAGTCCGTCTCCATCATTCCCATCAAGTAATATCTCCTCTTTTAAACCTCTAAAATCCATATATTTTCGTATAACCTCCATCCATATTTTCTTCGGTTTTCCCTTCGTTTTTTTAACTTGTTTTACATTGATAAGCTTCCCTCATTGAACTGGTGCATTTATAGGTCTACGTTGCACATGACCAAGCCATCGTAAGCGATTTTCTCGCATCTTCTCATCGATGGGGGCTACACTTATTTTAGCACGAATATCTTCATTTTTCACTTTATCTCTCCTACTATTGCTGCATATCCAACGAAGCATGCGCATATCTATTACACTTATTTTCTGTGAATGACGTTTCTTTATGGCCCAACATTTCGTGCCATATAATAAAACTGTCATAATGGCAATCCTATAAATTTTTCTTCAACCTTAACGGAATGTTACGGTCGCATAAAACACTCGTTGCACTCCTTCATTTCAACCAACCTGCTTGTATTTTATGGTTGACATTACTATCGATTTCTCTATCATTCTGAATAATAGAATCTAAATACCTAAACTGACTGTTCATTTGTATATCTTGCCCGTCTAGTGTTACAACACTATAGTTTAGGCCTTAGGGTCTGTCATTTACTAAATTTACATTTCATATGCTCTGTTTTAGATTTACTCAATCTAAAATCTCTAGATTCTAATGTGTGCCTCCATAACTCTAATTTAGTATTCACCTCTGTCCTTGTCTCATCAACTAAGACAATATTATCAGGAAATAGCATACACCAAGGTATCTCATTCTGAATAGTTCTAATAAGTTCATCCATCATTATAGTTATTTCTCCATTCTTTTTGTATATTCATGTACTTTAAAATGTTATGTATGTACCCTTGATACTTGAATTTTTTTTGTTAAACTTAAAAACAGTACCACTATGAAACGACATATCATTTTGTTGTAGGTTCCAAGTAAATATGTTCTGAAAAGACGTGACGTGCCACTTTATAAAAATGTATGGGATCACATGGCAAAGGAAAGTTATTAACTTCTTTTGAACTGTAAATAGTGTAAATTTTTTTTAAACCCATCATATAGGATTTAAATTTGCTATGTAACTACTTACATGTATTTAAAATTTGCCCCATAGCCTTAAACTTGTCGTAGTGTCTTCAATTCTCCATATTCCTGGGAAGTTTGCTGTAGGATATATTAAAATTTTACTAAGAAATGGTAAATCTGTCTTTTCTGGGCGTCCATACAGATATGTTCATGAAAAGGTGATTTTGGATATAATACTATGTTAGATTTATTACTTGTGGGTCTTAAATTTTTTATGTGTCTTAAATCTGAAACTAGGCTGGTTAAAATATAATGCATCTTGAATTTTATGTGTTCTTAGAATATCCATCAGATAGAGTGGAAAATTCTATATGACAAGTATTAGATTAGGAATGCTTTACGATCATATGCTGGAGAATTAAGAAGTTTACATTCCAAAAATCGAGTAGCATAACTTAGTGCTATATGACATGAGTGGAAATGCACCAAGGTGGTGTTTGGCAAGTGGAGTCAGCACATTGAGCTCATAAATCCTCGTAACTGGAATTTTTGAAATTTGTTATTCGTTTAATTCCCTATTTTTCCATCCAAACCTCACAACTTCTACACCTCAAGGGATGGAATTAGAAGTATTGCTGCGAGTCATGTGACTAACGTACTCCTCCCAACTCATTTGGAAATTCACTACACGTGCTCCTCTCCCTAACTTCACTTACAAAACAGGGCCTAGGAGATATGATAAGGAGTAAGTATATGATCATAAGAAGTTAAAGATTTTTCCTATTTAGGATAAAATGAGGAAAGCTGATTTGCAGTGAGGGGAAATTGATTGAGCCGATTTGGGCATGCTAGGAGAAGTAATCAGATTATGGTTGATGGTGCAATGAGGACCAGATTTATGCTGAAGAGAACCTGGATGTGGGCAATTAAGAAGGATTTATTGTTGGTTACAATTGTGATGGTCCTTGGAGGAACTAAACGGAAGAAAAATATTCGTATAGCCGATCCCAAATTTTTGTGTTAAAGATCTGTTGTTTTGCATCTTCATTTTGCAATATTCGTGTTAGATTTGTAGTATATCAATGGGAAAATCTGTCATTTTTTTTTTTGTATCCCTTCACTAGTATACAGACAGTCAATACGTGAAAAAATAATTTTGGATTTAAGCATATCAAATTGATATTATTTGTACCAAATTTTTGGAAAAAAATATTTATGGAGGAAGGGGTATGAATACGTTTTCCCAAAATAAAATCATGGGCATGTTAATAGTATATCACTAAAACAACACTATTAGTGGAGTTTGACTTATGATCCTATTGATAGGATTTGAAACTTGGATCCTATCAAATTGAAAGTATAGATTGTATCATCAGATATTGTAATCCATTCATATAGATATGATTCACAGTATCTAAGTTGTTTAAATGCAAATATTCATAATATTTTATAAAGTCTTTCCCATTGACCAATGCTTACAAAATGCATGGCTTGAAATAACACGATAAGCAAGCAATTTTGTAAGGTATTGATCTATGGATAAAACTTTTTTAGATCATTTGAATTTTTGTATTTAGGCAACTTAGGCATCCTAGATCACGCCCATATGGTAGTATTTTGAAATTTGATGCTCTAAAATAGATTTTTCACCATATAGGATCTGACTTCAAATCTTGTACGTAGGATCCTAATCAAACTCATACTAGCATGCAAATGTTAGCAGTTATTAGTATAATACAAGTACAAAACAGTGTTATAGAATCAATATTATTATCGTGGGCAGTTACACATAAGCCATATGAGTAACTTGAGGACAAAAGTGTCCAGTATTGGTTTTTCAAATCCAGAATGGCTTATATTTAGATGTAGCGTAAGAGGTCAATAGTTATGAAAGTAGGTTAAAATGTGAATGAAATTATGGGAAGGGTTAAAGAAATAAAACTGAACTGGGGGGGCACAATCACTTTTTTCCCTAAAAATATTAAGGAAGCAGACATCCATCAAAACTTTTGTTCCTGAAGCTGCTCTTAGTAATAAGTCTTTTTCTTTAAAAAAACCACTTATCCCATCTGCGTCATGAGACTTCGCTGAAGATTATTGTATAGGACCATAAGGTAAATTGCAGAAGGCTATCCTGTTCTGCAAGGATTTTTAGATTCGCAGATTTCCTCCTTGTTTACCATATTCTGCAGATGAACCCCTGAACTAATCTCGCAGGGCAATGTGTTTCCCTAAAAGGGCCTCATGCCAATCATGTCACCCCAGTTTGATTTGAATTTACCTGAAAAGGAACCTTTCAGTAACCCCTCATTAGGTTAGTAAATTCAATTTTCATGTCTATAATAAGTTAATAAGGGCTATTTCACCCCCAGAAGTTCAGAGGTCACAGTGGAGTCTTATGATTGGTACCAAATGTTATTTACAGGACGCAACTCTAGGGGGCTTGACTACCCATAAGTAATAGAATAGAAGGGGTTCCTTCGTTACAGCTTTTATAGCATTTGGAACCATTTTTGCAATTTACACTCGTAGAGACTTGTTCATGTTTAGATAGCTTTGTCAGCCACTTTCCAAATTCAGTAGTTGAATTATTATGGTCTCAGTAAAAACATTTCTTCATCGTTTTCTATTTGGACTTCTGTTTGCCTCCCTCTCCTCTTCTACTTCTGCTCTCTAAACTGACCCAACCTCGCAAATTTTGTTTTTTTTGCTACAGAGCGAAATCACGCTGTGGAGGCTGAAGTTCTTCGTGAAGGGGGCATTGGAGAATCAGGCCAAGAATTCCGTGACCAAAGCCAAAAACCAGACTGTAGAGACAGATGACATCTCGAAGCGCAAGAAGGTGATTTATGATGCTTTGGCCAAGACTGCAAGGAAAAGAAGCAAAAAGCTTTCTCCCTGATGTCTGATCCTTCACTTACTTCTCAAGCTTGTGTCTGCTTGTCCAGCGGGAAGTCATGTATATGATTCGGTCGTGCCAGTGTCAAAAGTTTTTCTGAAGGAGCCCTTCACATGTAGCTCTCAAGAACAAGATTTTGCTGTACCTTTATGCAGTTGCCAAATAAAAAAGGCATTTGGTAAATTTTGTTTGCAGATTGCCTAATCTGCTTCGATTCTGCACGAATTATCTGGAAATTACTTGCAGAAGAGACTAGTCAAGTTCATCACAAGTAGTTTTGAGTTTAGATGTAACAATTTTACTAGTCATGAAGAACATTGTTTTTGTTTACAATGCCACTGCTAAATGCTCTTACGCAGTGAGCTCTCAAATGTTTACAATAGCTCAACTTGGAACGTACTCTTAGATATCAATGCTCTGCATATTGAAACTATGATGAGGCAAAGGAATAGTGATCATGGGCAGGCCAGAATATTCCTTCTCTTTGGCATGGGAGAGGTGCAGGCTGAGCTAGGTAGGTCGGATACTGGTGGCCGGGCATCATCACAGAGAGCTCAGACGTGCACAAAGTCGTCACCTGCTCATAAACCAAAGGGCCATCAGTTCATAGAGTGCAAGAGAAGCAAAATCATCACTGGAAGTACTTTACTTACCGAGTGTGAGCTCCTCATCTTCTCAAGAGCATACAAGTGAGCTTGACTCTGTCCAGTCTCTAGAGTTCCTTCAGCACCGTCATTTTCTAATGGGGAGAATGAGGCTCTCGGTCTGAGAAGGTGCTCGAAGATGGCCATGATGAGGAACATTGATATCAAGATTGCAGTCGCGACAAAACCAAAGGAGATGGCGTTCATGGATGTCCCCAAGTCCTTCAGGGTTGCTTCCTTCTCTGCTGGTTCAGGGGGCGCAGGGCTCGAGTTCCAAAACCCAAACTCATTCATAGTGTTCTCCTTCAATTCCTAAAAAGGATCAAAATCTTTTGGAGTTGCAGACTTGAGAGTAAGAAGTTAATCGGCAACTGAACCAAATACATTAAGTTTCAGAAAACTGCAGTCAGTCGAGATGTAAAAGCAAAACATGCAAATAAATAGTTAGAATTCGATTCTCTCGCCAAAACCCTAATGCCCTATCTATCATTTGATCACACACAAGAGAAAAAGACCGAAATTAGAATCAAATAAGATTGAAGAAGAGTGAGTGAAACAAGAGAATTCAAAACATAATCTAAACAACTCAAGTGATCAGACACAAAACATGCATAAAAACAACAATTAGAAATATGAATTCTCACCACATTGTCTCTCACATAAACTCAGCCGCGCAATCTCTAATACCAATAACATAACCAGTAAGAAGAGAATAACAAATTGTCGATCCTAGTTATTACCAACGATAACAATCATTTCTCCACGATGTAGGTAGAGCGAGAGCCAATGAGCGCTCTAGCAAGACACCTCTAGTGCTCAAGAATCTCATGTCTCCTCAGGCTCAGGTATCTCACTGTTTTGCAAACTTCCCACTTGTGCATTTAAAATGGTAATATGCATTACAAAAAGAACAAAAAAAGTGAGGAGATGCAAACATCCTTGCATGCTTCCCACCATCACTCGATTGAAAAAAACTGAGAAAAGCTGACACATGAATTCCAAAAGTAAAAGCTGCAAGAAGCACAGTACATACCTTATAATTTCTTACTCCTTGTTCAGATTTGAGAAAATGTGCTTCTATCCGATTTCGGACATAAGCGAATGATCAAATTTTCGACTAGAATGTACTCGAATTGGTATCGACATAACAAGTTCAAGGGCCCAATTTATCCATTAGGAGAGAGCACAAGGAATGGCAAGAAAAAGGGAAGAAGAGATGGGAAAAAGACTCGATAAGTGTTGTAGCCAATTGGCAAACACACTTTGCTTCTAAGAGAAAAGTTTATGATAATGATTGAAAAAAAAAAAAAAAAAAAAAAAAAACTTGAATGTTATTAGTATGATTACTACTACAAGAAGAGATGGGGTTTTTCAAGCTCTGAGTGCATTGAGAGGGTCCATTTTGTTGTCAACATGATCATAACCATGTCTAGCAAAGGAAATGAGAGCCTAGTTAGACTAATTCTTGATGCCTTTTTTGAAGGATATGGTGAATCACAACAATAACTAAGTTTTTGATCCTAACTATTTGGGGTAGGCTATATGAACTAAATGAGAATCACGCCAGATCGATTATATAGAAGATCCTTCTCTGTTCATTCTGATCGAGCAATACGTCTTTATTTAAGTCTTTAACATCTATAACTTTTCGTATCAACTCTATCTATATTATTTTGGGTTGACCCTTCACACGTTTAACTTGTCATTCCTTGATAAACTCCACTTGTCGAACTAGTTACCTCTCTAAGTTTACGTCGCGCGTAGCCCAAACTATCGTTGGTGATTTTCTTTCATATTCTGTTCGATAGGAGCTACGTCTAACTTAACACGAATATCCTCATTTCTCACGTGACAAAATAATTACTTTGACATAGAGAAATCTAAAAAGATAAAAATACAAGAATATTTAATACATTTAACATGTGGGTCACTATGAAAATTTGGGAGTATTTAACTACATGTATCAAGGCCCTAACATAAGCAATCATTCACTTTCTACAATAATGATAGCAGGGATCATAAAGAAAAGGAAAGAAGGAACACAAGGAATCAATCAAACTTGTCATAGAAAAGAGAAGAGGAAACATAAGAATGAAGCTAGCATAAAAATATAACAAGTTAATATTAGCCTTCACAATAAGAAATCAATGCTGATTGATACAATGTAGACATTAAGCACCATGTTGGAGACAACCTCTCTAGAGCTTTGCAATAGAAACACATAATTGTTACAACTATAAGTAGAGTTTTAAATGGCATAAACCTAATTCAAAATTCTTAGGCATAATAAAATTGAATTCACATATTGGAACAAAATTGGATTTATATTCAGACCCTAATAATGCATGTTCTTACTAGATTCAGACTTATATTTCGAAATATCATATTTCAGTTTTAAACTGAAGAGTTCCGATCAATATATCAGTTCTATATGTCATAAGTTATAATTTGCAATATGAGATTATATTTAAATGGTGTAAGGATTTTTTTTTTTTTTTTTTTTTATGAATTTAAGTATTCTTTTTTTCCCCTCTTTATGCCACTTAATGGTGAGCATCAAAGACACATGAAAGCTAAGGTCTCATATTTGTAATGAAAAAGGAAAAGTTGATGGAATAGATTAAAAGGGAAAGGTGCTAACTTTAGAGTGTCTCCAGGTGACCATGCAATGGGGGTCACATGTCTCCTGACCTTCATTATTCCTATCAAAGAGAAAAACATCATTGTTTGTTTATATAAGTTTTAGCGCAAAAAAAAAAAAAAAAAGGAAAAAAATAAATAAAAAATTGGAAAAAAAATTACTATAAATTTGTTTTTCAGTGAGATTTGTGCTCACAAAGTCCTACTTACTCAACTGGTGCTCTGATTAACTGAAGTAACTCTAATAAAATCTTATTTTCTTATTTATTTTAAATCTTACTTAAATATTTTCGATCTTACTTAATGATATATCCAATACTCAAAAGGCGGTACTTTCTTTAGTTTCTTTTAGCGAAAATTAAGGATTGCATATGTTTATGGGAAATTCTAAATGAGCCCACCTTTGTCTAAGTGAGCCAACCTTTAAAATACACCCACGTACAAATTTTAAAACAAGTTAGTAAATGCTGTTTTACTAAGTATGTCCATTAAAAATTCCAACTTTATCCAATATCTACTGTCTGTGTATTAATTTCCGGAAGTATTGTAGATTGTCTGGTTATTAAACCCCGGATCGTACACTGGGGAAGAAAATGACAACTTAGTCAAGTAATTTAAATAGTAAACTTGTACTTAGTTTAAACTTTCTAGAGGGATTATTACTTTAAAAAAAAAGTGTGCTCATTTAGAATTCCCCCATCTAAGGTATGCCGAGGGATAGTAGGTATACAAAGAATTAAGCGATTCTAATTGATAAGCATCACTTTTTTGCGCATTAACTACAAATCTTCTTAATGCATTTTCTTTTCTTTTTTTAAGGCTATAAAGTATAAGAAATTCCCATCAACTATTATATTTTTTATAGAAACTCCCATAAACTTTTTTAAACTATGTATATTCCCACACAATTTTAAATTTTCTGAAAACCCTCAAACGATATTAATGAAAAAAAAAATTAATGAATCAAATTAAAAATGCATCAAATATACATTCTCAATATTTTCAAATATACATTTTTTGAGTTACATACACTAAATCGAAAAGTGAATATTTAGAAAGTTCAATCCATTGGATAATTATAAAGTTTTTAAATTGATCCATTGTGTATTTTCATGAAATTTTAAATTTCATGAGGGCTTTTTTTTTTTTTTTTTTTTTTTAATTCTTGGTATTTCGAACCAATTAACAGCAAAGTAATAAGAGGGAAAATTATAAAGGCACACGCCGCACACCCAAACTATATAAGGGCACACTCCGCCTCCTCGCACTGTGGTGGGGCCCACACACTGATGCTTGTGTCTGCCGAATATATTTTGGGGGTTTGCCGTTATAATTTCCCCTCATTTGGACAGTCCATTTCCTGGGCTATTAGGCCCACAAATTTGTCAAATAGGCCTTTCAATTGAAGCCCAAAAGAGCCTTTCATTATGATTAAACCTCCCCAAAAGGCCTAAACTCTTCGCCTGAGGTCTCTCGGTTGTCTCCGCTCTCTCCTAGTCTCCCTTAAGCCCTTCACCAAAAATCTCAACTTTTTCTAGGGTTTCTACCTCAAAATTGGCATTCATGTTAGATACTGCGCTCTTATCATCAAATTTCTCAGTCCATGCCGGTTCCACTAACCGCTCGCTCATCCTCAGCCGGCGATTGCCTGCCTTTCCCGCTCTCGGTGGAACTGGGAGCGCGAGAAGGCAAAGATGCCTCGTCTCTTCCATCAAATGCGCGAGCAAAGATGGAGCTCCGTCGAGAATTTCGAAAATTGGTATTTTAGTTCGTACCGGTCCTTTTTATTTGTGCTTTGTTTGGATGGAAGTAGAAAATTTGGCGTTTTCGGTTAGAGTTGATGTTGAGTCTATTCATTTGTAATGTGTTCATGTGGATAATTTTGTAAAATGAAACAAAAAAGTACTATTTTGTTATTGTATTACTAGAGCTAGGAAATCATATGTGATTTAGCTTCTAGAATATATGGATGGTCATATACCAAGTAAGATCATAAATATGAAACCAATTTATAATTTCGGAATCAGTATTGGTGTTGGCCGATGTTTTATGGCATCTAAATCCAGAGTAGCAGACATATTGTATTGGAAACGTCAGATATATCAATAAAATATAATCAATATTAGCAATATTGGTGCTATTGGTGCATATACTGTATCTGATACCTCAAAATCCCACACAAGGTCTTGTATCTGATAGCTCAAAATCCCACACAAGGTCTTGTATTTGATACCTCAAAATCCCACACGACATTCATATGTCACTATCAGCCTATATTGAACCTTGTATCAAGTTTAATATGAAGCAAACAAATTGATATAAGAGCCATGACTACAACTGCTATTGGATAACTTAGAATGCTGGGCTTGTTTGGTTCGGCTTAGTCTTAAAAGCGTGTTTGACACTGTTAAGTGATAGGAAAGTGGCCCCAAAATGGGAAGTGTGCTCTCTTTCTTAAATTTGGTTTTGTGGAAGTTAAAAATGAATGGAAAGCGAAGCCTCACGGCCTATCACCTAGGATTTTGGCAAGTCCTAAAGATGGCTAAAGGTGGGAGAAAAGTGACAACGAAGGTTTTTAATTTCTTAATTAACTCTCCCTTCATTTGCTCCTTCACTTTCCTCCTATGTTTCTCTCTCCTCCCTAACTTCACCGCCCCTCATATATGATCATCCACAAAAAATTGTTGGGTTCCCATGAGTTCTCTCTGTTTTGGTGCACGTTGATTGCGTTGATCTTGTAAGAGCTCTTGTTCGTCACTTCGCTGATTAGTTACTCTCCTTGATTAAGTTCATGTCTAAATCTTTTTGGGAAAAGTGAAAATTTGAGTGGAAAACCTTTTTATGATCTATCTCATTCAATTTTTTTTAGCTAATTTGCCATACTTGTTGATATTTGAGATAAACTTTAAGTAATTAGGCTTTTCTCTCCAAGTTTAGAGTGGTCTTTGATCTTGATTATGATATTGAGTCATTGATCAAATTGAAGAATTTTGTATGAATAAAAATAAAAGAGTTCTATTCTTTAATCGCGTCATATTTGTAGAAAAAATAAATATTTTATATATGTTGCTACCAAGAATCTCTTAGGACTTTATATCTTAGTTGTCTCATAGAACTTGTAGATGCTACAAATCGCACCTAGGAGTTGGTTAAAGTATCTGCTGGCTTCCTAGATGGATAATCGCTCAATGACTATTCTTAACATTATGAACGACAATGAACAACAATGTAATAAAACATGGCAACTCGTTTGTCAACACTAACGTGGATAGTGTCCCTCAATAGTCCATTTCTTCTCGTATATCTTGTTAGCGTTAAAAATAGGTTTCTTCCATTTGTAATTGTCTTTGGAAGACTAGATTTGTATACACTGATACAAGTAATTTTGAACATTCTTTAGTTATCTTTATAAAGTGGAGATTGTCTTAAAAACCTCGTTTTAATGAAGTGCAGAAATCACATAGTATGGAACAAACAAGTTGATGTATATGTGACATCTTCTAGCTATAGTTGATATTCTCGATCCCCATCTATATTAGACATTCAAGCAGTCTATATTGGCAAGCTCATTTTCTATACACCTTCCATTCGCTTTCAACATCCAGTCAACGAACCTTCTCATTTTGAGACCACTTTCTTACCACAATGTGCCAAATCAAAGAAATCTAATGGAAATCAAACAATTTGGCGGGAGCTCATGGAAGAGAAGAGGTGAGAGAAACATAAGGAAAGTGAACAAGAAAGTGAGGGGGGAGAAAATATTAAAACTCTCTACTGTATTATGTTGCAAGCTCATTTTCTATTCATCTTCCATTCACTTTCAACATCCAAACAACCAAATTTATGAAAATAAACCTACTTTCTCGCAATGTTCTGCAATACGTTTTTATTATGTGAACGGTCTGTAATATCCCTATCTCAATAGTCTCATATCGGATATGAGATAAAAAATAAAATAGTATATAATGATTCCTATGAAGCTACAAAATAATCATACCTAGCCTTTTTGGGGAGGAATTCGTGACTAATTATAAAATATTTTAACTCAAGGTATTCTACCAATGGCTTGACATATTTCTAAGTGAATATGTTACCGGCGTTATGCTATCCAATTTCTGGGTAGCGGGCGTTACAAGTGGTATCAGAGCCATATACCAATTGGAAGTGTGCGGAACTAAGTGCCACTCGGAACAAAGTGTCACACAAAAAGTGGAGGCCACATCTTGAATCTGTAGGGAGCCACCTCTAGAATCCATAGGGGCCACCTCAAGAATCGCACATCTCCTGGTGAAATGTTAATATGTTACTGAGCTCTCTGATGAGAACGTTAGATCCTAAAAGAGGGAAGAGAATGTAATACTTTTATCTCAAGCTATAGAGTAGTTTATAATGATTTCTATAAAGCCATAAAAATAACCGTAGTTAGCCTTTTTGGGAGAGGACCCGTAGTTAATTATAAACTATTTTAATTCATGGCATTCCATCGAAAATTTATATGAATATATTACCGGTGTTCCGCTACTCAATTTCTGGATGTGAGGCGTTATAAGTGGTATCAGAGTCAGATACTAAGCGAAAGTATGCATAATTAAGTGCTACTTAGAACTAAGTGCTACTTGGAACAAAGTGCCACATAAAAAATAGGGGTTACTTTTTGAATCCGTGGGAGCGATATCTATAATCTATGGGGGCCACGTTTAGAATTCCATATCACCTGGTGAAGTGTTAACGGCTTACTAAGCCCCTTTGAAGAGGACTTCAGATTCTAAAGGGGGAGAATGAAATACCTCTATCTCAATAGTCCCACATCGGATATGACATGAGAAATAAAGGAGTTTATGATCATTCCTATGAACCCACAAAATAATCGTAACTAGCTCTTTTGTGGGGAAGAATCCGTGACTAATTATAAACTATTTAAACTCATCCTATTCTATTAGAGGTTTAGCATATTTCAAAGTGAATATGTTGCCGGCGTCCCGCTACCCAATTTCTGGATAGGGGGCATTACATGGTCGAACGATGCTTAAATGGATTCCATGGAGATTCAATAGATTACGCATAATATTAATATTTTAATATATATTAATATAGTAATACCTAAACATGTATATATTGAATATACTTAAATATCTAACAATCCAACA
Source organism: Dracaena cambodiana (assembly GCA_036321105.1). NCBI lineage: Eukaryota > Viridiplantae > Streptophyta > Magnoliopsida > Asparagales > Asparagaceae > Dracaena > Dracaena cambodiana. The sequence continues at coordinate 30,155,277 of JAYEPQ010000019.1, forward strand.
CCTACATGATTTTCGAGAAATGGGTAAGATTGCATCTCCCATAATTCTAAAAGGGCAAATGAGAATCGAGTATCGGGTTCTTATATTTTGAAACCCGAAAATCTGTGAGAAGATTGAACATATTATGTGGGTTATGTGGGCATATAACCCGCATAACTTGCATACCCGTCCGTTTAAAAGGTTGTCCGCATAATATAGATGCTTTTTGAGTTTTCTATGCAAATTCACTATGTTTTCACTTTCCGGATGCCAACCACTTTCCTATCACTTACCGGATCCGGATATCAACCACTCCCTCAGTGACTATAAGTCAAAACCTCCCTTGTCTAATCCAAACAATTATTTTTAGCTACGAAACTACTTTTTGGCTAGACTACGTTGTTTGGGTTGAAATTGATTTGGCATCCAAATAAATCCTATGGAATCTAATCCATGGGATTCTTCTTCAAAGGAGTGTTGATTCAACTCAAAGAATTTTTCATTCCAAACGAAAATCCATTCTAACCATCCAAGTAAAAGCTATTAAACCAAAATATCAATTAAACATAGGGATATGCATAATAAATAATATCTAAAAAATGGTTGGTTTTGTCCTCGCTCCTAGTTAAAGTAACATCCATATTCTCAAAAATATAATTAAATATAAAGCTAGATATATACATATGAAGCGTCGAATTGACTGCCAATGGTGGATCAACTTGAACATGGAGTAATGGTACATCTCAAATACCCAATATGATATAACGTGTGATTTTGCTTTGCCCAACGAGCAACATGTCCTCTTCTGTGAATGTAGTGGTTGCCACTTTAGCTTTTCATAAGGCATGGCACTTACTCAAAAGCACAGTAGTTGCTTTCACTTTTACAAGAAGACTGAGAAAATGTCTCCTTTTAGTTGACGACTATTAGATATATTGGAAAATGATAAGATTTATATTAACATATGTGCTATGAGAATAATGACTATGTTCTGACACGGTGGGAATACTCATGCCATGGTAATAGTTTTTGGACCGCCCCAATGAAGATGGAGGTTCAAATCGTTCCATATGTGCTATGATAATAATGAATTTGATCTGGCATAGTGGGAATACTCCTCGCATGGCAGTGATTTTTGGTTCATCCCAATGGATACTCACACTATTCGTCATACTATGCCATAAATTGTTTATAAATGAAAAGTTATGCCATTTTGGAATTTTTCTCCATGCATTCACTGATTGCAAAATGAATGCTTTTAATAATTAACAAATGACACAGCTATGTGTTTTTGAATTGCAGCAACTCAAAACTTTGGCACCTCTTAAAACATTATTCATTACTAGTATCTTGACACATTCAATTGCACATGGAAAAATACTCTATTCTTTCATATTGGAGGAATTTATTTATTCATTATTATGTAAAGTTATATGTATTTTTTACTCTTTTTTTTCATGGTTTGGATTTTGTTTTGCTGATAAAAATCATAATTAGGCACATTGAACAAGGTAAAAAAAAAAAAAACAAAAAACTTTTGAAAAGATAAACTAGAGCCGTTTTAATGATTGGCAGAGTATCCATAATTAACCATTTAATTAAGATTTTGAAGTGGGTGCACAATTTAGATGGATGGTGTATTGTGAATTCTCAGTTTGGACTATGGAGATTGGTTGAAAGAATATCAACCGACCATGAGGCCATTGGTGAAGCCTAGACAGTTTACCTTTTCAAAACCACGTTATTATACATGTGACTGTGTTCACATTTTGAGTTTACATGTATTTTGCAGTTATTAAAGCATTTATGCATGTGTTAGACAAGAAGCTACTTATGCCTGTCAGAATCCTTGTTTGCATGTGTCCACATGTCAGCAGAATTTATATTGTTTGGAATGTAGTTAACCAAAGTAGTGGTGAAAATAGTTAGCTAGCTGTGGACACAATTGTGAGTTCTATGTCTTGTTAACATAGCAGACAACGTCATCAGGGTTTACTTGTTCGTTGATGCTAAAAAGAATGGCCAGAGTGGTTGTATTATAGCTGGGACAATTAAGATGTTGTGTTTGATAACTTAGTTTATGTTATCATACTGTCACGTTTCAATAGGGCTATTGCTGCACAAAATTATGAAAAAAAAAAAAATGGATGTGATGATGAGTGATTGCTCGCCATGATGTCCTCCTTATCTTTGAATAGGTTCAACTGAACACCAACAGCAAAAAGAGAGAGGTGACCCAAACAGTCACCTAAAGTGCATAAATGAATTGGTTACCAAAAGAGGCCTCAGTTGCTAAATACCTTAGTAAAGTAGGGCATGTGGTTAGGCCTTTGGGTATCACTAGAAAAGAAAAGGAAACAAAATTAGTGAGAGGCAAGCCACTAATTTTTTTGTTATTTCATCAGTAAAAATATCTCATATATAATGTATTCGATGTGGACAGAAAGCTGAGGATTTTTAGGAGTTCCACATTAAACTATCATGGATCTATCATAATTTTTTTTTTTTTACCTTTTTCTTTTAGGACTTTGGCTTGCTGATGGTATCTTTGCAATGGGATTGATTCTTTGTAGTTTTAAAATATGTTTACATATTGAGCCAATTTTTTTAATGCAGTATCACATTTACCTTGCGTTCTTGTCCTTTTATCTGCCTATATTTTTTAATTCACATTTATTTATTATTCTCTTCAGTTTGCAATTTCTGTAAAGCCTTTTTATTTCTGCAGTTCTGAAGCAATTCGAGAGTCACAATTTTGGTAGCATTTCATCTTCAAACAGCAGTGAGATGTCTACATCTAGTGGTACACCCCAACTCCCGGTGTCACCACCACCATCATACATGTAAGCTCATGCTTCATGTATTATTCCTTCTGTAAATTCTTATCACCTGTAGTGATTATGTCTTTGTTCTTCCAATGTCTTTGAATTATTTTAGAGGCTCACCACTTTTTTGGATTGGAGTTGGGGTTGGGATCTCGGCGTTATTCTCTATGGTGAGTAACTTGGTTAGTTTGGATTTCTTTTTCTAGTTATGGATTCCATTTTTCTGTTGTGATGAGTTGTTGACAATACTTTGCTGATTTGACAGGTGGCAACAAAAGTAAAGGTGAGGATGCCTAATGCATGTAGCCACATGTATGTATATGGTATGGCATGCCCTTATGCATGCAGCTGGTGATGCCATAATTGCTCTTTGTGAGATTTCGGAGCTGGCAATAGAACAACTCAAACTTTGATGAATTCTCAACTTCTGGATAGACCTGCATTAAGTGTCAGGGCTTTCTGGTTATCTGTTTTCAATCATGAAGTCTTTTCCAAGGGTGTCTGTTTATATTCCAACAATTTTTTTTTTTTTTTCTCCTTTCTGCAAATTACGAACATTATTTTTGACAGTGCTGTTTAAGTTTTATGTGCAAAGAAAGCAATGACTTATCTTCATTCTGTGCCATGCTTTTACAGTTTCTATAATTCTTCTATAATTTGCATTCAGATATTTTCCTTAAAAGTTCACTATATGGAACTACTGCATCGTCAATCATGCCTCATCCTCATATCTTTCCTTTTTTCTGTATTTTAGGTTCCATGGTTTTTCGAGTGAGTTGATGCAATATAGCTAAAAAAAAAAAAATTAAATATAATATACTAAACGTTCAAGTAGGAGTCACATAAACATGCAATCACATGGGTATGATGCATAAAATCTGTTCTCTTTCTTGGACATAATTTCTTCTTAGTTTCTCTTCGGTACACATATGCTTGAGCACATGTCTGCATATCTGCATTATCAACATTCTGTGTGGATTGTTTGTTTTTCTTTATTTATCGTTTTCAATGTGACATCTTGCACCTGTAACTTGTGGTTATCTTATCCAGCAATATGCACTACAACAAGCTTTCAAGACAATGATGGGTCAAGCAGCGCCACAAAATGGCCAATTCAGTAATGCTGCCTTCCCCCAAGGGTCACCCTTCCCATTTCCTCCTACACCACCTCCAGTCTCAAGTACTTCATCACCGTCATTTCCTAGCAATCCATCACCATTACGTATTTCTTCACAACCAGCTGTTACGCTAGATGTCTCTGCTACTAAAGTTGAGGCAACTCCACCTGCTGAACTCAAAGATGAACCAACAGTCAAGAAGGAAGAGAAGAAATATGGTATCTTATTTTCTTCAAGTTTGCAGCACTCTTTTTCTATTCGGAGTGTATTATGATTTTGTTCACGTTATTGTCTATCCCTCCGTCATTTACAATGTTTTAACTGTTTGATGTTCGTCTACATTCATGTACATTCCTTCACGTTATAGTAGTGCATTTAAAGCATTATGAATTCAGCCTCAGGTGCAATGTTTTAACTGTTTGATGTTCTTGTACATTCATGTACATTCTTTAGCTTGATGCTAGAGTTAATGCATTATGAATTCACATAAGTGCATCTGCATGAATTTTGAAGAAATCAGATTGGCCAAAAAGAGAGTGAAAACTTTTCCTAGAATTTGACATAAATTCTCTAGTTAAAATATTTTTCCATCTCCAAAGAAGATCATTTAAAATGTTGAACCAATTTTTCGGGGGTCTAAAAATCCATAACTTAATTTCAAATTACTCAAACATCCTAGGAATGCTTAGTTCTGTTTGTTGAGTTTATGGTAGACTAGGTAGTCGGACAGCAGATTGTGGCTGTGGTGGTTTTGTTGGAAAAAGGGCCAAGTTCAAGTTTTTATATTTTTAGGCTTTTAGCTTTGGAAGAGGAAAATAAGGAAGAGTAGCTTTGCTCAAATTCTCAAATGGAGAATTCATCTGGATTATATAATGTGCATAAGGGGACTGGTGTTAGGATCTAAGTTTTCTTTGCGTCCATGACATGCATTTATGGAGGTTTCTAAAGTTAAAAGTTAAAGGAGGGATATTGTAGGTACTTATAAATAACCTGGTTGGAGGCTTTTTGATACTAGGGTTGATATGAAAACAGAATATTTCCGGGTTTATATGGAAATATGGTCATCCCCCATATCTTTTACATTTGAAAGGTGGTGGTTGATGTGAAATTAAGTTTATTGCAAGGCTATGGTGTCAAATTATAGTACTTTGTAGGTCAAATCCACATGGAAGATGGGTTTTTATTAGTTTTTAATTCTATTTAGGCGAATTTAAAAAAAGATGATAGGAGTTGTTTTCTTAAAGGTAAAACAAATTGAAAAAGAATAAGTATCAATGTTTGAATTCACTAGATTAATAACATTGCAGCTAACTAGATCTCTCTATAAATCTCCATTTACAATTATCAATTTAATCACTAAAAGTATAGGTTATACAAGATTAGGGCAAAAACACTATGAAAACAAGAAACAAATGAATTCATGATAAGAACAAAAAAACTTATCAAATAAAAGTAAAGATGTTATTAAACAAAAGAAACTTACATAATGCATTTTAGAATTACAATTCTTAAACTTTGAAGGACAACATGAACACTAACGAGACCACCAATAAACTCTACAAGTTCTCTCTAAAATATGATACATTTACAAATGAGAATTCCTCCTTTTATAGGCGAAGGAGATATGTCAAACTATTACAGAGTATCTTGCTAGGTATTTGCCATAATAGCTTCATTTTTTATAATCTATGTATTCATTTGTTATAACAATTTGATTCTTTGCAATTTTTGACTTGATTCGCCTTTAATTACTCGATTCACCTTGATATTTGACTTGATTGAATTTAATTGATTATTCTCTTTGATCTTTGACTTTATTGTGTTTAATTGATTGATTTCTTACTTGATTTCTCTTGAGCTTTGCCTTGATTGCTTGATTCTATATAACCTGTGATTTGTGTAGATGTGGATCTCAAATGATGTAATTGGGTATTGAGTTTCTGGGCTTGCATAAGTCTATGTTTTTGACTTCTTTTGGTTATTCTTCCTTGAATATCTGTTTTTCCTGTAAAGACACTTAAAATACCCAAGTAACATTCATTTATGAGAAAAAAGACAAATGGGAGGATGAAAAATGTATACAAATGATGTTAATCAAATACTTCCTTATCTGTCTTTTGCTAGTTATTAATCAAAACTAGATTTGACAAAATCTAACTCACTTTTGCGAGAATTGTGAATGCACTTAGCACGTGTAAAAAGTTTTTAAAATCTAGGTTACCCTAATGGAAGAGTGTTGTTTCATGAGGGGTTAAACAAATATACCCACAAAATTTGAAGAACGTGCAAAGGAGAATGATAACCATAAAGGAAAGAAAGATTTTTTTTTTTTAACTTTTTCCAAATATCCGCAATTAGTCTATTAGTAAATAAACTTCTAAGTATCTAAGAATCTTTGTTCGTAAGTGTTGTTCCAAATCAAGAAATCTTATCCACTTTATTGTAGACATTCAAACCCTATTCTTTACTTTATCTTTCTTATGTTTTAGATCGTATATATCTTGTGTTTGTGAAATAGCCATTCATCTAAAGATTTTGATTCTGACTTTCGTTATTTTTCTAGTTAAAGAAGTGTCTTGTTTTCCTAGGCTTTCTAGGCCATACAACGAGCTCTGGGCCAATAACTCTCAAACCATATGTATTAGGGCATTAAATGGAGAGACCACTCGAGGACTTACTCATGTAATCAAGCTACAAAACAAGATGTGTGTGTGTGAGTTTATTTTAAAACATTTCGACGTGAATATCAATGCTTCGTGAGATATTGATACCTAGCTACGTGATAACATTTTTTGTCACCATTTTTTGGTTGTGAGTATCAATGTTTCAAGTGGCACTAATGTCTGCCTACTTGGTAATAAAATTATCATTATTATTTTTTTCTCTTTTTTTAAGAAGTATTTCAAGTTATTCTTTTTTATCCAAGTCTATGAACTAGTTTGTAAGTATAGGTGTGGCACATATTCACTTGGACATATTTTAGATGTTCATTTTTTCAGATTTTTAATTTTACTTTTGGATTTCTAACTTGATATCACTCATTGCTTATAACTAACTTGTCTAATTATGAATATATATATATATATATATATATATATATATATATATATATATATATATATATGTCTAATTATGAATATATATATATATATATATAACTATTTTAAATTTAAATAGTTAAATTTAACACATCTTTCACCATATATTTACCTTGAGACATGTGTTTGTCAAAATTTGAAAAGGTGAATAATGAGAAGAAAATAAAGTAATGGTGGTCCAATAGCGAATATGTGACGGAAAAAGTGTTAAAACTAGTTTTTCAGATTTAATAGAAAGTTTGTAGTCCAACCTTGTAATACACACTGTCACACACACACACACACATATACATATTGAATTTTTTCTTTTTAAAGAACAAGATATATTTTAAAGAAAGAAAAAGAAAGTCAAATCTTACCCTATACCTAAATCTTGTATTGTTCTCAAGGCAAAGTTTCAAAAGGATAGACATTTGTTAGCAATAAAAACACACTAAAAAGGGTGATAATTTACAATTTGTTAACTTAATTCAAATATTGAGGTTCATGAAGAATCATAACCTCTTCCTCATTATTTGCTTGGAACTCGAAGAATGGCTTGAGACGTTGGCCATTTACTTTAAAAATTTGTTCTTAGGGTTTCCGATTACCTCTACCTTATGAGAGCAAATATTTCTGACAACATGTCTCTTCCATCCTGATCTTAGCTTGTATGGAAAGAGATGGTTTAGAATTATGCTCTAAGACCTTTTGACTTGGTATAAACTTCTGCAGACTTGCTTATCATGAAATGTTTTCATTTCTCTTTGTAAATTCTAGCTTTTTCATAATCATCATTCCTAATCTCTTGCAATTTCCTATGTGTTCCGGCCATCTCTAAGTCAAACTTTAACTATTTGATTGCCAACATGACCCAATGTTCCAATTCAATGGCAAGTGATATGTTTTACCGAATATAAGTCTATAACGGGACATTCCAAGGTTAGTATTTAAAACAGCTCGGTTGCACAAGGCATTTACCAATTTTAAGGACCAATCTTTTCGGTTTTGATTTATTGTTTTCTCCAAAATTTACTTGATTTGCCTATTTGTCACTTCAACTTGACGACTTGTTTGAGGATGATAAGGAGTAGCTAACTTATGTGTGATGGAGTACTTTCTTACCAAAGCTCAAAAGAACAATTGAAACAATATGTGCCATTATCGATTACGATGGCTTATGGTTCACCAAATCGTGGGAAGATATTTTCTTTGAGGAACTTAACTACCACCTTGTTGTCATTGGCCATATAATCAACGGGCAATAGCAAATACAAATTTTCAAATGAATTTGTAAAGGGTCCCATGAGGTGAATGCCCCACACATCAAATAGTATTTAAAACAGCTCGGTTGCACAAGGCATTTACCAATTTTAAGGACCAATCTTTTCGGTTTTGATTTATTGTTTTCTCCAAAATTTACTTGATTTGCCTATTTGTCACTTCAACTTGACGACTTGTTTGAGGATGATAAGGAGTAGCTAACTTATGTGTGATGGAGTACTTTCTTACCAAAGCTCGAAAGAACAATTGAAACAATATGTGCCATTATCGATTACGATGGCTCATGGTTCACCAAATCGTGGGAAGATATTTTCTTTGAGGAACTTAACTACCACCTTGTTGTCATTGGCCATGTAATCAACGGGCAATAGCAAATACAAATTTTCAAATGAATTTGTACAGGGTCCCATGAGGTAAATGCCCCACACATCAAATAGTATTTAAAACAGCTAGGTTGCACAAGGCATTTACCAATTTTAAGGACCAATCTTTTCGGTTTTGATTTATTGTTTTCTCCAAAATTTACTTGATTTGCCTATTTGTCACTTCAACTTGACGACTTGTTTTAGGATGTTAAGGAGTAGCTAACTTATGTGTGATGGAGTACTTTCTTACCAAAGCTCAAAAGAACAATTGAAACAATATGTGCCATTATCGATTATGATGGCTCATGGTTCACCAAATCGTAGGAAGATATTTTCTTTGAGGAACTTAACTACCACCTTGTTGTCATTGGCCATGTAATCAACGGGCAATAGCAAATACAAATTTTCAAATGAATTTGTAAAAGGTCCCATGAGGTGAATGCCCCACACATCAAATAGTTTGACTACCAAATTGATTGTAGTAGCATCATGTTTCTCCTAGTGATGCCACCCAATTGTTGACAATGATTGCATGATTTGCAAAACTCATAGGCATCTTTGAAGACATTGGGCCAATAAAACCCACACAATAGAACTTTACTGCCATCATTTTATGACAAAAGTGTTCCCCACAGGCTTAACCGCTTAAGTATACATATTTAGGTGCCAATGAAACATTTCATCATTGCGGCTGACATAACCAAGAGTTAGGAAGATGTCCTCCTCGTTGTTTTAAGAGAGAATACGAAGGTCATTGGGTGGTTCATGGTTGATATCAAAGGGATTACATATATAAATATAGAATAGACATTATGCATGCATTTCTATATATAACTTTCAAAATGCAAATATATGTTTACACAAATAATATGTATAAATATATAGGGAGTGCATACATTTGATCCCTCCATGTATAATCATTAATCACTGAAAAACATGTGCTTACATATATACATATTATTGAAATATATAGCGAACTGATACACATATGCACTACTGTTAGAAGTGAAACTCGAAGCAAACCCTACTCTACTTGATGTGTTTCAAGCCAACACCGACTTTTCAAACCTTGAAGCTAAAAAGTTTAAAGGCAACACAGTATTTGTTGAATGTTTCCAATATTTTTAATGGGCAATGATATGCCACTAAGCATAAATGATAGATGCCTAAAATCATATTCTTGTGTGGTAGTCCTTTGATTGTTCAAGAAGTCAGTTTATGTTTTGGGAGCTTCTTCTCTCCTCCATTCACTCAGTTCCAAAGTGTTCAATGTATCAATCTATTAAAGGGGCTGAACTGAAACTTGCTTTATCTAGAATTCTACTTGCAAATCTGTATATCTATATGTGCATCTTCCAACCTTTTTCTTGTCGGAAAGCCATCATCAAAGCTTTAAAAGTGAAGTCTCCCTAATATTCATTTCTCTCTTCAGTTAAACATATCTATCATTTCCTCAATATTCTCTGGTTATATTTGCTATACAGCTTTTGTAGACGTTTCTCCAGAAGATGTTTTGCAGAAGGATTCAGGGTATTCAGTTGATTCAGTAAGCACCAGTACTTTGAGTAATGCTGATTCCATGAAAGTAGTAAGTTTGGTTGACATTTTATACAATTTAATGCACTGATGCCTTAAAACAGACCTTTTGATACATTGTGCTATAATTATTTAAGGTTTCACCAAATGGAGCTGCTGTTAAGCAGGATCCTAAGACTTCTTCTGATCAACCGCAATCTGGTAGGTCACCGTGTTGAGTAATTTCTGATTTGTAGGTTATAATGACATGCCAAAATATTTTTCTTATTATTTCTGTTTTGTTGTACTACCTAGCAATATTGCTGTGAGGCTTTGTCTTGACCAACTTAAGTACTGGTATCATGTGGCATTGCTACGTTGTGGTTGTGATATGATATTTGAGTTCTTTTTTCTAACTGAAGTTTATTGTGGGGGTTAGGATATTGGTCCTCTGTCTCCAGCATTTTGCTCAGTTAACCTTTTTTCTACTTATATCTCACTTGTTCTCTCGCTATATATGGATATTCATGTGTGCATTTGCACCTTCATGTACACGTTGGAATCACTGTTTGTGCATGAATATATTGTTGGTATTTTGCTTCAAATTGTTCTCTCCTCTGTTCATCAGCATCGCTTTCCCTTGATCAATTTTGATTTTGCTGTACGTCACCTGCTTGAGTTAAATCGTTTATTTTCTAATATAGTTCTTGTTTTCTTGAATTTAATAACAAGTGTTGAATTTATGTGCCGTTAGATTTCTCATCTGGCATCCTTAAAACCATATAATTATAGTCTTGATTAATGTCTTTCACTTGATTATTCTAATATTCTCTTGCGCTTGTACAAATAGGTAAAGCACCATCTATCCTGTCAGTTGAAGCATTGGAGAAAATGATGGAAGATCCAACTGTGCAGAAGATGGTTTATCCGTAAGCCAACATTTTTTTTTTACTGCTATTACTACTTTGATAAATGGCTGCATTTATAACTATTGAGTGCATGCCAGCAGCACATATGATTGTGATATTTGTTTGACTGCAATATTGTTTCCTAATTCCTACTCTCCAATATGTAAAGCCCTGCGCTTTTGTAACTTTTCTATTTTTCTGCTATCGGGTGACTTGAGAAGCTAAGGGTTTCAACTGGAACCAAATGGCAGTTTTAGTTATAAGGATGTATAGAGAATGCTCATCTAAGTCAGATCTAGAACAAATGGAACCAAGGATCTTATTTTGTTTTGATGGAAGAGTTCTATAGCAAAAGTATGTTCTTTCCCTGTAGGGAAGCAATTTTATGGTAATGCCAAGACAAGGATTGTTGGGGGGGGGGGGGGGGGGGGGGGGGGGGGACACTCTGAGTATGTCTCCTGTCCACTTCTTGCCATTCCTGGTTAATTACTGGCTAAATATTTGCTAATCCTTTCTATGTTATAATTTATTTAGAAAATAATAAATTAATACATTTTTTAAATGACTTTTATATTTAAGCTACATGCACACAACAACAAATAGGTTGACTTGAATCACAGCCTCATCACAAAATCTTTATATTGAAAACTGGAATCCAAGGTTTTCTATTAATTACTTGATACAAAATGTTCACTAGACGAACCTTGGTTATAACTTCAAAATGCACGGTGCCTGGTCAGCCAAATAATTGGTAAGTGCTCACAAGTTGTCACAATCTGTTAATGTGACACAAATATAGAAAAATCTTTTTTATTTTGGTTGAATCTCTTGCTACGGATCAAATGATCATTTCTATACAAAGGGGTCAGGAGAAATTTACTCGGTTGTTCTGATAACAGGATGTATGAGAAATCAGTCCGAGAACCATTCTTTTTGGTTCTGTTGTTTTTGAGAAAATGAAGATCCTGATATGTGGTGTCTACCATACTTATTTATATATATATCGGGGCCGCTCGAATGCCAACTTATACACTCCACAGTTTTTTTTAACAACTATTTGTTAAATGAACCACAATTTTGTGAGTTTCTTAGTCAAGTGTGGAATGAAAATTATCCAGTAGCCTCATTCACGTATAGGTTGATCTAGAAGCAAACTCAAGCAGAAAATTAAATGTTGGCATGAGATGAATTTGGTGACAAACTGTCAATCAAGGCTCTCAGTACAGAAGATGGCTGATATTATTCGGAGAGAGCAGCGAGCGGATCACTACGAATGGCAGTGTCTCTTGAGCCCAAAAGCCAGACACTATAAACTAATGAGGGATTGTAGTTACTATGGACGGCAAAAAGAAGAATTAAGCAGCTTAAGGATGGAGATCAAACACTAAATTCCTGCACCTTTCTATCTAAACACACAGATCCAAAAAGATCTCTCATGTCCAGGATGTGTGCAACAATGAGATAACGGGAACTGGACCTATTCTTGGGCCTTCTAAGAATTACTTCTTAAAAATTGGACACTTCCCTCTTATGGCCCAACAGGTCATGCAGACCGGCTTAATTCAAAATGCCTTTAAAGGAAAATCTCTGTGGTCCATAGTAGTATCCTCCTCCAACCCTTCACTAGAGAAATATTGATAGGGCAGTGCTTAAACTACCTTTAAAGGAAGCACCAGGGCTCGATGGATTTACTGCAGAATTCTACTGGAAATGTGTCCTGAGGTTAAAGAAGATGTGTATAAGTCCAATACTTCTTTGATTATGCCAGGCTTGCTACCAGATGGCAGGAAACTGCCGTCATAATAATTCCAAAAGAGGACCTCAATTTTTACTGTAGGGTTTTAGGCCCATCGGTCTGTGACACTGTTTACAAGATTGTGGTCAGCCTTTTGGTAATCCGTGGAAACCAGTTATTTCAGAAACAGTTGTTAAAGCAAAATCTGGTTTCCAATTTGGCTGGGATACAGTGGATAGCATAATGATGGTACAAGAAATCTGGCACTCAATATTGGTCAACAACAATAGAAAGAAGCATATGTTTCTGGCGAAAATATACATGGAGAAGGCCTTTTATGGACTAAGATGGGATTTTGTTGAGTGTACATCAACTCAAATAGGTTATACTGATCAGTGGACCAAGTGAATCATGGGTTGTGTAATAACCCTTCATCTTTTATAGCTAAAAATAATTTTAAAAAAATAAACAAATAATAAATATAACATTTCATTTTTTTTTATAACTCTTACACCTTTCATTTTCTTTACCTCCTAAACCTTTCATCTTCTCCAACTGCAAACTCTTCATCTTCTTCATTATTTAAACCATGAAACTCCATATTTAATTCTCAAAATTAAACTTTTTAATTAACTAAAACTTTTCATCTTTTGTAACTCTCAATCCTTTCAACTCTTAAAACCTCCCAAACCTTTCACCTTCTAAACTCCCATCCTTAACTCTAAAATTAAAATCTCTAAATTAAATTAAAACCTTTCATATTCTCAACTCATTACTTATTCATTTCTCTAACTCCCATCCTTTCATCTTCTCCATAAATTATCTATATTAAATCTCCAATTTAATTTTATAACTCCTCAAACCTTTTAGATTCTATAATTCTCTAAACCCTTCACATTCTGTAACTCCTAAATCCAATCCTATATAAACCCCTAAATCAAAACATATTCCTCTCATTCTAAATATTATTCTCTCACATTCTCATCTCACTCATCTCGCCGGAGCCACATTCAAAGCCACTGCAAAAGCCGTCGTTGGAGCCGCCACCACTTCACCGGAGAAGAGTATCTCCTTCCATCTCTTTTCACATTTTAGATTCTCACTTTTTGACAAGAAATTGCTTCGTTGATTGACACCGGAAACCGAAAATCCAGGTGAGTTCTTTTTGGACTCACTAAACATGCTAATTTTTCTTATAGAAATATTAATTCAATTATATCATCTAAATTTGTTATTACAAATACTATTTCTTTATATTGTTAGAATTTAATTTGTAGAAGCTAAATGTGTTATTACAAGTGCAATCATTGACATATCTGTTATTTCTTTATGATGTTAGAAATTAAATGATTACTTGTTAAATTACAGCATGTAGTTAGGTTTTTAATAAATCATGAAAAAGGCTATAATCGTGGAAACATACTGTTTGTGATATCATTCTATATCGGTGTCTAGAAAAGTTTTGTATGCTGGTTCTCTAATTAAGGAACGTGCAATGCACGGAAAACCTCCCAGCATTCATACACTGGCCTGGCCGATACCTGTATGATGTCTCAAATCAGTGACTCTTAAATATAGCTAATTGTGATTTATTGAATAAAGCATAAACTGAACGGACTCTATAAATCATGTTGTTAACAAATTAAGAAAAATCCAATTGAAATATTATACCTGATATAATCAATATACTGTACTATATCTAAATGACACTGGGTTGGGGGAGAAACTGAATGATGGAAATATACTCTATTTCGGCTGTAAACTTGTTAAGTTGTACAACTGAATATTTCGCACACCATGGGTGCGTGATGATTTGCTGGATCATACCTGACTATAATTCCTGTTTGCCTGACGGCAGGTCCGACTCAGCACCGGACAATCCTGTGACTATTTCCTGGGTCTGTACAGGAAACAATCGAAACAGTGGTATCCCATCAATTAGCTTTTCCAATTACATGACATCCTAGACAAAAATAGCTCTGTTATAAAATTGACTTCGTTAAAATGACATTAAGATAATCTAAATTAATTGACATCATTATTACAGACATCTCATTCTATATTTTCTAAAACTTGTGTTATTATTATGTTTGGATATAACTGCTATATTTCATATTCTTTCTGCGTTTTTATTTTGGTCGCAATCTGACGACCTGGGTGTGCATGCCCAGATTTATCGATGGACACGCCAAAACTGACGCAGGATCTGGTGTACTTTAAACATCATATTGAAGCTTCATAACGGATTAGAGATTTCCTTCTTCCTTTTGTTTAATTTTATTATATTTTGTTTCAATTGTATCTAAACTTCATTCCAATAAATGAAAAGTCAAGCTTTTACTGAATTTTTCTATCGTAATTACTGAGTATTATTGTGGCAAATTTATTAAGGCTTTAGCATATTCAAACTGAATATGTTGCCGGTACCTGTTACACGTGCTCGTATACCGTATATCGGGAGCGGGGCGTGACAGGTATTTTAGTGGTATCAGAGCCCAGCTTTCTCAAATCAGTTCATGTGACTTGAATTGATTTGGATCCTGATATAAAATTTTGCCACATTTATATAATAAATTTCTTTGAAATTTCTAATGTCCCAATCTATTGACTATTTCGACATTTCTTATTTATGCTAATTGATAACCCACCTATTTTAAATCCATGTTCAAATTCTTCAGTGCCTAATATGAATTACATCCTAAATATGGATTAAATATTTACCATTTATTTTATAATTATATTTTCCATAACTCTTCATTTATTTCTATTTTTTTTTCAAAAAAAAAATGATTCGCTTATTCCGTGTATCAACCTTAAGCTTAATTGTTGAGCAGTCGTCCTTAAGAAAAAAGACAAAGTGGCCTATTGATCATGAGTAAAAATGAAAATTTTTAATATGAGTTCAAAAATAGATAGACAATATTTTTCTATTTTACCTTATTTAATTTCGAGGACGAAATTATTTTTTTTAAGGGGGGTAGAATGTAATAACCCTTCATCTTTTATAGCTAAAAATAATTTTAAAAAAATAAACAAATAATAAATATAACATTTCATTTTTTTTTATAACTCTTACACCTTTCATTTTCTTTACCTCCTAAACCTTTCATCTTCTCCAACTGCAAACTCTTCATCTTCTTCATTATTTAAACCATGAAACTCCATATTTAATTCTCAAAATTAAACTTTTTAATTAACTAAAACTTTTCATCTTTTGTAACTCTCAATCCTTTCAACTCTTAAAACCTCCCAAACCTTTCACCTTCTAAACTCCCATCCTTAACTCTAAAATTAAAATCTCTAAATTAAATTAAAACCTTTCATATTCTCAACTCATTACTTATTCATTTCTCTAACTCCCATCCTTTCATCTTCTCCATAAATTATCTATATTAAATCTCCAATTTAATTTTATAACTCCTCAAACCTTTTAGATTCTATAACTCTCTAAACCCTTCACATTCTGTAACTCCTAAATCCAATCCTATATAAACCCCTAAATCAAAACATATTCCTCTCATTCTAAATATTATTCTCTCACATTCTCATCTCACTCATCTCGCCGGAGCCACATTCAAAGCCACTGCAAAAGCCGTCGTTGGAGCCGCCACCACTTCACCGGAGAAGAGTATCTCCTTCCATCTCTTTTCACATTTTAGATTCTCACTTTTTGACAAGAAATTGCTTCGTTGATTGACACCGGAAACCGAAAATCCAGGTGAGTTCTTTTTGGACTCACTAAACATGCTAATTTTTCTTATAGAAATATTAATTCAATTATATCATCTAAATTTGTTATTACAAATACTATTTCTTTATATTGTTAGAATTTAATTTGTAGAAGCTAAATGTGTTATTACAAGTGCAATCATTGACATATCTGTTATTTCTTTATGATGTTAGAAATTAAATGATTACTTGTTAAATTACAGCATGTAGTTAGGTTTTTAATAAATCATGAAAAAGGCTATAATCGTGGAAACATACTGTTTGTGATATCATTCTATATCGGTGTCTAGAAAAGTTTTGTATGCTGGTTCTCTAATTAAGGAACGTGCAATGCACGGAAAACCTCCCAGCATTCATACACTGGCCTGGCCGATACCTGTATGATGTCTCAAATCAGTGACTCTTAAATATAGCTAATTGTGATTTATTGAATAAAGCATAAACTGAACGGACTCTATAAATCATGTTGTTAACAAATTAAGAAAAATCCAATTGAAATATTATACCTGATATAATCAATATACTGTACTATATCTAAATGACACTGGGTTGGGGGAGAAACTGAATGATGGAAATATACTCTATTTCGGCTGTAAACTTGTTAAGTTGTACAACTGAATATTTCGCACACCATGGGTGCGTAATGATTTGCTGGATCATACCTGACTATAATTCCTGTTTGCCTGACGGCAGGTCCGACTCAGCACCGGACAATCCTGTGACTATTTCCTGGGTCTGTACAGGAAACAATCGAAACAGTGGTATCCCATCAATTAGCTTTTCCAATTACATGACATCCTAGACAAAAATAGCTCTGTTATAAAATTGACTTCGTTAAAATGACATTAAGATAATCTAAATTAATTGACATCATTATTACAGACATCTCATTCTATATTTTCTAAAACTTGTGTTATTATTATGTTTGGATATAACTGCTATATTTCATATTCTTTCTGCGTTTTTATTTTGGTCGCAATCTGACGACCTGGGTGTGCATGCCCAGATTTATCGATGGACACGCCAAAACTGACGCAGGATCTGGTGTACTTTAAACATCATATTGAAGCTTCATAACGGATTAGAGATTTCCTTCTTCCTTTTGTTTAATTTTATTATATTTTGTTTCAATTGTATCTAAACTTCATTCCAATAAATGAAAAGTCAAGCTTTTACTGAATTTTTCTATCGTAATTACTGAGTATTATTGTGGCAAATTTATTAAGGCTTTAGCATATTCAAACTGAATATGTTGCCGGTACCTGTTACACGTGCTCGTATACCGTATATCGGGAGCGGGGCGTGACAGGTTGTATTACAGGTGTGGTTCTCCACATAAACCAAAACATGACGTCTTTTGAACCACTCCACCCTTAAGAATGGCAAAGACAAGGAAATTCCTTATCGCCCTGTATTTTCATTTGTTTGTGCTGATGTGCTATGTGCTGACAGAAATGATACACAAGGTAAGGGAGACTAGAAAGCTCCAGGATCCATGATATCCAGGTGCATTTCAATAACACAATTGATGTTTGCAGATGTCCTCATGCTGGTTGGCCACCTCTTGAGAAATAACTGTGCACCTTCAGGCAGATTCTTGTGGATGACAGTGATTTCGGGACAGAAAGTTAATGTAACGAAATCAGCTCTATACATCATTTCTAACCTGATGCAAGTTAATACTTTCATTATCCTTCATAGAATCTTGGGTTTCAATGTCGTAAACAAGGATTTTTGAGTATTTGGGAGCGCCAATCACTTGCAAACTCCCTAAAGAGAGTTTCCATGATCGCGCATCAAAGATGTATACATTATCTGCCAGGTCTCAAGGAATGCAAAGCATTTATCTGTGGTGGGAAGGATAGTATTGGTGAAATAGGTCATGAGTGCACTACCAACATTTCTTTCAGTACACGCACGGTATCTTTTTGTGTTCTACATGTTTTTGAGAAGCGTATTAGGGGCCTATTGTTGGGTGGAGGAAACAAAGTAGATCTGTTGGCATTGAATCATATTTGCAAAGATTACCAGATGGAAGTAATACTTATAGTGAATTCAATAAAGCCCTGTTAGCAAGGCAAACAAGCAAGATGTCAACGGAATAGGAAAATAAATGAGTATGATTTATCAAAAGGAAATATATTGGCTGGCCAGAGTAGACCAAGAAGACTAGTAGATTATACATATGGAGGATGCTAATCTCTTAGGAAAGATTAACTATGCTTCAAATGAGATGGTTAGTGGGTTGTTGACATAAGATAAATATGTTGCATGACGCATGAATACTGGACCAACCCTTTACCAAATATTCGCCTGCAAATCACTAATGAAAGATCTCAGATTCAGCCGTTTGTTAAATAATGGGGGATGAACAACAAAAAACATGCTCAAATCTTTTCAGAGAACATGATCTCACTGAGAAAAAACACAAGTGCTATTGAGCAACACCATTGATATAGGCACCATTCAAGGACTGGTAGTTTGTTAGTCGAGGAAGGGACAAATTACTCAGGGTTCAAGCGGCTAGCACCAGACATCAACATTATCAATGATGAAGAACGGCATGGACATCTCAATACGTTTTGGTACTTTATATGGAAAGTAAGAAACAATTTGTCACCCACCAATCCTTTTCTCTTACTCAGGGGAATGCCCATGTCGGAAGGAATTTGCTATAGGATGTGCAATATACAATAGGAAGAGACAATACTTATTTATACTCTTCTCATAATTTTAAAAGTTAATACATGAGATTAGAGGATTTTTCGGGGGGAGGATTGTGATTGCTTCTTATAATATGATTTAAGAATTCAGGGAAATTCTCAAAAGAAGGATGCGTAGGTGTAGGTTAAACAATTGACATTGGCGTTATGCTATATGGACATGGTGAAAATCTAGGAATCAGGAGACATTTAAAGAAATAATAGACGCACACTACTCCATTTGGCAATGGGCTCGACAGCAAGTGAGAAACAACTGGGTCGATGATGGTCTACAACAGCCAAGATGGATAACATCTTGACTACAAAGTTGTAACAAGAATTTATTGTTGTAGATTCTGGATTTGCATATGTAGTTTTCAGACCTTTCTAGTTCATACCATCATATAAAATAAAGTAATTTATTCATACAATGTTACACATGTAGGAGAAAGGAAACAAAAAACTCGAAGTCTAGCTAGATGGATTGTCTCATTTTAAAAGCATTATTATGGCGTACTCACCAACAAAATCCAAATAAAGCTAGTAATGGAGGGTATTTCATATGAAATCAAATTTAGTTAACGATCACATGGTTACACATGATAAAATTGAATGCAAGTAAACTGGAAAGAAAGAGAAAGCTGATATTATATTGGGGTTGCATGTATCCCCCAAGTCCCTTCATTCGTCATTTAGTTCAGTTTGTACCTTGTTTTAGTTTTAGCCTCTCTTTGATTACTATACTTCAAAGTGACACTATTGGAAAATTAAGAGGGGGAAGAGAACCCCCTCCAAAAGATAACTCTGGTGAGCGCTTAGGCCCCTTGCCTTTGTCATCCCATGCGCTTGCTGTAGATCGTAGCACATGGCTATGTAGCCAGACGCTGAACTAGGATCAAACATGCGCACATACACAGACAATATTTTAATATACACCCATTATGATCTATACGCATCATAAGCATAACATATACTCATTTCACTTGAGCTGTCTGATTGTATACAACTTTGTTCTGGCTTAGTGCTGTGTTACCTTCATTGAAGCCAAGTTGACATGTCCCAACTCCAATTGACTTGAAATAATCCAATCTGAAGTAACCTAACCTGACTTGTCTTTGATGATATAACCAACAAAATGTGTATGTTTTGGACCATAAATGGTGATGGGTCTACCATGCCCTCTGTTAAATGGAATTTCTTTGCCATGCTTATTGTTCTGTGGGAATACAATGCTGTTCAAACTTCCTATTTACTGCTTTTTATTAGATTCACAACTCTAAGTTACCTATTTGGACTCTGCTTGTAAATAGCAATATAATGCAGAACACCTTTGCTCAATAGTATTAAACTTTGATTCCTTTTGGTACTTTGACTATACCATTCTTTCCTAGCAACCCGTTTATTTTGCCCTTTCCAATTAGTTTGCTTCCCATTCTTAAGGAAATACGAAAACCACTGAGGTTGCATGAGCTTTACTTCTATGACCAATGCACAATGCCTTCCTTGCTCATACTTTTTTCTAGTAATTCCATGTGTATTTGCAAGATTTTGAGAATTGGAAAGTTTGTTTTCTTAGGGCTGACGGATGATGATGAATATTGGTCAATTTAAGAAACCTTTCTCAGTTTGAGTTGTGTGGGAGAAAGTTTGGATGCCTGATTTAATGACAACTTGTGCTTGTGAGTGTTTATGGCATCCTTTCTTTTTTTCCTTATAAAGCTTATATTTGCCCTTTTCAATACACAATTGATTAACAGTTTCTTGTGTCCTATCCTGTGTGTATAATACATACCAAAGAATTTTCAGATTTTCAGCATGTGCAATTGATTTTTGATTTCTTTTTTTAAAATCTTATTCTTTCTCTTCATTATCAAAGTTTTGTTTATATTAAATTACGTCAGTTTTCAATAGGACTCACTCAATTCATTATATGATCCAGGTATTTACCCGAGGAGATGAGGAACCCAACTACTTTTAAGTGTAAGTTCTTGTTATGTCTGCAAATTATAAATATTTGCATAGCATTCCTTTTTCCCCCCTCATTAGGCTTATTAGAGTAAGCATGTTTCTATTCAAATTTAAAAAAAATGCAGTTTTTACTGAAACAATTAGAGCATTTGACCTTTATTTTCTTATTTTAGGGATGCTACAAAATCCACAATACCGCCAGCAGCTGCAAGATATGCTGTAAGTTTAGTTTTTCCCATCCACTTATGTTTAGTATTTTGTACATTTTTGTGATATAAATTTGTTTCTGGATACTATGAGCATGGATACTTCAAAGCGAGTGTCATATTTGACATCGACAGTTGTACGACACTTGTCGATACTTATCGGGCTCACCGGTGCCGTGCTAGATTTAAAAAAAAAAACTTGCATATTGGAGCTGTATTCACTTTCAAAAAGTCATATAAATCACATGGCAGGATGCATTCACTTTTAAAAAGTCAGAGATTGCATGTTGAGCACTATAGAGTTGTACATTGTCTAAAAGTGTCTTAATGCATTGCAAAGATGGAGACTTCAAATTTTTTATTCACAATACTGGTTCGTTGGATTGAATTTGGATCTCTTTCTTTAAATACAGTTGCTTCATTAAAATTGATGTTTTAAATCATTAAAAAAAATTTCTTCTCTTTGTACTTTGAAGAAAACATGTCTTTACAATTATGAGTTTGATGCAGCATTATGTATATCACAGGCAATGTTTAAAATAACGATAACGTTAACGTAACGTTTTTTTTTTGTTAGGTTATGTAGCAAATAACGTAACGCTTAACGTAGGTTACGCAATTTTCTATTTATTTAATTAAAATAAATATAAAACTGTATTTAATAATTTTCATTAATAAGTAAATAAATCTAAAAAATCATATAAAATACTGCAAAATCAATAAATAGTCACTCGAAGACTATTTCAGTCATTAATAGTCACTCGAAGACTATTTCCATTAACAAATTAAAAAATAAATTAACACTCACTAATTCAGTCATTAACACTCACTAATCCAGTCATTGACTGATCAGTCAGTATACAAACTTTGTATACTGACTGATAGTCACAAATATAAAAATTATACAGTCACAAATCACCCAAATATCACCCAAATATAAAAATTATACAAATCACCCAAATATCAGTCAGTAACAGTCATAAACAATCACAAATAATCAGTATACCATAACCCAAATTATCAGATTATCTGTCAAATTAGTCTTATTAAAACAAATCAGTCAAATTTAAAATGGGAATGAGATTAATTACCTGCTGGTTGACCGGCGGATGAACAGTTCACCGGAATGAGGTTAATTACCTGCTGGTTGAGCCGGAGAAATGGGAATGAAGTTAATTACCTAATCGGAGAGCGAGAGAGAGTTAATGAGAATGAGATTAATTACCTGCTATCGGGAGAACAGTTGACCAGCGGCGTCGGAGGCTGCATCGACAGCGGCGGACGAGGGAAGAGCGGGAGAGGGCGAGGAGATCGGCGCAGAGGGGAGAGAGGGATCAGGACGTCGGCAGAGGGGAGAGAGCTATCGGGAGAGGGGAGAGAGGAAAGAACTATCTCAAAGAGAGATCGGGGGAATTAGGGCATCGGAGAGCGAGAGAGATCGGAGAGCGAGGGAGATCGGAGAGCGAGGGAATCGGGGGAATTAGGGGAGAGGGGCGAGAGCTATCGGAGAGCGAGAGAGATCGGAGAGCGAGAGAGATCGGAGAGCGAGGGAATCAGAGAGCGAGGGAATCGGGGGGATTAGGGGAGAGGGGCGAGAGCTATCGGAGAGCAAAGGAATCGGAGAGCGAGGGAATCGGGGGAATTAGGGCAGAGGGGAGAGATTTTGGGGAGAATAATTAGGGCAGATCGCGGGTTCGGGATATTTAGGAGCGAAAAAGCGGGTTTCGGGTCGGAAAAAGCGGGTTTCGGGTCGTGGGTGCGGTTCGATAAAGATTTGGAAATAACGCACGTTATAACGTGTTCTGTTATAACGCGTTATAACGTACGTTATTTAGAAAAAAACGCACGCTACGCTGCAGTGCGTTATTTCAGCCTGTTACGGAGCGGTGGGGGCTTGCTACGTTACGTAACGCGTTATAACGCGTTACGTAACGCGTTTTTTTCAACATTGATCACAGGTATATATACTCGCATATTTATATCATCGTGTCCTTGTGTTCTACTTTTTTAGGCTGTACTATGTCCCTGTGTCCATGTTGTGTCGTAAGTTGGCATCCATGCTTGATAGTCTTCCATGCTTGATAGTCTAGATATCATTACAATAAAATTTACTGTTTAAATAATAAATACAGGGAAAGTATGTTTTCCCTGCCGAAAACATATTGGTTAGTACTTAATAGTTTCTGCCATTTGGAATTGCAATAACTCCTTTAGGAAAAGTTTCTCATTGATTGAATCTATTTCTTTCCTTTCTATCACCTATGTTAATATTATAGTTTTTGTTACATTAGAATTATGGGTTTGCGAACATATGAGTAGCCGTCAAATATGATGGCTGAGCAAAAATTATGGATTTGCAAATTGGTCACCAAACAGGC
Source organism: Dracaena cambodiana (assembly GCA_036321105.1). Taxonomy (NCBI): domain Eukaryota; kingdom Viridiplantae; phylum Streptophyta; class Magnoliopsida; order Asparagales; family Asparagaceae; genus Dracaena; species Dracaena cambodiana. Next base: position 30,179,066 of record JAYEPQ010000019.1, read on the forward strand.
CGTGCTAATCTAGGGCTTGTTTTGATACTATTTTATTACCTACCTAATCAATTATATTATGGTCTGAGAAATTTAATCTTTAGCCTTTTAATGACCAATTTTTTTACTTTCTCCATATCAAGTTTGGAAAGCACCCTAATATTTCTTAATCTCCTCTATCTATCAAATATTCTAGGTTTTGTCATTTTATTTATACGTCTGCATTGGAAGAAACTGGTTTTGCTATTTTCTTCCTTTTCTTCAGCATTAGAAGTGATGTTGCTTCTTGTATGCGTGAGTTATGGAAGGAGAATTCACATCTTTTATATAGTTTACTGTTTTTAGAAATGCAGTTTTTTCTGAAATTTTTTTGTTTAGGAGTTCTGTTTGAGTATGCATCTTGTCTAATACTTGATATTGGTATTACTTTTCTTTTTTAGGTTTTAGAATTGTGTGCTGCCTGTATAATATTTGCTCTACATTTGATTATTTAATGACTGGTTATTTGTAATTTGTGCATGTTCAGAAACAATATGGGGGGCAGTGGTGAATGGGACGGTCGCATGATGGATTCTTTGAAAAACTTTGATCTGAGCAGTCCTGAGGTTAAGCAGCAATTTGGTGAGTTTATTCAAAGACATTCTTTATTTCTTTTTCTAGAAATATTTACTCATACTGGACAAACTCTCAGGAGTGTACATTGACCTGATGACATTAAATGATTTGGTTGCTGTTTAAGTATATGGATAAAACTACTTTGGTACACGCTCTACAATATTAATCTCATTAAATGGATTGTATGTAGTCAAACTTAAGACAGTCAAACTTTACATATTTTGCTGTTTCATCAAGTGTCAGAGATTAGAATTACTTTGTAAGTAGGGGTGGCAATAGAGGTCAATAGCCCGCTAACGATCAGAATCTGACTTAAATATTCAGATATGAATCTCAATTTCTTATCTATTAATAATTTCTGCATTGGGTTTGAATTTGAAAGGCAAACCCGAAAGTCTCTCGGGTTTGGATTTGGATATGCTTAGACAAACTACTAACCCGGTAGGTAACCCGATACCCTACTGAAATATTTTAGAAGTCTACTTCGAAGTAATTACATAGAATAATATTGTTATCTTTCTATGGTTGTGTGTTTATAAGAATTGATTATTGGTAATAGCATGGTAACTGCATAAGTGTTATATTCAATTATTAGTGATAACTTTAATAATTTTGTTGTATTGATTTAATTTATGAGAAATAATTTATTGAGAAAATTTTTAAAAACTCGATGGTTAATTGAAATTTGACCCTAACCCGAATAAAGTGGATAAGAGTTGAGATATATCTAGTGCTTAGCAGATTTGTACTGGGTATGGATGCCTTAAAAGTTATTGGGTGTGGATATGGTGGCAAGGTATCCAATCCAAACTCGACCTGTTGCCACCCCTACTTTTAGAGGATCTCTCATACAAACTGTCAAAATGCAACACTTTTTCTAAGGAAAAAAACTTATTTTTCCATATCTTATTTTCACTTTTGTAATATACAATTTATTGTGTCCTTATTTCTGGGAATTTCTTGAAACCGCTGTTTCTCTATATCAAATCTGTTTCGAGTTTTCCAATGAAAAGCTTGGCATTCCCGATGAACTACTAGTAGGTTGATTGTCTTTTCTCCTTGTACGATCATCTCAAATTCAAATGTCTCTAGGGTCAAACGCTGCTTCTCATTATATCATTGAGATTGTCAAGATCTGACATTTGTTGGGATTGTCAGAATCTAACTGGTATTCCTTCTGTTTGGCATACAGATCAGATAGGGCTTACTCCAGAAGAAGTTATATCTAAAATTATGGCAAATCCTGAAGTTGCTATGGCATTTCAAAATCCGAAAGTGCAAGCTGCGATCATGGATGTATGCTGCATTACTACTTCATTTTCCTATAATATATTGCAACTTGTTACTCTGTTGACTTTTTTCCCCCTTTTGCAGTGCTCACAAAATCCCCTAAGCATTGCAAAATATCAAAATGACAAGGAGGTGAGGCTTGAACCAAGATTAACGTCTACTGATTAATGTCTACTGATAGTCCATGGAAATAATCCATGGATACCTATGCATCCTGCTTTTGGGTCTTTCAGCATAACAGTTTGGTTTATATTATGCATTCTAAAAGCAAATTTTGTTCGACCATTTCCCATGACCTTGAAATGCATAATAACTGGAAGGAGTAATATAACAATCTGAGTTTACCAAGGACTAGGTTTAAATTATCCTGTTCACATTCTGGCTGCAGCCTCTTCTCAAAAAGGAGAGTTAATCCTAAGGTTCATGAAGCAATCCAAATTATCCTATTACCTTGTCTTTTTACATCTTCGCCTAGTAGAATTTTTGGGGGTTGCTTTCTAATTTGTTAGTTTAAAATGCAACTAGTACCCAGGCCATGTTACTTCCTCATATCGGGAATTTTACATCAACCCAAATGGCTGGCAAATCGGTTATTGATCTATATGGCTCTGCTTAAAATATTCTTCATTGTAGTTGAAATGCTACATGAACACATCAAGTGTTTAATTACAAATTAAGCCTGCACATATATTAATAGTTACATTCTAACCAATATTGGGACTGTTTCAGAAATTACAAGTAAACAGGTTTTTTTTCTCAGTTCTGCAGAGAGGTTTGTTGTCTTGAGGAATTTACGTGTGAAAAGTTATGGTGCTTAGACATAACCCTCTGAAAGCTTCTCAACTGTGAACATAGCAATTTTGATTACTGAGCTTCTTTTCTCACATGAATCCAACATTATGAGTTCTACATGGTTTGTTTAGTAGCAACATTATGATGAACACACAACTAACTCACAACTCTAAATTCCTCTATGCAATCAAAGAAACTAAAATTTGTTTTGGTCAGCATTGCTATGTACTGCCGGCGACACACTGAGCTATAGAGAATTAAGGCATTTGGTGAGCATGCCAGGTTTAGGTCAGCGTTACTATATATTGTTGGTAACACACTGACTTGCAGAGAATTAAGGCATTTGGTGAGCATGCCAGGTTATCGGTGTGGTAAATGTAATTATAGCATGTGAGTTTTTCTGTGGATTTTGGAGGAATCAATGAACTCTTCTTCATGATACCAATTTTATGTGGAAGTAAACCTTTGAACATAGATTTCACAACCCTTTTTATCAATTTCCCCATTTTTGAGTGTATCGATTTTACTTTTGAATGTATCAATTTTATATCCTCTTCATTTTTTGATTCAGTCTGATTCCATGATAGATTTCATACCATTGACCCTACAATACCATAGACACGTGTTACCAAGATTTCTCAACTCGTCGACAATCTTTCCTTTTCACAGGTTATGGATGTGTTCAACAAGATATCTGAACTCTTTCCTGGAGCGACTGGTTACTGACATGTTATTGTGAAACACCTTAAGTGTTTCAGTGTGATCTAGTTACATGTTCGGCTCGTAAGTAACGAGGACTGCTTGGACTTTCTACCACCAATCCTGATAATCAGTGCAGAGATGTTACTGGAGGTGGTTCTTTGCTTTTCCAAAGGGACAGAGGTGTTGCTGGGGCTACTGTAGGATGTATTTTCTGTGTTGCTCTTTTTTTTTTTTTGAATGAATTTATCGAGATGTATGTTGAGACGTCCATAGTTTTCTCTTCCAAGGTGGTTCTTTTTCCTGCAAAATGCAAATATCCAGCAAGATCCATGATAGGGAATCTAGGAGATGGATCTATGTATACGAAGAGCATTAGCGATCTGTAGACTGTGTCGAAAATCAGTGGTATGATGAGTCTAGCTGAGGAGAACATTTAGCTGTTACCGAATCAATAAGAAACAGTTCCTTTGAAGTTAGAGAGTTCTGAAAGATGAAATCGTTTGCGGTCGTGGTGCACTTTATGTTGATTTAATGATAAGTGTAATAGTTTACAAAGATGTTGCAGCAGCATCTCCAGATGTTGCATTATATTTATATCGTTTGCATGCTACATTATAAGCTCGCTCAGGTGGATCTGTCTATTTCGGGTTGAATGAAATTTGTAGACTAGTCAAGTTTTGTAACTTCTTCATATATTCTTCGACAATTAAACAATACCACTGTAGGGCACTTCATATATTTGTGGATTTTTATCTTCGTTGTGTGAATGTTCATGCGTATGGGTACATGTTTAAGGCATCGGAGGAAATCAAATATGACATTATATTCAAAACATATCTAAATTAGAAGTCTGTGTGTTGTTATAAATCAAATATTTTTTTTGTAAGATACGGGCTAAATTTTGACCTGTTCTTTGACCTGGGCTAAATTTTGACCTGTTCTTTGACCTGTTCTGTATAAAATTTTGAATTAAAAATAAAAATTTTATTGTTCTAATTTAAAATTCAAAATATAAAAATTTTATTTTTCTAATTCAAAATTTTGTATAGAATTGGTCAAAATTTGACACATGGATGCTTCCATTATCATTTCTATTTGAATTAAAAATAAAAATTTTATTTTTCTAATTCAAAATATAAAAATTTTATTTTTCTATTCAAAATTTTGTATAGAATTGGTCAAAATTTGACACGTGGACACTTCCGTTATCATTCTTACTCGAAAAGAGTGCAAAGTAGAAAATGGTATGTACAACAATAATCTCTGTACTAATGTTGTTGATTATAAATATCAAGTAAAATAACATTAATTAAAAAATTGGTACATTAAAACGTACCAAGAGTGAAGGCAGAAAAAAATACTCCATTTGCTTGTAAGACTTCCTTTTCTTTTGTGAGGACAAGTAATGTCATATGATCAAGCGTACTTCTTCCTTCCAAAATCTAAAAGAGCGAGAGATACATGTTCATTTAATTAAATTGGATATCCCCATTTATTCTAGCTTACTAGCTAATTAGAGTCATGAGAGAGCTTCGAGGAGTGAAGAAGAAAAAGGTTTTGAGCAAGTTCTGGGAACAATCTTGATTAAAATTGTAACAATCTTGATTCTCCTCAATTCATGGAATTTAGCTTTTGTTTTCTCTCATTACTTCATTTTCCCCACTATATTTGTTGTAGCATGCTCTGAATCAATCATAGCCTTTTATAAAAAAATTTTTTTTACCTTAAACGGTGAGCAGTACCTCCGTATTCTATTAATAAAGTTTTAATAGAACATAGTTCAATTGTCTCTTACAGACAAGCCAAAAGCCAAAAAGAAAACAAACAGAGAAGAACAAGGCAAAAACTACTCTAAAACCGAAACTACATGTCTAAATAAACACGTTGGCTACATGCTTAAAAAAAAAAAAAACAGTAATAAATATGCTTCTGCACCGTTGGTCATCATCTGATCAGGAGGTGGTAGTCTATTTGCCTTGCTTCCTTCTGCCTCCTCCCTATCTCTACCGCTGTCCTCCATAAGGAAACTTTCTATAATTTTTGAGTTCAAGATTAAAACTTTGTTACGTGCCTTATCACACTTTAATCAGGAGTGAGATGACTAATATCGTTAGATGTATCATATCGTTAGATGTTCAGATATTAAACTGAGAGTTTTAAAGTTTAAGCATAATAATTTATACTACTTTTATAGTAAAGAGGTCCCATTGCAATTAATCCCTTTTTTTGTTTTTTTCCAGGACTTAGTCTACCAGTTGATATCTTCCATTTTTTGAAGTAGCTTGGAGCCGTATTGGGTGTCTTCGATTGCATCATTGCAGTTGTCACTGCTCCCATCTTTAGGATGGGGCGCTTTGTAAGTCTTATCTTTCTAAGATTGGTCACGAGTTGGTTAGTTGTAGGGACAATCTCAATCTCAGTGATTTTTGATATCTGCTTGCATTTTCATCTGTATCGAAGAAAATCATACACCAAACAATGATGACTGCTCAACAGTCTATGGGTTGAATCACTAAGTCTCTTTCTACAGATCTTACCATTGAAATTGTTCTCTGTTTAAAACTTAGCATGCTAATTGGCATTATAGATACATCAGTTTTCCAATCTCTGTGCCTTTCAACCAGAAAGAAAGTGTATTAGGCCAGTAATGATATGACGAGTCTCATTTGAAGTTGGTTATCTATATATTATATTTGGCTTGAAGAGCATGATTCCCATGATCCTTCTGAAGAATTTCTATTTGCGCACAGTATTTTACTGATTACTTTTTGCACCAAACTTCTATATTGAAATACTACCATTTTACTTTTTGTGTCCAAATTTTTTTCCAAAAATACCCCTCATCTTTTCCTCTAACTCTTCATCCCATCCGATTCCATTTTTATTTATTTTTGTTTGAGTCGTATGTTAGTTTAAAAGCAAAAAAAATCTTGGTCGGGTATTAATACCCAACCATTAAACATTCTGATCGGATATTAATACCTACCCAGTAAACGAAGTCTCTCCCACAAAAGAAATATAATTAACGATAAATTTCAAATAAATACTCTTAAAACCTAAAAAAAAAAAACTTCAAATCGTACATTAGATTTATCCTCTGATACTAATTGCATGTTGGAATTTTCTATTTGCATAAAAAAACTCAAATTAAAACCCCAAACCAAAACCCCAAACCAAAATTTCACTTGTCACGGTGAAATCGAAAAATTTAAAATTCTTCTAATCTTTTCGGGAATGTTAATGTAAAAATTTTTAAGGGGTCAAGAAATCAAATCGATGACTTTGTAGGAGATGTGTTTTTATTAAATACCAAAAAAATTATTTAGGAATTTAGAGAGAAAATAGAAGAAGATAATGATGAGTTGTAGTTCCAAATTTTAAGAAGTTTTAATTTGAGATTTATAAGAGTAATTTAGTCCAAAAATATAATGATAAACTTATAATTATTTATAAGTTTTAAAACCATATGTCAAGAGTAAAATTGGGGGTTTCTAAAGGGGCACACCATTTTTCCCAGTGAGCCCACTTTGCAGGGTATTTTTGATCTGCCGAACTATTATTAAGTGGGCTCACTAGGAAAAATAGTGTGCCCCTTTAGAAACTCCCAAATAAAATGACGTGTGCAAATAGAATTTCCCATCCTTTTTTGTTACTATTATTATTGTTTATGTTGTCAAGAGAATTTTTTTTAATCGCTGACCAAATTTGTCCTTTGTCTTCTTTGAATTACCTTGGATTTCCTTTTACTTTAGATCTTTCCTCTTTTTTTAACATGAAACATTTACTGTGACGGAATCATATGAATAAGACGAGTTGCGTTTTCTGTTCGGACCGGAGTAGAGTCAATCAGAACTCTGCAGCTGCAGCCCCAGCGCCAATTTTGGCATGGCGAAAGGAGGACGGGAAATCAACTGATCATATTATTTTTATCTAATATTTTTCTAACGTACTTCGGATTTGTGTGTAAGGACTCCCGGACTAAATATAAATATAGCTCTAGATGCAAATCTTTGGAGAAGACTAGATAGGAAAGGGGGAGTAGTGATAACCGAAAGATTATGACCATTATTTCTGCATTTTGTTGGACTGTTTGGAGAGAGATAAACAATAGAATATTTAATAATTAGTATCATTTTATTTATTACTGCATATATCTTATCATTCATGATTCTAATATCTGAACAGGTGTTCTTTCGAATGAGAAGACGCTCCATCCATCAGACGTCTCTTCAGGAAACGACCTCGATGGTACCCTACCAATTGAGGAGTAGAGGCTTGCATCTGCCGTTCACTGGGTAGTGGATAGACGACTAGTCTACATTTTTTCTGCAGGGTCTTATACTTTTACTCGGTTTCTCATTTTTCATTTTTATTATGTAGTTTCATTTAAGAACTTTGATATGCAGTTTTATCAGGATTACCTTTTTTAATGGTCTAAAACTATGTATGTTATGTTATTATCTTTAAAAAAAAAAAAAGTTTTGGCACGGTGAAGGTGCCATCAGCAATGAGTAAGAGATTGCACTAAATAATGACAAAAGTGAGAATAGCATGAGCAGTATAATGCAGACTGTGCTCGAGTTGTTGGCCTGATTCTTCAGTTAGTACCTATTCTGGAGCTTGTAGAAGAAGTTTATGGCATGGCTGATGACTCCCAAATGATCTCATACAACCGTAAGCTCCAATATTCCATTCTTCTACGAGAATATCTTGGGAATATTGCGATAATAGTCGCATTGAATGTAGTTTTCAGTGCACGAGGCTCCTGCCATCCTTATTTCAAGCATGCTACAAAAAAGTCTATAGATGCATCAAACATATCTGAATGTATATGAGTTTGCAAGTGTGCACATGTTAATTTTGTCCGATGGCTGTCAATTTAGATGGCCCATCCTTTTCGTTCTAGAGAAACCCAGCCGAGCCTCCCACTTCCATTTGTTTCCTGGAAATTTCTTTCAACCCCTGATAATAGACTGTTTCAAGAGCCAATCGTATTAAAATTTTTGAATTAAAGAAATAAAATTTTCGTCTTTATATACACACACACATCCAAGAACACATACAAAGTATTGTTTCCTGGGCTTGTGGGTGGGTGGGTGGGTTGGGGAGGGGACTATAGGATTGGCCCCTCCTATTTTTGTAGATTTGTCCATTTTCATATCTTGGATAGGTACATTTTCATTCCTATTAATGCATGTACATGCACATAAAGTATTGTTTGTTGGGCGTGTGGGTGGGTGGGTGGGTGGGTGGGTTGTGGAGGGGAGCACAGGAAGCAGCCAAGAGGTTTAATGAGAAAAAGAAAGTGACAAGCTTTGGCAAAAACCTGTAGACATAGAATTCTTCAATTCCAAGGACTAGTAGGTCGTCGGCCAACCATAACCAAACCAACAGAGGAATTCCCCCAAATCAACAGAAAAAACTTTCAACTCCTTCTCTTGCTCCTAAACAATGACATTCTCCAACTCCACAACCAATCTCTCTTCATTCCAATGTTTCCGCCAAACTTCCCTCAGCTTGTAATCTCTCCATTCATCGCCATCCTCTTCTCCCTCTTCATCTTCATCTCTCCTACGTCTCCTTCTCCTCTCTCGACAATTGCGGTCTCGCATGTCGCGAACCGGACCCTCGTCTGCGCCCTCATTCCGACGAACACCAACCAGTTTGATCTCAACTGCACCAGCTTCCCCAACGGAACCACTCACTTCTACCCGGCCGGCACCAATCCATTCTCTGCAATTGCAGCAGGCGATGGCTTCCTCTGCGCCCTCACGTCCCCCTTCTCGTCCAACACCTCCACCATGCGCTGGTGGGACTTCGCCCACAACCCGCACAACAACTCCATCCCTGATGCCAAGAGAGTCTACATCGGGCCTGTCCTGTCCCAGCTGTCCGCCGGCGATTCACATGTGTGCGGGGTTGTGAAGGGCACCGATACCGTCAACTGCTTGCGGTGGCCGCAGCTTGATGTTCCGGCGGTTCTGAAGCCCGCTGAAATAGCAGTGGGTGCCGATTTTGTCTGCGGGCGTTTGGATACAGGGGTGATCAAGTGCTTTGGTAATGATACCGGCGTCGTCGGCAACGAGCCTAATGGGAGCTACGTGGCGCTGGCTGCAGGGACGAGCCATGCATGTGGGATTTCGGTGCACGGTGGACTGGATTGTTGGGGCCTTGGAGCACCGGAGACTGCGAACGCTTTGCCTCGCATCTATTTGATGGCGTTGGGGAACAACAGGACTTGTATTGTTGGCACCAATGCGACGGTGCAGTGCTGGGGGGAGAATCTGGAGCTGCCCGATGATCTGGTCGGCGTGCCTTTCGTAGGGATCCAAGCCCGGGGTGATGTGTTCTGCGGCATTCTAATGTCGAACTACTCGCTGGTTTGCTGGGGGAACCAGGCTTTTCGTCAGAATCACGTCGTGTTCAAGCAGGTCCTGCCTGGTGCTTGTGCGACGAGCTGCCCGTGCTTGCCTCTCTCTGGGACGGGTAACCTGTGCGGCAGTGGAGCGTCAGTTTGTCATCCGTGCCCGCTCAAAATCCTTGCGAAGCCGAAGCCGAAGCCGAATACAAACTCGACAATGGCGATCGGCCATCAGAGTAGTAGTAGTAGTAGTAGTCACGACAGAAGAAAACTAATCTTCATAATACTAGGCGCAGTTGGGTTTGTCATCGGATTGATTGCCGTGGCCGGAGTCCTCTTCTTCAGATTCAAGCTGAAGCACGGTCGAATTCACGATTCAGGGGGGTTGGGGGGAACGAATTCTGGCAGAGGGCCAACCGTTCGACGTAGGCCTGAGCCAGTCATGGACAGTCACCTGAACCAGCTATTCAACAAGGGGTACAATATCACTGTTGAGGAGTTCCCAATCAAGGCTCTGCAGGCAATCACCGATGGTTTCTCAGACGAGCACAAGATTGGTTCGGGCAGTTTCGGGACGGTTTACCGTGCGAAGCTCGACGACGGCCGCATTGTCGCGATCAAGCGGGCAGATCAGTCATCATCGTCGGCATCCACATCCCGTCCCCGCACCCCGAACCTCGGCGAGACACGGCAGAAGAACAAGGAGAATGCATTCTGCGCGGAGCTCGCCCTCCTGTCCCGAATCAACCACAAGAACCTTGTCAGGCTGTTCGGATACTGCAAGCATGGCTCCGAACGCATACTCGTCTACGAGTTCATAACCAACGGCACCCTTTACGACCTACTCCACAAATCCGACCAGCAACTAGGCTCGCCGCTCGGTACGTGGGCCGCCCGTATCCGTGTTGCCCTTGACGCTGCCCGGGGGATTGAGTACCTGCACACTTATGCAGTCCCGCCTATAATCCACCGCGACATCAAATCGTCAAACATCTTGCTAGACGAGCAGTGGACGGCCAAAGTGTCCGATTTCGGGCTGTCCTTGATGACTCCTTCTTGTGCCGACGACGGTGAGCCTAATGTGCCATCCTACACTGCTGGAACAGTCGGTTACATGGATCCCGAGTACTACAGGCTGCAGCACTTGACCGAAAAGAGCGATGTTTACAGCTTCGGTGTGGTCTTGCTGGAACTACTGTCCGGCTGCAGGGTGATACAGCTGTACGAGGAGAGCGCAACGCCGAAGAATGTGGTCGAATTCGCTGTGCCGCACATTATGCACGACGACATTCACCAGGTGCTCGACTCGAGGATCGCTCCGCCAACGCCGAGCGAGATTGAGGCGGTTGCCTATGTGGGCTACTTGGCGGCCGACTGCGTCAGCGCCCAGGGGAGAGATCGGCCGACCATGACGGAGATTGTGAGCGGGCTGGAACGGGCCCTGTCAGCAATCTCAGGGACCGGCCCGGGGCAGTCGTCGTTCTCCAGATCATCGACGTCACGGTCATGGAGCTGAAACTTAGCCCGCACATCGTGAAGGCCATGGCTCAATAACAACCGAGACAAGTTGTGCATAATTTCTTTTTTTGTTCAAGTAATAATCTTTTTTGGCTTTTAGTTTATGTTAATTGTAATCTCATTCATCTAAGGATGGAAGTCCATCGGCTGAGAAAACTGTGGAGGCCAAAGTCAATCTAGAGAGCAGAATAATCCGGATTGTTAAAATACAAAATAATTTCTCTCAACCCTTTCTATAATTTCAGAGTTTTGATGTAGTGGCAGGTCTTTCAACATGATATCAACCCTCACTACAATTTCGGAGTTGTGGTGCAGTGGTAGGGACTTTCAACACGGATCAAATCACTCACTTATCAAATCTTATTCGTCCAATCTTTGCTTTTACAAGGATAGGATTATGCTTAATAAAGGAAAGATGGAGAATATTTTTATAATTCTATTTTCTTTGCCATTCTATATTAGCATACATCAAAATAGCCATTATGACGGAGGACATAGATTGAGAACCCTATTGAACCTTGTTATCTTATTTCCTTCTTTCTGTTTTCATCTTGTTCATTGGGTTTGTGCTTAATTTGGCCTGACACTCTAGTTGGAATTGTTAAAAAGAGAAGCAAGAGCACAAAAAGGGTTTGGTTTGGATTGGTTTATAAAATAGTGTTTGATAATACTTGTTGTTGAGCTAGTTTGAATGGGCGGGAGTATTGAAATGGATGAGTGGAGTTGTACCAACTTGTTTGGTAGGGGCTCACTGCCGCCCATCCAGCGCAAGTCACCGAAGCGATATTAATATTAGGTTCAATTACACTGGGGAAATTCTAAATGCGCTCCACTTTCCTCTTAGTGAGCACCACATCCTATAGTAAAGTGATTAGCAACATAGGGGTGCTCACTAAGGGTACGTTAGTTTGCATGAAAGTAAAATGAAAGGGGTGGAAGTAAGACTATTTCCACTAGTTCAAGTGTTTGTTTAGTTAAAAAAAAAATTGAAAGTTACTTCTTAATTGATGAGATGACACCTATATGACACTTCACTTTCAAAAGTTTCTTCATCGTACTTTTAGTTTGGAAGTGAACTAGGAAGTAAAAGAAAGAAGATAAAAAAAAAAATTCTTTTATTTGTATGTCATCATTACCTTTCAAAAATTATATCTTTATCTTGAATAAATAAATAAATAAAATAATATAAACTATATTTATTTAATTAAATAAATAATACTCTTTCACTCCCAAACACATTTTTTTCTTCTTCCAATATATTAGCAAACAAACACAAAAGAGCACTCTTCTTGTACTTTAATTTTAAAAGTTACTTTTCAATTTCTTCTTTACTTCCACTACTTCTAACTTACCAAACACACCTAAGAGAAAAGTGGTGTGCATTTAGAACTTCCCATTACACTGACACCCATGTACTATAGTGATAGTAACTTATTATCTTTTTAACTAGCAAAAAAAACTTATTATCTTTTAAATTTAAAACTTTCAGTTTAGTTTCTGGACAGTCAACAGTGTGGTATTATCAGAGTTTAGTTTCTGGACAGTCAACAGTTTGATATTCTAACCCCTTTTTAACTTAAACTACATTGTTTTTTATGAAATCTCCAAATTATCTTCCTTTGGACATTTCTTAGTGAATGAGAAGAGTGTAATTTGGATATTTCATAAAAAAAATGTGCAATTTAATAAACAAGATGGGAATAACAGACTGTTGACTATTAGAAGTCTATAGGATGAGAATAACAAACAATTGACTAATGACATTAGGAACCCAGTAAGAATAACAAATGATTGACTAATGATAATAGGAATCCAGAAACTAAACTGAGTGTTTTAATTTAAAGAGTAATAAATTACACTATAGGAGATCTCACTGTAACTAACCTTTAATATTAATAAGGGAGCAAAAGAGAGACAAGTTGCCCTTTTGTGTTAAAATAACTCTGCCCTCATTCATATTTAAATAGATTTCTTAAGGAGAACTTATTTTTGGTGTCTATAGTTGTATCATATTCTTACTAAATAGCTTGAATATTGTTTAAATTTAAAGATAACTTGAACATTGTTGTAGTGGATGTTTATCTCAATATAAAGTCTGATGTTTATTGATTTCCTATAAAGTTTATTTTAAAGAGATGTTTGTCTTCTCTTTAGTTTGAGGGGTCACAGCTGGTCAATATACTTAGCAGCCGGCAGCCTTCACCCCCAAACGCCTGCCAATATAGTTAAATTTCAAACATTTATATTTAAAGCAAAAAATTCCTCAAATAAAGGTAGCAATACTGCATTTATTGGATTTGTCGGCTAAAGAGCAACAAATATTAATTAATTTGAGTCGGAACATTAGGAAGATAGTTAAAGAGGCCTAAACATAAAAGAAAACGAAAATGAAACGATTTGAACAGTAGCCATCACACCGGAGACTTTTTGTACAGACTGCAGACTCCTACAGCCCAAAAAGAGACGTCCGGACTCTGATACCAGAAAGATACACACAACTACTACTGTCACACACTAATGCAGAACGGAAAGGGATTGTTTTTAGTGCACATCCCCAATATTCATCCGATGCATCTGTGTCTAAAATCAGTTTATCTCCTCTTTTTGGTAGGTACACCTCTGGTGCCTTTTCGGCGAGCTGCTTAATTTGTCTTAGAACCTTTTTATCTTTGTCTGTCCAGATAAAATCTTGATTTCTTAAAAAAAACAATATAAAATAATAAAAAAGAGACATAGATAATTAAGATGATAATGGACACGTTTGTATGCCAATTGTGAGCTAAACTGTTTTATTACTGCATTCGAAGAGCCAACAAATGTTCATTATATTTGAAATGTTATTGTCTATTTATTAAAAAAAATTACTTGACAACAACTAATAAGTAGAAATTGGCAACCAATCTCCCATACTGAGTAGTGAATCTTACGTTCTCACCTAAACTCAATTCTCTAATTTATGAGAGAGTCGACTTTATATTGAGATAAATTAAAATCAGTGTGAAGATCCAATTCTTCTACTACAATTCTTGTACTAAAATTCTATAATTTTTCACATTCATGTATGTAGGAAGATCTAATTCTTGTTTACTCAAAAAATTGAATCTTTATTACATTGCCAATTTGATTTTGAATTACAACAATAAAAGAAAATTACAAAATAAATTCGAGATTATAAGAATGTGGACCGATTGATTTCGATTCTCCTTTTAGTTTTTGTGGGTCTGAATGGAGTTTTGTTTCTATACTCCGTTAACAATCCGATCTGAATTGGGAAGATTGATCACTCTGCAACTCTTTTTCTGAACTCTGGAGAAGATGTAGATCTCTCTGGATTTTCTTGTCTGGACTCCGCAAGAAAACCCTCTGGACTCTGGAGAATCCACTTTTTTTTATAGATTGATGAGACTTCAAATCCGGCTCCAATTCTCCCTCCGAATCTGCATCAAATTTGTACAATTATGTCCTAAAAATCCGGATCAAATAAGCGAGATTGGGCAACTCCGCGGGTGTCACCAGCTGGCCGCCACCCGCGGGTTGGTGAACCCACTTCTTTCATTAGTAGAAACACCGTCTTTGTTCTTAAAATACTCTAATTAAGAAGAAAGAATATGATTTGCCAATCTTGTCCGATGGTATCATTTATGGATCGGGTTATGTTAAACCCAAGCCATAGAAAATATGGCTCATGTTTCTAAACTTAGATGCAGCAGTTAATACCCTATTGGATCGGGCTGAGGCCCAATCCTTACCCAAACCAACCTTCGTCTGCTTTTAGCCCAAAGAAAGAAAATAGGGTTGGGAAAAAAAAACTAAATCTAGAACCTTCGGAGTATTACTGACTGGACTAATCCGCTTTCACGATTCTAATCAAATCAATATCCCTTAATCCTATTTCTTACCACAAATAAAGCTTTATTATGCAAGAACTAGAAATTCGCAGATTTACAATAAGTTACCATTGAATTTCATCACTTTCTTTCTTTATGTGAGATACCGTTCACACATACTACAAATATGATGAAACTATAGATTGAAAATTTGAGAGGTTTTCATTCATTCAGTTTGAATATATAAATAGTTATAGTGATATTCATAAGGATAATATCAAATAACAGTTTAGTTATAACAAATATCTTAGTAACCACCGATAACTTAAATTAATAAAATAAAATATAATTTTAACAACTGAAATCTTACTTAAAAACTCATAATATTTTATTTGTTAGATTTTATTATCTCAACAAAATTTAATCATCGATAAACATAATTAAAACTTGAAGGACTGAGATACCATGAGAGACCGCGAATAAATTTGACTCAGATTTGAATTATGTTATCTAACTAAACTGAAAGGACTATCAAGACATAATTATTGTCCACTATTACTCCAAGGTTTATGAGTTACTGGATAATAACTAACATGGTACCCTGTACCATGATCAGGGAAAAAAAAAAAAAAAAAAACCCTAACACCATAACTTCTTGATTTGCGTACATATGTTTTACAATCATACATAAAGTTTGTGTCCACTTGATGAAGGACCAAATCAAAAATAAAATCTATGAAATCAGGTATGAGTGAATCCTACTTGATGAATGACCAAATCAAAACTAAAACCCAAGAAATCGGGTATGAGTGAATCCTAGGGATTGAGATCATAATTCAAAAGAAATTTTTTAAAAAAATTTATTAGAGATAGTGGGAATAAATTGCAGCTTAGTTAATTTGCATGAATTATCAGCTCATTTTCATTTCTCTTTCTCTATATATATGGGATTTTTGCATATCGATCCCTTAATTATTTAATAATTGCATATCGATTCCTGAAAACTTCATATTTTGATATTAGTCATCCAAAACATTTAAATTACTTTGATTCAATCCCCGTGTCATTTAAGTTAAGTTTCTTAACTTTTTGTTTTTTTTTTACCCAATATACCCATGGGATTGGATATAAAAGGGAGGCAGATAACAGTTCATTTTCTTTCCTTTTTCTCTCTTTCAGTTCTCCTTTTTTCTTCTCTCTTTTTAGTTGGATTCAACCTTTCATCCTCAATCTCTCTCTCTCTCTCTCTCTCTCTCTCTCTCTCTCTCTCTCTCTCTCTCTCTCTCTCTCTCGCTCAATGTTCTCTTTAAATAATGGCGGACAAACTTCTCTCTACTTATAATTTATTCTCTCTAGAACCCTAATATCTCTCTTCTTCCTCTCTCTTGTCTTCCCTAAATTCTCCCAACCAAATTCAAATCCTAGTTTCCTATAGGTTTCTCTCATAGCTTGATTCGAAGGCCCAAAAATTTGCTGTGCAAAATTGAGAAGAACTATGAATAAATTAGCAATGAAAAAGGAATATCAACCCTACCAGCTAAAACCGATTCATCCCCCATAGCTTTCCTTAATAACGCAATATTTTATATATAAAAGAAGCTCGGTTTATTTGGACGGAATAACTAACAAAGTGACTGAATCTGAGTATTTAAATGTTTTGAAGGACTGATATCAAAATATTAAGTTTTCAAGGATCAATGTGAAATTATTGAAGAATTAAGGGATCAATATAAAAAAAAAAAACCCTACATATATATATCAATTTTAATAAACTCTGAATAATGAAATGCAAGAGAGTTTACCTAGCACTTATGCTAAAAAAATGTTCATACTCCACACTATGGCTGTATTTGGCTCATTGAAGTAGTGGAAATAGAGAAGAAATTAAGAAATAACTTTCAAAATTGGAAATAAAAAAGAGAGTTTTCTTATGTTTGTTTGTTAATTTTTAAAATTAAAAAATATATTAGAAAATGAAGTGATTATTTAATTGATCAGATAAAACAATGTTATATAATTTTATTTTTTTTATATCTATAAAAGTATAAATTTTGAAACTAATGATGGCATATAAAAAAAAAAAACTTTTTTTTGCCAGGAAGAAAATTTTTGGTGGTATTGCGACGACGAATTCAGCATATAAAAAGTAACTTCGAAGTTTTTATTTTTTGGCCTAACTAATACTTAAAAGAGAGCAAATAGTTTTACTCCTTCTATTTTACTTCAATACAAACTTGTGAAATTCAATATTCATAACATGTAGAATTCCATCCAAGCATTCATTCACTTACTGCCAACTGCACAAGCACAACACACGCGCACACAACCCACCCACCCTGATCGATGATCAGTAGCACTCATACAGCTTGATGTCCATCCGTAGCCGGAAGTACGCCCACCCCTGGAACGTGTCTGTCCGAACCGTGGCGATCCCCCTCGCCATGAAGAAGTCTCCAGTGCCGCCCACCACCGACAAGTCCCTCGTCTCCTCGGCCATAATATCAGCCCCCATCATGCTAATACTCCCCTTGTACTGCGTCGAGTTGAACACAAGGCTGAACGCAAACCAAGTGTTGAACTTGGTCTTCATGTCGTAGAAGTAGAACCCCTGTGCCCGGGCTACCGGAGCCGAGCTCAGGCTGGGGTCGGCCGTCACCGGGTCGTCGAACACAACGAAGTTGCTGAAGTTGAAGTTGCCGAGGGGAGGGGTGTTGGAGACCAATGCGGAGGTTGCGTTAGCTTGGTTTGTGCCGTTGAAGAGGATGTCGTGGTAGTAGAGGACCAAGTGCTTGCAGGGTTTGGCCGCCCTCGACATGGTGGTGCATTTGCTGTTGTGAGCACCCAGGGATAGGTTAAGGAGAGAGATGGAAATTAGGAGCATGAGGAGAATTTGATGGTTTGATTTTGATGAATGCATTGTCACTTCCTTCCTATTTTTTGGGAAGTTTGTGTAAGTTATATCTCAATGATCCTATGCAATTTATAGAAAAGCACACGTACTTTTTGAAAATATTATTCAAACATTTCTTAAACTGAGTTCTCATCGAGAATCGAACTTGAAACCTCTCACAAATTAGAGAAAGACAATACTATCAAAGATAAGGCTTATTGCAAATTTCAGCTCATAGGAAAAGAGGAATGCACTTTATAGACAAGCGCACGTACTTCTTAGAAATATTATTCTAACATTACTTAAATTGAGTTCTCATCGAGAATTGAATTTAAAACCTCTCACAAATTAAAGAGAGGCGATCCTATCAAAAACAAGATTTATTGCAAATTTGCACTAGAGCCCATTTGCAAGAGGCAAATAAGTTGCTCTCATGGGACATACATTATTGGGACAATCATTACTGTGATGGCGTGCATATAAAAAAAAATAGTAATCACCATTCCACTCAAGCATTAAGAAAACTAATAAGACAAATAAGAATATATAAAAGACTATGATTAATGTCTATTTAATAAGGTTATATGTACATTTAGCATGATTCGTGATGTATGATATATAAACTGAATCCTCTCTCTAAAAGGTTAATTATAATTATTTAATAAATTTATGAAATAATTATAAATTACAGTAACTTTTATCTTATATCTGATGTGATATAATTCAAATTAAATGCACTGCACAAAGAAAGTAGTCTGAATATTTTGATTTGGACAAATTTAAAGTACTGATGTAATAATGGAATGATATGAACATAAAATATGGGACTCACACTGAAAGAGACGCACATCTAATTTATTTCTTCACTCTATAGTGGACGCTTTTATCTTGTTGCAGTTGAGCATTGAGAGTTAGGAACTTAGGGTTAGGTATTTCATCCACTAATTGGAATTAAATAAGCTATATGTTGACAGATATATATATACTTTAATCTCAAGTTGAGATTTTTGAAATGAAAAGATGCACTAAAAGTGTGATTGGGGGTAAACATAGGGTCCTCATAGGAGCCTATTGAAGTCATTGTATTTTAACAAAATTAATTTAATCCCAAAATTTAAGCTCGTAAATGACGGTCCCAAATTTCTATTTAAACTCACAAATCTTTCTTGTTCTATTTGATATGAGTTTATACTCACATATGAATTAGCTCCTATATCATTTTTTTCGTCGACCTTTAAAAATTATTAGCAAGAGTTATGACAGTGGAATCTGACCAAACGTAATGACAAGTCTAGGTTTTATGTAATCATCAATAAAATACTGAAGATTTGACCCGAAACCATATGAAAATCTCACAAATATGAAGATATGAAAAAGATAATATTGTATAAAGTTTGCTTAATTTCTCTAAAATGAAACCAATAGAGTAGCTCAAAGTAAGATTGAAGAAGTAACTATAACATTGTTAAAAGTAAGATATGACTTAATTTGGATCTCCAATCACTAAAAAAAAAAAAAAAAAAAAAACATAATAAAACATTGTCGAACAACATAGAACCCTCAAATTCTACTCAACAAACAAACTAACCCTAGAGTAATTCACATAACTAAATCAAAATAGAGTCTGCTAACTGCACTCCCTTCTCCGTTCTTGATTTTGGCCAGTCATATGGCCGTTGCTCAGTTTTTGTCATCCGTGGCCTTCTCATCATCTGAAATTTTTAGCAAAATAATTAAAATAAATTTCATATAATTTTTTTAAAAAAATAAAATATATATATATATATATATATATATATATATATATATATATATATATATATATATATATATATATATATATATATATATATATATATATATATATATATATATATATATATATATATGAAAATAAATTTATACCGATTTTCGGTGTTTTCGGGGGATGAGCAATATAGAGCCTCTTCACAGACGTTATGAAAAGCCTGCAAAGGTTTATTTCTTGAATTAGATTATTCGATAAAGAAAGTATTTTTGCATATTTGTAATTGTTTTATTTGATTAAGAAGGAATTAAAAATAAATCCTAATTAAAATGACTTACTCCCAAGGCACATCACCGACAAGCATCCTATCTCCTTCGTGATCTTCATATAGAAGAATGTAGTCCGGACTGTGACCTTCAACTTGTTCTTCTTCATCTTGTGGAGAGTAATTAGCTAAAACATGTAAGAAAACGTTAAGCTCATGGTTAGATAATAAAAGAAAATTGATGGTTAATTAGCATAAGACAAATAAAATAAATTGAGGAGAAACAAATTGCTGGATATATGTAGTACATAGCCTGTATTTTATATATCTGTATTTTATATATAAGAGAAAATAATGGAAATGAACTGTTGCCTCACATATTACCTGAGATTTAGTATTTTTTTTTTCGCTCAAGCCAAATTTCCTCAGATTTAGTTTTGATTTGATTTTCCATCTAATAGATACAAAATTTACGGGTATTGTTGTGATTTGTGCGCAACGATTAGACAGTAAATACTAGAAAAGTGAAAGAGAGAAATCAACACAGAGATTTCAGAATTAAGAGCCAATTCCAATGGATATCCAATTGATAGAAGGAGAAATAAAGTTCAAAATTCATGATATTTTTTTCTCAAAAAGATAAGGTGATGGAGAGCATAATCTCATGAAGAAAAATTGAAAATAAAATAGTGACAATATTACATTTTTATCGCTAGTTCTAGTGAGTCTCCTGAGTTGGCAAAGTAATCCCTACGTAAAATACTATTGCTCTATGTGAATACTCTTTCCCTCTAGCATGGGGAATTATGTAGCTAGTAAGACTCTAAAGCTGAGTCAATTAGTGATAAAAATATATAAAGAGATATATAGCTAGTAACCAAGTAAATGACTTACAACAAGAGAGGAAATTGATGAACATATGTTGAAGAGCACGCGAGAGAGACTCGTAACTATCATGCGCCTTGAGGTTGATCTTTCGCCCGACTGCGAATCCTTCCATGTTCACCTTGACAAACATAGCACTTGACTCGACCTGAACCTGACCCGATAAGCTCTTATTCTTCCCATCTTCGGTCAACTTAGCCTTCTTGGCATCCTTTTCCTCGTCCATGTCGGCCTTGGTCGGACTCGGGCTTACCAAGTTCCTCCTAGATGCCCGCACCGGCGGCCACCCCACGATGGGAGGAGGCGCCGGGGGAGTAAATCTAGCAAGAAGTACAAAACCATTGCTTGTTTCAAATTTCATTAATACAATTAGTATTCCAAAAATAAATAAATATCAAGAAATTAAAATAAAAGTTATAGAAGTATCAGTATCTTACCGCAGTTGTTAACAAGAAATTGGTGGATGGAGATGGTAGGATTTTAGGTACTTGTACATGAGAATTAATCATATATGGATATATAATTGGAATGAGAATAGAATGAGAGGATAATCAAGAACATCTGAATTTTGTGTTGAAAATAAATTACTACAAACGCCCACTAGTCTTTTACTTGATGCATGTATGATTATTGCAACAGTTATATGAATTTTGTGGTGGCCAAATCTTCAGTGTATCCATGCGAATGTTGCCCCGTTAATTGCTTCTAACTGTTGGCATGTAAACGATCCGACGTGATTCTTTTTTGGTTTATATATCCTACCCAGGTACATTGGATAATTAGTTGTATGTAGTTGTTGTTGCTAGCATGTAAAATTTTCCAGGTATATTTGGTGTTTTTTCAGAGAAGTGTTTGGTTTGTGTGCTTTTGAGGTGGCCCATATATAGTCATGGAGCCATTGGAGCAGATAAGTAACTGAATCCAAATATAACATGTACTACTAATCTGAATCTCATACCGGACACCAGTCCTCGGGAGGAAATACTAAATGAGCAAACCACGTGACTTAGTGAGCACTACCTCCTGAGCCAGGGATTAGTACCAGAATTAGTTCCTGAACAGTTTTAATATTGTTCGGAGCCTAATACTCGATCAGGACAAAAAAATATGATCAAAAAAGAAATAACAAACTTGTATTTTTTACAACTTGAGGAGGAGCCCACTAAGTCAAGTGGTGTGCTCATTTAGAATTTCCCGTCTTTTGAGAACCTTGGAAGAAGCTCAAAGTAGGCTTATATTAGCAGACCCCAGTGGCTCTAGAGGACTTCTACAATCACGAATAGAAAAAATAATGGACGCATTTATGGATTAAATTTTAGTTCATCATACACAAAATTTTGAATTAAAAATAAAAATTTTATTTTTCTAATTTAAAATTATGTACAGAGCGGATCAAGATTTGACTAGTATCATTCCTAATATTCACAAGGATAAAAGGTCAAAAGGAAGCCAGTGAGCTAGGTCTATGCGATATGTCACCAACCTTTGCTTTGGTTGCTAGTTTAGGAGAGGCTTTTCTCGGAGCATGTATTTTCGCTTTTATAATTTGTATTTTATACTATTCCTAAATTATTTATTTCGTACTCTATTCTGTTATTCTGTTATGATTCATTAATGTAATATGGAGTATAGGAACTCACCATGATGACTTTATAATAAATTAATACGAACCTGATAGGAACTTAGAATTATCGAATTTAAATTTAGTTTTAGAATGTTTTCATTCAATTTTATTATTTTTTAAATTTAAACATCATTTCCTTTTTTTAAAAAAAAATAATGCAAGATCTGAATTCGATTTGAATCCGATTTCATCTACTACTCTAGATTTGAATCCAATTTTGGTTTTAAAATTTGTATACATCCAAAAGAATGTTTTATTATAATCTATTTTTGATCAAATGCACTCTATACAACAATAACAACAACAACTAAGCCTTTTATTCCAAGTATTTGGAGTAGGCTACATGAATCAAAAAAGAATCACGTCGGATCCATCACTTAGATAGTCCTTCTCCATTCATTTCTATCAAGTAATATCTCCTCATTTAAACCTCTAGAATCCATATCTTTTCGTATCACCTCCATCCATATTTTTTTTGTCTTCCCTCCATTCTTTTAACTTGTCATACGTTAATAAACTCCTCTCGTCGAACTAGTGTATTTGTAGGCCTACATTGCATAATAATATATGCTCCATAGTTTTATCCAAAAAAAAAAAAAAAAAAAAAATCCTATGCAGATATGAGTCATGTATTATATTGGTAAGTCTTAATAGATATACTAGCTTCTTGATTTATGGTCCCTTACGTACATGATTACCGACCTTCATATAATCTATTGCAACATCAATATACATGTTAAGTCTCTTATCGATACATCAGAGTGTTAAATCTAATTAGATTGTTTATCATCCCTCATGTATATGAGTTGAGTAAAGTTTGAGACGACGATTTTGAAATTTTGGCACAGTAGAATGTATTTTTTAACTATATAAGTATAAAGTTTAATTATAAAAATAAATTAAAACATCCAAGGACCACATCTAGTCTTATCACTCTTCTTGCCTCCACTCTCGTACGTAGCTATTGGTTTTAAACAGACGTTTAACCGTAACTTGTTCAAATATCTTTTTCTATCCCTAATAGTTGAATAAGCTATTGAGATTTTTTGCAACTATATTTGTAAAAATATTTTAAAAATTAAAAAAGCATATTTTATTATCAAAACATCCAATTATTGGATTTTCTTTGTTTCTTTTTCTATTTTCTTTTTCTTTTATGGCAAGTTGCATATTCCATCATGCTCCTATCTACAACCCATAGGAGATTCCATTCCCGTGGACAAGATTATAGTACTCTTTGTTTTAGATACTCCCTAAAAAAAATTGAGAAGAAACTTTGTTCCCATATAAAACTTATTTTTGTGGCTTTTTCCCTTCAACCTTAAAAGAGATTCATCATCCATCCATAGCAAACGAGGGGGAGGGGGAGGGGGAGTCCCTCTTGTCAGGGGAGACTTCGGATTGATATCAGGAGATTGCATGGATAGCAAGGTCGATGGAATCAAACCTCTTCTCTTATCTTGTCTGATGTAGCTATTTATGTATTTTTTATATGTATGTTTTTTAGTCTTCTCCTCAGTTAGAGACGTAGTTATATATGTATGTATGTAATATTATTGCTTTGTTTCATTAGTTACTTATTAGTGTTTAATCTCTCTCTCTCTCTCTCTCTCTCTCTCTCTATATATATATATATATATATATATATGCCAAGTTGTAATTTCTCAACGTCAACTCATTTTCAGTTTTTTTGTCTTGTGTGAATATTTTCATAAAACATGCAAATGATAGCATGTAACGGGGTTCTAATAAATATATGAGTTTATTTAAAGGATAAGCGTAATATATTAAATCAAATGTTGTGAAATATTAACTTATATATTGAGCTCAAAAAAAAAAAAAAATCCATACAATTTCATTTGGATAATATTTTATTATACAAAATATTAGTTCTAACTATGTATCAAAATTCGAGGTTTTATTACAGTACCAACATATGGAATAGTTATTTCGTTTATTGTTTTTTAATTAAATGCGGAGAATATATTTAATGTTTATACTAAAAAAAAAAAAGGAATTTTTACATATATGTCCCTTACAGTTTAAAAATTAGAATTTAGTCCCCCAAATCTTCATATTTATAATTTAGTCACCCAAATCCTTTAAATTATCTCATTTTAGTCACAGTCATATTTTTGTCCAAATTTTCCGTTATACTCCTAAATTACTTCACTTTGGTTCTCCCTTGTCTCTTCCTCATCTTTTCATTTTCTTATTGGATTCCCCTTTTCATTTTTCTCCTCTATCTCTTTCCTCTCAGTTAATCTCTAAACTGAAGTAACTCAGAAGAACCCAATAAGAAAAGAGGAGAGGAATAGAGGAGAAGAATGAATAGAAAAATTAATAAGGAGAGGAAGAGAGGAGGAAGATGAAAAAAAGAACTAAAATGAAGTAACTCAGGGGTATAATGAGAAATTTGGGCCAAAAATATGGTTGGAGGACTAATGTGAGATAATTTAAAGCATTTGAAGACTAAATTATAAATATGAAGATTTAGAAGATTAAATTCTAATTTTTAAAGCTTTAAGAGAAAAACCCAAAAAAATAAGATATATGGAATAACAAACATATATATAGGAAAAAAAAAAAAGAAAAAGGACGCAAAAACAAGTACGAACCTTGGAACAGCTGAAGTAGACGAAGAAGAAGGAGGGTTGATAGCCGACCGCTGATGAGCCTGCTCGAAAGCCGCCTTCTGCTGGCGGGCGGCCAAGCTCCATGGATGGATGAATCCAACATAGCAACTTGGTTCAGCCGTGAACCACCGTTTGGTGGTGGTGGTGGTGGTGGCAGCGTTAGGTACCAACCCTCTGAGCACTTGCGCATCAGCGGTGGTCATGAGCCTACCTGCAGGGTTTGGGTTCGTGCCAAGTGCACCAACTCTAGTGGCAGCAGCTACTACAGCATCTTTGGACTCTTTGTTGTTATTGCTGCCCAAGGAGATGCCAAGCCTTAGCTCTAAGTTGCTTTGGAGCCAAGCTGCTTCTGTTGTTTGTTGTAGCCAGTCTCTTGGGCCACCTCCTCCTTCTCCTTGTGGTGCATGCGTTTCAAGAAGTGTGGACTTCATGGGCTTAGAGAGAGAGAGAGAGAGAGAGAGAGAGAGAGAGGATGGAGGAGGTGTGAGAGGGAAGAGGGGGAGGAGGTGGGAGATTAAAAAGGGAGGAGGGTAGGGTTTGTGGGGGACTGTGATGGGCAGTGGCAGTGGGTGGACAGAGAAAGAGATTTGCATTGTGGGGACTGAGGTTGATTTATATGTTTGATTGAGATTCGAATGCGCATTCACTTCTAATTCCTTCTATGTTTTCTCTATTTCTTTTTAATTTATAGATCATATAATACTTTCTCAAATCCAAGCTCGCTCATTTATCACTGTCACATGACCATGACATGGTACTCCTACTCATCCATTTAAATTTTGAATTAAAAATACATTTTTTGTTAATTTAAAATTCTGAGTACGATGGATTTAGAACTGATTCTTGAATCCATCCACTTTCATTCGTATTGCAAGATGCAATCATTCTCGATCATTGTTCTAAAGACCATGACACGGGCTTTCTATTATCCAACAATCGACTAGCATTATATATATATATATATATATATATATATATATATATATATATATATATATATAAAAGATGAATAGCATTATTCTTTGAGTTTATGTACCCGGAAAAATTCCTTATTGCTTTGGACTTTTTATTGCTTCCGCTCAATTTTTATTTTTGGAAAATAAGATCCAGCTTGTTTAATTAACCAAATTAAATTCTTTGATTTGACATTATTGAAAATCGAATTTAAAATTATTTCCTTGCAAGTCTAGAATGTTTATCAAATAAGTTAATCCATTTTCACTGCTCGAGTTCTATTAATTTAGGCATCCAACGCCATTCTTGTCGTCTTGGACATTCATAGTCTATTAGGATATCTACATCTCATTTTCAAGTTTAAAACATAAGAAGTCATTTATTCACATGTATCTGTAACTAAATGTTTTGTTAATTCCCAATTAATAAAATACAGGGACTTAGCTCATTATTTACGCTAAAAAAAAAAATCCCATCTTTCTCTCCAGTCAACTCTATAACGATTGTATAGACATATTAGTTTGACGGATTATTGTATATAGTTAATTATTTCAATAGAGTCTAGATCTCATCTTGAAAATTTAATATGATTTATTTGACTTATTTCTTAATTTCTCAATATTTTTAATACAGATCACATCAATCGAATTTGAGCTATAATTCTTCATCCGGAGAAGAAAACTACATAGTAAACTCGTACATCTTGATTAATTCTTAAAGTTAAGGAGTTCTTTTTCTATTAATGGTATTTCTCTCTTGCAAACCACTTAGTCGTTTCTGCCTATAAATGCAGTTTAATTTGTGGTAGATGTTAAATTATTCTAGTTTTTCATTCCTTTTTCTTTTTGTAAATGGACGCATAGTGAAACTAAACAATTCTTTTTTTTTTTTTTTTTTTAAGCTTACTACTCCCCATCTCTTATGGTATTTGGGGAAGAGAACACTTTCTTAATTAGCTAACCTAACCAAAAAATTACCCTACTTTTGTTCTAATAGAGAAATATATGTCTCTAATTACTCAATAAACTCAATCATCACCCTGAGAAACCTAAATTGGAAAGCCCTAGACAAAGTGAGAATGACTTTTGCTTACCCTTTAACCTTTATTCAAAGTGAATCAGCAGACTTGCATGATTAAGTGATTAAACTAAATGTAGGATACATAACTAAATCATTATATACGGCCTTGTTGATATGCAACAAATATAATATTTTTGTCTGATTCTTTCCACCAAGTCTCTTGCTCCTAGTAATTAAGTTCAGCCTTGGTAGAAGGAGCAGTTGATCACTCAACAACTTTTAATTCTCATCTATCAGGTGTTTCATCAAGCTTGCTCATCCTCATTGTCTCTCAAAATGTAAATTTACTTAATTATATTTTGCAAACACTTTAATTATAACTTGGATTTTGCAGCTAACAGTAAGAATGATATCTTTTCCTACTCAATATGATGCCTTGGTTCTCTAGCAAACCTCTTTAATTATTACAAGAATCTCCTCTTTATGCTTAGAACTATTTTTAAAGAGATCCACTTCAAACCAAAAAACTCTTTTTGCCAACCCAAGCATCATTGCTATGATTAGAACAATATTTTTGAAGAAAAAAAAAAAAAATTAGAAGATTGAGGACTTGTTTGTGATTTTTAAGGTTTTGTAATTTGAATGTGCACGTATATACGTGTTTGTAATTAAATTCATGTACTCACTCTAGATATGATATCCTCTACACACTCATTTAGGCAATGGTTTGAGATTTTGCTTAAGGTTAATTAACCTTTTTTGTTGGTCATTGACGAGCTTTGGTTATTGAATTGTTAAGGATGCATTACAAAGGCTGCAATACGAGACCACAATACAAGAAAACAAGGATTTCGTGACAAGAAATTGTCATTAAAATGTATCATTAGAACCAATTTTGCTCTGAAAATTGGTCTCTTTGCATGCCTTTGAATCTTGCCTAGGATGGTGATGTTTTTTTCCCCTCATGATTTTCTCTTTAATGGATGATATATATATATATATATATATACAGAGAGAGAGAGAGAAATTCAGTGGCGGTGAAGGGAGTTCCTTCACTGCCATTTAGGTGGCCCAATAAAATTATTACATGTGACACCACTCAAAGAGCGGTTAAGAGAATTCATTTATTTATTATCTGGAATGACGCCACGTATAATAATTTTATTGGGCCACCTAAGCGACGGTGAAGAAACTCTCTTCACCGCCGGTGTATTTCCCGTTTCCTCATATATATATATATATATATATATATATATATATATATATATATATATATATATATATATATATATATATATATATATATATATATATATATATATATATATATATATATATATATATATATATATATATATATATATATATATATATATATATATATATATATATATATGAGGAAACGGGAAATACACCGGCGGTGAAGGGAGTTTCTTTCACCGCCGCTTAGATGGCCAAATAAAATTATTACACGTGGTGTCATTTAAGAGAATTAATTTATTTGTTATCTTGAATGACGCCCCGTGTTATAATTTTATTGGGCCATCTAAGCGGTAGTGAAGGAACACCCTTCACCACGGGTGTATTTCCCGTTTCCTCTCTCTCTCTCTCTCTCTCTCTCTCTCTCTCTCTATATATATATATATATATATATATATATATATATATATATATGCACTCTCGTTATGCTAATAGAATTGAAGTATACATCATTTAAAAGCTTGATAAATGGCATCAAGTCAATCTTTAAAAGACACGTTCTATAGATTTGATGTTGTTAAATAAAATATGCTAAGTTTCCAGTAAAATAACAAAAATTAAAATAGTTTATAATTAACTATCGATTTTTCCCTAAATAAAAGTAGTTGCGGTTACTTTTTGAAGTTTATAGAAATTATTATAAACTATATTAACACTTGTCTCATATTGGATATATTCTCCCTCTCTTAGGATCAGGATATCAAAGAGACATAGTAACACACTAAAACTTCACCATGCAGTGTGATATTCTAGATGTGACTCCTATAGATTCTAGAGCTAACTAATATATTTGTGTGGCATTTTATTCCTTATAGCAATTAATTCCGCATACTTTCATCGGGTGTTTGGTTATAATACCACTTATAACACCCTCAATCAGAAATTTGGATAGTAGAATGCCAGCAAATATTCTTGTATGAATATATTTCATTTAATATGAGACTAAGCAAATATTCTGGTATGAATATATTTCATTTAATATGAGACTATTCAAATTAGAAATATTATACTATTGTCTATCAGTACCGGACAAATATTCCAAATTATAATGCTTTATTTAATCTCCACCCAATTTGAAGAGGAATAAAATTAAAAAAAATAAAAAAAAGAAGAAGAAGAAACTGATAGTGACATTGAATATGGTTTGTTATCTCTGGCACATGGTAATCAGCTCATCACATCAAACGTTATCAACTATGAACTTTTCAATGCAATGTAATAGATTGAGCTAAAATCAAAGTACATATGATTAGCATTATTAAAGGTTCTAAAGGAGATCATCTCACTTCTGTTGCTTTCTCATTGTGTCCCTTTAGCAGCCAACTAGTCAACCCAACCTTCATTTTCTCCTCTTTCAGAAAAAACATAAGAAACCATATAATGGGAAAGTGTTCATATTTTCATTTGGAAACACATAACATTTGATTGACAAAAGAGTGGTATAACTCATGATCAGTGCCTCATTGAATGGCTCCTATCAGTGAAAAGACACTCTTCTCAAAAGTTGGGGAGAGATTTTAAACAACCTGGATCAATATTTGGCCATTACATGTCTCATGCTAGTTTTTCCTTTCGGTATAATACTATTAGAAAAATTCTAAATACACCTACCAATTTTCTAAGTATGCCTACTTTTTAAATACACCCATCATAAAGTTCAAAATTAAGGGTTTTTTTTTCAAGTTTAATCCAGTATATTTTCAAATTACTTTCATTTTTTATTCTCTCTTTATTTTTCTCTCTTCTTTCTCTCTCCTCTTCCTCTCTCTCTCTCTCTCTTGCTGCCCCTGTTCGATTTCGTCGCCACCGTCTCCCTAGTAGGTTGACCCACTATTGACCTCCTCCAAAATGGCTAGATTGTCTCTACCTCCTCTCAAAATCCTAATCCCAAAATTAAAAAAATCTAGCATCCTCTTCAAAATTCTAGCTCCTTCTAAAACTCTAAACCACTCTTCTAAAAAGGTTGTTTTTAACTACTTCTTGAATTCCTTCTGCTTTTATATTATTGAATCATTAAGAACTTAATTCCTTTTATTTTTAGAGCATTGAAAATTATTAATATTTTAATATGGGAAAGATTAAGAAGGAAATATGATAAGAACTAGAAAAGGACAAGTGTGTAATAGAATTGAAAAGGATGGAGATGAATTCAATAACAAATTATAATAATTGGTGAATGCATTTAGAATATTTCATACTTTTCCTTCTCAATTTTCAATAAGGAATTCTTTTTACACCCACAGACTACATTGTCAAAAGATGTGCTAGAATTTAATGTTTCTAGATATAATGCTATATGTTTGTGCTTCTGAACGCATTGGTTTGATCGGTTCTAAGAATTTGAGATATGTGTGAGGAGGAATATGGGCATAACTAAACTTTAGAATTGAAAAGTTAGATGCAACAACAACAGCAATAATGGACAAAAACTAAACCTTTTATCTCAAGTACTTAGGGTGAACTGCATATACTAAAAGAGAATCATGCTGGTTCTAGTCCATGGATTAGTCCATGGATGGTCCTTCTTCACTTATTCCTACCAATAAACATGTCTCCATTTAAGTCTTCAGTATTTATAATTTTTTATATTATTTTCATCTATATTTTCTTCAGTTATCTTTTTTTTTTTTTTAAATTTCCTTGAAAAGTTGTGTGAAAAAAAATATTTTATTTTATTTTAGTTTGTTTATTTTATTTTATTTTATTTTTCTCTTCTTTTTCTTTGGGGCTTCTTGTAGATTGATATGACAAAACAAATGAAATCACTTCAAATTTGACACTACTCTTGTTGTGTGTGGATGGCAAAGTGTTGTGCCATGATGTGATGGGCAAGCTAAAGTGCAAAGTTGAGTCATGATCATTCACAAAATAAGATGTGGGTGTACCCTATAAACTACCCTACAACAACAATATAATCATGCTTCCTATAGTTTTATTAATGGATCAAATTTTGATTGTTTTCGTATAAAAGTTTACATTAGTAAAATATTTTTTTTATTTTTAATTTAAAATTTGACTAAAAATAGACTCATAGACGCATATGTTGCCATCTCAGTCTATACACCATCATTTCTAACTACCCAACAACAAAATTGTGTACTCTTTGCAAAGGTGAAAGTTTTAGCCACTCATCACTTTAGGCATGCATGCAAGCAAATCCCTAGGGCTCTCATACGTTTTCTTTTTTTCTTTAGTTTTTAGCCTCTCTCTCTTTTTTTTTTTTTTTCATATCCTTGATGAAATGATATAGAAAGAGATGGGTCATTGTAGAGAAGAATGTGGAAAGATTCTAAGATGCAAAAGCTATTGTAATACCTAAAATATTTAAGCATAAAAAAGGTAAGCAAAAGCCTATCCCATCTAAAAGCAACTTTGTTTGTTAAGCAGATATTATAGAAAAAAAAAATCAGGATTGATCAATTCTCTAATTAAGCTTTGATTGTGTTCATCACCTCAAGACATGATATATAGTTTAAGTCCTGCTCCAAATGATTTGGTTCATGAGTTTAGGAGTTGCTACAAGGCTCCTCCATGTACCTAACAACTTAAATCACTTGATGATGCATCATTAAACCACCAAACCAATTGCAAAATGTCTAAATACAGACCGCCTGCCTGCCCTTAAAATTTAAAATTAACTCTTTTCGGCCATTTATCCCAAGTAAAACAATAACTAAGCCATTTATACCAAGTACTTGGGATAAGCTATATGAACCAAAAGAGAATCACGCCGGCTCGCTCGCACTGATGATTCTTCTCCGTTCATTCCTATTTATTGAGTAATATGTCTTCATTTATACGATAATAATATGAGTTAATAGAAAGTAAAATTGTGTAAGATATCGAGAAGAAAAATGACTTATATATTAGGTTGATCATATCTATACGAATGGGGTAGGAAGGAGACCAGTTTTTGTACCGTTGACTCGTCACACTAGTAATAAACCTTACATTTGGAGATTTTTTTTGAGCAAAAGACAGCGAGTGGAAGTCATCCGCGTTCCATTAACAAACAGATAATAGAACTACAATAACGTTTAAAAGAAATACATAAAAACATCACGCCAGCTAGAAGAAAGTATACAAAGAGTACATATAAGTTTTGCAATGACACCTAGCAAGTCAACAAAGTTCATCAGTCCACCCAAAGCATCAAAAAGCCATCATTGGTCATTTGGAGATTTCATGATGGATATATATACAGAAAATATCAAAAAGCATCAACAAAGTACATTTGGAGATTTCATGATGGATATATATACAGAAAATATAAGAACTAAAGACCGATTCATGTATCATTGTATCATTGACTCATGACACCAGTCATTGGTCATAGGATGAGCAGAGTTCGGTTAAAACCGAAATAATCGATCAAAACAGATCCGAATAAGCAAACTGAACCGAAATAATTCAGTCGGTTTTCAATTTCAGTTTTTTCGAGTTTTAAAAATAGAAACCGAACCGAACCAACTGAATTATTTAAAAATTATTTATTATACACAAACACACACACACATATATATATATATATATATATATATATATATATATATATATATATATATATATATATATATATATATATATATATATATATTATAGATAATAAATTTAATACAAATTGAATACATTGAAAAGATATGCTTAAAAAATAATTAAATTATAATTTTTTTAAAAAAAATATTCAAAATTCAGCTCTAAACGAACCCGGTTCTCCTTCTTAATCGGTTCGATTCGATTTTGTCAAAATTGAAAAAAAATCGAACCAAAACTGACTGACACCCGCCATTGGTCGATATTATATACCACTGGCTGATAGAGTAGGAGATCTATCTCCAGGAGAAAAGGGCTTGAGGAGCTTTGAGCACTGGACCCCAAGCTACTAACCAAGTAAGGATCCAGATGCCAAGTACCAGAGACTGAAGTTTGTTGAGATTTTCTGCCACATTGCATTACTTAGTGAGAGCCATCACATCAATGTATCAGTTCTACTCTCATCAGCAACAAAAAGAGAAAGAGGGAGATGGATCTGCACTTTTTGCTCATGGTGGGCCTTTAATTTCCACCTCCCAGTCCCACTAGTGCGAGGGTTTTTTTAGCTCAAAGAGGGAGGGAGAAATCTAAGCCAAGTGGAGAGACTTGGCAATTTGATGCCTGCCCTTGACTTGCATCTTCTCTTCTAATTTCCCATAGCTTTCATGTCCTATCCCAGTGACCCACTCTTCCCCTTCCCTCCACCTTATATTTCCTCAATTGAATATTTTTTAAGGCTTAAATGGTGAATGCAAGCCCTCCGTGTTCATTAACGAGTGATAATAGAATAAACTACATAAATGAAAACAAAGATAAAGTTCCAGTATATAAACCAGGCATAACAATAGCCGAGCTACATAACAAGACAAAAGAAATATTAGCATATCTTACTAATTTGAGATATCTTCTTAAATTATGGTATTTGACAAGTCCTCTAATTTATTAACATATCTTAAAAACATATTCCTAAATTAATATATTTGACAAATCCTCTTAATAAAGCTGATTAAGGATTTTATGGATTTTTATGTAATTATGATCAAATTATATATTCTCTTATTTTTTTTCTTTTATATTTATCACTTTTACATATAAAAAGATGACTATTGTACCGTTTATATATACCTCAAAATACAAAAGATATTCTTTATTCTCTCAATTCATAGTTTATCATATTATCATAATCATGCTAAGCTATGACTTTCTTTTGTTTTGATATTTCTGACCCGCGCCTCGACTTGACATCTAAAAAACTTAAGTTGGCCAGCACCCTGGTGAGTGGGATGAAAGTCATGTCATTCAGTTCCCTCATAATAAAAATGCAATGAATAATGCAATGAATGGTAATATTCATATTACAAGTCAACAGGACTTCAAGAGTGAAGCAGCAACAGATTTATGAGAGGCAGACACTCAATGCAGTCACGGTCACCAGAATTGATTGCTTTTAGGTGCACTGGCACTTGGAAGTGCTCCAAAAACTTGACCAAGCCAGCAAAATTTCTAAGGACAGAGTGCGGGGACTCCCAATGATCTTTCCAAGGGGTAACATAGGAATTATTTTTATCCTCAACAGTTTGATTGAGACTTCCAACAGTTAAGTAACAGTTACAAATTGATTGACTCAAGCGCCCCACAAATAAATAAATAAACAATTTATTCACTGTCTTTGGCATGAGAAACCATAGCCAAATTGTGTGGCACACGACACTGCAGTTATCTCTCCACACCTCCTCTTTATTTCCTGACTCAGCAAACAAAACTAGATAAGCCCCCATAAACTATGGGGGCTAAAATAAACCTTGATGAAGATATTGTAGAGAATCAACCATGTCCATGGCCTCTCCCTTCCCCACCCTTGCACCAAAAACTCCCCATGCATTGTCAGTAACAAGATCAAATGGCATAAAAGTTGTTGCATCAAAATCAGGAGGATTGTCCTTCAAACAGGTATATATTTATTTATGCATATTTCTTCTTTCATCTCTAATTTATTCGATTTCGAGTTCGATCATTTCAACACTTTGTGTGTACGTAGGTATCCAAAGGTTGCAAAACTTGTCGAGGCCAAGGTGCTGTGGAGTGCCCCGGTTGTAAGGTTTCTCGAGATGCTCATTTTTCTGATTTCTGTTTTTTTAAAGCTAAAATGACGAGCAAATGTCCTCCACATTCTATTAATGATGGGTGATTGAACTATTTCTCTAATTTCTGCTCATCATTTTGAAGTACCTAATTACTTTCTTTTTCCGTCTTGTCATGAAAGATTTGCTCACTATAATCTGTTTTGTTCTTGAAATTCAGGGAACTGGAAAGAATAAGAAGAATGGAAACATATTTGAAAGATGGAAGTAAGTTTTTATTTCATTTTCCCTTTTTTTTTCTTTCTTTTTTTTTTCCTTTAATCACACTTAATGTTAAATGCTTACAAGAGGCTACCTGACTGCACCTATCAGAATAAATCAAAATAAACTGTTAAAATAGATTCTAATTTTAGTCTACATTAAATCGATTCCCCGAAACAAGAAATTCCTCGCAACATGTGAAACTAGAATTGTCCATCTCAAGTAACACCATTCCTTTCCGTACTCTGAGTATCAATATTTAAAATAGCGATAACGGTAACGGTAACCTAATGTTTTGCCTCTGTTAGGTTATGTAGAATATAGCGTAACGCATAACGTAGATTATATAATTTTCAATTTATTTAATAAAATAAATATAAAACTATATAAAATAATTTTTATAAATTAAAAAATAAATTTAACATATTTAAAAAAGAATATAAAATCTTTTTTTAATAAATAATCTATCCTAATTTTATATTAAGTATTACAATAATTTTCACATTTATCTTCATAAATTATATTAAGTCTGCAACTATAATTCAAGTCATCATTTAAATATGAAAGCAAGATTTTAATTTTTTATTTGAATTCCAGTTATTATTGTTATTGTAATTTATATTTTGCAATGTTCAATTTATCTTATTTGTAATTATTGATTTTAGTTCAGTTAAAAATTCAATAGAATCAATAAGTAAGATATTTCAGCAACCGGAGAGGAATTACAATAAGTGAATAAGGAATTGCATATTAATAAGTTAGTAAATTCACAAGCAATCAAATAAGACAACAACTAATCAAGTGAGAAAATTACAGCAATTCGCTAATTATCAAAATAATAATTAACAACAATATATAGATTACTAAAAATAATTGTAAATAACGCAACATGACGTAAAGTTAAGTAATATAGCGTAAAATAATATAAAAAACGTACTGTTATGATTTACTTAGTTATTTCTAGCTGTTACGTAGCGTTGGAGCTCCGTTTAATATAACGGGTTTCATAACGTGTTATTTTTAACATTGCTGAGTATAATAGATGGAATAAGCATAAAATTCAGCTCGCTTTATTTTTATGTATTTGATTAGAATATATACAGATGAGTGTATACTACAAAAATAACAAGTGTAATTACCGGAGCAAATGAGATACTTAAAATATAGCATAAATCTAAGTATTATGATTTGGAAAATCTATATGGTTTGCTATTTAATATGCTTTGAATACGATCCTAAATTTTAGCGGGACTTATTGTTGCATTTAACACTTGTATTCATGTGATATGTTGTGATTAATATGGTTCAATTTTAGGTGAGCTTACTGATTTGCAATGATTCACTCTTGGTACTGGGTTCGGCTTTCGAATTAGTGTAACTAGCAAAAGGAAGAAGTAGGAGATTTTTGATTCAAAATTGCCAAGTAATTAAGTATGTTATAGGTGATTTTAATCTCTTCAATATATGCAAATACTAATTTTTTGCACAGGTGTTTTGAGTGCCAAGGATTTGGCATGAAGAGTTGCCCCAAGTGTGGCAAAGGAGGGCTAACACCTGAGCAGAGAGGGGAAAGATAGAATAATCGAAGTATGTTATCAAAAAAAAAAAAAAAAAAAATCATTTCATACAACATGAAACTGCTTATGTAAATTTCTGAACTTGTACGAACACTGCTGTAAGCTTATTTCTAATTCTGGATTAAAAAAGTACTTAGTTCGAAGAAATTCAGTGGGGCTGACAGGACTTACACACTTTATATGGGGGCATTCCGAGAATCGAACTCGGGACCTCTCGCACCCAAAGCGAGAATCATACCACTAGACCAAATGCCCTTGGTGTTTAAAAGAAATAAGAGATTATATCATATGGAATGGTAATGGTAACCAAAATATAATTGGTGACGGACCAAGATATTAATGTATGCGTCCATTAATAACTCATCCCTCTCTCTCTTTCGATCCTCAGATACTAGCGACCTTCTCGCCCATACAGTCGCGGGCCTCGCGGCATCTCTTCGATCTCTCCGCAATTTTCCACCCTCTCCTCAAAATCAACATCACAAACAATCAATAAAAAGCTTCTCTCTCTCTCTCTCCTTTTTCCTATTTTTATCATTACATTTTGTTTGTGTATCTCTACAAGGATGCATGCATATCCCTTTCATATCAAGTAGTTTGAATTTTTCTCCCTCTCTCACAACTGGTTGAATGGAGCCTCAAAGGTGTCTCATTACACAATCTCCCACCTCTACGATCATCGATCTGTAATCTTGGACATCAACAAATCAAACGCATTGGTAAGTATATGCATGCCTCCATCAATATTCTCCCCAAACATTCAACGTAACAAGTGTGTAAACTTTGCTTCTGCTCGTGATCGCATTCAGCAGAAACAACATTTTGATCATGTCGTTACCTGTAACCAAAGACTCCAACGGCCCGAATAATTCAAAACTTATCGGGAGGATAAAGAGATTTCCATCCGATATATGGCACACGCTATGGAATGCAGGGAAAGAAGACCCGAGAAGAGTGATTCACGCTGTAAAGATGGGGGCAGCCCTGACTCTCGTGTCGCTGCTCTACCTCTTGGGCCCTCTCATCAAAGTCTTCGGACCCAACGCCATGTGGGCAGTGATGACGGTCTGCCTCGTGCTCGAGTTCACCGTAGGTGAGCGCTGATCAGAAGCGAGAGAGAGAGAGAGAGAGAGAGATCTCGGTTTACATGTTTGTTGATGTTGTCTTCTCTTGCAAGGTGCAACCCTGTACAAGGGCTTGAATAGAGGGCTAGGGACGGTGTGCGCGGGCATGCTGGCGCTGTTAGTAGAATATTTGGCGGGAAAGGTTGGACATGTTATGAACGTCACTATTATAGGAATTGCGGTATTTCTAGTAGGTAAAAAGAAAAATGTTTACCTCGTTTCATTTGGTACGTAGCATTGTAACTGGGTAGGCTGAATTTGACTGTCTCGTGATAGGCTCTGGAGCCACGTTTGTCAGGTTCGTCCCGTACATAAAAAAGAACTACGACTATGGCATGGTAATCTTCCTTCTGACCTTCAATCTGATAACGATATCAACCTTCAAAGTCGATAACATCCTTGGCATGGCACGTGACCGTCTCTACACCATAGGCCTCGGCTCTGTTATCTGCATTATCATGAGCCTCTTCATTCTGCCACATTGGGCAGGGGAGGATCTTGAGAGATCTATGGTCGACAAGCTTGAAGCCTTGGCTAAATCCATCGAAGGTACGAGTATCTGAAACGTCCTAATCCTGATGTAAGTGCACCAAATGCCTCGAAACGTTTTTTTTTTTTTGTTTTCAGTTCAAACCAGATAAGTTATGTATCAAGACTTGCAGCTTGCGTGCATGACTATTTCGATGACGAGGATACCAGAGACGAACAGAAGTCGTCTAGGTATCCGATATACAAAGGTTACAAGATGGTTTTGGATTCTAAATCGGCCGATGAAGCTCAAGTATGTCTCTACGCATATCTCAATTTTGTATGACTCAATCTATAGTCATAAGGACCAGAATCATGGCCTTTGGTCAGGCATTGTTCTCAAGCTGGGAGCCGAGGCACTCGTCACATCGTTATCCATGGGAACGGTACGTGGAGGTTGGGACTACTCTTAGACATTTTGCATACACTGCTGAAGCTCTCCATGGCTGTTTGGAATCTTCGATTCAGGTACCGATTGCAAATATTGCTTATACTCTGTTAACTGGACAAATTACTTCACGCAAATTCTGAATGAGGACACAACTTGACTCACTGAGCACCACACCTTAACTTGTAAAAAATTATAAGTCTATCACTTGTTTTTTTGACAAATTTACCTTTATCCTGGTCTCATCTGGACATTTTATAGAACATTTAGAACACGATGATGAAGTTCAGGAGACCTGATTTTGTTTGGACATTTTGCCAAACATATTGAGTGTGGTGGTGAGATCCCGCGCTCGGCATTGTGACGAGGGTGTTGGAGATGGTGAGAAGAGGAATGGAGGTTGCACTAGGGAGGCGTGGAGTTGGCAGGGTACGGGTAGTCGCGAGGAGTTGACATGTGGGTGGGCTAGCTGACCTGTAAGGTGGACGAGCGAGGTGAGAGGGCGACCGCTGGACCGAGTGAGGGAGGGAGCGAGTGGGGGAGAGCGAGCCGGAGAAAGCAATGAGTTTGAGAGGATACGGGTGAGGGGAGAAATGGAAAACTGGATTTGGGAGGGTTGAAATAAGAGGAAGTTGGGTGTTTATTAAGAAAAAACCCTCTCTTCACCAAGTGGTGTGCTCGTTTAGAATTTCCCAACTCCGCGATCTGATCTGTTTGCATGGTATCTTTTTTGCTCTAGGCTCCTCAGTCCCTCCGATCTCAGTTCAAGGATCCATGCATCCGACTCGCCACCGAAGTGTCAAAAGTCTTAAACCAGCTTGCCATCGGCATAAAGAACCACCGGCATTGCCCTCCCAGCGTGCTGTCCGATCAGCTTCACCGCACGCTTCAGGATCTCGACTCTGCCATCAAGTCTCAACCGCGCATCCTCGTCGGTCCCAACCACTCCCCTTACGGCCCCCCGTCGCCTGTACAGCCCGAGAAGGCCGACGTCCCAGCTACATTACTCAACTTGAAGAGCAGGAGGCTCGATGATCAGAAGAGCAGGAGGCTAGATGATCTCCCCAAGGAGACAGCTGGCCATAAAGTGCTCAGGACTCAGATGAGCATGCTGGTGATACGGAACCTCGAGTTCTCAGATGCTCTCCCGTTCGCTGCCTTCGCTTCGCTGCTTGTGGAGATGGTAGCACGGCTGGATCTCGTGATCGAGGAAGTCGAAGCACTGGGCAAAGCTGCGTGTTTTAAGAAGTATTCGAAGCGAGAAAGCAATGCGGCTGGCAGCAAACATAGCCCGAAGTGGCCTGGCCGTGTCGTGCCGCAGGTTGACGAGTGAGAGCAAGAAAAATTCTTCTCTTCTTAATTCTCTTTCCCTGTAAAGATCTATTGGTATAGAAATTGAGTGGTGTAATGGTTTGTCAGTACATTTTGTACTTTCTGTTTCAGGTTCTTGTTATCGTTTGTCAATCCTCTCATAAGCTTCACGGTCTCTTTAAACAATTTACAGGAAATTCAACAATCTTTTGGTTTTATTAATTGGCGATTAATGGAACACAGGAAGTTCTAGCCCATTGCTTGAAAGAAATTGTATAATCTTGTCCCAGCCGACAAGCATGTCCTCCACGTTGTATTACTGAGAGACAACAGAAGTATGATAGTTTGTTATTACGTACATTACTCTTCTGGCAAGAGCAAGTGCGTTAAAATACAAAAAGTACAAAATACACAACTCTCAT
This sequence comes from Dracaena cambodiana, assembly GCA_036321105.1. Taxonomy (NCBI): domain Eukaryota; kingdom Viridiplantae; phylum Streptophyta; class Magnoliopsida; order Asparagales; family Asparagaceae; genus Dracaena; species Dracaena cambodiana. The sequence goes on from JAYEPQ010000019.1 coordinate 30,219,656, forward strand.
TTGTTAGCTTAATATTTAATAATTTTAGCCTGATATAAAAGATATCTTTTTTGGACATGGATTGTTACTTGAATTTTGAAGAGAGCCTAATGTTTTGGTTTTTCCTATACAAAATCTCTCCTACTCTCTAATTTTCAAATAAAAAATGCAATATTAATCTCTAAACTCTCTAACCTTTGTTTTAACTCTCCAAATCTATTTTAATCTCTCTAAAATCTCATCTTTGCTTATTTTTTAAAATCCTTTTTGGGTTTGCAATGGCTTTCTCTTCTTATTTTGTTGATACAGAAGAAGAAGAAGCTTCACTTATCGACCTAACTTCACCTAGCTTGCATCCAGTTCTCCAATCGAAATTGATAGATTTGGACGTTGAGACAGTGGATCAGTAATCGTACTCCACACAAGTTTCAATCAATGGAGTTTCTGGGCCCATATTTTCTGGAAATATCAGATACTTGAATGCAAATTCAAGGATAAGAAACATGTGAACATAAATAGCTAAATAGCTAGCAGGGATTTTCTTATTTTTTTTACCCATTCTTCCCATTTCCATGGCTTTCATGTCCAAGTGCAGCCTTTCAGTATGGCCGAAGACCCCTGTCAACCTGTTCGGTTGGGGCCAAGGCAGAAGAGCAGCAGACCAAAAGCCAACGCAGAAGTACACGACATTGATCTCTCGTTCCCTCAATCTTTAGTCGCCAGCACGCATCTCAAAGGTACCGACACTTTGTCAAGGATACTCCATACATATTCAATACAATATGACAAACACCGGCATTGCTTTCGTTTTGAACCTTAGTTTTGAAAATTTTACAGGTAGAGAGTTGAGATGCTGCTACAGAGCTTCTATCGATGGATTCAGCGCAACTGACTTCCACACCTGCTGCGACTTCAAAGGCCCTTGTGTCATCATCGGCTACACATCCAAATCATTCAAATTTGGCGCCTTCAATCCCGAAGGCTACCGCAGCACGGACGACTACTACGACACCTTCGACGCCTTCCTCTTCTATTGGAAAGAGGATTCTGAAAGCAAAGAGCCCGTGGTATTGCCCAAGGTTGGGGGTAGCGGTGCTGCATTGTTCGACTATGCAAGGGGAGGGCCGCAGTTTGGAGCGGACGGGCTGCTGATCGGCCCGCCACTAGCACCGGTCATGGGAGGGTTCGCGGGGCCGGACACGAATTCAGGCGTCGGTGATCTCCGGCAGGCGAAATCGAGGCTCGGGTTGTCGTATGCCAAGAGGGAGGATGGGAAAGAATCGTTGTTTGGGGACGATGGGAGGGCGAGCTTGGCTGAAGTGCAAGTGTTTTGTAGTCCGTATATTGCAAGCTTGTACTAAAAAGGACTTGCAGAGGAGAAATAATTGTGTCCTGTTTACTTATTTATTAATAAAATTTCTTAAAATTCTGGTTACAATTGTTCTAATGGTTAAATTGGTTTATTGAATTATTAAGGTGACGAGTAATATAGAAAAAATTTAAATCCTGTCGTATCTACCACTAGGAATGTTACTCATCGCAAATTCAACAAGTCAATGAGTGAAGTTTTTTTGTCATGCCATCCTAAATTCTGATACAGAATTCTTGCTAGCCATGAAGTTAGCATATATATTCTTTCTTCCTTCAAATATGTTGAACTAGTACAAAATGCTACGAACAAAATTTTTTGAGACTTGATGTCCAAAGAAATGAAGGGAGTTTCTAAATGTGCTCCATCTTTTTCTTCGTGAGCTCTAATTTATTTTTTTCGTCCAATAAATTAAATACAAATTTGTAATTATAAATTAAATACAAATTTGTAATTATTTATTTTTTAAAGGATGAATCTCAGTGAGAAAGAATGGGCGTATTTAGAAACTCCCATAGGTGAGTGGTGTGCTCATTTAGAATTTCTCCAGTTGTTCGGAAATGTTTGCGAGGGGTCTCCTGTCTGCTCCCCGGGGGAAATTCTAAATGAACACGGCACTTGATTCAGTGAGCACGACTTTCTAAAATTGTAAAAAATATTAAGTTAACTAAGTGGTGTGCGCATTTAGAATTTCTCTTTCTGTTTTCCTCGCAAAATGAAATCTACAGCTTCTTGAACTGTTATCGAGTGCTCTAACATAGAGACTAGTTTTTGGATTGACGATGAGTTGCAGAGCTCTAGCGCTCGTTTCCTCTCCAATCCAAGGCCGCTTTCTATACGAAAACCCTAACCCTAGCTACTCTCAGCCCCAAATCCGTCGCCCTCATCGCTTCTCCGCTCGATCTCTGAGCACAACGAGATGCTCCTCTTTGTTGCGGGAGTCGTCGAGCTCTATGGATCTCCCGCTGCTCCCGTTTCAATCGGATGAGGTATATATGTGATTTTTTTGGGCCAAAGCTTGAATTTTTTTTCCTTATCAATTGATATAATTTGTGCTATTGAGAACAGGATTATTTAGGGGTTCAGTTTGTCATATAAAGTTCAAACTTTTATGTATTCTTATTATTTGCCCTCGGTATTGAAGTGTTGCATTTAAATGCTTGGAGCAAAAAACAAAAATCTGAGTTCCATTTTTTTTCCTTAAAAATAATTATCTTGATTTGCAATTATAACTGTAATTGCAAATCCACAATGATCGCGAACAAAACTGTGAAATTTCCCCCAAATCTTATGAATTTACAGGTAACAAAGTGGTAGTGATAGACTTTCTTGATTAATAGAGAAAACACCTTTCAAAGAAAGGAAAAAAACAAAAGAAAAAGACTAATTGATGGGACAGTAAACTAATTGATGGGACAGTAAATGACTATGAGTAATTAGGGATTAGCTGGTTTATTTAGAATCTTGGTTTTTAGTGAATTATGGTTTTGCACATGTTGTGCATGTATTTTTTTATTTTCAATAATCATGTATAAATTCTTCAAGAAATAAATTGATATTTGATTAGAAAATCGTTTGCTTTTAGCATGTTGATTTGCTAAGCAAAATCAAATCTTTTTTCGTGAATTCGTTTAAAGTGGGTGAGAGATCACCCTGGTAGATTTCTAAATCAATCCCTATATCTGTCATTGTGAATTTGTGAAGAGTGGGGGAATGATCACTTATATCTGTCACTATGAATTTTTCATTGTAAATCAATCCCTATATCTGTCATTGTGAATTTGTGAAGAGTGGGGGAATGATTAGAAAATCGTTTGTTTTTAGCATGTTGATTTGCTAAGCAAAATCAAATCTTTCTTCATGAATTTGTTTAAAGTGGGTGAGAGATCACCCTGGTGGATTTCTAAATCAATCTCTATATCTGTTATTGTGAATTTGTGAAGAGTGGGGGAATGATCACTTGGGTGCTTATGACTAAATCTATTTTTAATATTTTTTTTTTCAATAATTTTTAGTTATTCCCAATTTTCTCCAACTCCGAGCCACAAGTCTCTAATTTCCCTTGTCTTCTGCATCAATATCGATATCAGAGCTAAAAAAAAATCATGTTTTGTTCATTTTTCTTACCAAATGCAAGCCCTAAACCACCATCTTCTTACGTCATTTCCTCCAAAAAAAAAAATAGCATTTTCTCGAATTTACCAACTCCATCATCATCATCTTCTTCTCCCATCTTCTTTTTTAAAAATTTTTAGTTTGGAAAAAAAATCAGAAAAAATAATGCAAAAAGTAAAAAAGAAATAATTGATAAAAGAAAACATAAAAAATAATTTTTTAAAGTCAACATCATCATCTGCTAGTAATAGCCTCGTCTCTGAATCACCGGAGTTCCAAGAGTATACCCCCAATCTCGATTTGTCGATGCTAATTTGCCTTCATCTCGCGGTCGCCTCTTCAATCGCCATAAGCCCCACCACTCGCATCTAGTCACGCCATCACTCATCGAACAGCCAATCACGCCCACATATAGCCCCGTTGGCATTTGCCCTCCCGACCTCAATTGTGGCTGAAGCAGACATCATCGACCTCTCTGACTTGATCCGCCATCCTCTCTAGCCTCATCCGAGCAATGCCAAGGCTCACTTTCCCTCCGTAGAACTCCCAGAGCAGTTTTCAAGATTGTTGACTCAACTTGCCTCACTTCCTAACTCCTTCCTCTGTTAAGGCATAACAAGTTTATGAAATAACTGAATTGACCTGCAAAGCCGATCCGAACCTACAGGTTGGTTTGGTTATTTCGGATAGCAGGTTGGTTCAGTTATAAATTGAACTAATATGTAGGTTTCAGGGCGTTTTTTGGTAGCCCTTTAGCTAAATCGAACCGATCGAAAAAACTAAACTTTAATTTAATGGGCCAATTTTTGAATGGGCCAACGCTTTTGATGGGCCAATTATATAATTTTGAATGGCCAACACACTAATTTAAGAGTGGGATTTTGTCACTTATTCTGAAATGGACAAGACAAATATTTTTAAACAGGCTATATATATATATATATATATATATATATATATATATATATATATATATATATATATATATAGACACACACACACAAAAAATAAACTCTAACACGTTTAGGCCCAATCAATCGAAAATTGACCGAACCAAAATTTCAGTTCGGTTTCAGTTATCAAATTATTTCGGTCAGGCTAATTCGGTTCGGTTTTCAATGGGCTGACATTACCATCCTCGTTAATAATGAGATTCCAATTGTCCATGAGATTGTCTGGCGTCTACGATTCGTTTCAAGCCCTTTTGTAATAGTAGGTAAATTTACATCAGATCAATCTTATAGTAGAGTAAGGTAACTAATGAAGCCAGTTCCACTATAAAAGGTATTATATGTCATATTCGGTTGTTACTTATGTTATCTATGCCTTTCTAGAGTTATCATCAACTGTAATTGGTCTATTAGGGAGGCCAGTTCCATTTCCACCACTTTGGCTTAGACTTAATACATGAGTTTAGTTCCACAACTACCACCATAACCATACTAGGATGTTTCATATGAAGAGCAGATCAGTTTGATCCGGGGATGCGTAACACTTATTATCGTTGCATTCACTGGAGATGAGTGCTCTAAAGCCTAGGAGAATTAATGGGGACATTAAATGCCATGAATAATTAGGAATTAGTTGGTTTTTTAAGACTTGTTTTAGACTCTTAGTTTTTGTTAAAGTACAAAATAATTTTTCTCAACTCTCATCACAACTTCGGAGTTTTGGTGTAGTGGAAAGGTCTTTAAATATGGTATCAGAACATGGTTTTTCAACATATTAAAGTACAAAATAATTTTCCTCAACTTTCACCTCAACTTCATAGTTTTGGTGCAGTGGAAGGACCTCAACTTGGTATCAGAGCAATCCAGGTTCAACTCCTGCCGGATGCACATTTAATTGTTGGTTTAAAAAAAATTATACCGCTGCGTAAAGTTCAAGTTTCTACCCAAAAATGGACAGTCAACTTTGTAGGGTGCGGGAGCGTGTTAAAAGTACAAAATAATTTCGCTCAGCACAACTTTAGAGTTTTAGTGTAGTGGAAGGGTCTTTCAACAGTTTTTAATAACTTTTGGTTTTGCACATGTCATGTAATTAGTTTTTTATTTAAATAATCATGTATGAACTCTTCAAGAAATATAATGATATTTTGATTAATAAACCTTTTGTTTTAAGCATGTTGATTTACTAAATAAAATTAAATCTTTTTATTAGATTTGCTGAAAGTGGGTGAGAGATCACTTGGTAGATTTCCAAATCAATCACTGTAATTATCATCGTGGAATTATGGAGAGGGGGTGAGCAATCACCTAGGTGCTTGACCAAATCTATCTTTATTCTTTTAATTTATTTTTCTATAAATATCTAGTTCTTCCAAATTTCCCACCATTTCCCACCACAAATATTTAATTTCCCTTCCACTCTCCAATTTCCCTTCCACTCTGCATCATTAATAGAGAATAAATTCTAGTTCAAATCTCGCCATGTTTTTTATCTGCTAGTAACTTACGTCAAATTTGCATAAGAGTGGACGTTATTTGCTCAATTGAGTATGCCATTTTAAACATAGGTCAGAACATCTCTAGACTTCCATGCTTTTAAGATGTGTGCTCATGCGCTATCCATTTGTACATAAGCTGTTTAATGTTCAAGCCTATGGGATTTTCTTGTGTTTTTTTTTCCATTTGCTTACTTGTTATCTGCAGTTTAGAAGATTCATAGAACTCGTTAGTCCATGTATTTGTCCATGTACTTCTTCTGTATATTTGAATCTATACATATGTAGAATGGGTATTTTCTTATTTGTTGTATGTTTGGTTTTTATTTTACCTATTTTATAGCTTTTTCCATTATATTTTATTAATAGAACACAGGGCGAAAATTATTCACCGTTTATGCTAAAAGAAAGAACTTGTTAGTTTGTTTATTTATCGTTGAGTGCAAGATATGACATGAAAGATGCCTATTTCCTAATCCTGCTTCCTTCTTTTATTTCATAATTAGGTTCTAATTCCATCGGAGTCCAAGACACTGCACTTGTATGAAGCTAGATTTCTGGCATTGCTAGAAGAGGTAGTATTCTTGAGCTTCTTGTTAACTATTCTTCAACAAAAAAATCTATACATGCAACTGTTTTTATGGGTTGATTTTAGTGGATTTGTTTTTCCACCATGTAAATATATTTAAGCATTATTTCTTTATGCTTCACTGTTGAGACTACAATTTGTTTTCTTTTTGTTCATCGTGATTGCCACATGAATAATCGTTTTATGGAAGGATTATTGAACAGTCAACACAATTTGGGGTGTAACAGTAAATCAAGTAAAACCAAAAGGAAAAATAAAAAGAACAGTGTTTAATATAGCTAGGTGTTGAAATTTGTATCAAAGCATCAAGATAGGAGAATGGAAGAAATAAGTTAATCAAGCAGGGGGCTTAAAATGGATTTGGGATCTTAAGGTGGCCCCAGCTAGGGAATATGGGATATTGAATTACAGTTAGAGGCTCTCGCTTCGTGCCAATGCCATGTAACTGTTGAATTAATTGAAGGGGAGGTAAGTTTTAAATTTAGAAGATCATTGTTTTAAGGCAGCATACTTTATCCTTTTTTTCCTTATTTTAACTTGAGAATTGTACATAATCTTTTAAGACTATCCCAGCCTAACTAGAACACTCATCAGCTATGTCTTAAGAGCAGGAAGTATGTAGAGATTGCACCCTTTTTTTATGTTTCAAGTAATTCCAATTTTATTACTCCTAGAATATATGAGTAGTAGCATCTCATTGTGTATTGACCTTATCCGATGACTTTGAAATATAATCAAGGCATCATCTTTTTTAGATGTCATCCTCAAAATTTTGTTTGAATTTCAGTTGTGCAGTCATGTCCTGCTACATCATTTGATTCACTTTCTACAGTTTCATTCCTTTCTCTAGGCTCCTCCTATTTTATAATTGGGTTTATGTATTTAACTTATTGGAAATTTTGGGTTCTTAACTAGTTAAAGCATTTCTTAACTAGTTAGAGGATTACTTTAGGCTTGAGGTCTGCTAAATTTACACAATAATGATGTTGATGAGATTTCTGAGGGCATTCACAGTTTTGAAGCCTTCGCCTTTACTTCAGTTACCAACTTGATGATAGTTGAAGTTTCCATTTGTTACTTAATGCAGGATTAATTCAGAATCAACCATCTTTTGCCTATCTTGTACATGTTCTTCATGTGTTCAACCTTAAAACATAATGTAAACAGTTGAAAATGTTGTATTAGGCTGCATGCTCTTAGCAGACATCTATATACAATAGTTCTCACATGATTTTTGATAAATGACATCGGATTTAGAAGTCACGAACCATTTCCATCTTATTTTTAGCTTTAAGTTCTCTCTATGGTGGATTATCACTGAATGCACTTATCTCTACATAAGCATTTCAACTATCCTTCTTGATTAGATTTTTTAGAAAAAAACTTTATTTTATCTTTTTTATTGCTGAAATTCCAAACTTTTGCTCATATTCTTTCCTATATGTAGGTAACTGAATGAATGCAAAATTTTACGTGTTCTCATAGTTCTAATGTGGGCTTCAATTATTTAAGATAATGACATTCTTACTTAATTCTTTTATCTGCAGTTATTGCTTACACAGAAGAAGACTTTTGTGCACTTTGTGTTGGATCCAGTTGTTACTGATAGATCTTCATCTGGAGCATCTTTTGCTGCCAGATGTGGTTGTTTGGTCCTTATCGAGAAAGTAAGCTCTAAGGCTTAGTGCATATTGTCAGAAGTATATCCCACACAATAATCCTATTATGGTTCAGATTAAGCGTCTGGAAATTGGAGCACTGGTTTCTATAAGAGGCGTTGGTCGTGTTAGCATTGTGGATATTATTCAGGTATACTTTTGTATCTTACTCTCGATTTGCAATTTTGCAACTCATCGTTATGCTCTGCCTGTTATTCCCATCAGTGTCTTTAACTTGTTACTTATATAGGGGGATTTCCCCTTTTCTTGCTAGAGATTTTTTTTTTTTTTAATAAAAGAATTGACATCAGACTTTTTTTGGTCTCACATACTATATTGTTATTAGATGGAACCATACTTGAGAGGAGTTGTTGTACCAATGCAAGACGAACTTGCAGATAATGAGAGTGAATTACAGCCAAAATTAGACAAACTAAGGGAGTATGTTTATAATCTACAAGCTTTGCAAATTAAACTGAAGGTGCCTATATGCTCTTAACTCCATAAACATCTTGTTTCCAACTCTGTTATCTGATCGTTGCTGTCCATTTACCATGTTTCCGTAACTATTAATTTCTCAGGCATCAAAGAATGAACTATTGCAAACTCAAATCAAGAACTCTTTGACATGGGCTGAAAGAGAAGTTCACGAAGATTGTGATCAATATTTTGTTCCAAAATTAGCTGAGCGCTTATCCTTTGCAGCATTGCAACCCGTTTCAGGTGCAATTCTATGCTCTATCGATTTATTATTTTTTCTAACTTGAAGAAATAACTTCTGAGCAGTACCTTTCCTGATTGGACAAGTAATAGCTGAACCCTTTTAGCAATCATTATCTGGCAATACTTTGCAGTTATTTAATTCAGCAACAGAGATTAATGGACTAGCGGATACCAGAGATTAAGTAAAAAAGATTGTAACTGATTTGTAAATTCACACTAACTCCCCATGAGAACTGAAGATATAGAACACTGTGCTAGCCACATATATGGAAGTCAAATGTTTCAAAGAAAATGGATCCAACTCTAAATGTGACTGTAAGCTAGTGACTGTGCTCTGGTTTCCTCTGTAGCTGAAAATCAGTCCAAACAAGGCAATCCTTGCCTTTGTTAATTGTTCGAGTACAGAGAATGTGGCTAATTTCTTAGTTCGATTGGGATTGGTCAGAAGAAAATTAGATAAATAAATTAAGGGGATTGGTCAGAAGAAAATTAGATAAATAAATTAAGGCTGGCTAGCGGAGAAGCTCAAACAGTATTTTATGCTTCAGCAAAAGTTTACCCCTTATAAAGAGTAGCATCGATCATCTATAACTTAAACAAGAGATCAATAGATCTATCCAGTGGTCATTATGGTGAACTGGGGATTTGTTTTAACATTGGAAACTCAAATGCCATCCATTAATAATCCATATTTCCTTTGGTGTATATACAAGAAAACATTATATCCGCTGCATGAGCAGGAAATTTCCTGTGGTGCAGTGCATATCTAGCTATGTGGATTATCCCCATTGAACAGTCCACCTCATTCCTTATCAAGAGGATCAATAATTACGGGATTTGGACATCATTGGCCCATCTTCATCTCTTGATCATTTTTCGGTAGCGAGATAGTAATGAAGGATACACAAGGACGCAACACAGATAAATGAATACTAAAAGTGAGTGCACCAAAATGCAAATATGAACAAAAAGGCCATGACGAAGGTTTTAAATATCTCGATACTGATATATATCGCAAATATGATCGGATGTTGAGGTACCCCATCAGTCTGAAATTGCTAATATAGTCGATATGATATTGCCTAAAATTGCCAATATAGTTGATGGTACGCCTGATATTATTGATTTTTGATGTCACAAGTGATTGGCTAATATTGAGCTCGATGTTTTAATCCTTGTTTATGATAAAATACAAAAATGTTATAAATTGACATAGGGTGACTATGAGGAAGATGCAGGAGTGTTGGGGAATACAAGGGTAGCGGTGTTGGGGAATGACACCCCTGTACCCCATTATACAAGGGTAGTAGTGTTGGGGAATGACACCCTTGTATCCCATCTCAAATCGCCAGGAGATCTCACACATCAAGCACACATGACGAACAATCATACACAAGTAAAGAGCACAAGATATATCTGGTTCCACAGACCAAGGTCAGCCTACATTCACAAGGTAACAATGTAATGATCTCTATGATAGAGAACAAAATTATAAGAATACTTATGAGACCAAGTTTCTTCTTAACCTCTCACCATCTCTTTCTCCCTTATCATTTCTCATATAATTTTCAAAGCCTAAGCATCTCTTACACAGAAGAGAGCTTATATAATGCTGTAATTAACCTAGCTCTAGGCTTGTAGTGGCAGCCCACATCATTAATGGATCCTCGCCTATATGGCACGTACAAACCCAACAATCCCACATTGGCTCGAATTCAGAGCCTAAACACCTTGAGATACTATGTTCTTGCTTCCCATGTTTACATTTAATATCTGGCACAAAGACAATTGAGTACTATGCTCCCTGATGCAACTAGATCCGAGAAATAATCCTACTGTTATTCTTACCATCCCACTTCATAGACATGACACTCGCACACTATGCTCCACTATTAGTGAAATGATCCATACAATTATCATCTCCAAACCAGGGCACTCGTGATCATCTCAACCTGTCCCAACTGGCGATGAGACACAAACCTCGAGCAGATACGAGATTGTTGTTTTTCTATCTCATGTTAGGTTGTATTTGGTTTGGGCCATACGGGCTAGTATCCTCAGTGGTGTGGACTACCACTGTAAGGATAGTATCAAGAGTTATATAAGCGCTTGTACATAAAAGAATTTAGCAGTTTCATCTTTAAAAATTATGTGAGAGATGAGACACTGAAAAGAGACGATTGGTCTCTCAAGTCTCCTTGCAATCTTTTCTTTTACTATAGTGATCCTTTTACATTATTATCCTATGGATGTAGGCCAAACTAGTCGGCCGAATCATGTATTCTTCTTGCTTGTACGTGATTGTTCATCATGCATGCCTGATGTGTGTGATCTTGTGGTAATTCAAGATCGGATTCGGGATTCACGTTCCCCAACAAGTAGCTTAGGAGGTTGAGCTCTTCCAAGCTTATGTGAGTAACCATTGTGTATAAGCTTTCGACTTTCCCATGGAACTCATACTTCAACTTTGGCTTACAAATATCTAACATACAAGTGAGTTTTATGCCCAAATACATTGATTATTTAATGATCGGATCGGTTAAGATGTGAATGGTCCTAACCAAGGTTTTAAATATCAACAGATACCGATATGTGTATCGTGAATATCATATTAGATTTTGAGATATCCATCCGATATAGACCTGGTGATGATATTGCCATGGTTGCTGATTTTTTTACCCAATAATTCTGATATTGCCAATACTATACATCCAAAACTGCCAATTTCCATTACAATGAACCATTTTCCTTGGTACCCATATTTATTCCGAGATTTTAAAACTTGGCCCTAACCATTTAGTATATTTGCGTAATTGTATTGCACAATGTGTTGGTGATTCCTATGATTACACGCCCACTTCAAATAACAACTCATGACATCATTGTGCCTCATTTCCTTGGAATGATTAGTTCCTAATATGTCACCATGCTGTCACATAGTACTCTCGTTAGCTAATTTGATTCCTTTTCTGTTTCAGGATTCTCGCAATCAGAAGTACTCTCTTTGCAGAAGGAAAAGTTGCGAGCAATGGAAATGAGAGGCACGTTGGACAGGCTAAAATTGAGCGTAGAGTTTGTCAGACAAAATATTGCCACAGTTGCAGCCAAGCTTGCAATACAATCATTGGAAATGTAAATGGATACTGAATATTTTGTTCACATTCTTCGGTCATTCACAACTTGTTCATGCCAACTGTGTTGCCTTTTGGAGTGAGCCCACATTTTCGGTCGAAAGCTTCTTATATGTGCATTGCATGCGCCACGGTTCCAGTCAGTTCTCGTCGTGGCTCGGATGATATGTTGGAGTAAACTTCCTACTGATCAGTAGGTGAGGACATGTTGCGTGTGCATGGCATAAGCTCAAAATCTGGCGAGCAAGAGTTCTCCGCATTCTATTAAAAGAAAATGTATGTGCTAGAAGAGTCAAAGAAAGTACAAATACATATAATAGAGTACTAAAATAAAATGTATGTGCTAGAAGAGTCAAAGAAAGTACAAATACATATAATAGAGTATATACAAGAGGTGTTCGGAGGAAAATTTAATATGCAAGAAGAAACGTCGTGTGTTTCTCTGCAAAAGAGAACATAAATAATAAAATTAGTCAAGACTTTTATCTGTTGAAAAAGAAGAAACTTGTATAGTATATCTATTTTCATTGGACGTGACTGGTATACCGGAAAAAAATGTTTCTAAAAATACCTACCAAATTACTAAGGATATACATAAAAAAAAAAAACTTTAGAAATATTATATGTTTGACATTTGTTTTTATGCACAAATTCGCCCCCTTCTTCCCAAGAGCAATGAGTAGAATTTTGTAGTGGCACTCAGTTTGTAGAGAGAGGCGAGGTTTGGGTAGTCGAAGAGGACTCGGTGATGAGGGGCGTCGCAGTAGAGAGAGTGGAATTTGATGGGTGTCCTTAGAAAAATCTAGATTTTTAAATTTTTTATGCCCTTAACAATGGCCGTTTAGCAAATTTGGTGGGTGACATTAGAAGCATTCCACACGCATGCCATAGTTGTTATAGATCAATTTCAACCTACGCGGAGTGACCCAACCCACCAATACATCAGGTTCTAGTCTAGACAAAAAGACACGAAGCACACACACCATCGTAGATCTTTTAAAACGCTAGTGCCAGCAGGAAATTTCCAAATGAGCACACCACTGATCTTAGTGAGCCCACCTCTTTAATTTGTCAGAAGTTATGAGTTTGCCTCTTTATTTATTTATTTATTTATTTATTTATTTTACCTCCCTCAACACATCATAACGCGTCTTCCAGTAAACACCCTAACCCTCCTTCTTTTCTAAAGTTTAGTGTCCATAAACCTTTCTCTAGGCATTTTGAAGCTAAATTTAAGGGATTATTATTTGTAAAATTCTCTCAAAGTATTCATTGAGTAACTAGGAATCTAATCTGAGTTGATAAGTAATAGTTGAAGGCAATTAAATGCATCCAGATACTAGTATTCGGATGGCAAGAATGTTGTTTGGGTACTAGTACCCGTGTTGATTTCCAAACATAGTGCAAAAGTCGGTCAGGTATTAATTGCCAACCGAACAATTATTCATCCAGATACTTTTTTTCGGACTGATGATATGATGTTTAGATACAAATAACCGAATGGTATTTTTTTAATTTAACATAAGTTTTTAAATATAAATAGTTTGAGGAACCGAAAAAAAATGGGGTTGAGGGACTAAAACGTTCGTGGAGTTGGAGAAATCGTGGAAGGTGGGCTAGGATTAGGGAACTGGAGCTTTCGTGGGTTCATAGAATTGGAAAAATCTTGGAGGATAGATTTGGGAGGGGTTGTGTTGGAAAAAAGAGCGCGTTACTGAAAAAAACTCCTTTTTTTTTCAATCGCGAGGGTGGCCCGCTGAGGAGTGTGGGCTCACTACGGCTAGTGGTGTGCTCATTTAGAAATTTCCCTTCTGTAGATTTATTCGTCCCAGATATAATCTCTTCCGTCGGTCTCAGATCATCTCTAGCTGATTCGAACTGAAAGCTCCAGCCACCCATTTTTAGGGTTTTAGCTTTCTCGAGGGTTAGGGTTCTTTTTCTTTCTCCCTGCCATGGCGAAGCCCGTTCGCCGCCGGAGCCCGTCGGTGTCGGGATCTGGGTCATCGTCGCCGTCTCGCTCCACCTCGGTCTCAGACTCAAGGTCTCGATCTATCTCTCGGTCCCGGTCGCGCTCCCGATCTCGATCCAAGTCCTTCAGCTCGTCCTCATCACGATCTAGAAGCGGTAGCTCCCGGAGCCGATCTCCTCCTCCTCCTCCTCCTAGGAGAAGGTACCGAATTTTTTTTGGCTGTTGGGAAAAAAAATTAGGGTTTGATGTTAGAATTGTTTGTATATTTTCTACGTGCCGTAAAAAATTGTTTTTATATTAGCTTATTTTCTAGTAGAGGCGAAACTAGGTGATCTGAAGCTTTGCAATTATGAGTTTCTTATCTCATGAGGAGGGTTGTTGCTTTAATGTTATTATTGTGTTTTCTACATAAGTAGAAACTTATTCTAAGTATCCCAAATACTCCTAATTTTATCATTAAGGAAGTGTTTAGTATAATACCCTTGAATATCGTTATCATTCTAGGCCTTTCCCATCAAGATGGATTTGGGTATGGTCTATATGGAGCAAGGCACCATAGGGGAGAGTGTTGGCCTGACATCAGTTGTCTCATAACTAGTGCCAACTCCTTGGTCAAGGAAACTATAGAGAAGAAAGGGTACAAAATCCCAAAAGGCATCCTGACATTCTTCTATACTCGGGAAAAGTTTTTAAGAAAAGGGTAAAGATGATGAGTTTCCTGTAGCGGTTCGACTCTGTGGTTCACATAAAGCTAAGAGTCCACAGAACGCATTTCCCTAATGGAAATAGGATGAATTGAGACGGTATTTTGTAAATACGTAATTATTTTAAATATATCAACCATTTCTCATACTGAGTAATGTTAATGTGGTTGTTTTTGAATACGTGCGTGTGCTATAATTGATTTTGTGTATGTATAGCAATGTTTAACATAGAGTAGATGGAGTCTGAACCTTCAAATCCTTGGGCTTGACAAGGTATGATTCTTCTCGCTCATAATGGCAATACTTTTACTGGGAAAATGAAAGTTCTGGTTCATATTGTATCTTGCCATTTCAACTCGTACCTTTGATACATAGTTGCCCATACAAGTTGGCTGGTATTAGTGTAGATTCATGTGTAAGTCTGCAGCATAGCATATAAAAAATGTAACGCTGTCAGATTGTTCATCATGCATCCATAATCTACAGTTAATTTAAAGGATGGATTTATATTGAAAAATTATCTTATTTTCCTTCGTGCATATTATATTTATATATTGCACACAAGGTAGAGACTCTTTTGATTTTCCCCCCAAGGAATCATAATCGTTAAGTTCTTTTAAACGTAAAACTTGAGGTCATGTCATTGAGTTGAATTCTAAATTATAACTTGCTTGAGAATATTAGATGAAGGTCATGTACACTAATATTGAAGTATGTATGCAGTTCGCTTCAGATGTGCACCACCAAAAAGGTGTAAACTGAAAATAGGCACTACTAATAACACTTTAGTGCTGTACATTAAGATATTGTTTAATATCTTACTTGGACGATTTTGGTAGCAGACTACTAATTCTGGCGAGCCCCAGGTACCAAATGGCACGTAGATGGTTCTTGGCACGTATGCGTTTTATTTTGCAGTTGATATCTGATATGTAATGCTGTGCTTTTTTTAATTTAATTGGATGATGCTTATGCCAGTCTTTTCATTTCACATATACTTCGTTCATACTCTTCTCATAGAAGCTTACGTAAGCTCTATGAGATATTAATCTTATCAATCTAGTAGCTGCCAGATTCCATTCCTTTGATCTTATACAGCTGTACCTAAACTATCTTTTTTTTCTTACTGTAAGGTGTGGGGTCTGTGCATTACACACATACTTTACATGCTCTCTTTAATGTTTACATTGCAGCTAACCTGCCTTTTACACTCTTCATGTGTGTATTCCATCTTTCTTGGCGTAGTGCATCTCTAGGTAGATATTTCACCTTTGATTGCATTTGGAGGTACTGTTCTACGTACCGGTTTAGTCCTGAATTTTGTTCTGATGTTTCCATTGCATTTAACCTGCCTTCTACACTCTGCTCGTATGCATTTCCTTCTTCTTTGGCATTGTGCAGCTCTATGTAGATATTTCACCTTTTGATTGCATTTGGATATACTGTCTAAATACTGATTTATATAATCTGCAACAATTTTCTGGTCAAGTGAAGTCTGTCCTTTGCCACTTATCAAGTTTTGTAGAATATGCCAATGCCTGTAATGTCTAAGATGCTAATCTTTTTCAGTCCGGCTGGGGCTGGGACTGGAAAGAGAGTTCGTTCCCCATCTCCACCTCCTAAGAAGGTTTCACCGCCAAGGTGGGTTTTATTTGTCTGCTCCTTTCTGATTTTTATGATTAGTTGACATTTCCTTTTGGTCTACAATTGTCTCCAAGCCCTTTTTCATTATTTTCCCCCCCATTTTTCCCCTTATCAGGAAAGCATCACCAGTTCTTGAGTCTATGGTTCTTCACATTGACCCTCTATCAAGGAATGTGCATGAAGGACATTTAAAAGAAATATTTTGTGAGTCCTTCTCCCTTGCAGAAAACATATGGATTGCTTTGTGATTCTTTTTGGCAGGAGTAGGTGATCCAGATTGTCTGTGGCAGTGCATTTGGCAGCCCTGCTTGCTGTTGAATGCAATGCTTGTTAGTTCTGATGTCTCTTAATAGAACCCTGATTTATAGTTTTTTTTTTCTTGTATATCAGTGACCAGAGTTACAGTTACTTACGTGGAGCTTGCGTTGGTGGCAATATGCTGGTTTTAACTTCAATTTTGTCAGCTTCTGATGTTTATCACACTGCTTTAGATTTTTGTATATTGTTTTCCAAAAAATGCATTTGTTTCTGCTATAGAGGCTTGTCTGTTTTCTATTACCCAATGTATCAGATATGAAATGTATATTCGATATTAAAATTCAGTACATATGAGAGAAATATGAGAGATTTTGGATTACAACACATTAGATAGTATTTTTGGACAAACACTGAATTTGTGACTTGTATACATCATTATTTTCTGGAATAAGATTTTGCGACAAAGTATTTGAGGGTCATGACAAAATAACATTGTGATAAAGTTTAACAATAGTAGTAAGAAAAACTTTGTAAAATATCAATTGACTAATTGAATAACTTGGAAGGCTATTGAAAGAGTTTTATAGCTTTTAGGAAATTTAAAGTAATTTGGTATAATTAATGGTTAATGATGGTCTTTGTTTGATTGTATCTAATGCTTAAAATTAACATTTTGGATGGCATCTTGACTGAAGGAAATTTCTCTTTTACCCTCTTTTATCAACGCCAGTAACATGCCATGTTTGATTTGACATCTCACTCCACATCACCCTATATAACCATCTTGCACAGGTTTACAATATATTAGTAACACTAATTTATCTAACCTTTCTTTATCTACAAATACTATACAATGCTTCTTCGTGAGCACTACCCAAATCTAATGAAGGATTTTATCCCAAATCTTATATATAGGTACTGCCCACTTCCTCTTTTGGGCTAATGAGAAATGACCTGCAGTTATTGGCAGCAGTGATGCCCAATAACCTGATCTGGATCCAACCCAAACTTCTGGTGTGGTTTAAATGGTGAACTGCACTGTGAGAGTGTCAATAGCATAAACATACTGGTAAAAACAATCTAAAAGAAGTTGATCAAATGTTCCGGGCAGAGATGGTTATTTCTTGCAATCTATTTTTTCATTTGAGGATTCAGTTCTATTGGGAAGTTATATAATAAATTTATACGAGCGGTGGGCATAAATAATTTAAGCCTCATCTGCTGACATTTCTTATGACCAATCTGCAATTTTTTATCTCAGTTCATATAATAACAAGATTTGATGTGAGGTGGCTAACAGATCTTTTTAAAAAGATTTGGCAAATTAAGAAAATATCAAATGAATGGATGAAGAGTATACTAATATCTCTGTATAAGAATAAGGGTGATATTCAGAATTATTCTAATTATCATGAAATAAAACTTATATGTCACACTATGAAGCTTAGGGAAAGGGTAATTGAACATAAATTGAGGCAGACTGTTAAAATATCGTAGAACTAGTTTGGATTCATGCCAGAGCGATTGACGACATAAGCTATTCATTTACTTCGTCAATTTATAGAGCGATTTCGAGAGAGAAATAGAGATTTGCATATGGTATTTATTGATCTAGAGAAAACTTATGATAAGGTACCACGAGAGGTACTTTGGTAGACATTGATGAAGAAAAGAGTCCTCATCAAGTATATTGATATAATTAAGGACATGTATGATGGAGTAGTGGTCAATGTCAGAACATGTGGTCTAACAAGTGATTTTTCTATCACAATTGGATTACACCATGGATCTGTATTGAGCTCGTTCTTATTTGTTATAGTAGTGGATGAGTTTACTAGAGCTATTCAGAATGAGATACTTTGGTGTATACTATTTTTTGATGATATTGTCTTAGTTGATGAGACAAGAGCAGGGATGAATGTCAAGCTAGAGTAATGGAGGCACACATTAGAATTCAGAGATTTTAAATTGAGTAGATCTAAAACAGAGTATATGGAGCTTAAATTTAGTAAACGATAGATCTAGACTATAGTGCTGTAACACTGACGGGTAAGAGATAAAAATGAGTAGTCAATTTAGGTATTTGGGTTCTATTATTCAGAATGATGGAGAGATCGATAATGATGTCAAACATAAAATACAAACTGGCTTGTTGAAATGGAAAAGTGCAACGGGAGTTTTATGCAACCGTAATATTCCATTAAGATTGAAGGAAAATTTTTATAGAACTAATATTAGACCAGGTTTATTATATGGTATGGAATGTTGGGCTATAAAGAAACGTCATTCACAAAATATAAGTGTAACAGAGATGCGCATGTTTCGCTGGATATGCGGCAACACTAGGAGAGATAAACTAAGAAATGAAGATATTTGTGTTAAGGTAGGTGTAGCCTCCATCGATGAGAATATGCGAGAAAATCGCTTACGATGATTTGGTCATGTGCAACGTAAATCTACAAATACACCAGTTCGACGAGAGGAGCTTATCAATGTAGGACAAGTTAAAAGAGTGAAGAAAAGACCGAAGAAAATGTGATACGAAAAGATATGGATTCTAGAGATTTAAATGAGGATATATTACTTGATAGGAATGAATGGAGAAGGATTATCAATGTGATCGATCCGGCACAATTCTCTTTTGGTTCATGTAGCCTATCCCAAGTACTTGGGATAAAAGGCTTAGTTGTTGTTGTTGTTGTTGTTGTTGTTGTTCATATAATATATCTGATGTTCTGTTTAGGGCGCTATGTGTCAATGTATTTACTTGGAAACTGTGGAAGTTGGCATTGATGAAGCTTGAAAGGCTGTCTAAATGGTTGCACGTGTCGGAGTGGGTATATGCACAGCCTTATTATTGGCTTCAGTTGTATCTGAATGTCAACACTCAAGTCTGAAGATGTGTTGCCCTATTCTTGGCTTCATTCGTATCTGAGTGTCAACACTTAAGTCTGAAGACACGTGTCTCTGTTATTTAATAGCTTATCGTTTACTGTAGAGTCTGATCATTGAAAAATACTTTAATGCCCTTGATGTAGTGTGTGAGCAGTAACACAGCTGTCTGGAATGCTTGTTCTTCATGGATCTCCTATGGTGTTAGTTGTCACTTTGTGTCTGTCTTCACTATTCGATTTTCAAGTTTTTTGCTTGGCTTGAGGTTTGCAAATATCAGAGTCATTGCATTCTGAAATTACGTGTCGCTGGTTTTGGTATTCCTGAAAATATCATCTACTCAAGGAAGTTTTTAGTTCTTGCTTACACATAGAGCCTTATTAATTTTAAATACAAGTTCTTCTTTTAATACAGTTTGGTATCACTCTAACGACATACTGCCTTTTATAGGTAACTTTGGTGAAGTTGTCAATGCGGAGCTGGCAATGGACCGAAATGTATGACAAAACAAATTTATTCCATTGTGTTTAATACATGAATAAGCAACTCATCTTTCTTCTGTATGTGGTAGGTTAATCTTCCTCGGGGTTATGGATATGTTGAGTTTAAAATGAGAGCTGATGCTGAAAAGGCGCGTCTTTACATGGATGGGGTGTGTTCTTATATCTGGGAAAATAATAGAATTCCACCAAGACCTATGTTGCTTTTATCGTAAGCTTATATATGTGCTAATCATCACAGGGTCAAATTGATGGAAATGTGGTCCGAGTAAAATTTACGTTAACACAGCGCCAAAAGGTTTCTCCGCTGCCAAAGCCAGTCCCTGCAGCTCCAAAAAGAGAAGCCCCACCAAGAGATAAAGTTGGTACTGATACTGAAAAGGAGTCTCAGCAGCGTCCTAGAGATCGTATGTTACTTTTACATTTATCATAGTTATAATGCTCAGCAATTTCATTTTTGTATTTTTCTATGTAGTGCTGTGGCTTATTGTTAAAATTCTCTCTTTTTGTTCACTATGTTAATTTGCTTTTTTGTACTCAAAGTCTATTTTAAAATAGATGCTAAAACTTTATATTGTTATTAGCATATTCTGTTGGGTTATCTGTTAATTACCTGTTTTTCATTGTCAACATAAAACTCAACCTTTTTGAGCTTGATCTCATGTATATAAGCTACATTTGTGTATCAGCATCACCACGCCGTAAACCATCACCACCTTCACGCAGGCGATCCCCTGTACATAGGGCTGACTCACCAAGACGTCGACCTGATTCTTCAAGGCGTCGACCTGATTCTCTGTCTCGTCGGGCGAATTCCCCTCGTCGTCGAGCGGATTCTCCTCCTTATCGTCGTGGTGAAACACCCCCACGCAGGAGAGGAGCATCACCTGCTAGAAGACGTTCTCCATCACCTGCTCTACGAAGGCAAAGGTCACCAGCAAGGTTTGTTATATTTGCCCTTGTGCCTTCTGGAGCATGTTGTCTCAATTGCGCTGGTCAATATCGATTGAAACTATCCTCACTGTCGCAGGGTCTCACCGCGAAGGGTGCGTGGTAGTCCAATACGCAAGCGTTCTCCAATGCCTCCTAGGCGACGGTATGCGGTTTCTATAGCTGCTTTTTCTACCATTGATTTGCTTGTTCGGTACTGCTTCCTTGAGGATGTAAACATTGTATGTTTTGCATTCTCTGGAGATAATCTATATATTTGGTCGTGCATAGAGATGTAAAACAACATAAAATTATCTTTAGTTACAGAAAGAATGTACTGTTTATCTGCAGAAGTGCATGTGATTTTAGAGGTCTTTCATTTAGATTTTGTGTCTGTTTAGTTATGTCAGTGGTTTTTGTTCCTTTACTTCTAGATCTGCTGGAACACACCTTGCTCTGGTCATTATTTTCTATTTAATAGACTGAAAATTCCTTTATTCTTTTACTGTTAACCTACCAATTATCTATGTTCTTAAAAGAACTAATTATAGATTGGAGATTATTGCTACCATTATAGTGCTTTTGATGATTAAAATATGCCTAATCAAGTAAAGGGTTCTCATTCCATGGCTCTAGAATTTTGGTGTTTCCTTAGAGAATGTAATATGTTTGGATTCTTGGGAATTTTAAGAGAGGAAGACAGCCAATTATATGCAATAGTTGGAGAATCATTAATTGCTCAAAACATAACTTTATTGTGTGGCATGAATTTTGTAATACTATCGTAGTTTCCAGAAAGCCCAAACAACAACATGAATGAAAGTGGTTTTCTACTAACATTTCACTTGAGTGAGGTACCGTTACAAATTATTTGTTGCAATTTGCAGATGTGGGATTAGCAACTGATTTATTTATTTTATTACAATTACAATCTAAGGATATGAACAAATAATTTTGTTGTTTAGAAATTCATAGCAATTGGTTTCACGTCTGTGTTGTTGTTGTTATTTCAAACGTCACGGGCAAATGTGGATTCGTTGTTTTGAGTAGGGCTCTTGTTCGCTCATCCATTTTTTCTTTTTAAACAGTAGCATGTCATCTAGGAAATTGTTTGATACTTGTTCACTCAAGATAGCTACTGCCAACACTGTTGGTTATCTACTGACTTGTTTACTCGATTTGTGCAGTTTGTTGTTATATCCTGTTTGTAAATATTTGACTTTAAAGCACTCTGGTTGTTTCATCGGGTTTTTTGTTTATCAGAAATCTGATTTTTTTTGTATGTATATATGTAATTGGACTTGCTTGTTTTTGTATCAAGGCCTTCTAGATTTTTGGCCTAATAAGGTTGAAGGTTGAAAGCTTACCGTGTGCTTTTATTGGGGTATTGGCTAGGGGGGTTTTTGATTCTCCATTCTTTTTCTCAGAAAAAAAATAAAGTTGTTTTATACTGGTACAGAGATGTAAACTAGTTATAGTCATGGAAGTGTATTGCACCTGATGCGCTAGCTTTTCTTATTCTAAGGTCTCCACCAAGACGAGTAAGAAGCCCACAGAGGAGGTCACCTCCACCTCGTCGCCGCAGTCGTTCTCCTATTCGAAGGCTTGGTCGTTCCCGTTCAAGATCAGCATCACCTCGCAGGTACTGTGTCAAATGCATGTCGCGTCATTCACACTACAATCTTCTTTTGTTTTTGTCAATAATTAATTTAAAATTCACTACGGCATACACTTATCCTCAAATTTAAGTTGCTGCCCTTATCACTTCTTTGATATCCCAAATCCTCTCTTGTTTTGTTTTGTCTTTCTATTATGTCGCAATTAGTTTGAACATTGAACTAGTATGTGATGGTTTCCTTTTTTATTGAAGAGTAATAGATTGGGCCTATACATACAGGAAAAACAAAATAATGATGTTCTTCTAATCATGTTTTTTTTTTTTTTGGCTGGTTACTAGATGCTTGATCTGTTTAAACATTGATCTGATGTGTATGTTTCTCTTTTCTTTTCTGTAAAGTAAGATGGTCACACATGCTTTTGCCCAGTAGTATTAAATTTCAGTTTGATATGTATATGTTTCTCTTTTCAATAAGAACTGACACTGAATATTTGCATCAGTTTTGTTCACATTATAAACAAATCACGAGTTAATTTGGGTTTTAATGGCTGTGATCTGAAAGTGAGTTGTCCAAATTTCAGTTTTATAAGCCTTCAAATGAAAGTAGATAATAATTTTGGTCAGATTTTTTCCTCTTTAAATGAACTATTTGTAGTGAGATTTTAGTGCTTCACTTTGATTTGTAGTTCTGAACGCTAGCCTCTGCTTGTAGTTGTGGGTTAGTAGAGCAGAATTGTGAATTCTTTCATTAGCCTCCTGACACTATAATTTAAGCAGGGGACGGGCACCGCCTCGGCGTAGGAGATCTTCATCTTATTCTGAATCGCCTAGTCCTCCCAGAAAGGTATCTGTGTGCAGTTCATATCCTTTGTATTCCCCATTTTTATATTGCAAAATTTACATACCAGACCGACAATCTTGTGTTCCAGGGACCTCGGAGAGTGTCAAGAAGTCGTAGTCCTAGAAGGTAAGGCTTTTCCTTCTCATTCTTGCTTACCTATTCCGTCTTATCTGGTTCCATAATGGAGCTGGGCAAGGTGTGCCTCAGGTTCTTGCTTGGTGCAATAGTGCCTTGCAGCTAGTGCAATTGTGAGCAATGAAGCAATCATCTCATTTTTTACATCAATTGTCAGTCATTGACTGCTTTCAGAGATTTTTTATTCACTGCCACTAAGAAACGGGGAGAACTTCTGGATTCGAATGGGAATGCTACCATTTGAGTTGTGAATGGCAGCAGTTATTAAATTTTTGTGGTGTTATGCTCATCTTATCCTTTGTAACTCTTGAATAGGCCTGGTAGGGGAAGAAGCAGCAGTGTCAGTGGCAGCAGCGCCAGCCCTCCACCTAAACCATAACCTGTGCTTGCTGACAGGTTGCAGGTAACTCTCTCTCTCTCTGTTTCGCTCTCTCTGATACCCTGCTCCTTCTCTTTTCCTCTCTCTTCGATCCATTGGAAGCGTGATCCCAACAAGAAAGGCAACAGTATACCAACATTGAGTTGAGGATGTAGCATGAAGAAACAGTTGATGGGCTTCGTTCGGGGAGGCGTGTGAAGGGGGATTATTACCTCATGTTCTATTTCTAGGCTTTAACGGAGGCTTTCGTTAAGGTACTGTGAAATTATGCTTCGGTAGCGTACTTTTCTTTGGAGACTGTTTGTTATGAAGATTATTACCTATGTTGGACTATTTTACACTTGACTTGTATACAATGGTGTTTCTCATCAATTATTGTTGGTATCTAAGTTCTGATCGTGTTTGTGAATGAAACACATTTTTATGTGCTACTTTTTCTATTTAAAAAAAAAATGAAATTCTGGTGTTCAGTTGCTTTGTTATATTATTTTGTACGGAGATATTTGTTACAGCGGCTTCAGGTTCATTAGCAGAGGCCGTTTGGTTGGCTTGCAGCAAAATTTTGATTGCATTGATCAGAGCTACTTTGGGCTGCTGGGTCCACAACCTGATAGGGGTCCGGATCTACGTTTTCTGTATCACAAAGCTTGTTTGTGTGAGTAGTGCACGGCTTTTTGGCCCTGCAAAGGTTACTCCCAAAGTCTAATCAAGAGAGTTCTGTTGAGATATGCATATCCTTTACCTCTAATCTGCAAGCTGAAGCTTGGATGCTACCACTTGCTGCTGCTGTTTCTATATAGCAGGTTGTGAGAATCTGACAATGCACTGCTCGTGACCCTTCGTACGAAGGGTAAAACTCCCATTATGCTGCTTCTGTTTTGGTATCATCGGGTGTTATCATCCTTAATGACACATTGGTTGCTTTTGGCCTTTCGTGAGAAGGATTGGGCTCCGATGCACTTCTCGTCTACATGCTGCTGTTTGAATGCTGCACCTTGTTTCTCCTACAGGCTGTTGTTTGAATGCCACACTTTGTTTCTGTGGTACACTTCTCGTCTACAGGCTGTTGTTTGAATGCTACACCTTGTTTCTCTGATGCACTTCTCGTCTACGAAGCCCTTGTTTCTCCTGATTCAATGTCACCAGAGGTTAGCATCCTTGATGATTCACATTCTGACCTGCAAGAAATACTTTGTTATTGTTGACCTGCAAGAAATACTATGTACGAGAATTGTGACCACACAATATATGTTACAGTCGACCTGTAAGTAATGTTATAGATCTAACTCATGTTATTGATATAACTCATCGAATTGTGACTCCAACTCATCTCGAACATGGAATTACTCTTGACAAAATTGAAAGATCCTTCGGTCCGCAACCTAGGCAACTGGAATGTGGATAGATTATTCTTTTTGTATTTGCTTATTTTCTTTTTCTTTTTCTTCTCTGTGTCAAAATTACTTTCCTTTGGAATTGCTCCTGAGAAATTTATTTTCTTTTGTCACTAGCAAAACAAAAAAGGAAAAAAAAAAATAGTGCTATTTATGCTGTATTCGTTTGTGAGGCTGAAGCAAGGAAGGGAGTTTCTAGATGGGCACAGATTTTATCCTAGTGAGCCCACTTTTCTCAATCTCTCATTTTTTCCTAGTGAGCACACCTAAATACCACTTTTGCCCTCATCTTCTCCATCTTCTCCCTCTTCGTCTCTCTCACTTCTCTCTCTCTCTCAATCTCCCCTCAATCTTCTCCATCTTCTCTCTCTCTCTCTCACCACTTTTGCCTCGAGTGTGGGAATGAGAAGCAGCGGAACTTGTTGGGGGAGTTGGGGTTGGACGGGGGGCATGAGATGGAGGGAAATGGGAGGTTGTGGAATTGGATTTTGTCCAAGGCATTTGGATCCCAGCTTGGAGCCTTGTCCGGGCCTGGCGGTTGTGGGTCGAGGAGGTGGCGAAGTGGACGGAGAGGCCGCCTCGCGAGGAGAGGTGGATGGCGAAGTGGAGGAGCTGGTTATAGCCGTATCCGCAATTCGGGTTTACAGAACCGGATCAATTATAGCCGATCCGAGACTGTAAACCTGGACAGAGACACCATGTCGGGACTAGCTAGTCCGAATGAGAAGTTTTCAATTTTGGCCCGGATGAGGAGTTGTATATTGTTTGGTACCTGATCAACAAAAAGGAGCCAAAAAAATTATTAGGAAACTCTATTGTTTGTTAGCTCAGATCCAGAACTGCACATTTTGGGTACACTGTCTGGGCTAACCAGGATCCACTTACTGGATCCGGGGCTGCTAGCCCGGATCCACAGTTCTGATCATGTGCCAAATATCTGCGGGCAGACCAATGCCCGAGTTTGTGGGTGTGCCCTTAGATATTTGGGGAACTTCTAGATGGGCACAGTTTTTTTCCTAGTGAGCCCACTTTTCCTAGTGAGCACACTCCCTCTTTTGAAAATTGTGGGTTTTTCCTAGTGAGCACACCAATATTACCTAACTATCCCTCTCCTCTTCTCTCTCTCCGATCCCCCTGCCCCCGCTCGCCCTCGCCGCCGCCCACACCCCCCATGCCCCCGCTCGCCCTCGCCGCCGCCCACACCCCCCATGCCCCCGCTCGCCTTCGCCGCCGCCCACGCCCCCCATACCCCCGCTCGCCCTCGCCGCCCATGCTTGCCCTCGCCGCCACCCTCGCCCTCGCCACCGCCCACGCCTCCCATGCCCCCGCTCGCCCTCGCCCCTGCCCCTGCTCGCCCGGGCTAACCACCCCCGCCCCCACCTCCGCCCCTCGCTCGCCCTCGCCCCAAATGCATTGGTCCCTCCCCACTCCCCTGCCCTGTCCACTCCTCCGCGGCCTTCGAGACCTCGTCGGCGACGGAGGAGATCGAGGAGAAGAAGGCGGTTGGGATTCACTGAAACGGTAAAAATCCTAGTAAAAATCCAGTAAAAATTCATTTCTTTTCTGTCCTAATTTTTTGCTCCAGTAAAAATCCCAATTACTGTTAAAATTTGATTTTGCGGCGAAAATGGTTTCTCAATGTTTGTGAAGATTTTGGGGGAAGTATATCGATATAGGGCAAGTTGAAAGAGTAAAGGGACGATCGGATGAAACATTGGATGCAGGTGATCTTATATGAATGACATATTGTTCGATAGGAATGAGTGGAGAAGGATCATCATGTGATTGATCAGACGTGATTCTGTTTTGGTTCATGTAGCCTACACTAAGTGTTTGGGATAAAAGGTTTGGTTGTTGTTGTTATACAGAAAACTGATCGAGTATGTTATAAATATGTTATGTTGTAAATTAGTAACATGTACTACAAGTCATTTTATACTTATCTAAAATTATTCAAATGTTCAAAATGAAGTATAGATCATTTTATATTTGTCCAAAATTGTGAAATGAAGTGTAATTCAAAACACATTATACATCCAAGAATATTTGGAAATTAATTATTAGTGTTTCAAAATTATTTACTCATTCCTCATTATGCAATGAAAGATTATTTAATATTAAGTTGCTTTGAACATCTCTCATATTTACCACTCCAACATAATCTCAATGAAAAATTATCGATAGGTATGTTGTGATTTCTCTCCTTTTTTTTTTTCGTTTTTTGTCATTGTTCAAGTTATGAGAGGTTTTTTGCTAAATATTTGGAGTGTCTGCTGGGGATAGTTTGGCTCACTGGTCTTTTGTTACAAGAATATTTTTATATCCAAATCGGCAAATCACATATATCATAACTAGTCCAATTAAACAATGTCCCGTGTGTGCGTGCGTGCACACATGCACTTTTGACTATTTCTATAAATTTAATGCAAATTCTACTTCTCTTGTTTCAATCGTTTTTTATTTTTTCTTCTAAGCATTGATGGATAAGGCTAGTAAAGAAATTCCTCTTATTAATATGCCTAGTCCAATTTTCTTAAATGGTGTTGGGTAGGAAATATAAGAATATGAATGAATATGATTTTTGGATTATGATATGAATACCTTCAAATATTAGAACGAGATCCAAGTAAGTCTATAATGGATTCTAGTTAGAACACACGTTGCTTTCTTGATATCTAAGAATGAGGTCAGACATAATAACTTTGATTTCAATTTTATCATAATAGTTGTTTATCTAAAATATCTTACTTTGTTATCATTTCAGGAATGAGATTCAAGACCGGGTGCATACAAGCTGATGTTAACACAGTAGCGTAGTCCCCCACCGAAAGTCCCAGCTCTGTAAGACGGCGTCAACCGAAAAAGAAGCAACTCGCTCGGAAGTCTCGAAGAATCTAGAATTTGTTGGGTTTTTTTATTTTTAATTGAGCCTCAAACTATAGCTTACGATGATTGTTCATGTCAACATAAAAATGAAGTTGTTAGTATGGAACATAAATTGATTTTATTTTGTAGTTTCATGTAAATGAAGTTGTAGTCAAGGAACATATTTTATATATCAAGTTGTAGTTTTGGATATCACTCTTCAATTAAATCTTTGAAACAATGAATGAATTGTTGATACGTAGAATTTTTGTTGCCGTTATTCTTTGTTTTTGAAGCTATGAATGATTTATTAATATTGTGTGTTTTGATACCAAATTGGGTGTACGAAACACGAACAAGTAATTATATTTGTTAAGGTATATTATTTATCTTCCGTATTCGTGGTTGTACGCACCGTATCAGGGCATCTCTAGTCTTGTATCCTTGATCCGGGTTTACAGAACCGGATCAATTTTAGTTGATCCGGGACTGTAAATCCGGATCAAGAAGCTAGGGCTCTGGTATTCTGTCCGGACTAGCCAGCCCGGATCAGTGCAGTTGATCCGGGCTAGCAGCCCCGGATCAACTGCACAGATCCGAGCTGGCTAGCCCGGACCTTCCCACTCCATCCGGGACTGATAATCCGGATGGGTTTGCTCCATCCGGATTAGCAGTCTCAGATGGAGTTTTAGAGGGCAGTTTTGAAAAAAAAAAAAATGACAAAAGGGTAAAAAAGGTGAACTTTTAAAGTGGGCTCACTAGGAAATATGCCGTGCCGATCTAGAAACTCCCGATATTTGGGGCCCAAGAGATTTCTAGGGTTTAAGAGCTCTCTCTCTCCCCCCGTTACAAATTCTCCTGTGATCAGATTCCAGTTCTGAGGTACTTCTTCCTGTTCTTAGACAATTTTTTACATAGCGTTTCTGAATTTAATTTGGGGATTTGGGGTTTATAGTTGGGTCCAAATTTCTGATCTTTCTTCGCACTTTTTCCCTTTTTGGGGGTTTTGGGTCAAAATCTAGGCTTTTTGCTCATCAAAGTTACAAAAGCTGCTTTTTTTTTTTCCCTTCTATTTTTGAACAGCAGAGAAATTTGAGATGGAGCATGGATCTTTGACTGATTTGAGCTCTTCGACATTTTCCCTAACGGATGAGGATCACACCGTAGCAAATTCTGTTAGATATAGACTGAACAAAGAGTGAGTGTTCTAGCAATCCAATTTATCTTCAATTTTCTGATGTTAGGACTTGTTAAAGTTGCCGTTTTTATGGAGGTTAATTGTGTAAATCCCAATTTGACTTGAGGGGTGTTTAGAATGTTGCTGAAGAACATTTGAAGAAGAAATATTTTTAGTGTTAATGTTCTAAAATGGACTGTCAAATTTTATTGGCCAATATTTGTGTTGAGCACAGTGGTGGAAGTGCATATGGCTGCAAAGTTTAGTAGGGATTTTTGCAACTACCTCTTGTAAAATCAGTTATACCTTCATGAATGTCGGATGATTGAATATGTATAAATGAAAATTTTACTAGGGATTTCTGACAGCTTCTTTGTTTTTTAGAAGAACACCTTTTTCACATTAACATGGTTTTGCAAGAATTTGTTTTGAGGCCGTGGTTTCATCTGGTTGACTGCAGTCTGCAGAAATTTGTGTATAATTAAGTTCGTTTATATGTTGTTTCGAGGTTTTAGTCTATCGAATAGCTATAGTTGATTTTAAAAAAAGGGTTAATCACAATCAGACCCCCTGTAGTATGGGAGTATATAACTTATTACCCCTGAAGTACAAAACTCTCACTTAGCCCCCTGAGATAGCTAACGAAGTCTTGTGGCCGTTTGGAGTTGGGTTACATGATGCGCACGTATGGTGAAATGTCGCTTTTGCCCTTATCTCTCTCTCCGCTTCCATCCTCTCATTCTTTGATCTCTAACCCACCCATCGATCACCCGATCCATCAATCTCCAACTCCAATTGTGTGGGTCCCGATTGAACTATCTCATCTATGAAGACAAGCTACCTTCATCAGAATTTCTTTGTAGCCTTGCATCATACTGGTGGAGAACCGGTAGAGAAGCACTCGGAGATCCTGAACGATCCTGCTGACCCCATCACCGTCCTCTCATGCAGCCGTCCTACTTCCCTGCACACGTTGTCGAGTACTGATAAGAAGTCCCTCACCACCATGAAAATCCAAAGCAGGTGAGCTTCCTCTTTTTCTGTGTCCCCATGAAAGTACTCTGTTATCTCTCTCACTAGCGAAGCACTCCGTTATTTCTCATGATTTAATCGTCATCTTACAAGAATAATAATCATGTAATATATACGGTAGGAGTCAACTTCTACTTGGGCCAAAATCAGTATCTACAGTGTTTAAACGTACTTAAAATATTGGAGAAGAGAAAACCATAACTTGGTATCACAAAGCTCCCAAAAGTCTGGAGCTATGTTGCTTAAATTCATGTAATGCTGGGTCATTTTTGTCCACTAATGATGTTGATTGGAATAAGAATTAATTTACCTTTGAAGTATTTGGTCCACAAGTCTTTAGCATCTGATCGATGGTGAAAAGATTTGAGAGAGAGGGGGGACGGGCGGGGGGGAGGGAGTGTGTGTGTGAGAGAGAGAGAGAGAGACGGTAATGGTCTAGGGGGCTAAGTACGGGTTTCAAAGTTCAGGGGTAATAAATTATACACCCTTCATAATATAGGGTGTATGTTTGTCCAAAAAAAAATCACATCTTTTGAAAGTCAATTTTATGAGAGGTGATAAGTTATGCCACAATCATCTTTTCTAGCAAGATAAGACAATGCTTGACCTTTTTATCTGCCCAATTTGAAAACATAACTGTAGATGTTAATGGACCAAAAGGGCATGAATAATAATAGGGAAGAGAATCATGGTTTTAACTTCCATTTTTTTTTCATTGATTCGATAGGCAAGGGTGAGGGGTCTCATATGTTTTTCTTTCTTTTTTTCTTTTAGCGATCATGGTTGTTTATTTTTCTCTTTTTATTAATTCATTTAATATGTTGATTGTTGTGGGTTCGGATAGTACCCCCTTTCCTCTTAAAGTCCTAAATGAGGTAGGCTATGTAATATGAGTACTTCTAAAATTTGTTGCACTTGTATTGGGCACGTATTGCACAGTTGTCCAACACTGACACTTCTTGGATACTCCTCGGACGTGTTGAACAGTTTCTATATTGTGCATTAAGTTGAACATTTTCATACAATGCATCATTTTATAATATATATTCTTAAGTTAAGATACTTCGACACATACATTTCTCAACTGCATTTTTGTTTACTTTACATGTTTGAGTTATATATTTAGTTTTATTTATATGGGTTAATTACACTCAGACCCCTGTAGTATGGAGGGTATATAACTTATCACCCATAAAGTTTAAAAGTCTCATTTAGACTATCTAGGAGAGCAAACTCTGTTTGGTCGCCGTCTGGGGTGAGCACACGTGATATGAAAAGATGATTTTGCCCTTGACTGTAATTAACAGGGATGGGGGGAAGTTCAGGCGGAGATATCTTTTCTGCAATTGGGAGCACTCATGAGGAGTACCCCATCCCTCATGATCATGAGCTCCACATCCTCTTCCCTCCTTGCCAGTTGCCGATATCGAAAGAGAAGGAGGAAGAAGATTATTTTTTATTATTATATATAATTTTTGTCAACTTTAGGAATAAGTTGAAGCTGACGGAAGTGGGCTTCCAGCTGCTAAAGAAGTGTGCGACGCTCTGAATGAGGAGAACAGGAGGCTGAAAAAGGAGTTATAGAAGCTGAAGATGGTAAAACAACAACCTGATGAGGGGCATCAGGGCCGATGTCGCTCTATCTCGACTTACCAAAAGTGGCTTCCTGGCCGGTGTCGCTGGCATTGTGCCTGTCGTGCAGCCGGACGATGACGATGGCCAGTAGCAAGAAGAGCAGCAGCGGAGATTCTTCGATCGCTTGCTGAGAGTGCGGTTGGTAACTGGGTTGGTTTGGGGTTCTTTTTTTGTGTAAAATATTGGATTTGAGGAAATGGAAGTGACAGGAAGTCATGGAAATTGGAGTTTGAAAGTGGTAGGAAGTGCGTGGAAATTGGAAACAGGGTTAGGAACTGAATTTCTTTTTTCTTTTTTCTTTTTTTTTTCCCCCAACACAATCAATATGGTTATATACATATATAGAGACTAGTCAGTCAGTTATATGCTAATGAGGAAATGATAATGCTAAAAAAAACACAATTGTTTTTTGTTTATTTTAATTTTATTTTTCTCTTGCTTATTAAGATTTATCTTCATAGACTGTTAAAGAGATGTGCAGGGCTTCTTTGCAGCTGCTGCTGCTGCTGCAAGCATGCACAGCAGCAGCTGCTGCTGTGCAAGCATGCAGCAGCAGCAGCATCTGCAAGCATGCACAGCACAGCAGCTGCTGCTGTGCATGCTGCAGCAGCACTGCAGTTCCAGTGGTGGGAGGGAGGGAGCGACGGGAGGGAGAGAGGGAGGGAGGAGATTCATGAGAAATAATTTAGGTGGGTTGGGAGACTTGATAGTGGGTTAGGTTCTTAAGAAGAAGGAAGAGGGCAAAATTGGAATTAAAGAATAAGTGTGCACTAATCCTTAAAACAGGGTGAGAATATCTAACCATTGACTAATTAAACTAACGGTCTAAGGGGTCTAAGTGAGAATTTTAAATTTTAGGAGTGATAAATTGATACACCCCTATATGGGGTCTGAGTGTAATTAACCCTATTAATATATCAAATCTATTTGTATGGTGGGACAACCTTAATATGAGAAGAAGCAATGGTGATTTCATTGGATTATAAACTTTGAGATGGTAGTATTATATGTCACTTCTGTTTTGTACAAGAATATATATAGTTGTATCCGTGTATCATGTAATTTATGAATTTGACATGTCCCGTACCCGTGTCCATAGCCGCACTTGTGTCTGGACTGCATAGGCATTCAAGTCCCACCTTCCCATCCAAAAAGGCGATTTTCATAGGCACACATGTACTATAACTGTTTGTATGGATAATTATGAAAGTAACCATCCTTTTATTCTCCTCTGCGAGCTAATATCTTTTCGTTCTTTATCTTTGGTACATTGCTTATTGGTGTTATGGATGTAAAACATGTCAACAAGGCCATAGTATGTGCTTCAGACTGGCTACATTAACAGCATGATTCTACTACGAGGCCTAAAATTGAGAAATGTTACAGAAACAATGATATGCTTTGGCATCAATTCTACTGACTTGTGTTTAAAGTTAAACCAATAATAGCATTGCATTCATTTCTTCATGGCCATTAGACCTAATAACTTCTTAGATAGTTCTTACGAGTATGCAGCTTATTGTTGATCGCAAAGTTCTGGAAAGCTTGCTATGGCTATCCTTTGATTGAGTTCAGGTGGTTTTCTATTTGAATATGATGCAGACCTGTCAGGTAGGTTCACTTTTTGTTAGTTAAATCATTTCAGATGATGTATGAGATACTGCAAGATTTATTTCATCACGATCATACGAGTATTGTATTGTTTGGCATCCTCATCACCATCTAAGCTTGCCCCCAGTTTGTGAGAGCTTACAGAAGGATTCTCCAAGTAGTTAGGATTTCAACCATTTTTTTTCCCTCTGTTTTTTAATTTCATTCAATAAAAAAGTTCATATTCATCTTGACTGGAAGAAGCTACACTAAGAAGTAAGTTGAAGAACCTTTTCTATAAGAACTTGAATTTTTTTTCCCAAGGCATAGTTTGGTCAGGGTGCCAAATGGGGACGCATTTGTGGGCCTGTATCTTTTTTCCCTACTTTTGATCACTATATTGCGCTTTGTTTGTCCATAGTAATAGCTTGTTTTCCCAAGCAATAAATATTACCTTCGGGGTATCTTTTCACTGCTTACTAGATCTTAAAACGTTACCCTGAGCACTCTATCCTGTGACTGCAAAGTTTACATTTTGTATATCACACCGGCACTTTGATTTGTAATACTAAATTGTTATCCCTCTGACATTTGCATTCTGTAATTTCCTTTTTACATCTTTCCTGATGCAGTCCAAGGGTGGCATTTTCTGGGTATAGCATACCTCATCCATCGGACAACCGGGGTCAACGTAAGAGTTCAAACTACAGGTACCATATGCACTTTGTTTCATCTTTTCTTGCTAATCTCATTTCCTGTTAGGACCTTAGAAATATTGTATACGTAATCCACGGACTAGAAAATTTCAACTACAAGAAAGCCTAATGTACAGTGTGTGGATATGCAAATGATGTACTTATTTTGTTCATAGTTTATGAGAATGAATTCAAAGCAAAAATTATTTTCTCTCGTCTACTAGAACTGGAGGACGTCAAGCCATTCCTACCTGGGCTTATGTGCCTTACCATCCTAGAGTATAAATCCTGAGCTGGAGTGCACACTTTTAATTACATCATAAATAAGTTACTTCCTGCATTGTCCATGCATCAAGATGTGGACAGTGCATATTAGCTACATTTTTTGTTGTTTTCAGTAGTGAAAAGAAACCAAGGTACACATTAATATGGTGGAACTATCTTGATTCCTGAAAAGGTTAAACAACATCGGACACCACAGACATACATGCACATGCATGCACTAGTCTACTCCCTCGCTTAATCTAGATGCCTAGTTACAACAATTATCTGGCTATCATCTTCTCCTTTGCCCCCCCTCTTAATTCTTTTTTGTAGAGATCATTGTTATATATACTTTTGGTTATTTGATTACATCTGAAAATTTTTACGTTTATCTAGATTCTTCCTAGTTATGAGTTTGTGACTCACAGTTGTTATAGTTGCATTCCTGGTAGTTAACTCTTGTTAGTTACCCCTCGAAAAAAAAAAAAACAGAACTCTTTGTTTAGCCAAAATTTCTACGCAACGGCTTGCATCTGAGTAACATGAAAGTAAGAACGTAGAGAATCATTTTTGAAATCTTTCTTCTTATGGATTGAGTGCGCCATAAGTAAGACAATTTTTCCTCTTTAAACCCCCCTAGCAAATGTTAATTTCAGATGAACTTTCCCCTCTTATAATATTATACGTTTTCGCATATAATATCTCATGACAGGTGGTGATCCAGCTAAAGATGTATTTAAGGACTCATTACAGGATCTGATGTTTATTTGCCAGCATGTGAGGACTATTTTCAATAAATCTGTAGGTGATATCAAAGTTAGCAAACCTTGGAGCAAATGAACATTGAGAAGAAGTAAAATCATATACTTCAGAAGAGTAGCCCGGAGAAGGTTTTTCTTACTGAGGCAAACTCTTTGCAACTGCTTATCTTTCTTGACTCATCTGAACCTTGCTGTAACTGCTCCTAGCTATCGTGAATAGACAAATATGTATGACTCTTGGATGTATGGATTATGGTTTTCAACTGGTTTATGGTACTGAGTATAAGAGAAGTATAATTTTTGTTTCCGTTAGAAATTTTTAGATATGATGTTTTCTTAATTAGGGAAAATGGTCTTGTATTTAATGTACCGGTTTCGTGGTGTAGTTGGTTATCACGTCAGTCTAACACACTGAAGGTCTCCGGTTCGAGTCCGGGCGAAGCCAATTATAAATGCGAATTGCATTTTTTTTATACAGGATCAGTGTGAACAAGTTCAATCTTTTAGAATGTGCGAAGCGTATTGACTGATTGTGAAGGTTGAAGTAATGTTTTTTTTTTTTTTCCTTTTTCTTTTTCTAATTTTTTCCTTCTATTTCTTCTAGTTAATTGTTTGCTTAGTGAAGCGATGTTTACTTGGCTGGTAAGCGAAAATGCATTAATTATTTTATTATTAAAGTTAGTGTTGCCTGCGTCGATATGTCCGAGTGGTTAAGGAGACAGACTCGAAATCTGTTGGGCTCTGCCTGCGCAGGTTCGAATCCTGCTGTCGACGGCTCTTAACCTTTTTACTTTCATTGCGTGTCTTATTATTTTTTTCCCCCTCTAATTTTTAATATTCTTCTTTATTTTCTCCTCCAATGAATGGGAGTCTTATTATTTTTTTCCCCCTCTAATTTTTAATATTCTTCTTTATTTTCTCCTCCAATTAATGGGAGTTTCTAGATGGGCACGAGAAATCTCCTAGTGAGCCCACTTTAAAAGCCTTTTTTTTTACAGTTTTGCCATTAATTTTTTAGGTCAAAAATACCCTTCTCACTGTCTTCTTCATCTTCCCTGCTGTCCATTTTTTTCCCGCATTTTCCAGAGAGGGAGAGAGGCGGTGCAGAGGAGAAAAACAGGGGGGGAAAAAAAAATCTGGATGAATGCTTGGAAGAAGAACCTAAGTTCAAGTTTTTTGGTTCATTAAGATAACTCTCAAGTTGAGAAAATTATAACCTAAGTGCATATGCTTTCTTCTTTCGTTCATGTTTAATCTCTCTCATGTTATTATTATTAATTTTTTTTTCTTCTCAAGGTTCAAAAGTCGAATTTTAGCTTAAATCTCCTCTCTAATTATCTAACCCTAAAAAATATAAAACCAACTTAGTGCACCCGTCCGGGGTTGACAGTCCGGACAAAATCCTTTGTCCGGGGTATACAGCCCGGACATGGAGCTATGTTCCGGGCTGGATACCGCGGATACAGAGCTTCTGTCTGGGCTATATACCCCGGACAGAAGGATTTTGTCCGCGCTTGAAACCCCGGACGGGTGCACTAATTTGGTTTTATATGGAGGATTGATTCTAACACCTATGTTTGGGAATTTTCTTCAATATCTTGTGAGCACGATCCCATTTGTGTCATTAGAAATTAAAGTTTCATATTGGAATGAGATGCAAAGAGTGTATAAGTTGAATAATAAATTAATAAGAATGATTGAATTTAAATAGTCACAACCATTTTTGAAAGGACATGTTGTTTGAGTTCAGTATTAGCTCTATAATTAATATGAACAGATAAATTTTTGTGAGAGGATGTATCGTTTGAGGTTTAAATTAATGAATTAATCTCAAATGTTGCGGTCGCTAGCCTAAGGTTAATAATTTATGATAATTATGTTTATTTTGAAGCTATAATTTGAAGCTATCAATGGCTTGTGTTCATGTCTAATCAGTATTGCCTATTTTGTTGATATGTTTTGATACGAAGATGTTGATATAATAGACCGTTGTTGGTCGACATGTTTTCAATTGTTAGACTTACTGTCCGGGCTTACAGTGCCGGACAGAATCTCACTGTCCGGGGTATACAGCCCGGACAGAAAGCTTCTGTCCGGGACTGTAAACCCGGACAAATGGTCTCCGTCCCGGGTGTCTACCCCGGATGGATGAGTCAAAATTCCAATCTCGTCATCCGTGTTTACAGTCCCGGATATTCTATATTTGATCCGGTTCTGTAAGCCCGGATGACTGATACGGTTATAGAAACCAAGTGATACGGCGTGCCAAAAAACAACTTCGCAAATCTAACTAGTTTTATTCAAAATTAATTACAATATGGAGATATTAAGTAAATATCAGATGCCATAGTGGATGGTGCGTACAAGAATACCTAAGTGCGCGAAATTCAAGAAACCATTAAGATAGCATAGTGAATCACTTACCCCACAGGAGGAGAACTTAAAATAAAATATTGGCTGGCCGAGAAATAACATTTCTGTGCTAAATATGATGACGGAGAAATCAAATAAAATAAATGAAAAACTCTATTGTGATCACTTCACTGTGCATGCTTCCAATGATTCATAGATCCTCCAACAGGAAAATTTTACCAAAATTTCAGAAAACACCACAAACTATTACCAAAACACCATATATTGAAACTAATTGCACAAAAAGATAAATGAACATCAGATGTTACAAATACTTAAATAGGTAAGTAACTTGAAATGTAACTATGCACAACTTTTGTTTCAAAAGATCACTTCACTGTGCATCACTAACATTTTTTTCTTCAACTATAACCTCTTGGGATATAAATCCCAAATAAATCACAATAATCACAAACAAGAAACTCAGTTAAAATCATAAAACTTTCAAGATCATGTGGTAGGGTACTAATATATATAACGTGTATCGTTGAGTACAACTTCAATTAAGAAAAACAACAAACTAAAAGGAATATTAGTTCCAAGCTAACAACTTTTTTTTGGATTTGCGACTGATATTAAAAAATAACAACAAATTCTATATTCTTCTAAACTTCCGAGCGGGTTGCTTCCTTGCGGGTTGACGACGTCTTGAAGAGCTCGCTGGATCGGAGGGGGATTGCGCAACGGGCTGTGCTACTGTGTCAATATCAGTTTGTTTGCACCCAATTAGAACTGATTTGATCTTTACGAGGGCATTATAGAGCGAACTCTTCTTGCTTCTGGTCTCGCCTAGCTCTAAGATCGGATCAATAATTGCTATAACTTCTTGAATTCTCTGCATATATCAGGGTAAAAACATATATAAGTTTAATTAAACCTGATTAATTTACAAAGAATAAAAAAATCAAATATTACCTCATCATTATTTGTCTCCGGGACATCTTCTCTATTTGTCTGCGGAACATCTTGCGCTGCTCCCTCTCGATTCGAGGCATGGATGGACGGACCTATAAAGCGTCGAGTTACCTTTTCATATCACGCCATATAATCATGCATGCACTCGCCAGGAGTACTTGCCTCTACGCCTCGATGCTCCTGTGCAAGTACATGATCTAACCAACTAAGCCACATTTGCTCAGCATGTCCATATGTCACCGAGTAGATTTTGCTCGTAAGTCCACGTTTTTCTCGAATAGGTCTGAACGGTGGAGGCGGAATATACTGACGACGCCCAAACTGTCGTAACACCCGTACAGGGTGATAAGGCTCGACAATATCCTTCATTTTCAATGTACCCATATAGAAGCATACTTCCTGAAATGGATGAGTTTCCCTAAAGGACCGATATGGGTCCCATGTCACCTGCAATATTATGATAATTTGAAAATATATATGGAAATTTGAAATTATGATCAATTGGAAAAAAAGACCAAATAGAATGACAGTTTGCCTAACCTCGTTGACCGTCAATGTGTCTAGCCTATCCCTAACAGTTCTGACATGCTCTAAAGACAATTTGTTGTCCCGTTTGCTCAACCACCTGCATGCTTGTGGCTGGTCACGTCTATATCCACCATTTAAGACCTGCATTAAAGACGGAAAGTGAGCGAAGATTCACGCCTGCAGCAGTGTTAAATATCCGGACAACTGAGCCGCATGGGCTCGAGAGGAGAGACTGAGCTGTCTGTATAAATACGCTAGGGCTCCAGCACCTCAGGCATATGTATGCACATTCTCGACATCATGTAAAAGTGCGAGATAGTCAACAGGGACCCTTGTGCCGCTCTTGTCCCCAAAAAGTGTGCACCCAAGGAGATAAAGTAAGTATGCTCTGACAGCACATAATATTTTCCGTTCTGTATCTGCGTCTGTGACACCGCTAAAACGTTCTCTTAACCAGTCAAGGCGAACTGAAGCTCCACCTTTCGTATTCAACTCCTGAAAAACTTCATTATACCCGACACCCAATGACTCAGTAAGTTGCTCAACTGCAATCAGTCCATCTGTTCTATCTGAAAGGCTAACGGACTTTCCTGTAACTGGCAAACCAAGGAGACATGCGACATCATCAAGAGTGATCGTCATTTCTTCAAAAGACAAGTGAAAAGTATTCGTCCCTGGATGCCAACGCTCGACAAATACTGTTAGTTCAACGCTACTAATGTACTGATAAGAACATAATGTGAGCGGATATAAAGAGGAATTACGGATATACAGCACAAAACGAGTATTTGACTCTTCAGATTCTAGAGGCCATGTGTTGATTTTTTTCATGTGATTTATGCACCGTAATGGATCTCGTTCCTGAAATGATAACAAAGCAAAAAAATTTAAATAAACAACAACTACGATAAATTTTAATTCAAAGTTAATATATCTTACCTCATTCTTAGATATAAAGAAAGCAACATGTGTTCTGAAACTCTTCAACAGAGATAAATCATTTGGTCCTCCATTTATTGGCGACACTTCCTCTTCTTCAGAATCTGACTAATCGATGTCATAACTTTCTTGCGATACACCTCGGAGAATGTGTAACGCAAGACTCTCTGTGGCAGCATCAACCTGTGGATCCGGTTCGTCACGAATTTCAGAGATGTTAGGATCGACGGCTGGACGAATCCCTGTTTTCTTCCTCC
The DNA here is from genome assembly GCA_036321105.1 of Dracaena cambodiana. Classification (NCBI taxonomy): domain Eukaryota; kingdom Viridiplantae; phylum Streptophyta; class Magnoliopsida; order Asparagales; family Asparagaceae; genus Dracaena; species Dracaena cambodiana. The sequence continues at coordinate 30,259,997 of JAYEPQ010000019.1, forward strand.
TATTCGAGGTTGTTGGGCGAATCCGAGATGGTTGCGCCGGATCCATCTGTAAATCACCAACGATTTTATTGACAAATTAAAATTAACAATAATCAAACATCAAATATCACCATATACTAATTATATTTGCCTATCTAAATCTATTAAATTAAATAAGATAAACACAAAGCACAAAATTTCATAAAGCTTGTAATAACGGTCCAAAATTGTATCCAGTGGCAACAATTTCACGTGGTTCAGCAGAACATGGGTTCAACAAAATTCTATCAAGACATTGAAGTTGGTTTTAAAACTTAGTGGTCATGCTCATATCTGTTTACATACATTTGCCTCTTAATAAAACTCTTTTATTTTTGATTTTTTAAATTAAGTTTATTTTTATCCAATGTTTTAAATTTCAGCGAAGATCCACGCCTGCAGCAGTGTTTCAGCAGTCCATATAAATGGTGCTTAAGTTCTATTCAATAGTATGCATGGGTCCCAATATTATACTAGTTATCCATGGAAACGAATCTAAGCACTCAAACTGGGAGAGGGGGAAGAGGGGGGAGGGAGTTATTCGGGTGTCAAGCTGCTTGGAAAGCTTGTTAGCGGGTGCAAGTAGCGAAACCCCTGCCCAATTTTTTTTCTTATATTATAGCAATATGAATTTGATAATAAAATTATAATTTTGTAAGACATGACATGATCAACACGTAATTTGATGGATTAATCCATAATCTTGATATTGATTAATATAATTTTAAATTTTCTAGCAAATAACAAAAAAAAAAACCTGCAAACTTTGATTTTGATATAGAAGACATGGCATTATCATGCTTCCTTAGTATCCATCAAAGTATAGGACATATAGTTCAAAATTTCCCAATCAAAGTATAGGACATATACTGCCCACTAAAAATAAAACAACAACTCAATCTATCTAAAATCATAATCCATTTAAAAAATTTATTTAATTTAAATAGAAAATATCTTACCTCCTGCACTCCTAAAGTCGAGAGCGAGAGTCGGCAAGAGTGCGTCAGGGGAGACCGCGTCCCGGATCGGCGACTCGCCGCGCAGATGACTGATCAGCGTTCCTAGGCGTCGGCGAGAGACAGGGGGAAGCCGGGAAGTCGGCGACGGACTCCACCCGAGCCACCCGAGAGAGAGAGAGACAGGGGCAAGCTCGCGCGAGCTCGAGAGAGAGAGAACCCGAGAGAGAGGCTCGAGAGAGAGAGACCACCAGGCTCGCGCTCGAGAGAGAGAGAGAACCCGACCACCCGCTCGAGAGAGAGAGATCACCGGCTCGCGCTCGAGAGAGAGAGAGAGAAGCCGACGGATTAGGTTTTAGGGAACGATGGGCGGGAGAAAGAAGGAGATGGTGAGGATATTTAGGGTATATAAGTGTGCTCACTAGGAAAAAATCAAAATTTTGAAAAGCAGTGATATGCGCACAAGGAAAAGTGGGCTCACTAGGAAAAAAGTTGTGCCCATCTAGAAACTCCCCAATGAAGGGGAGTTTCTAAAGGAGCACACCTTTTTGCTTGTTGGCCCACCTGTCCGGGCTTCCAAAGGTGGGCTCTATACGAAAAGTGGTGTGCTACTTTGGAAAGTCCCCAATGAAGGAACAGCCCTTATCGGTTCTTCTTCCTCGCTCCCTTTTTTCTTTTTCTTTTTATTTCCCGACCTCGCTCTCTCCTTCTCCAATGGCCGCCGCTTTACAAAAAGCTCAGCCCCCCAATAATAAATTCCCGCCACCACAGTACGATCTGAACGCCAAATTGGACGCCTGCGTGGATCTCGCCGTCCGCAGGACCGCCTACTCGGCCCTCGCCGGTGCCTTCACCGGCCTTCTCATCTTCCGTAAGCTCCTTCATCCTCATCCCCCGCCGTCGTTATCTCCATTTCCATTTTGATATCCACCTCTCTCAACACAGATGATTTCTTTCTGATTCGCTGAATTGGCATCTGTTGCTATTCCGGCGTCTAGGGTTAGGGTTTGATTTTGTTGTTGGCATAAATGCTTGTTTTTGATGGATTTAATTTTCATTTCGCCGTAGCTCTTTCTACCAAATTATGCGAAATTATTGGAAATGGAATCTATGTAAAAATTGAAAGCAAATATGAGAGATGTGAATTTATTGTGATATTTAAGGGAAACGTAGGATACAGCATGTACCAAATAACAACTTTATACTGGTTATATTTGTACGTGCATACATATGTAATAGTATGGAATGAAACTAGATATAATATGGTAATGATTTCACTTGTATTTACCTATGAACTTGTAGCAACTTCTGTGTGTGTAGTCTAGTACTTTTTGAATGCTTACTTAAATAGGTATCTAGAATATGAAAATGCACAAAAGTATTAGAAGGAAATTTGGAAGACAATTTCAATCGTAGCTAGTTTCATACTTTCAGTTCTTAAATTAGATGAATAGCTATATTTGTTTTTCATGAAACTCGATCAAAATTCAATTTAAAAGTGAACTAATCCAAACCCTATGAGCATATGTACCCGAAACCCCATGGGTATTAAGAATCTTATTGGGAACATATGTATCTTTGGATTTGGATATGGATATTAAAAGTTTGAAATCTTCTAGACTCAACACCATCCCTAAACCATACAACATTTACTGATGCTAGACATGGTAATGGGTTGGGACTAGGACTTGGCAAGACACTTGCCCTAATCGAAAAATGCATAGAGTCTTGATTCGAGGCTCCAACTTCTGCCCTGGGCCTTAATACTAAGCTCCAACGTCTATCAGACCTAGGGCTCGCTCTCGAGCTTTCATGGCTGCTTTATTTTTAAAGAATATCTGATATGCATATGATGAATAGCTCATTATTTATGATGGAGAGTAATTTTCTTAGAAGATATTTTCAATAAAATATAAATTGTCACTTGGTCAATGTAAGAGATACTTAAGTTATATAATAATTAATGTTGGAAAAGTGAGAATCTCAATAAAGTAATAAATTAAAATGTTCATCTTTTGTATACAAGTCAATTATAAAAATAGAAATGTTCTTAAAAATTTACATAAATGACTAAATAAGGAAAAAATAAAAATAAAAACAATATTATCATCGAAAGATAGAATTTAATAATTCTTGTGAGGGTTAGGTAGGTAATTTATTAGTTTAATTAGGAAACAAAATATTTAAAAATCAAATTTAGAGATAAGGTACTAGGGTTTTAGTGTAAGGCATAGGGTCCTGCGAGGGGTGAGGTAGGGGCCAGGGCAGGGGCTAGGGCTGAGTCTATGCAAGGCCATTGCTCTAGCCCCAAAATGCAACAGGCCTAAGTTCTTGATACTGCCCTTACCCAAATTGTGGGAGGGTTCTTGAGAGGGCCGGGTAGGGGTGAGGGTTGAGCCTATGCAAGGCCATTGCTCTGCCCTGAAATCAAACAAGCCTTAAGTTCTTGAAACTAAACTTACCCTAATTGTTAGAGGGTTAGGTTGGGGATGTGTTGGGGGAGCCTTAGGCTGGTCTCAACACATTACCATCTTTAAACGTCAAGTTCCTTCTAGAAATGCTTTTATGTTCATGCATGTGTCACTTGGGGTGCATTGCAAAACAAAAGCAAAATAAATGTAGTACGCTCTTTGTTGGGAAGGGTATTTGGGTTATAAAGTCTTCTGAGGATTTTACATGCATAGAAAATTCAATAGCTAAAGGAAACACTATTATCAAAGTGTCCCAACATTGTTATGAGCGCATAATAGAAGAATGTTTAGTTTCAAAAACAAAGAGCCCTTCCTTTTGTAATCTTGTTAGTTATGTGCTTTGAATTTGCATAATTTTATATCATTATTTGGGAAAAGAATGCATAATCATATCGTATGGGTTCTCTTCTTCTTCAACTTCTTTTCTCAACTACCGTTATTGTCCTTGTTATTATTGTTGTTCTCATCGTTATTGTTATTGTTGCCGGTCTGCTTCAACTACTATCTCTGTCGTGCCTGAAACTAAATTATTCTATAATCAATATTTTCAATTTTAGCCTGAATCTGTTCTTCTTGAATTCCTATGTATATATCAATGTTTAAAATAGCGATAACGGTAACGTAACGTTTTGCCTTTGTTAGGTTATGTCGCAAATAGCGTAACGCATAACGTAGGTTATGCAATTTTCTATTTATTTAATAAAAATAAATATAAAACCATATAAAATAATTTTAATAAATTGAAAAAAAATTTAAAATATCTAAAAAAATATAAAATTATTTTGTAATACGTAATCTATTCAAATGTTATATTAAGTTTTACAATAATTTTCATATATCTTCATAAATTATATTAAGTTTGCAACCGTCATTCCAATCATCATTTAAATAAAAAAATAAAATTTCAATTTTTTATTTCGATTCCAATTATTATCATTGTTGCAATTATATTTTGTAATGTTCGATTTATTTTATTTATGGTTGTTGATTTCAGTTCAATTAAAAATTCAATAAAATCAACAAGTAAAATATTTTAGCAACCGGACGAGAAATAAAACAAGTGAACAAGGAAATAAACTTAAATTATCAAGTTAGAAATTCCAAAAGTAATCAAACAAGCCAACAATTAATTAAGAAAATTACAGTAATTCGCTAATAATCAAAATAATAATCAACAACAATATATAAATTACTAAAAGAATAATTGTAAATAACGTAGCATAACGTAATTTAACGTAACGTTATGTAATATAACGTAAAATAACGTAAAAAACGTACTGTTACGGTGCACTGAGTTATTTCCAGTTGTTACGTAGCGTTGGGATTCCGTTAGGTTACGTAACAATATAACGGGTTTCATAACGCGTTATTTTCAACAATGGTATATATATATATATATATATATATATATATATAGAGAGAGAGAGAGAGAGAGAGAGAACGGGAAATTCACCGGCATTGAAGCGAGTTCCTTCACCGCCGCTTAGGTGGCCCAATAAAATTATTACACATGACATCATTTAAGATAACAAATAAAAAAATTTCCTTAACCGCCCTTTAAGTAGCGCCACATGTAATAATTTTATTGGTGCTTTTTTCTCTCTAATTTCAGTTATATTTTAATGCTTTGTTACTCAGGGAGCCCAGTGAGCCGATGGGCATCTGTAGCCTTTGGTGCTGGTGTGGGTCTCGGATCAGCATATATTGAAAGTTCTTACATTTTTTGTGGATCTCCTCCAAAGTGGTCATCTCCGAAAGTTTCTGCTACCCCTCCAGCTCCGCTTCCAACTTCAACTCCTACTCCAGTTCCACCTCTAACTCCAGCTCATGTAAGGGTTTTTGATGGTTTTGTCATTTTTGTTTTCTTTGTGCACTATATTCTTCTTTCATTTAGTATATCTCGCTTTCTGTGACCAATGGTAATGAGAAAATAGTTTGTTGAAGTTTTATCATTTTAATGTGGATTGAAAGTGTAGCTGGTTGTAGACTACTTCATAAAATAAACTACTTTTCCTCAAGAAATTAGGATTAAACAGAAGTGCATACATGAGAATAGAAATTTGTTTACTAAGACATGATTGGTGACAGAAACAATGGAGGCATTCTAGAGTATAATTGGATAATAGTGATCAAGTTTTATTTACTTCATTTTAACTTAACCCAAGAAGTGGTGCCATAAATAGTTTTTTCCCCCAGTCTCTGCTTTAAGCTAAAGATTGGAACTTCAATAGGCAACAAGCTGAAGAATTTTTCCTTCAGCCATTCCCAATTTTTAGTTGCACTTTGTTTTGTTTTTTATGGTCTTAGTGATGTTTTCTGTCTTCGTCGAGTTACAACTGGAGATACATGCTAGGTATTTTATAATTATGTTTTTTATTTTTTAATCCCTGTATAGATTATCTGTGTAGTGTGTCATAGAGACCGAGCAATTCATAGAACATACCTTTGAACAAAAGCTTGGAACTTCAACAGGCTGACTGCAGGAAGCTTCTTTTTCCTTTAGACCCCCTCAACGTCTTGGTTGCACTTTGTTTGTAAAATGCAACTAAAAGGATAGTGCATGTCTTGGAACATATCAAGGGCGTGCTTAGAGAGTTTAATATTACTTAGATGTGTATTAACTCAGTGTCAGAATCTGACTTAATGAGGCTAATTTAGAGAAAACATTCTCTCTAATATGTATTAGCTTAGGCTGGCATGCACACACATTTCTATTATCAAGCAATGTTGTTTTATACATGATACATCTTACCGTGTTAATGCTATTTTGTGTGTATCTTTTCATAATTTGCCATGTGTTGGTCTTGTCGTGTCACGCCCTTGTCAGCGTTTATACATCTGTGCAACCTTGAGCTTAGAGTTAGAATCTGATTTATTGAGGCTAGTTTAGAGGGGAAATAATCTCAGAGTTCATGCAATTTAGTTAATGTCTTTATTGTGTTATAGTTGGAAATAAATAATGAGGTTGTCTCTATTTGTATTTCTCTAAACCTACCTCTGAATTACTTCTTTTTATTGAACAAAGACCGTAGCTGTTCCTATCCCAATCCCCCTTAATTGATACAAGTGGGTTCGAATCCTTGACCTCTTGCACGCTTGATAATAGGTTTTACCACCTAACCTCATGATACTTGCACGTCCAAATTACTCTAGTAGATATTTTTGTCATAGGGGCTAGGAGGTGTTTAGGAGGAACCAATTAAATGGAACTATCTCAATTTGCCTAGCCTTTCTTATAATAATTGCATCAGTAATTAGTTTTAGGATCTAAAGAATTATGTTGTAGAAGTTGAATATTATCAACATCATGGCAACGAGCCTCTTTATTTTTATTTGTTTCCACACACCAAAAATGTATTTGACATGTTTAGTGCTTTGGATGTACTCAACTATATAGATGGTTAGTTGAGTTCACAATGTGACGCTCTTGCAACTCTCACCTGAAACAGGCCATTCTAGTATACTTTGCAAACTGTTCTTCGAGCCTCAATAAATTAACATCTATCCTTTTAAGAATCAATATTAAAACCCAACTTGATCAGTTTATCCTAATATTTCGGTTAGCATGTGTTTCTCATTCTTAGTCGATGAGATGAGAGCAGGGGTAAATGTAGAGTTAGAGTTATTGAGACAAATCTTAATCTCAAGGTTTAAAGTTAAGTAGGTCCAAAACAGAGTATATGGAGTGCAAATTTAGTAAATAGAGAATTCGAGATTCTAGTGTTGTAATATTGGATGTTCGAGAAATACCAATGAGCAATTACTTTATATAATTCAAAAGGACAGTGAGATGGATGATGATACCAGCCACAGAATTCAAGCTAGCTGGTTATAATAGAGGAGCAAAATGGGAGTTTTATGCAACCGTAACATTATGTTAAGGCTGAAAGAAAGAATTTACAAGACTGATATTACGTCAGCTTTTTTATATGGCAGTGGATGTTGGGCTATAAAGACTAAAGAGATCATTCACAGAAGTGACTGTAATACAGATGTGCATGTTTTGATGGATGTGTGGTAATATTAGGAGAAGTATTGTGAAAAATAAAGATATTCTTACTAAGGTAGGCGTAATCCTTATAGTAGAGAAGATGCTTGAAAACCGCCTACAATTGTTTGGTCAACCGCCTACAATTGTTTGGTCATGTGCGATGCAGGCCTACGGATAAACTTGTTCAATGAATGAAGCTTATCAATGTAAGACAAGTTAAAAAAGGAAAGGGACGACCGAATAAAATGTGAATGTAGATAATACAAAAAGATATGGATGCTAAAAGCTTAAATGAAGGCATATTGCTCAATATGAATGAGTGGAAAAAGGCCGTTCATATGATCTATCCGGCGTAATTCTCTTTTGGTTCATATAGCCTATCCAAAGTACTTGAGATAAAAGGCTTAGTTGTTGTTGATGTGTTCCTCTTCTTGGGATGGATGCTTGTTGCTTTGAGTGTGAAGTTTATCGGCTTTTATTACAGTCCCTCTACTATTATAATATTTACTTCCTATGTTGATCCATATTATCCTGACTTAACCCCTGCAGTAATTGGTTTACTTGGTGTATCAGACCCAGCTTAGTCATATATTAACTGGCTATGCTGTCTTCTCCTTACAGTAATTCTTTTAAATGGTGGATTTGCTTTAAATAGGGGTAAAGGGTGTGAAGAGGAAGGAGTGGAAGGGTTAGGCTGTTTGGGGTCCATTGAGGCAAGGGGTTATCATTTTGCAATACAAATTCTATGAGGTCATTAAATATACAACCCTATCAATTCTGAGAGTTAATTCCAATTTACCACCTTCTAAAAGCCAAGGAGTGCATCCTAATTTACCATGGAGACTTGTATAGAGTAAAAATGGCTTATCCAGGAGGTTCATAGAATCCCATATGGTAGACAATATATGTTCCAACTTAAATCTGGCAGGTGTTTTCATCCTAAAATCAGCATTACTTACCCAATGCTTCGAGTTCTATGCTTTGCAGTCAGATAAATTACCCCTTTTTTTTTCTTTTTACTTTTTCATCTTCTCTTTTGTTTAGAACCTGGCTGCTTACTCTCATGATTTAGCCACCCAGTCTCTGTAAGTGGGCTGGTTATGAGTGAAAATGCAGTATGCACTGGGTTAGCATTTTACGTTGTTAATGCCCTTTCGAATCCGATTTGTCCTTATTTTGCAGTTTAGCTGCAAACTGGACCTCATTACCCTGGAGCTTCACCATTTATATTACCTCCACAGGCTAGGGATGGTAATGGATGCGTCCACGTGCAAATTTTTGACCCTCCCTATATAAAATCTGAATTAGAAAAATTAAAATTTTGATTTTTAACTCAAAATTTTATATAGCAGGGGCCAAAAAACGCATCAATTACCATGCCTACCCACAGCTAGCTATAGCGAATGGTTTAATGCAGCTTATGTCAGTTCACTATCTATTAAGTATGGATACACCATATTTTTTCAAATGGTACCTTCACATTTCTATTTTTAGGTCACAAACCTTGCATTATCTTGCCTCTGCAAACAACTCTTGCAATCTCTTACATTTTATCAACATCTAAACGGTAACTCTCGTGCTATTCTCTTTTCAGGAGGAACAAAATCCTATAGCAGAGGATGCCCGTTAATCCAATCCAACCTTTTAATGATGAGGAGATTTCCTTGGATTTTTTTTAAGCTACATTATATCTGGTGCGCCTGCAAGCATATGTTTTTGATAGTTGTATTCCATTTCCCTTCATCACAATGAGTGTTGTTGTCATCGAAAATTTGAATCCCCTTTCCAGCCTGAAGAGATGTTTGTAATCCAGACACACAATAAAGTTTTCTGATTGAAAAAACTTTATTCATATGCGCAACAACAATTATTTGATAGAGATACTGAGTCCTTGTATCCAGAAATCAGGAATTATGCACAATTCAGCTATATATATATATACATATACGTTATGCAGAATCGAACTTCCTAAATGCAGTCGAATCCCCTTTACACCCCACTTATACATATCTGCAGGTTGTCATTCTCTATTTCCAATTTTATGTACAATGTACAATTGGCTGAAGTCATCAGACCATCGATCGATACCATGGTGCATGAATGCGCCCAGAAATGGTGGCGATGGTGATCAGCACCTTCGCAGCCTTAACCACCCGATCCAAAAGCATAGTAGCCCCGACACGCTTCAGTGTTGCCTCTGCATGCTTCTGGCCCTTGTTGCCACTGCCACCAAGCATGACTGCTCGTGTCGCTAGGTATATAGAATGGGACACCTTCTTAAAGACAGGATCGTCACTCTGCAAGCTCTTTGTAAGGACCCTAGCGATCATCTCCTTTCTGCTCTGAAGCTGTGGTTCTGAAGAGCCTGTAATAGCGTTGATGATCTCCTCGATACCCACATCCAGCACATTGTCCAGAACCTCTGTGAGCCTTTTGAAGGAATCCGAGATTGTGTTCTCCCGCTCTGATGCTGAGAGAGTAGAGTTCTCGCTGAGAAGGATCTGCCTGAGCACTAACATGCTGCATATGTTGAAAACGAATTAGCGCTGTGTATGGCATTGAACTACATTAAAAAGAGCTGAAGTTCCAAGTAACAAGTGAACTTTACCTTGTTGAAATAACAATAATTTGTTGTAGCTGGCTCTGCACAGATCTCAATCTCAAAAGGTTCAGTTCAAGAGTCTCGGGTACTGTCTCTTTAGTCAATCCCTCAATGCCACAGGCAAGTTTTAGCATGCCTAATCTCAACAACAATTCGAGCTTTTCTCCTGTGCACTCCGGTTGTTCTTCGTCACCTGTGAAAGAAAGAAACGGGGGTCATATATCCGTTTCATTACAGACAACAGCGATAGTTTAAAAATCCTGAAATCCATTGAGAAGTTCTCTTCCAATCACATATTATTTCCCCCTCACAGAGCCAATAAATTGCAGAATTATCTGTTTTTTAAAAAAAAATAAAAAAAAAAATAAAAACAGGGCATATATTTGATATATTTTTATGAAACTGAAATGTTTTAGTAACAACAAACCTAATGCCATAATAAGCCAATTTTCAAACGTACATCAACCATTACTCACTGTAGGGATGGAAATAGGCCGGCAAACATCAACCATTACTCACTGTAGGGATGGAAATAGGCCGGCAAACCAAAAATTGGCATGTGAACGTATCCATTCTCATACCTAGTGTTATGCTAATCTAGTAGCACAAAGTACACACCTGAATCACGGGGAGGACTACTGTTCCATGTGAGGGGAACTTTGCCACCAGACCGGAGGGCAGTGCCAATAGGAAGTCCCTAAAAATAGAAGTGTCTTCATAGTTGGCCTTTGAATGCCATAACCAGTCCATAAAAGCTCTTTTAAAGAACAAAGGGGGGAGAACCTACATGACTTGTTGACGTGTGCGAAACATAACCACTATGCTCATTCCACTCGTCTTCTGAACTGCTCGCTACTGATGATATCCATTCAGCTGTCAGTGGAAGTGAATTGGCTGCACCAGAAGCAGGTCCATAGCGATCAGCAAATGCCTTCTGCAAGTACTCCAACCCCCCGGATGCCTTTATGATTTGCATTCGTGCTTTGTTAATTTCTGTCTTTAGCACCTGTTAATCCAAAAGGCAGACATTGAGAAAAATTGCCAAAATGTGGGCAAAATTAAAACATAATGAACAGGAGAAAGAGAATAATGGAAATGAACTGACAGCTCAAGCAAATTACCTGAGCTGCAGTTAGTTTCTGCCCTCTCCAATAAATTTATTTAAAAATTTCCTTTCAGATTGTCATCTTGACCATATAGGGTTCGATCATATCCAATTTCTTGGGTTTTAGTTTTGATTTGGTCCTCTATCAAGTTAACATAAAATTGACATATTTTCAATGAATAAAACATTTTGTGTCCACGTGGTGAGAGAGTAAATGAACTCCAAAATTCATTAAATTTGATCTTAAAGAATTTAAGAAGCTAGATATCCTAATTCTAGAAAAATTTTGAAAAAAAATCATTAGATTACTATATGTTTTGCCGCGAGCTCACATAAGTTTTCCTTAGCTGGCAGCTCACCTACAGTAAATCCCAAGAGAAATATACATTGATCAATCAGGATACTTGAAACAAATAACAATCACAAGAAGACTGAAAAGTTCTCCAACGTGTATGTGCCAAGTATATATTCACTCCTTCGACACAATAATGGCAATCTGAAAAGAAAAATACCTGTATCTCCTCGAGAACAAAGCGCAAGCCCCTGACTACAGCAATAACAAAGGAGTTTTTCTCTTTATTTTCAGAGTGAGCAATGGCTGCCAATTCCAACAGCAATTTATCATGGGCTTTTTTCATCTCAACTTCTTTTGCTTCTGCAGATAATTTTTGCAACGTGCGAAGTGCATATTCCAGAACCCTTCCAAGATATTCCATATCCTGAGTGCCTGACTTGAGTAACTAGAATTGGCAAAAGAAGAAAAAAAAAATGTTAAATTTCTAAACCATGATACAAACTTATACAACTCTGTACTTTCAGAAGTAAGACATTCATGCTTCAGAGTAGGTCAGACGGCTGAAATGGAGAAACATACACGATTCTGGGGAGAAAGGATAAATGATATACATATAAACAGTTGCTGATTCTCTGAACTTTGTCATTGGAACTTTGGCAAAGTAGAAATAAATCATTCTCCTTTAAAAGAAGAAGAGTGAGAAACTAATCGGGGACTCTCGGAGAGGTCATTTTGGTTGACTTAACCATTAATTCCTTCGATATGTTGTTTGATTTACATGAATATGCTTAAATACCATAAGATCTTAAATTTATGTACTTCAAAATACTTGCATTTCAGAACACACAGGAAAATGTGATTCCGATTTAAATAATTTAGCAAAAGCATATTTTGCTAAACAAGGTGCTAGTATGAAAAAATTGTGGTTATTACCTCAGAAAGAATGTCCATGTCGATACTGTCAAGGATCTCCTGCTTCCAACTTTTCGGTGCCATTCCAATTAATCCATCCTTCACCTCCTTCACAAGGCCCAGTATTCGACTATAATCAGGGGAGTCTTCCTTCGTAGAGGCTATGATTCCATCCCAGAATGCCTTCTCCATAGTTTCCCTAACCTTTGTCTGCAAGATGGAAACAAATTTTCGATGGAAGATAGACCAAAAAATGTCAAATGATTATCTCGGAACCGATAAGCTGAGACTATTATACAACACTCTACTTCCTTGTACTTATTTAACAAGAAGGGAGTTAGCTTGACAAAGAATTGGCATAATAAGTTGCTAATTATAATCTACTCTTGATGGGACGTTATGAAATACTCAAAACCAACCAATCTATTTATCCTAAGTCAAGAAATGCATATATTTATAGGTGTCTCAACACCATAAAAATAATTTCTCAGGCGACGTGGGACTAAACTCAAACTAAAGCTAAATACAAGATAGTTTTCTAATCTAACAGGACATATCATGATTGATTGATCTAAAGATCCTGTGGAGATGGGACTGCTTCAAAAAATAACCTAATTGTAGGTTCAATTTAAGTAAGGCTCTGTTTGGTTTGAGGGAAAATGAAGGAAAAGAAAAGAAAATAAGAAAGAAAATATTTTCTATTGTTTGTTTTGAGGGAAAATCTTAAAGAAAAGAAAATATTTTCTTAATAACTAAACATTAAGGAAAAACCATTTTTCCATTTTCTTTTCTTTTCTTCTCTCTTTCATTTTCTTTTTCTTTTTTCCATTTTCTTTCAAACCAAACACAGTCTAAAGTTACCTTCTCAAGCTCCAAGTACATATATATTAATGCACTGTGAGAACTAATGATAGTCTAGATATAAGTCACAAAAATAGTAATCTGTTTGTATCATCAACAATTATTTAGACAAGAAAGATGAGGATATTATGATAGCCAAGATACTTTCTAGAAGTCGACCAACCTTGATATTCGCTTCTTTATCAATTGGTGTGATCTGATCACCATGGACAATCTCATTCACGAGAATTTCATTCTCCGTTGGTTGCCGTTTGCCATGCGCATTGCCTGATTGAGCACCCACTGCTTGGGATTTCAATCCAGCTTTAGGTGGCGATGAAGATGTTCTGTCACCAAACAATGACCGAATCACATGTTTGGACCTTTCACTGTTCCCAAAAGCATGCTCCTCCAAGACTGATGGCAAAGACAGTACAGAAGAATTGGATGATGACAGAGATGCCACACGAGCAACAGGGCCCTCCACAGGAGTTCCATTATCCTTTGTGTCAAAGAATTTGGATCTTGTATCTGACAAAGCAGAATCCATTCGGTCAATTCCTGCATTGCCACTTAGGTGCTGCACTTTCTCTCTCAGAAGTTTCTGGTCTTCGGTTACCTAAGAACACCATGGAGAAATTAAATTGCTTGTTCCAAGTGCCACAGAAGCAGATATTGCTATTAAACAGGTACTCGTTAAACATCTTAGATTAAGATGCCCTAGAGTAAAAAGGACTTTTTTGGTTTGTGTAGACGGGTAGGTCTCTCACTAGTGATGTTAAACCACTACCTTATTTCAACTTGTAACAGAAAATGAGTAAAAGAAAAAAACTATAATAGAAGTGCATACAACAACAACAACAACTAAGCCTTTTATTCCAAGTACTTGGAGTAGGCTACATGAACCAAAAGAGAATCACGCCAGATCGCTCACACTGATAATCCTTCTCCATTCATTCCTATTGAGTAATATTGTCCTCATTTAAACCCATAAGAGAAGTGCATACAAGGAAAAATTGTATTAAGCGAACTGTATTACTAATGAGAGTATGTCTTTACACGCACATGAATGGTCAAAGGTTTGTACATCATCAGGTCCCGCTAAAATGTTGGGGAGTAAGAATATAATTGCTTTAAGATTAATATCTGACCCGTTGAAGTCTGTGTTGGTGTGTCATCAAATCTTCTGGAAGATATGCACGATTTAAAAGTAAATTAATGGACAAAATCTCACTAGGCTTCACTTCCATATAATTGCTTTAAGATTAATATCTGACCCGTTGAAGTCTGTGTTGGTGTGTCATCAAATCTTCGGGAAGATATGCACGATTTAAAAGTAAATTAATGGATAAAATCTCACTAGGCTTCGCTTCCATATAACAATAGAGAAGTGTTCCTTTAAGTACATCTTTGCAAGAGGAAATAGAGATTCAAAAAGCATGATCATGGGAAGTCAAGTTTTAAAGAGGATAATGTTCACTTTAGTACTAATGTAGCATGGAACTAGAAGCGTTGGGAGTAAAGAATATAGTGCTCCGGGTCCCCATACTTGGTGAAATCTGCTAATTACATATCACTGCGAAAAGAAATTGTAGTTCTATTTCAGAACTGTGCTCAGTTACAGTTGTAAGATTAGGTAGAAAGAATGGTAGAAAGGCACGAGCTAAGGCATGACAATATGATCAAACCACTATATTGTGCTAGGTTGGCCATTGTCTTGGACAAACAAAAGCTAACAAAATGCAATATATTGAACAGATCAGTCTTCATATGGCCAAACAAAAGCTACAAAAAGTGCAGACAACATGCGGTGCTGGAGAAAATTCACAACACTTGACGAAAAATGCTTAATAGTAAAGCAATTTTGGAGAAGATTAGAAAGACTGAGTAGACAAACAAACCTGTTTCTGTATAGCCTTCAAATCATGAGTGAGATCAGACATCTGTCCTTCGGGATTTAGCTTGCATGTCTGCATCATGGAAAGCTCAAGTTGGCAGGCTGCTCTGACAAGATCATCCTCCAGAGATCTTGCATCTTTGACCTTCCATACCATAAAACAATAGAGGTAGGAACACCATGCAGCATCAAAAGCTGACAGCTGGCTTCTAAAGGTGCGCTGACAAGGCGATCCAGACAAAGACTGTTGATGGTCATCACGATTATCAGACATATATTCTGGTGAAGATTGCCTTGTAGATCGACCATCCAATATAATTTTGATCAACAACTCGAACTCATGAAGGAAGTTAGCAGCTGATTCTCTTAGTGCAGTTTCACGCTCCCCTTGTCCACTAAAAACAGCATTTGGATGACCCATTATCATGTATGCACATAATACTACCCTCACCGCATACCTTGACAGCTTATTTGGTTCGGAACCTTGGTGCGCCCTAGAAGACCCTTTTCTTGTTGCCCCTTGGACGGTCCTTGATGTTCTCCCAGCGGGTGTTCTTTTACTTGGACTTGCTAGGCGCTTTAGCAGATGATCTATATTTTCTGGACTTGATGAACTAGAAGCCTGATATAGTAAGAACCGGCTTTCTAATCGGTCAAGTAAAGCTTTTACTGCCTGAAGAGTTGTGGCCGACTCCATGCGGAGAGCAAGCTGTTCAAATGGCATAGACTTAGCACCTTTCACATTGATTCCGAGTGCCTCATAAGATTTAGCCAAATCAAATGTAGTCCTTCTGGATCTCACAAACTGCCTCCAGCACCTGATGCACATAACAACATGAGAACCTATTTTTCTACATGTGTGGAAAAGAAATATCCTAGCACAACAAGCAAAGCTGTACCTCGCTAGTTTTCTTGAAAGATAATCACCATGCTTGTTCCAAGCAGTGCGCACCGAACTGTGAGGACTTCCTCTTTGTCTCAAATACACTGCTCTCTGTCGCTTTGCCTGTTCA
Organism: Dracaena cambodiana; assembly: GCA_036321105.1. Classification (NCBI taxonomy): domain Eukaryota; kingdom Viridiplantae; phylum Streptophyta; class Magnoliopsida; order Asparagales; family Asparagaceae; genus Dracaena; species Dracaena cambodiana. The sequence continues at coordinate 30,276,097 of JAYEPQ010000019.1, forward strand.
CAAGCAATATATATAAGAACAAGCTTACCTTTTTTTCCACTGAGCAAGTTAAAAAGCATCAATGATATTCATCCATGGATGCTAAATTGGTAACGACACAATTAAGACTGCAAGTGTGGAGAAATGTAAACATTTGCTAACCTTTAGAAGCCGATTTTCCAACTGTTCTTTCATTTGTTTCCTCTCATTTTCTCTTTGATGGTATACAGTTTTTGCTGCTTCACGTACTTGCATTACTCTATCATGCACTCTTGTCTTTCCTTCCTCCAACAATCTCAACCGCTTTTTTTCCGCAGCAACACGCTTCTGAAAAATTGCTGAACGGACACATTCTTTATACTTGTTTTCATGGACCATCTTCTGCATCAGTGATCTAGCTGTTCGCTCTCGAGCTGCTGCTCGTCTTTGCATGTGATCTTTCAGGAGACGCATCCGATTAGCCTCAGCCTGCTGTACACGAGATTCCACTCTCGTGCCGAGCTTTTCACGCTCCCTCTCATGCCGCATCTCCACACCAGATTTCGCAGCTTGTCGTAGTTCATCCAGCTTAGCTAACCGCATTTGGGCCTTCACTAAGAGGCTCAACCTGTAAGTTGAGAAAAGACAAAATTTTATGAATCAAACATTTTTTCGCTCAGAATTGGAAGTAGCAAGAACCCACAAGCAGCTCCATTCTCCAATTTTATAGGCAAGAGCCCAGAAGTAAACTGATTTGCAACGAAAAAATGATGACAGTATATAACATAATTATGCCGAGAGAACCTAGACTGCAGTCTCTGATAAATAAAATTTGATAATAAATTGGCAGGATGTAAGGGTCCTTGCTTATCTAGAGGTGGCAAATTAACATTAGATAATTCTATTTTGACAGCTGTCATTATATTTGATGTCCTTCTAAATTAACATTAGATAATTCTATGTTGACAGCTATGTCAGTATATTTGATGCCCTTCTAAAATGATGGCAGTATGTATAGATTTAGAAGGAGTAATAACATAATTATGCCAAGGACCTAAACTGCAGTCTCTGATAAATAAAATTTGATAATAAATTGGCAAAGGATGTAAGGGTCCTTGTTTATCTAGAGGTGGCAAATTAACATTAGATAATTCTATTTTGACAGCTATGTCGTTACAGTTGATGTCATATTCATCTCCAACATGGGCGAGGAAGAAATTGGATCGGATTAGAAGAAGTCTCCTTCGGAAACTAATGTCAAATAGTTCAGGTTTTTTCTGCTTGGTTAAATGGAGAGAGATATATAAGCCAAAGAAGTATGGTGAACTAGGTGTTCTAAATTTACAATTTATGAATCAAGAACTTTAAAAATGGGAAGTACAGTCATAAACCTAATATGACTTAGTATGGTTTAGTGGAATCTTAGTATTGAGGTAGACCTCTGAGAGAAGCTTCGTCAGAGCATACTGCATTATCATATTTTCGAAAAGGGGTACTTATATCTCTAGATTCATTTTTATCATGCTCCCAAGTCATGATTGATTCTAGTAGTTCTACATCTCCTTGGCATGATACTCGGTATTTAAATGGCAGTTTAAAAGACAATTATCCTTCTCTGTTTGCATTGGCCATTAATAAAAATAATAGTGTTCTAGATATGGGGGAGAGATCTAATAATAGTTCCACCTAAGAAGAAATTTAACGGGAGGTTTAGTAAGACAGTGTAATGAGTTAAGATCTAATATTTCAAATTTTAACAGTACAAAGGAACATGATAGAAGAATTAGTCTGTTGAATTTTAGTAGTGAGTTTACTGTAGCAGATCATGTTATGAAGGACATTTTCAAAATCAAAACATAATTTCTTAGAAATATATTTGGACTTTGTCACTACCTTTGAAGGCTAAAATTGTTAGATGGTTAGCCATTTCGGATTGATTACACACTAAAGAAACATTATCCAAAAAGGTTATTAATAATCCTGATTTGTTATGTGTTCTTTACCAAAAAGAAATAGAAGACATGATCATTTATTTATTAATCTCAATTTGTGAATTCAATTTTGGCTAGTATCAGACATAATTTTCATATTGTCCCTATTTCAGAGAATCTCATGGATACTTTTACCATTTGATCCCGACGCTTTTCAAAATCGAGAGATTCTGGTACCTCTTTCATATATCACAAAAGCAATGGAAGCAGCACTAACTAAAAAATTGCGTGGATAAAGTTGTCAAATTAGAATGGACTTACCCTGTTATGGCAGTTAAATGGTAAATATAGAATGAAAGAAACAGAAAAAATTTCTAATATCAAGCCAGAAATTATATATCTCTTCTAGCCTCAATAAATTATTTTTGGCTTCAAAATATTTCTGACAAGAAATGGGCAAATTTGTGAACGACACGAGTCATAAGGGTGTTGCAGGTATGATGGCGACGAAGGGGAGATCCAGACCTGTTACTGCAAGTAATGTGGACAACGTTCTGGAGTTTCAAGATGGAGGCAGGGGTGACTTGGGTGATTGATCAACTGATCAATCATCTAATTTGAAAATATTACATGAGGCATGTAAAATATAAAACAAGTTTTATTTTGCTTTAGATAATGATCAAGTTATTTTGATGTTTATTTGCTTTGGTTTATTTTTTTTTAGTTATTGTATAGTTCTACCCTAAAAAAAGTTAAAGGTGTTTGCCTTACTATGTGTTTAATGAAGTTTTGGCCAGGGTATCTTCTTGATTTCCCCATTCTTTTCCTCCAAAAAAATAATAATTATGTCGAGGCCCTCTCAAATTACTGCAGAGCATGAAGCCGCTATGTTGGTATCTCTATTTCGCACAAAATGCAATGAGCCTACTAAGACAGTATAGGAAAAGCTATAAATCTATAACAACAAAACTTCACCAAAAACTTCACCAAAAAAAAAGAACCAAACTGGAATCAATGTACAAAGTATTAAACAGAGCAGCACTTTGCAAAGTAAATAACTAAACAACCTTTTCTGTTCAGCTGCATAAAGCTTCTTTTCGAGCCGTTGCCCAAGATCCTCCTCTTGAGATGACCATGAAGGACTTCGTGGTTTAAGCCTCGCCTTGCTCGACAACCACTCATGAAATTGCTGTTAACAGAAATATCTTTAAGTCATATTCGAAATATCCAAAGGTCTTATACACAAACAATAGTTAACAATTGGCAAGCAGTGGAAATAACTAGGAGAAGACAACCCATGAACAGCTCTACTGCAACCAAAAAATAAATAAATAAATTTTAAAACATAAAAATAATTTTTTTTTAAAACCAAATTTTTATCATAATCAAAGAGCTGGACAAGAAAATGTAACACATCAATTATTCTCCTTATATACCTCATTTCAAAAACTGGATGATTGATTTAACAGGTTCTTTTTTTCTTTCATTTCCCCTTTTTTTTTCTTTCTTGAAGAACAACCAGCAGGAAAAATTCTAATTAGACAATAAGATTCTCAAGGCAAAATGAAAATTTGAGCTAATAAAAATTCAGAGCTCTAAACGTAATAAAGTTAAATAGTTGGCTACAACGATCGCCAACAAAATCATTACAACTAAATTTACATCATTAAAGTATTATAATCAACAACTGAGAAAAAATTAAGCCGCACAGATTCGAAACTTCAAAAAAAAATTCCAACTTTTCGATCACACAATCAAACAAATCCGAGATTATCCCAAAAAAATTCGTCTTTCCCAAAAAAAAAGAAAAAAAAAAAAAAACCAACGATACCTGTCGTCTAAGATCGGCTTCTTTGAGCTTGGCCTCGATCTCCTCCACGCTCGAAGGGGCGCCGCTCTTCGCTTCTAGAAGCCGCCGCCTGATCCTCCGCGGTATCTTCACCGGCGCCGAGGACGAGCTCGTCGCCGGATCCCCGGCGGGGAACTCGAACGCCACGGCGGTGGCCGCACCGCCGCTCTCAGGCGACTCCACGTCCATCGATCCGAAACCCTACGCGATCGCCCGAATCCGAATCCAAAATCCAGATGAGGGATGGAGAGATTTTAGAGAGAGAAGAAATTGAGTGAGATTTAAATTGAGAGTGAGGAAAACAATAAAGCACGTTTCTTTTTCCTTCGTGTTTGGTCTGGATACGGGGATGGGGCTAAATTTTAGTTCTGTGAATTATAGGTCCTTTTGTGCAATTGGGGTATAAATTTTTCTTTCCGCTCGTGACGCCGTTACCTATCGGGTCGATGGAACCTATATCTAATGAATGTTCTGGTTCGTCAAAACTTCACCGAACTTTTGGGAGAATGGACGAAAAAGCCCTCTGGGGAGTTGCTTTTGGAAGTGAGTTGGCAAAATTTTAGATCGGCTCCCCTTCAACTGTTTAGTTGGTGATATTATAAGTTACAATTTATACCGTTATAATTAAAATTGAAAATTGAAAATATCATCTAAAAATAAAATATTTAAATTTTAATATTTTATTTTTAAAAAATTTGAGAAAAATATCTATTTATTAATAATACCATTACTATTTATTTACATACTTATGTATTTTTTTTCATAGTTATAATTACTACAGGTGAATAAGTGATTATAATTATAACTATAAACTTTTATTACTATCATTTTAACAAAAAAAAAAAGAAAGCACTACTTAAAGAAATGGATTGCAATTACATATACTTTACGCACGTAAGCAAGTACCCAAACACCCTTTCGGAGCAAGACGCACGCACAAAGATGCGGGGTCCACCCAACGGCTAACTTCTCAAAAGAGAGAGAAGTCTCATCTCACTAACTTCTAATGCGAGGGCATAAATGGAAATTCCCACAGAAGGAGACGTTTGCGTGAGGGGATCCGAGAGGGAATTTCTAGATGGGCACTAGATTTTTCCTAGTGAGCCCACTTTTCCTAGTGCGCATGTCTTAACTTTTTCAAAAACCTTATTTTTCCTAGTGAGCACACCTATTTTACCAAATTACCCTCACATCTCCCTCTCTTTCTCTGTCCGGGGTATCCAGCCCGGACAGAGACTCTCTGTCCGGACTGGATACCCCGGACAGAGGCTCCCTGTCCGGACTGGATACCCCGGACGGGGGGTGGGGATTGGAGCGAAGGCGAGCGGAGAAGGTGAGGGCGGCGGCGGCGAGTGGTGAGGGCGAGAGCGAGGGCGGCGGCTAGCAGCGAGGGTGAGGGCGGCGGCGGCGGCAAGCGGGGAGAGCGAGGATGAGGGCGGCGGCTAGCAGCGAGGGTGAGGGCGGCGGCGGCAAGCGGGGAGGGCGAGGGCGAGGGCGAGGGCGGCGGCTAGCGGCGAGGGTGAGGGCGGCGGCGGCGAGCGGGGAGGGTGAGGGCGATGGCGATGGCTAGCAGCGAGGGTGACGGCGGCGGCGGCGAGCGGGGAAGGTGAGGGAAGGGCATTTTTTGACAAAAAAAATAATGACAAATTGGTAAATAAAACAATCTTTTAAGTGGGCTCACTAGGAAATATGCCGTGCCCATCTAGAAACTCCCATCCGAGACAAGGAGTCGCTTGGCTGTTACCGTTTCCTGGGACTTAACGGAGGAAAAAGCGATGATGAGATTGACGGCCACGTCATCATTTGGACGCTTCGCGTGCGAACGGACACGTCAACCCGAGCACGCCTCCCCCCTCTTCCGGGAGTTTCCAAAGGAGCACACCAATGTTCCTAGTGAGCCCACTTCTCTTTATTTTTTTTCACTCACTTTTGAGCATAACACATATAAAGTGGTCTCACTAGGAAAAATAGTGTGCTCATTTGGAAACTCCTGCTATTCCTCTTCCCATTCCAATTCCAGGGACTCCAGCAGCTACCGTCCGAATCCAACAAAAATCGATTAGAGTTCGATAAAAAAAAAAAATTCGATAATCCTTGAATCTAATCAGAAAGTTTCGAGATTTTCAACCGATCAACCAACTGAATATCTAAAGACGAATTCTACTGTCGACTCCAATAATTTCGCCCGATTCCTATCGAAATAGACAGTGCTGGCCATGGGCAGGTGCGGGCTGTGCACCTGCCTAGGGCCTCTAATCTAAAAAGGGCCTAACCGCCCAAGGTGCAACGGTTAGTTTTTTTTTTTAATTTTTATTTATTTCAAACGGCTTATTTTTAACACTCCATTTCAAAACAAAATCCACACTAAACCAATATCTCCTCCTCTCTCCCTCTCTTTATCTCTATAAATATTTCTTGTTATTAGGTTGTCGAATGTGTTGACTCCCAGCTATTCTGGCATTCTGCTGCTTGGTTCTTTTCAATGTGTTTTTGTTCTTTTTTCTTATATAATTTTGTTATATTTTTTCTCAAAAAAATATTTTCTCAAAAATATTTGTCTGGGAGTGAAAAAAGAAAAAAAAGAAAACAAATAGAGCAGTTAATACAATCACAAAGAGGAGGTATGGATAAATTTGTTAAAATAGCAAGTTTCTCTAATGAAAATTTGGACGGATTAAGTGATGATAATGTTGAAAATTCAAATGAAAATGTAAATGAACAAAATCAAAATAATGAGGATATTGATAATTTGAGTGAGCATAATGATGTACCAAATGAATCTATTATTGAAAATGTAATAGTTGATGAACAACCAACCTATTCTTTTGATATTTATGATCCTAGAAATTGGGATAATCTTGATAATAAATCAAAAGACATTTTGGTTAAAAAAGGGCCTATTAGAGAATTGAATCTTGTGTTTCCTTTATATAACATATCTAGGCATTTTTCATATGGTTATTATACTAGGAAGTTAAGTAATGGAGAGACTAGTGATCGAAAATGGTTGGTTTATTCTAAACATGTAGATAAAGAATATTATTTTTGTTGTAAGTTGTTTAAATCTAATAATAATAAAACTGCATTAGCAACTAATGGATTTAGAGATTGGAAGCATCTTGGTGAAAAACTCAAAAAACATAAGTATAGTATTGAGCATATGACCAACATGTGTCGGATGTGGATTTAGATAATTTTTTTCTGAACTAAAAGTGTTGAATATGACTCTGCCAAATATGTCAATGTCATCAGTTGAAATTCTTGAGTATGTCAAAATTGCATATTGCTATCCTAATGTTTCCATTACTTATCGAATCTTATTGACAGTATCTGTAACTGTTGCATCAGCAGAGAAAAGTTTTTCAAAGTTGAAATTGCTGAAAACCTATTTGAGGTCATCAATGTCACAAGAAAGGTTGAATGGTTTGGCGATTTTATATATTGAGAAGGAAATATTGGACAGTATTGATCTTGATACTATTATTGAGGATTTTGCATCTAGAAATGCCCGAAGGAATTGTTTTTTATGAATTATAATTAGTTTTTGTAATGGCAAAACTATGTACTAAATTTTAATTTTGGTAATGAAAATATTTATTTAAAATTTTAATAAGACTTGTTAGGGCCTCTTTCTCATTTCGCCCCGGGCCTCTAAAACGTTAGGACCAGGCCTGGAAATAGGTCGGAGTTCGATCTTGAAATCTTCTGTTCTCGGATCCGATCAGAAAACTACGATCTCCGAAACCCCGACCAACTGAAAATCCCTATCCAATTCCCCTCTGAAATCAAGAGGGCTATCGCTTTCCAATAATAATGGATTTATTATATTGAGAAAAAAAATATCTCTACTAATGTCTCTTCTAGTATATTATTTCCCATCCCTGCCTTCAAACTTCAAACTTAATAGTTAATATTAGCACCTTTCATTTATTTATTAATTATTTTAAACTTTTCTTTTTATTTTATTTAAAAAAGATACTTGCTTTTCAATTTTTTTTTTTTTCTAATTTAAACTATAGACTAAGTCATCATTTTACAATGAAATCTCATCTTCAGCAAGATATAGAAATGATGTCATTGCTGATATAGAAATTGCAGAGAGGAAGGAGAAGTTGTTACCCCCACAATAGTGGACAACAAGAAAAATTCCAACATATAAGGAGTTCAAAATACAAAAATAATAATAATAATAATAATAATAATAATTTGAAAATCAAATTTATAGGTGATGAAGAAGAGAAGTAGTTAATCTTTTCACTTAATTCTATTGTCAAGCTTAGTGCAATCCAATCAAATTATTCTTAAAAACAAGGAACAAAAAATGAAAGAGGAAAGGGAAAAAAAAAAAGAAGGAGAATTTGATTTGGTATTATATCAAGTATATACAAAATTAACGATTTTCAGTGAATACAATATTATGTATCTATTTAAAAAAAAAAGAGTAAATAAACTTCAAAATTCAAAAAATTTAATCCTAAAAAGTTAAGAATGTAGATATCATGATCCTAAATAAATTTTTAAAAAATAATTAAATCATTACTTTTTCGTTATTGACTCACGTAATTTATCTGAGTCACCGGCTCATATATAATAAATCAGTGCCTAAATGGGCAAATTTGGTGTGGCTACTTCAAATGCACAAAAGCATTAAGAACGAGAACTTGAAACCATAATGCTTAAGCATTTCAAGTACAGGCAAGAAACAAAGAAGTTATCTAATTTAGTTTTTTTTTTTTTTTTTTTTTTCTCCTCTCTTTAAGAACAAATATAATCTCGTAGTCAGGTAGTTGCGTGCAAAATGCAAATGCTATCTAATCATGGTGTTTAATAACTAATTATAAAATTAATTAATCAGCAAAAAAAAAAAAAAAAAAACTGGATATAAGATAAATTTACAAGTTTTGGGGTCAATCAACGTTGATGCTCTTCGAGTTTGGTTTTGTTGAACTAATCACCTCGACTTAAGTGATATACTAAATTTTTATAAATATAAAAATAATTAGATAGCTATTTAATTACTCTTCCTATTTTAATTTTTTTTTCATTCTTTCTTCATATATTTTATCAAAAGTTGTAGGCTTTTATGTGAGATACTTTAGGTCAGATTCATTCTTGTTAATCCCCTAAAGTTATACTCCTAATCTAATCTAAGGTTTAAATATAGACTACTCTATTCAAAGCCACCAGCCACTGACCCTAAACAACCAAGAGACAAATGAATTAACTAAAAAAAAATTATGACCTTGTTGCTGAGCCATAGATATCTAACGATTGACAAAGCATTAGAAAAACATTGTCAACGCTTGAATGGCATAATGTTGTTGAATGCAAATATAATTTGCTTTGCGAATATGTGGATAATATTTCAACTAATATTCACTCGGTTACATCTTGAATCTGTGACCTCTCATATCTCCTGTTACAATCAACAACTAAAACTTTCATTCCAAGTATTTGGGGTAAACTACATGAACCAAAAAAGAATCACACCGGATCGATCACTTTGATAGTCTTTCTCCATTTATTTCTATCAATTAATATCTTATCATTTAAACCTCTAAAATTCATATCTTTTTGTATCACTTGTCCTATATTGATAAACTTCCCTCGTCGAATTGATACATTTATAGGCCTACGTACATATAATATTATCCAATTAAAATATATATAGGTAATCGCAGTAACCAGCTGCCCAAAGTTCCTCTCAATCAATATCCTTTTATTTCTCAAAACAATAATACACATAGTTGATTGATCATCAATACTTACTTTATATTTTGTTAAATATGTAATCATGAACTGAAGATCTCATGTCAAGGAAAATTGACATGCACTATAAAAATTAACGCATTACTCACAGAACATGTAGCCTAGTACATGATATAAAAAGGTTTACTTCTGGTTATATACTATAAATATTGACTGATCAATAGCAAAGGCATTCATAATTTCATTAACATAAATCTTTTGACCATATAATTATCAACTAATTTACAAAAGAAAAGCTAATAATAAGTGGAAACAAGCATCATCTGTCCACCACCCATCTGAATAATTGCTAACATAACATATCATAACACCAACATTCCATCATCTTTTGACTGTACTTCACAAAGACAACAGAGAAAAGTTGAGCCAACCATAAACTTTCCTAATAAAGATACCTAAAAAAACAGAAAAATATTATGATTTTGTGGGGATTGAAAATGAACTTGAAGTAGATAAGAGATGGTTTCAAGGCTTTTATTCTGCCAATTTGCATGAACCATGGGAAATTCTATGAGCACACCATTTTACTCAGTGAGCCCACCACTTAAAAGTTGTAAAAAAAATTACAAGCTTGCCATTTCATTTTGTGACAAATAGTTTTTCCCCGAGCAATGTTAAACCCGTTTGGAGACTAACCCCCCAATGGTATCAAAACCGTTCGTAAGACTAATCCCCAACTGAGAAAAGCTCACTGAGCAAAGCGGTGTGCTCCGGGAACAAACAAATGGTCCAACATCTCCTTTCTTCTTCAACCACAGAGTGGCCGACAATTCAATCCAAAACAGCATGTTAGGTTTTAGAGTGGGTACGACAAAAGTAGAGATGTAGTCATGTGAGGTTGAAGATAACCACCACTAAAGAAAACAATCAGGCCACAAATATTGTAATCAACATCATCCAAGTAAAATTTTGGCAATGACCACAAAATTATTGTGTGTCCACTTATCTTTCTATATTCTAAAGAACAGAGTTCTTTCTAGATAATCTAATCGTAACCCACAAGAAGATCCAAGAGTGGATTATGAAACTATGTATCAATTCAAATATCCTGTGCTGAGTAGCATATCTATCTGTGTGAGCAACAAACTGTCCTTCGCATTCTATCAATGAGTGATAACAGAACAACCATCACACCATCACACGTAGTGAGTAGCATATTGACTGAAATGGACATGCATGTTAGTTTGTTGGGACTTGGGCTATTATGCATTGCAAAAGTTGATGAGCATATAAATAAAATTATTGTCTCAGTACATATATCAAATTGTAGCATTCATTACCCAAAAAGGTTTCCAAATTTAACAGGTTGACAACAGTAACTAGCAACATCCTAAACAGATCTGATTCTAGCAATTAGCATCACTGCATTTTGCATTATATAACATCTAAGCACAATAGAAAGACAGTACCACAAGTTATTGTTCAAGAACTGAGCTTTACATAGATCGACACAATTTGTTCGGTTTTCAACATAGATCGACCCTTAAACAAAACTGAATGAAAGAAAACAGGTCATGTAGCCAAACCACAAACTCTCGGGGTAAAGGCTTTGTTGTTGTTGTTGTTGTTGTATATGGATCAAATGTCCACAGAGAGAATGCAACAAATCATCCCTATCTGTAACTTTCAGAGTTCATGAAGACAGTAAGACGTAAATCATCCTGTTTGATGTATTAAGGATTTTAATCACAAATGTCAAGCAAGTTATGTTCGTCATGCTACAGTGGATATATTTACTCCCAGTTGGAAACTAATGATATGATTATAGGTACTCAGTGACTTTCTTTAGACATTGCAAGCATGAAAAGAGCATCAAGAAAAGATCCGAGTACTAACCGAAGCCTGTGAGTAAATCAGAACTTGTTGTCTGTTTGTGCACCAATGCTGGGGATTATTCAGTTGTCAAACAAGGAGATCATGGTCCATTGCATAGAAAATATAACTCATGGAACCAAGAACAGGAGAGTTTGAATGGAAATAATTTAGTAGTCTGATGGATAACAGCGAAAAGGAATAGATTAAGAACTATAAATTTGTAGAAATACAGAGATGTGGAGACAAATTGAAACTACATGGAGAGCCTAACACCTCCGACGAGTCGAGCATCAACAAATAGCCATGAGCTGAGGATGACCGCCAGGTGCACATCGTGAAACAAGTGGAGGAAAAAGGAAAGCAAGAATTGGCTCCTGACATTATTCACCTTAGCCGAGTTACTAAGGATCCAGCTAGCTCACTTTGCCAACCAACGTCCATAAGCCCCACATAGAAATGGGGCTGAGGGAGCAACACAATAACGAAATGCCCGACTTGGGCAGAAAATATAAAAAAGAAAACTCAAGTACGGAGAGGACCATTTACGGGATCTTGTCCAGAATTGGCCTCCTTGTGCTTCAAAGAGAGAGTGCCAAACCGTGATTCGAGATCTCTGCTATTACTACGATTATGGGTAGGAGCTGATGGAGGTAACTGATGTTGCTGATGCTGCTGGAACAATGATCGGAGACGAGCAATTTCTCTTTCCAACATTTCCTGCTGGACTGCATTGTACCAAAACAGACTGTTACCATAAAGTAAATGCAGGATACATAGCTAAACCGAATAAATGAAGTTTAAATGACCTACGGGATAAAGTGTACTAGAAATACTGATACATTTTCAAAGAAAAAAGAGGAAAGAAAACTTGGTCCCATAGTTCCTAGCTAAAATCGGGTATTGATGCCAGCAAGAGCCATCAATAAAACCTATCTCCAGCATGCAAGTAGTTTTCCATGAGATAAAGCTAACACCATTATGGGACTTTTTGCTGGAAGAAAGTGTGAAAAAGATTAGTTTTATGAATTTTAAGCATTTGTTTGATGAAAGTGGCATCTGAAAGTACTGGAGTGGCTTTTGCCATGTAGAATATCTAAGCATAAGTGATAACAGTAAAAGAGTGGGGAAATAAAATATTTTAATAAATAAAGATTTGATATGTCAACACTTTTTTGACCTTTCTTCTCACTTGCTTCAAAACAAGCACCTTTTTATATACTACCTTGTAAAAGTGGAATTATTTTTTCACTTTCAAAAAAAGTGTTTTACATTTTCGGGTCACTCCCATCCAGCAAAACATCACCTTAAGCGAGACCATCAATAATACTACATTATTTGTAGGCAGGCATATCCAGAATCTCTGCTTTGATGTTTTTGAAAGCATGTGTATAAACTATCAACCCATTCAATGATTTCATATCACATCCGACGGAATATACATGTTAGGCTATCTAACTTAAATAATCACACCATTAATTTTAACTAACAAACTAGGAGATTGTCTTATCCATTTGTTGCATACATTACACGCATCAATTGGTTGTTAAAGCCAAGTCACGCCTTGAGGAATAACCTTAAATCTCATTAGATGATGATATCAACAAAAGAATCACAACAGCCATCACCACATAAGAAGAACTGCAGATACAAATACATTTCTACAAATGAGATGCCTTAGAGATGATGGTGTTTTCATCCATCATATGGACAAAGGTCTCATTGATACATGACATGCTTGTTTTTTTATCATAACAAAATACCTGATATTTGAAAATTATGCATATTCCCCAGCAACCACCACTGATAAGAAAGAAGTGTGAAAGGAGCATAAAAGCTAGTTATGACTACATTAAAGTGGAAAGGTAAACAAAGGACGTCATAGAATTTAGGTAAGCTACCAGTAAGGTTTCTAAATAAGATATACTGCCATTGGAATGGACCATTTTTTATTATATGCTCGACTTCTTACCCTCAAATCTAGTGGATGTTTAAGTTCTGATAGAAAGTGAAGCAGTAGGACATAACCAAAATTAAATAGTAACAGTTCTAGGAGTAGCTTAAATAATACTCGGAGAAACTTATGCGATGGATCAATTTTAAGGTCATGTACTTAAGAAAACACATGATAACTAAATTGTAAAGCAAAGAAGCAAATAAAACTTTCTGATGCAAGGCTGTTTTTAATAGAACAATAAATAATGGCAGCATGCTTGAATGGTTGATTGATCTAAGTCTAATCTCACTAGAATATTTTATCGATTTCAGAGAAATACTGAACAGTATACATCAACAACCAGGTACACAAACAAACTAATAAATGAAGGACACAGAAGCAGTAACTGAGAAACAGATATTAAGGCAGTACCATCTGATAATTAACTGCGTGCGTGTGTGCGTGTGTGTGTGGGACTACAAACTTTCTATCAAATCCAAACAGTTAGTTTAATACTTTTTCTACCAAACTTTCAGTAGTGGTCCACCACTACTTTATTCTCTTCTCACTATTCACTTTTGAAACTTTGACCAACACATATCTAAGGGAAATTGATGGTCAAAGAATGTTAGATCTAGCTTTTTAGGTTTAATAGAAAGTTTATAGTCCGTATCTTGAAATGTGCTTACATTTTTTTATAAGGTGCTCCTGTGCTAGACTGTCAAGCCGTTGCTTCAGAGTTTGATTCTCCATGTTCAATATAAGATTCTGCTTATCCACAAATTCGAGTTCAGCTGAAACTTCCATCCCTTCAGCCTATAAGAGCAACTCATGGTTCAACGTTAGGAAAAGAGCACTTTATCTAATATATGCCCTTTCTTATCAGGACTACTTAGATTTGTCTGCACTTGCCTGTAAAGCTTGAACATTTCTCTCCAATTCAGCAATGTACTGAAGTTTTCGTACACGTGACCGCTGAGCGAATTGCCTGTCACAATGAAAAGATGAGTTTCGAATATAATCAAGAATTTTATCAAACTCCACCTTCAAACATAATCAAGATGATCCTAATACATAATATGTTATATGAATCAGATAAATACATGTATTCAGAAGAAATATACATATACGCTCACTCCCTTGTGACTGGATTTTAGACAACGGCAGTGTCGGACTCATCGTGTTCATGTGTTCGTGTCCTAAATATGATACTCGTGTCCAATAGATCATAGGTTTGCACACAAACAATATCAAGTCATGTTCTTGGATTTATTTTTTCGCAGATTCTGCAGAAATATTTCATCAGGAGAACAAGTGCATCCGGAAACTACATTACCGGAGAGCTTACTAGTGGTTTTTTGGAGTAAATATGTATACCAAGCGATGACACCTGACATGGGCTACCCGCTACTGAGCCATATAGAAAGGCTTCCACATAAACTGGAAACTAGAAAATGCAGATACATAACAAATTTAAATACGTGGTTTGAACCCAGCTCTTGAAATCTAGAGCTGGATACCATGTGAGGAAAGCATTTTACCTATAATAACAATATAAATGACGCAAACTTGACATTTAACATGGTGTAAACCCTTAGGCAGTGGTTGGCAGATAAAAACCACAGAAACTCAAGCCTAATAAAAGTACAATCTGTTGGTTTTACTTACTCACACAAATATAACAAAGCGTATTGTTGGCTTAAATTTCATTAAGTTCTGAATTTAAAAAAAAAATGAAAATAATGCTTATTGGACCAATGCATGTTGACTTGGTTTTCGAATTATTTTGCTAGAAATTCAAACTAAAAAGTGATCCTATGTCGCATGGTAATCCGTGTTCAAGAACTAGTGAAAACCTATAGTTTTTCTAGGTACTTCTTGCCAAATGCAGAGAATTGGAAAGCTAGTTTCCACATTCCAGCTAGTTTCCAATAGCCATACCAGCATAGAGAGCATCCAATATGCATATCGTAGATCATATTAAAACAGAATGAAGGGAGATTGAAAAGCAAAAAACAATGACTACAATAGGAAGATAGGGGAAAAAGACAGTGCCAATAGAAAAATGTAAAGCATCCAGGGTTCGTACATCTGAACAGCTATGCAAAAAATAAAATGAATAGTAATAGAAAAGTGGATGTAATAGCAGATTCAAAGGCTTTACAATAAAGAAAAGGTTCATGATGGAAAAACAAAATATTACAACAACAAAGCCTTAATCATAAAATTTTGGAGTTCATCTACATGAATCCTTTTCTTCTATTTAGTTTTGTTAACGGTCATCTCTTCCATTTAACTCACCACTATCATATCCTTCTTAATTGTCCTCCATCGCACAAACTGTCACAATTAATTTTTCCTCAGTTTATCCTCAATAGGAGGCCTAGGAGCAACCTCCAACTTGTCATAAGTACACTCATCTATCTTAATAATCTCATTTCTACCACAATCATACTTTTTTTTCTTAATTTCCCAATGTTTGATAAGACCTGGTTTTTGTTAGGAAAAGAAAGCGACCAACAACCTCTCTCATATTCCCTTTTCCAATGAGTAAAGGGGATGACAACTGGCCTATTGGCTCCAATTAGCTGAAAAGAGATTCTCATCATACTGAAACACCAAACCTTCCTCTCTTCTAAACAACTGAAAATGAAATCAATTAATCAAATGATAAGAAACCGAAATGGACCTGACACCTTGAAAATATTGAGGAAGCAATCTCCCAACAACCTTTTTGTAAAAAGAAGATAAACATTAAAAAGAAAACCTACAATATGACAAATGCCACTGTAAAAAATAGACAACTCCAACAAGTTATACATAACATGTGAGGAAATTAAAAACGTCCAAACTTCAATTATAAATCCATTAAGAGGCCAAATGCATTTTTCAAATAGAAGTACCATTTAAGGCATTGGGCCTCACAGCCTAAGTATTTTAACAAACTATTCAAGATCTTACTATATATCAGGATCAAAACAGCACATACTACACACAGTAGAATTTCCATGTGCATTTTATTTCCACAAGTAGGAGGAGGAGGAGAGAAAATCCCCTTGAGATGCAGTTTTCCTTTTGCCCATGCACAAAGACAACCAAAAGCTCAGCCCCCATAAAGCCTTATATACTATGTCCCCTAGAACCCTTCACATCCTCTGGATACCCATCTTTTATGGAAATTGAGCTTGAACTGAAGAAAATATACAATTACTACCTGAATCCTAATTCTGAAGCAATGTGTAGTTGTGTACCCATGCATGTTTGTGCTCATCTAGCTGGTGGCATTAAAACAAGAAGAAAAAAGAAAGAAAGAAATAGCAAATGCAAAATAAAGCTTTGATATCCACAAAATAGTTTGCACAAATGTTAACAATAGAACTGAATATAATTTTCAAAATCAGATGAGAGTTAATAAGAAGCATGCTGCTTAGCCTCCTCCAGATCTGATATTGCCAAACATTGTTTAAGCATGAGATCCTTTGCTTCTTTTAGAGTATCTATTTTATTACGATTAGAGTAGGAAGCACGGACACGTATTCGGGCACGGATTCAGGTACGGATACGGGACACGGTATTTGTCAAAAAATGAGGCCACTGGCATGTCACGGACACAAAAAAATATAAATATAGTTATATATTCTTCTATTTTTAACATAATAATTTTACTAAAATATCTAAAATGGAAGCATTGACAATTTCTAAATTCGTGGCTCTTCATTTCTTTACAAAGGAGAAGCCTTGCTATCAACTATGCATCTACCTCTCTCCCTCACCCTCCATAAGTAAAGAGACAAAAAAGAAAAGGCGGTAATGGTCATGAGTCATAAATCAGTATAGAATGTGAATGCAAAAAATTATTTTTTCAAATATAGAACCAATAAAACTCATATCTACTAGAAAAATTAAAGTATAGCTCCATAAAAATAACTAAGTAAAGTTAGACGTTACCAATTTAATAATATTTATTTTTAAATTTTCTACATTTTCAAATACAACATACAAGAAGTTTGGACATGGCAATAACAAGGCATTTTTCCTTTAGTTTATTAGACACGCTGCGTAACATGTCCGACACGATTTTTTTCATGTCTGCATTGGACATGTGTCTCGCACAAACATGGTATCCTAGCGATGCATCCGTGCTTCTTAGTATATCAGGTTTCCTCGATTCAACAGATGGGCGCTCTTACCCTTGGAGAGGTAAGATGATTCCAGCAGTTAACAACATTCACATGCACTGCAATAGTGCAATCCTATAATATGGGTCCACCTCGGTATAACATTTGCAAACTACACATTTCTCAGATCCCCAGGGAGCTTTCAGTACACTACTCAGTCTATGTTCTTCCTAAGCTAAATTATCTACATCACATACATGCTTTTTAAAAGAAAACCAGCATTTGAATGAAGTGTCACAAAGAACAAAAGAAGATATCTCAAAGAATAAGGAAATGTTTCCTAGATTAATGGGGGCTTGCTCCTCAAGCCAAAGAACTCCAGTGGAAGAGGTGCAATTGTGCAAGTGCACCATTTGTTGTTTGTTCCTAGATGCATTTAGCAGTTGCAGTCCTTACTGGTAACAAATCAATCACCTTGACAGTGTGATTATTTGTTTAGTGCATGGATTGACATTTGAGGATCAATACCCCTCAACTATATTCTGGTGACCATGACTTATGCCACCACAAAAGACATGCGAGAAGGATATCACATGAAAGACCAACGAAAATTTCCACCTCAGATCATATTGTATTGAACTCGTCTCCAAACTTTAAAGAAAACAAGAGATCATCCGTGCTCATCATTGAACCTGAACAAAAGCATGAAGGACCCTTGGGAGTACATGAAGTAACTTGACTTAAAAAGGAAACGAGGTAAGAGAAAACATCATTTGGCAAGGCGTCATCACAACCACCACTACTCAAGCGAGCCAGCAAGTCCTAAAACAAGAATGACTTTATAGGTTTGAAAAAGTTCCTAAACTTTGCTATATGCCAGCAAAGATTATATCCATAAGAATAGGATAGATAACAG
Organism: Dracaena cambodiana; assembly: GCA_036321105.1. Classification (NCBI taxonomy): domain Eukaryota; kingdom Viridiplantae; phylum Streptophyta; class Magnoliopsida; order Asparagales; family Asparagaceae; genus Dracaena; species Dracaena cambodiana. Next base: position 30,294,386 of record JAYEPQ010000019.1, read on the forward strand.
AGGCAACTACCCCACCCCCAACCAACACACATGACACACACACACACACACAATAGCGACCAGGGCACTCAGGTGGGCAAACAATCCGCACACACCATTTTCCCTCTAAGGCAGATCAACCATCCATAAGTCATAACACATAAATACATTTTTTATACTCAGAACACTTGACTAACTTACAGAATGCTGCACATGAATGAATGACGACATTTATGGATAAAGAGCTTAGAAATTGATAGGAAAAAGGGGGGCACTTTAAACACATTAGAGATGATTGAAATGATCCAGAGCTTTTAACACATGCAACTACTAAATAGACAAAGATTTCAAACGTAATGGTTTCTCATGAACGTGCATGAGCATTGAGTTTTTTGTGTCAAGGAATAAACAACATTGGCATTGTGATGCTATATTCCATTATCATCAACAATTATCATCTGTTAAACCAGTTCATATTAGAATCAGCGGTAGGAGTGGGCGAGAAGTAGATAAATAGTATTTGGAGAGCTTACTGTTTAACCCGCTTTGTATCTGTCTCAGATTGAGATTGCTTGGCATGAGAACTTTCCCTTCTTTCTGAGGCACCTCGGAGGTCATTACCAGACTCCTCCTGCTCCTGCTTTTCAACAATCGTTGATGCCACTCTATCAGGTTCCCCCAGTGCAGAGGAAGACCCTACATGCATGCCCTTGTCCTTTGGCGATGGAACACTGCTCTGGTAGTTAATGTTCATGCAAGAGTCCCAAGCTCTAATTTTGGGTCTCATGAAAGTTTTTGTGTCGGTATAATAATTTACCCGTTGATTATCCCTAAGGTGATCAAATTCCTGGGTTCCCCATTGAGGCATTAACCCCGTAGCTCTATGGCCATACTCCTCTTGAGCTAAATTCTCTACAGCAGAATACATTGAACTGCCATCCAAGCAAGCAAACGAGTCACTGGATGACCGGCGATGACCCCCCCTCTTCACCGGTGTCTCCGGCTCGTTAAGAAGATCATCGAGCCAGGAAGGTTGCTCCTCAATGAGAAAGCTCTCGGAGGAGGTACGCTGGTGGTGTCTATGCCCCTCTCTGGGCTTCGGGATCCCTTTCGATCCTATAGAACCATAGTCCCCGTAAGCTGGGGAGACACTCGGAAATGGGCATTTAGGAGGAAGAAAAGACTGTTTCCCGGAGCAAGCTTGGTTCCTAAAGTTGGCAGCCCCTTTCATATCGAACCTGAACCTAAAACGCCCAACTTGACAAAATTCTGCATAACATTGTAAGACGGCAAGCAATTAGTAAACAAAGTCAATGCTACTAGTTTAGTTCAAGAAAATAAGATCGGTAACCTATCTTGAGCCCAAAAATATGACAGCTTCCTACAAACAAAGAGGCGAGAAAACAATGCAATCATAGTTGTTAAAATCTAAGTCAAATAAAGAGGCGAGAAAACAATGCAATCATATTTGTGATAATCTAAGTAATAAGCAAATGTGCTAGCAATTCCTACAATACGCTAAGACTGGGAGTTATAAAAATCCCATTTTTTGGTCAGAAACAATAGCAAAAGATTAAGACAATATTACTATAACAGAATGCTAATTATGTAGCTCACTAGATAAGATCGATAACAAGTATATTCTAATAAGGAAAACTTCAGCTAACAACATAAATGGATCTCAAACCAAATGCAGATAAAAAATAGTACAACAATACACAAAATAATGCACAAAAATTCATTTTTTTTTTTTTTAAATTCTCACAGACTTAAGCAAATCGCACAAAAATCGGATGAAAAAAAATAAATCGCATCAAGAACAACTCTTTTCAGCCGAAAATGGGAGTAGAAATCAAGATCTAAAGAATATAATAGAGGAATTAGATAGTATTAATCTTTACTATCAGAACTCGCAAATAAATTTCTAGAATCCAGGAAAATTACAGTTGAGACTGAGATTGGGACGCAGAATTTCCGACAAAAATTGAACTGAAATTGATAAAATAGAAGGAATGCACGTACCAGATCGGAGCTTTTCTCTTCGATTGTTCGAAGTAAATCTCCAATTTAAAATTTTCCCTTTTTCCCCCCTTTTTTTCAAATCAAGAGTTTGAGAGATGAGAGAGATGGGGGGTTTGCAGACGAGAGAGGGGGAACCCAATGAAAGGGAAGAAGAAGAGCAGGGTGAATAATTGGCAACAATGAGTAAAATATCGTAAAAAACTCGCCATACGTTTCGACTATAAGTCTCTAACCACGCTCTTTCACGGGAATTCTAAATGCGCACCACCATTGACTTAGTGAGGGCCATTTTCCCCTATGTTGTAAATCACTTTACTATTTACTATATAGTATGTGGTGCTCACTAGTAATATATGGTGCGAGCTCATTTAGAATTTTCCCTCCTTCACCCGTTGAAACGGGGAAATTCTAAAGGGAATTTCTAGATGCGCCCCAGCTTTTTCTCATTGAGCCTCATGATCTAAAAACTAAATAATTACAAATTTATTATAGATTTTTTACTACTGGTACTACTGTCGCCACCGTCGTCGTAGTGGCAGCAGCAGACGACTGCTGCTACTATTGCTGTGGCGGTAGCAACAGCAGCAACTGTTGTTGTGGCTATGCTACAATAGCGTGAGGCACCTGCAGCGGCAAGCAACTGCAACTATCACCGCTGTTGTTACTGTCACATCATTGTTGTCGCTGTCATTGTTACCGCTACTGTTGGTGGTGCTGATAAGAGAGGAGAGAAGATGAGCAATTTCGAAAAAAATACGGGGCTCACTAAGAAAAGCTGAATAAGTTTAAAATTTCTATGAGGCCGACTAAAAAATTAGGGCTCACTAGGAAAATTATGGAGCGCATCTAGCAACTCTCAAGTCTAAATGCGCACCACATTTTATTTAGTGAGCACGACGTCCTTCGCGATTTACAACAAAGGGGAAAATAGGGCTCGCTAAGTCAATTGCCGTGCGCATTTAGAATTTCCCGCTGAAACGCGTGTCAATTGTTTAGGTCAGTGTACTTTGCATATTAGCCCCTGTTTACTTCAGTAATTAGTTACTGTAAACTTGTTATTTACATATTAGCTCATTCTAAATGTTTTAAAATGGGTTTCTCCCCTTCTAATTTTTTTAGCTATTCCTAGAAAAAAAAAATCAATTGATCGGTTAGATTAGTCCCAGTCCTCGTACTGATTAGATAAAAGCCTTCTCTCATATTTCTTTGCTCAAAATTCTTCGAAAAAAAAAAAAGACAGTTCGGTGCTACAAAATTCCCGCTATATGCGGGGTTCGGAAAAAAATCGGACCACTTAGGTAAATTTGGATTATTTTTGTTTATATGCTGTTCATACATAATTTTTCGTAATCTTTATATCATTAATATAATTAAAATATAGCGTTATCCTTATGTAGTCGATCATATAGTTTCCGTTTTTTTTTTTTTTTAAATGAGCCTTGTTTTTTTTTACCGGCATGGTTCCTCCCCAACTTCCGAGAAGTCTCGAATTCAACTCTTGGTAGGAACTCAATTTAAATAATATTATAAAAATATATGTATGTGTAAGTTTAACTAGTAAAAAGTTGCCTGCTGCTTGCCAGGAGTAAGTTTGTTATGGAGTTTCTAGAGGGGCACACCATTTTTCCTAGTGAGCCTACTTAAAAATTTGGTTTTATTTACAATTTTGTTATTTAAATTTTAGGACAAAAATGTCCTCATCTTCAACCTCTCTATTCTCTCTCTCATCTCTTCCACCGCCATTACCCTTCCACCACCGCCATCGCCGTCCCTGCTCTCCTCTGCCACTTCAGGGCTGGCCGCCGTGATGACTTCGACCCAAAATACCACAAAACCTTGGAGAGAGGGATCTACTTCCTCATCCTGATCGTCGACAAGGATATCTACGTTCACTCTCTCACGGAGGAGTTCATCCACATTTCCAACCAGTCGAACCAGTCGGCCATCTCTAGCGACAACGTCACCATCCTCATCGATGGTATTGTTTGTGTTAGAGTCTGTAAATTTGGGATTTTTTTTGTTGGGGGAAAATAAGATTATTTTTGTTGATTTTGATTTGGGTTTTTGCTTCAAATTGTGGGTTCTAAGCTCGCATCATATGAAGTGAGCAATGCCATCCGTGCGGCCGTGCGGTGAAGGAGCTGTCGCAGACGACGTTGAGGAGCGAAGTAGAGAAGATGGATTTGGATCAATTATGATCACATTGATCCGGACTAGATAGTCCGGATCCGATAAGATTGATCCGGGATTGTAAGCCCGGATCCATCATAAAGGATCCAGGCTATGTAGTCCGGAACTTACTCAATGTTGGGAGAAAAATAGAGAATTGTAATTTTTAAAATTTTAGGTGTGCTTATTAAAAAAAAAAAAAAACTTCTCATTTCAAAAAAGATAGTGGGCTCCCTAGGAAAAGTGGGCTCAGTGGGAAAGAAGGTGTGCTCCTTTGGAAATTCCCGTTTGTTAGCATGTCCTTTGCCTGTCTGTGCTGTGCTTTGCTTTGCTTTGCTTTTTGCCAACTTGCAGCTCTCCTCTCTCTTGTTTGGTGATTTAGATTTGTTTGTAACTGGGGGAGGGGGAGCGAGGGAGGCTGAGATGACTCGATGACAACCAAGCTCGCACCAAACTTTGTGCTTTGCACGCAAGTGGCCCCTTAATCTAATCCTAATCCTAATCCAAGAGCTTAACCCTAATTAAGAAAAGAGATTATGATGCTGTTTGTTCACATATAGAAAGGTCCTCGTTCTGGTGATATTTGCTTGGAAATGGCCAAACTTCGCATCATGCTAGTTGTACTTTTGAGTTGATATTTTACAGGAAGGTCCAGAGAGTTTCTAAATTCGACTCGGAATATAAATTCAATTTGAATAATATTATAATATATGACGAAACGGAAAAAACTATATCGCTCACTCTGATAACGTCTAGGTGGACCAATAGCATGTTTGTATGTAAATTGATTATATGGATTATTTTTAAAATAATCCCTCTACTTAATACTTTTTTTTTCTCCAAATAACAATTCCACATGCAAATATGCTATTGGTCCACCTAATCTCCCTCATATAACAGTTTTTCCCGTTTCCTCATAATATATACATAAATTATGGGAAACTGGAAAACTATAAGAAAACAGAAAAAACTATCTCCCTCCTATAACGCTTAGTTGGACCAATATGATATTTGCATATGGATTGACCACATCCACATTAGCGTTTTTTAAAAAATAAACCTCCAACTAATGTTTTTTTTTTTTAAAAATCCCTCGACATGGTCCACTTAAACTTCATAGGAGGGAGCCCCTCCTATGACATAGTTTTTCCTATTTTCTCATATATATATATATATATATATATATATATATATATATATATATATATATATATATATATATATATATATATATATATATATATATATATATATATAATTTGATTAGAAAAATATGTAGATATGTATCAAATATGGTACTCACAATATGAATTTAATGTGTTTTCATTTTAATAGTACCTGTTGCAAGTCTTCAATTGACTATAAAGAGAATCAAATCGAAGATCATCTCACGAGAGAATAAAATAACGCTATGAATATGTCAACTTTTTTGCATTTCTAAACGGGCCGAATATTCATCATCGCATGTTTATGTTATAACGATTGGACTGTAAAAGCATTCACAAAAAATATATATATATATATATGAGAAAACGGGAAACACACCGACGGTGAAGGGAGTTTCCTTCACCGTCGTTGAGGTGGGCCAATAAAATTATTACACGTGGTTTCATTTAAGAGAATTCGTTTATTTGTTACCTTGAATGATGCATCGTGTTATAATTTTATTGGGCCACCTAAGCGGCGTGAAGGAACTCCCCTTACCGCCGGTGTATTTCCCTTTTCCTATATATATATATATATATATATATATATATATATATATATATATATATATATATATATATATTATTGTTTATTTTAAAATATAAAAGTAGGTAGGGCAGCTTATAACACTCCATGATCCCGAGAGAATGGTTTCTAAATTCGTTTTCCAATAATATCGATAAAGAAGATGTTGCAGCTTCCAGGCTCTCTCTCTCTCTCACAGGATTAGGAGTATTTGTAAGAATAAATATGTGATTAGCTGGATATGAAATTCAAAGTGGAAGTTTTTATACATCTATTCCTAATCAACACAATAATAAGTCCCAATCTGATCATCTATGGAAGGAATATATATATATATATATATATATATATATATATATATATATATATATATATATATATATATATATATATATATATATATATATATATGGGATTACTGTAGGTGAGCCGTTAGTTCAGAAAAAGTTACGTGAGATAGCGAAAAAACTTTAATGATCCAATGATTTTTCTTCAATTTTTTTTAACAATCACTATCTCTATCTCTTTAACTTATTTCGGATTAAATTTCATAAATTTTGGATTTTATTTACCCTTTCAACAAGTGCATACAAAATATTTTATTCATTGAAAACCGTTAATTTTGTGTTATCTTGATGGAGAATCAAATCAAAACTAAAACCCAAGAAATTGGGCATTAGTGAACCCTAGGGGGTCGAGATCATAATCTAAAAGAAATTTTTTTAAAAAAATTATTGGAGATAGTGATAAAGAACTGCAACTCAGGTAACTTGCGTGAGCTGTCAGCTAATTTCCATTTCTCTCTCTCTCTCTCTATATATATATATATATATATATATATATATATATATATATATATATATATATGAGGAAACGGGAAATACACCGGCGGTGAAGGGAGCTCCTTCACCACCGCTTAGGTGGCCCACTAAAATTATAACACGGGACATCATTCAAGATAACAAATAAATGAATTCTCTTAAATGACACCACGTGTAATAATTTTATTGGGCCACCTAAGCGGCGGTGAAGGAAACTTCCTTCACCGCCGGTGTATTTCCCATTCTCTCTCTCTCTCTCTATATATATATATATATATATTATTGGAGATAGTGATAATGAACTGCAGCTCAGGTAACTTGCGTGAGCTGTCAGCTCATTTCCATTTCTCTCTCTCTCTCTCTCTATATATATATATATATATATTTATATATATATTGATTAAGCAATTATATGAGACCAATATGTTCTAACTAATTTAGAAATATTATTAGGATAAAAACTCGAATAAAATTATAATTAACAAGAGCACATCAAATCAACCTTGAATGATGGTAAATGGACTATATACTTTTCAAGTATTATTGAAAAATAAATAAAAAAACAAAACAAAACAAGATAGATAATAAACTTTGTACCCCTTCTCCATATGTAGATTTTTCTTTCCCATTGATTTATTGACCGTACAACCTTAAAATATGATACATATGAAGAAATTAAGGCTATTTTTATTATTTTATGTATTTGTTTGTCTAAAAATAGAGTTGGAATGGGATGTGATATTTACTGCACATTTTCTTTTAGAAGATCCATATTGTGAAAAAAATTATTAATTTTTTTCTTTCTTTCATTATCTATTATAAAAACATAATATCTTATCTCTCCGTCTTTACTTTTAAAAATTCACAAACAAACCAACAAGCATAATCGAATTCGGATTAAAAAAATAATAGGATCCATTTATTATTCGGACTCTTTGATACGATCGTAGTTTTTTTTTTACGCTGTTACTCTATTTTCCGAGGAGAAATTCTAAATAAGCTCACCACTTTATTCAGTCATAGCACACTTTTGAGTCGAATTAGCTCCTGATCTGTTTTTAAAATGTTCGGAAATTAGTTGTTAACGATTCTACTATCGTTTAATATTATCACTTGGAAAGTAAATCTCATAAAAAAAAAAAGTAAGGTGAGAAGGAAACGACAAACTTGTAATATTGCATAACTTTAGCACTAAGCCAAGTGGGGTGCTCATTTATAATTTGCCACTATTTAATGTCGGGAGTTCTCAAGGAGCACATCATTTTTCCTAGTGAGCCCACTCAAAGTCCGAACCAAAAACATACTGTTAAGTGGGCTCACTAAGAAAAGTTGTGTGCTCAATAGAAACTCCCTTAATGTCTCTCTTTTCCTCTCTCCCTATTGGATCCCAAGAAAACCAACGCGCATCCGCCACCGCCGGAGACCATGAAAATGACGGCGGAGGACGTGGAGATGAAGGATCAGCAAGCTTCGCCGCCCGCCGATGCTCCGCCCGCCGCCACTTCCGATTATCTATCTACTCTCCAGCGTACGGAACCAAAAGCCTAACTCTAACCCTAACCCTAACACTAATTCCTCCTCCTTTTTCTGATCTGATCTCGTTGCCTATGATTCTGATTCCAGAGCTGAAGGAGATTGCATCGCTGATAGAGACCGGCGCCTACTCGAAGGAGGTAAGGCGCATCGTGCGTGCCGTCCGCCGCACAGTCGTGCTCCGCCGCAGGCTGACGGCGTCGGTGGTCGCGTCGTTTATTGCCTCTGCCCTCGCTTCCGGATCCGAGGCCTATTCCAAGCTCTCGTCGTACCTTCAGAAGGTATTATCTTACAAGGAATCCGTTTATTTTTAAAAATTCAATTGTTAATTTGATTAAACACTAAACAGAATTTGATTAAACACTAAACAGTACTATCAATGTGATGCTGGTGGCTAGAAAATAATTTGAGGGCTAATTTAGGTTTTGTTTTTAGTTATAATTGTAAAAGCTAGGCTCATATTCTTATTAAAGTCGGTGTCTTTGCAACTCCGGCATATACGGGAATTAAGATTATGAAAGATAGCTCAATATTTTGTGTATGAGACAAGATTTTATGAGGATAGATTGGGTGCCTCGAATTTTGAATTTTCATCATATATATAGTTCTCCAAACCTATATTGCTTTATCTGTCCTCTTTGCTTTTCAGTGCCTACCAAAAAGCGATATTAGTTCGAAATACTATAGGTACATGAACCATCGGTTTCTTGACAGGTATTGCAATGCTGCAGAATTATTAAATAACTAGTACTATCAATGCGATGCTGATGACTTCTTTTGTTATGAAAAAAAATTGAGGGCAATTGAGGTTTTGCTAGTTGTAATTGTAAAAGTTGGGGTATAACAGCCGTTGGTTAAGTATCTTGTAGGAGATCTTGTTGAGAGTCTTGAGTTGATAGTCATACCTTTCATATTAATTTCGAAGTCATCTCCGGCATATTTGGGAATAAGTGAAGTGATGTATTCTTAATATTTGGTATAGAATAAGATTTTGTAAGGATTGACAAGCGGCTATTTGTCTAGCTCAAAATTTGAATTTCTGTCATGCATGTGTTCTTTTTACTACAGAAAAATTAAGGTAAGCCTTCTCAGTCCTCTGTGCAGTCAATGCTAGCTAAAAGAAGTGTTATTTTGAAATGTCATAGGTTCATGAACTATTGTTTCATATAGTATCTTTCCATCATGTATATAGTTTTCTGTTTACTCCAGAAAAATCTAGGTGAACCCATTGGCCATCTCAGCCCTCATTGCAGTCAATGCTAGCTAAAAGAAGCATTATTCCGAAATACCATAGATGCATGAACTATTGTTTCATATTGCATTTTTTTGCGATATTGTTTTAACTTCTAAGATCCTATTATGATTTAATTACGTGAAATGTTATATAATATAATTAGGGTGACATGGTAACTGGTCAAGGAAACCAAGCAGGTCTTTTAATACACTACCAAATTCAGCTGTCGTGGGTAGAAATCGCAGGATGTTTTTGGTCATGCTTGAAGTTGTGTTATTTGCCGCCTTTGTTCTGGGGATGGCAGTGGGCCTAGTTATAGTTTGTTGTTGATTTTGTTATGTTCTTGTGTGCCTGAAACTCCCAGGAAATAGAAGGCAAAAGTTGTAAGGGTCTTTTTAGTATGCAAAGTGTAAACTTATATAAAGTTGAACTTTCAGCACTTGGTAGATTCAGGGTCATTTTTTGGTCTCATAGCAGCTATTTTAGTGTTTCCAGAAGATAGATTAATGGAAAAGAAGTTTAAGAATGTCAAACTCATGGAACATGTTCCTAAATGTATGACTATGTTCCATTAGCATGATTATGTACTGAGTAGTGCGTGTCTTATTGGATTTCTTAGTCATGCTGAGGTTTCATAGGGAGACAATCATACGTGAGTGAAGTATGTCATGAAAGATTGCTTCAACAAACCTTCTCTTTTCCAAACTCATTTCCACAACATTATCATTGTTACCATTATTTTTGTGTCATAGGTATTGTCTCATCTCTCTTCCTCTTATGCCCTGTAAACCATAGAAAATAACTCTTTTTCTGTACGTGTTTTACATTTTGTGCAGGATGGCTACTATGGCAAATATTCTTGCATCAAGCAATAAATTCTGAATTGAATAAGGACATAGGAATGGAGGTGGTTATCAGAAAGCTAATAACTTGTCCACTTGACGACACAGCCATTTTTGTTCTTATTTCCTTAACAATTTGGATGAATTAAATCTAGTTAATATCTCATCACTAAAAAGTCAAGTTATTCATGTACAATTCTGTGTGTTTCCTTTCTATTAGGACCTGTGTTCTATGGCTCTCTCTTTTACTTGTGGCAACATTGAGATTTTTGTGCATATCAGAAGTAATTTTAATATCCTGGATAAACTGATAAATGTGTGTAAGTAAACCCTTTACTATTAACCTATCACTTCTTGAAAAGGGAAACAATTTCATGTCCTTTCTTATGGGAAAGAGGGATAAGGGAAATTCTGCATAGATAAGGTAAGCTATGTAAACTGGCATCAAATCCTTACCAGCAACCTACCTGTTTATATTGACAAACATAGAAATATTACAACTCTTACCTTAAAAGTTAAAACTTATTATGAAAGGGCAAGGGTAAAGGAACATACCCGTCCCTGCTGCCACCCAAAGTAGGACTTTGCTGGAAATAGATGTCATATGAGCACATATTTTGATTATATAATGAGCTACGCATTTATAGAAACCGTAGTCATGCCTTTGTGATTGACACTTGTACGTCAAATGTTTGTGCTTAGTTTTTTTTCTGGCTTGCTTATTCCCATCTTGAGGTTCTTTAGATTTTTAGGGGAGTAAAACATGTATAGGTTCATTCCTGATCAAATTTGTTGTTGCAAGTTTATAAGTATTTGCAATAAGCTTCGCTTATGCTTATTAGGATAAGCCATCCATATACCAATATCTTGAAAATCTTTAAAAACTTGAAGCCTGGCTTATACTGGACATGTGGAATTCACGTCAATGCTATCTTGTGATTTTGTCATTCCCTAATGGTTTCTGGATGTAATCTTTTTAAGTGAGGTTCTCAGCCTCGTGAATATCTTCCATACACGATTCTCTTTTTCCTATAATGAGACACATGGCTTCTAGCCTTAATGTTAATGCTTAAAGAACCTTTTGTCCTCTTCACCTTCCATTTGTTACCAGGTGTGGACCTAACTATTATTTTCCATGACGCTTTATACCCTTCCTTTATGGTTCCTAGGTAAACTTGCTTGCATTTTCTGTGTTAATTCCATCTAGGAATCACAATGTCCGATACTCTAGCATAAGGTTTTAATATCGAAGTTATTGTATCTATCGGCCGATCATCAATGGTGTCAAGATTAGCTATATAGGGAATATCATACCTGCTAATATTTTATACAGTATATCGGCCGATGTTTAAAACCTAGCTCTACTGTAATTTTGTAGATTGTTGTGGGTTTTTTGTTTGAAGGTCCCCACTAACCTAAATACATGTTAGATTGAGCGATCTTTACATTCCTTTAAACATAATACTTCTAATGTCAGACATCACAAACCTTGTCTTATGTGTTGCTGGAAAACTATTCTTCCTTCCACTTGGCACATGAATATATAGATCCTCGACATGCCTTTGCATCGATTAATCATTTTAGGGTAATGGGATCAAAATTAATGGGATTGATAATCCATCATTTGGCACAAAGGTGAGCATATCAGTGCAGCAAATGTGGTTATGATCTAGGATATTAAGGCCACAAAATAGTTTTTAACAGTATATATATTATACACCATACCAAGGTAAAATCTTGGAATTTTTATTGGTGTCAGTCTCTAGTTTATGCTATCCAAAATCAGCAATATCAGATATATGATATATCTTGGCAATGCTGGAAATATGGCAATAAGTAGAGGTTTGCCAGTTTGATTGTTTGTTAGTTTCTTGCTCCTGTCATGAAAAAATCCACAATTAAATTTAAAACTGTTTGTTTTTGTTTCTTATTCACGTACTTTTACATTGGAAAGAAGAGGAAATTCAGGCGGTTATCTCCTTATAGTATTACTCTTGCTTTTCCCTTGGTCGAGAAACAAGACACTACCTGATCCCTTCATCTTTTATAACTAAAAATAATTAAAGAAAAAATAAACAAATAATAAATATAACATTTCATTTTTTCTTTAACTCTTACAACTTTCATTTTCTTTAACCTCCTAAACCTTTCATCTTCTCCAACCTCCAAACTCTTCATCTTCTCCATTATTTCAATAATAAAACTCCCATCTTTAATTGTCAAAATTAAACTCTCTAATTAAACTAAAACCTTTCATATTCTCAACTCATTACTCATTCATTTCTCTAACTCCCATCCTTTCATATTCTCCATGAATTATCTACATTAAACCTCCAATTTAATTCTTTTAACTCTCTAAATTCTATAACTCCTCAAACCTTTTAGATTCTATAATTCTCTAAACTCTTCACATTCTGTAACTCTTAAATCCAAACATATATAAACCCCTAAATCAAAACATATTCTATTCATTCTAAAAATCTCTCTCTCATCTCGCCCGAGTCACCTTCAAAACCACCGCAGGAGCCACCGCCAGAGCTGCCACTAGGGCTGAGCATCGAACCGAACCAAACCGATCGGTTCGGTTTATTCGGTTTTCGGTTCGGTTCGGTTTAAAAACCGAAATTATTTACGGTTTTCGGGTCGGGTTTCGGTGGCTTTAGCTCCAACCGAAATCGACCGAAAAAACCGAACTTTTAGAATTATAGCTTATTTTTTTTCTTTGATTTATTTTCAATGTGTTTTTCTTTTAAATTTTTAATGAAAAACATGTGATTGTTATTTTCATAAGTAGAAAAAGAAAAAAATAGAAAGAAAATTATTATTTTTCCTATAAAAAACATGCATTTATCACATAATTAGTTTCAAACCCTAAAAACCGAAAATCGAACCGAACCGAACCGAAAATTTGGTTCGGTTTTCGGTTTTCACTTTTTTTCAGTCGGTTCGGTTTCGGTTTTATAAGTTCGGTTTTCGGTTGGGTTTTTTTTTTAAAAAACCGAACCGAACCGACCGATACTCACCCCTAGCTGCCACCACTTCACAGGAGAAGGGTATCTCCTTCCATCTCTTTCTATATTTTAGGTTCTCAACTTTTGACAAAAGGTTAGATATTATTTTTTTTTTCTTCTTAGATTAAATTATTTTAATGAATCATAGATTAGCTCCTTTACTATTCAATAATCCTAATAACCTAAAAAGAACATCCATCATCTTATAAGCCCAATAAAATGGAGCCAAACCTATTTCCTAATTTCAGACCCGCTTAATACTAAAATCAATTTAGAGTATGTTATAAATATTAGAAAAAATCCCTAAAAATCATCTAAATTCATATTAATATGTTTTTAATATTCTTAGAATATTTTTAATGTGTAGATTACTCCATTGAGTGATATCGGGAAACAAAATCCAGGTGAGTTCATTTTCGGACTCACTAATCATGCTATTTTATATACATGTTGTTTCAATCATGTTATTTATTTTGTGTAAATTGATTTGTTATTTTATAGAAATTTATCAATTACTTATTATGTTTCTTGTCATAAAAAATTTATTGTCAATTGTCATTAAATTTAAATTATATAGTATAGTTAGATTTTAGAATAATCATATATACAAATTTGATAAATCACATAAAAGTTATATTCACGAAAAAATATTGTTTGTGATATCATTTTGTATCGGTGTTTAGAAAAATTGTCTTGTATGTTGGTTCTCTAATTAAGGAACGTGCATCGCACAGAAAACCTCCCAACATCCATACACTTACCTGGCCGATATCTTTATGATGTCTCAAATCAGTGACTCTTAAATATAGCTAATTATAATTTATTAAATAAAACATAAACTGAACGGACTGTATAAATCATGTTGTTAACAAATTAAGAAAAATCCAATTGAAATATTGTATACCTAAATGACACTGGGTTGGGGGAGAAACTGAATGATGGAAATATACTCTGTTTCGGCTGTAAACTTGTTAAGTTGTACAACTGAATATTTCGCACACCATGGGTACGTGATGATTTGCTAGATCATATCTGACTATAATTCCTGTTTGCCTGACGGCAGGTCCGATTCAGCACCGGACAATCCTGTGATCATTTTCTGGGTCTGTATAGAAAACAATTGAAACAGTTGTATCCCATCAGTTAATTTTTCCAATTACATGACATTTTAGACAAAAATACCCCTGTTATAGAGTTGACTTTATTAAAATGACATTAAGATAAGCTAAATCAATTGACATCATTATTACAGACATTTTATTACATATTTTCTAAAACTTGTATTATTATTATGTTTAGACATAACCGTTATATTTCACATTCTTTCTGCGTATTTTATTTTGGTCGCAATCTAACGACCTGGGTGTGCATACCTAGATTTATCGATGGACACGCCAAAACTGACGCAGGATCTGGTGCACTTTAAAGATCAGATTGAAACTCAATAACGGATTAGAGATTCCCTATTTCTTTTTGTTTAATTTTATTATATTTTGTTTTAATTGTATCTAAACTTCATTCTGATAAATGAAAAGTCAAAGCTTTGTTGAATTTTTCTATCGTAATTACTGAGTATTATTGTGGCAAATTTATTGAGGCTTTAGCATATTCAAATTGAATATGTTGCCGGTACCTGTTACACGTGCTCGTATATCGGGAGCGGGGCGTGACACAAACCAACATGTTTATCAATAGTCACTATTGGCAATGGACATTTGTAGCATTTGTAAAGTTTCTTGAACATGTTAAATTCAATTCTTCATCATTTCATTAATTTTTAATGACTGCAAGCGAACTTGTAAGTTGTGCCATGACGACATACAGGATATTTACTGATTTAGAAACAAAACTTTAAATGTATATAGCAAGGTCTTAAACATCGGTCAATACTAATATGTAGTATGTACCACAAATATCATGTTGAATTTTGAGGTAATATGGCCTGAGCCACTCATAATTCAGGCTGATTGCTTCCAGTTCTCTTCCAGACTAAGGTTGTAGATCACCTCCCGGCTTGCCTTGCTGTGGTGGGAGTTGGGAATGCTCACAACGGGTTGCCTTTTCATTAGTCTTCAACCTGTGGGAGGACCTGTCTTAGTTGCATCCCTATAACAGCAAAATTGGCTAGTTGGAGAAATTTTGATGTTCTTTGGGAGGCTTTCCTTTGATCACCATCCGACTTAAATTGCTCAAGTTGAACCTTTGAGAGGCTTTCTTCCTTATTGGGTTTACATTTGTATATATGTACTTTGACATCTCCTTTAGTTTTATCTTCATGTGTTCCCTTTGTAGCATATTTAATTCCACCTGTCCTTTTAGGTTTTTGGGTACCCAGCCGTCTTCTTTTGCCCTCACTTGTGGATCTAGTAACCCATGCATCTTTGTCCCTGCTCTCTACTTCAGACTATTTTTCCCCAACTTATTTTATTTGTTCATTGTAACCTAGCCTTTGGATTTACTTATTCTCAGTTGTGTTACGTTGCCCTTCATTTTCATGTAATCTTTTGTGAGTATTTGAATCTTCATTCTACATTGTCATTCATGTGGTGGTACATAGCAGACCATTTGGATATATAAACTTTGCCTTCACCCGGTGTCTGGACTATTTAGCATCAGCCATTCCTTGACAACTTTGTTGCATAATCAAGGTCTCAATACCAATAAAGAATCATCTCCCGATCTTCCTCAATCTCCCTCGAATTTAAGAATGCAAGTTACTAACAAGTAAATTGCTTCGATCCCCTCCTCTAATAACATTTCTTACTATTTCTTCCTAATGTATAAGATAACTTTTCATTCCAAGCAAATACATGTCCATTATTTACCAGTGATTAATTATTATCTTGTAAATCAGATATCTACCATATTGCTCCACATCCAGTAAGATCACCAATCTGAAAATTCCCCTTTGCTGCCTCTGCATCATTTATTATCTAAGCATTTACTACTTAAGAGCATAGATATATGAAGTTTTATATTTATTGGCCAGTGCAAGGCACTGGTTCTCTGTGTACTGTTACCCTCTCCGTATAAATGTTTATGGAATTCCTATTATTTCTGAAGTTTTTAGTTAATGTTTGACAGCTAATTTTGTATGAAATGAATATTGAGGATCAGAATAATGAACCTTGAAAACATAGGTAGTGTGTATCTTGCAGTTGATGAGATATTTTCGTATTGTGGATTCAGGAAGATGAGCGTATGGATGTGGATGAGGCAACTTCTGCAGTTCGAATTCCTAGTAAGCATCCTGCACCGGAGCTTGAGGTATACTGTTACCTCCTGGTGTTGATATTTCTGATCGATCAAAGGAGATATGATGAGGTATCTTCCCTTAGCTAAAGACTTTTCCCCAATTTATTCTTGATATAGAAATAGATTGTTTATCTTTTTGTTTCCTTTTTCTCTTTTTCAGGCTAAATCTTGTTCTTCTGCAAGCATTACTCGCCTTAAAAACATTAACAGAAGAACTGTAGATGTTTTAGCATGTCGTCTGTACTTCTACTATTCGTACAGCTATGAACTAACAAACAGCCTCGCTGAAATTCGCGGGTGAGTTTGATATCAGAATAATAAAATTATTTTGCCTCGTCCTATACATTTCTTCTCAACGAGATGGTTTCTCATTGAAGCATGAGACATGATATTTTTTTTTTTTGTAATTTTGCCTGAAATGCTTTACCTGCAACTTGAATGATGAGCTCCTCCTGTGTCAGGAATCTTCTTGCCTTGCACCGCATGGCTACCTTACGCCGTGATGAGCTTGGCCAGGTATGTTGCTTATCTGGAAAAAGTTTCTACAACATCTTGGTATTAGTGATTAGCATTTAACAGCTGGTGAAATGCAGGAAACCCTTCTTAACTTGCTGCTTCGCAATTACCTCCACTACAACTTGTATGATCAAGCAGAGAAGCTGAGGTCTAAGGCTCCCCAATTCGAGGCACACTCAAATCAACAGGCAATACCTTTGACTTAAGTTTATATATTTTTCTCTCTCAATGTTTCTGTTTTGATACAAAATTGTTGCTGCCACTCGCTCTCTTCGTTTAATGTTCAAAACTATACAAGATTTAGGAATGTTGACACCAAGTGGTGACTCTTGTTTATGCATTAACATGCATTTTACCTTACATAGTTTTGCCGTTACCTATTCTACCTGGGAAGGATCAGGACCATTCAATTAGAGTATACTGATGCAAAGGAGAGCCTCTTGCAAGCTGCAAGGAAGGCACCAGTTGCAGCCCGAGGCTTCCGAATTCAATGCAACAAGTGGGCTGTTATTGTCCGCCTTCTTCTGGGTGAGATTCCTGAGCGAACTGTCTTCATGCAGAAAGGCATGAAGAAGGCACTGACACCCTACTTTGAGCTCACAAATGTAAGTCTTTGTCAAATGAAAAGAACACTTTGCTATCATCTGTCTGCATTGTTTTAAATATTGTTCTTTTTTTAATTTTGGTAGGCTGTGAGGATTGGAGATCTCGAGCTCTTTAGATCAGTTGCTGAGAAGTTCTCCAGGACTTTCAGTTCAGATGGGACTCACAATCTGATTGTGAGGCTACGGCACAATGTGATAAGAACTGGGCTCAGAAATATCAGTATTTCCTACTCTCGGATCTCCTTGGCTGATGTAGCCAGAAAGCTGAGGTTGGACTCAGAGAACCCTGTGGCAGATGCTGAGAGCATTGTAGCTAAGGCCATCCGAGATGGAGCGATCGATGCAACCGTCGATCATGAAAACGGGTGGATGGTGTCAAAGGAGACTGGAGACATCTACTCGACCAATGAGCCCCAGTTTGCTTTTAACACAAGAATTGCCTTTTGCCTAAACATGCATAACGAAGCAGTGAAGGCCCTGAGGTTCCCTCCCAACTCCCACAAAGAGAAGGAGAGCGCTGAGAAGAGGCGGGAGAGGCAGCAACAGGAGCAGGAGCTGGCAAAACACATTGCTGAGGAGGAGGACGACGATTTTTAAGCAGCAGATTCTGTTATCTTCGTGTACTTGCTTGTTGCCTCATGAGTTATATACTGGCAGTTAACTTCATAAGTGTTTTTCCAATCAGTTTGTATGCTTTTTGACTGGCTTTTGGCCTCGGCTACCGATTTTTCTTAATGATGTGCTATCTAAAGAGGATGGATGATACCTTGGGTTGTCGAACCATTGTCATTTGTCATTTGTTCTACTTTACGTAACCTGCTTATTTTGTTTGCCTATGCTTGAATCATCTCAAGCAGCAGCTCTGTTGATTGGATGTCAGCATTTATATTGTCATTGTTATTGATGTATTATTTCCATATTGTGAATTGAGTATCAAGTTAGCTTGGTGCGGGTTGCACATTCACAGAGAACGAGCATCACCGTTAATTAACGTATGTATGCATCCAAATGCTCATGCAGCGTGTCAATAAATCAAATGAAAATATTAATCTCTGAAGTTAAAGCAATGAAGATTCTAATTTCTGAGTTCTCGTTCTTGCTCCTTTGATGTTCGGTCTTACTTTTTTTTGGCTAGACAGATTATTAAGGGTTACAACCGCTCAGATCTCGTTCTTGCTCCTTTAATGGCGATTAGATTGAAGTCAGTCTCGGGCGGAAGAAATGAAATTTATATTAATTAAATATCCGTAACAGTTAACTACACCAAGACCGCATAGCGCAGTGGATTAGCGCGTCTGACTTCGGATCAGAAGGTCGTGGGTTCGACTCCCACTGTGGTCGATCAAATAGTTTTAGCTCAGAATTTTGCTCCATATAAAATTTAGAGTCAATTGGAGTGAGATTCTGTAATTAACCCTAAAATTTATATCAAAATTTAGGAAAGTCTAAACGATAACAAAGATACTTTGGCCTAACTGATAACAATGACGCTTTGGCCGAGTGGTTAAGGCGTGTGCCTGCTAAGTACATGGGGTTTCCCCGCGAGAGTTCGAATCTCTCAGGCGTCGAATCTTTTTCTACTTTTTTGTTTTTTTTGAAAAAAGAATTTTTTTTTTTTGGTGTAAGTATTAGTATTATTGCTTATATGTACACTACTTTTTTATTTTCTTTGAAAAAAGATTTTTTTTTTTTGGTGTAATCATTAGTATTATTGCTTATATGTACAATAACAAATGCAATTCATAATGGTTATAAATTAATAGCTTATCGAGTTCGAGGTGGCAATTTGCTTACATATGTAGAGAAAAACCGGTCATGAGAATGATAACTATATGTACAATATTTTATAATAATGGTGATTCAGCTTCAAAAACTCATGTCTAGAAGAGTCTAGTACTCCCCACATCAAATTTTGATTTACTTTTAAAATAATTATCATATTTAGTAATTCTTTTTCCAATCATGAGTCATCAAACATGAGTTTTACATTCCTTCTGTCTCTTCTCAAAAGTTAATTAAATAAAAGTGAGAGGTTTTAATAGGATACTATTGGTGCCTTATAATAATTAAAATAAAGAAGATCATCGAAGAATAATTAAATTAAAATAAAATTATAAAGATATAATATTTTAATATGGTAGTGATTCGCATGAGAGGTATCCTAAATTTAAGAGGTAAAAGATATAAGAATTTTAAATAATGATGAGATATAAAAATCTAATAGAATAGTAATAAAAAAATTGATTGTTAGAGAATTTTAAAGAATATTTCTCAGTTAAAGATAATATAAAAAACGAGTCCTGGCAATGAATCACTTTTGGTAATGCTGATAGAAATACCTTAAAAATATCAAATATTGCTCCATTTCATTCTTATTATTTTTATTTTTATTGATTTAGTAATATTTTTATGAATTCTTCCAATAAATGGATCAATTTGGTTTGTCCCTTAAATCTTTATATATTATGATTTAGTTCTCCAAATCTTCATATTTAGGATTTAGTCCCCAAAATCTCTTAAGTTACTACAATTTAGTCCTCCTCCCCAAATCGGGAAATTCTACTTGCGCACTGCATTTTACTCTTGACACCCTGGATACTTTTTACACCAAATTCTTATTTTGAAATACTATCATTTTACTCTCTACACCCAATTTTTTTTCCAAAATATCCCTCCTCAAATATTTTGGTCGGGTATTAATACCCGACCAAGAAACGTGCTGGTCGGGTATTAAAACCCGACCAGCAAGCGAAGTCTCCCTCATAAAAGAAAACTAATTAACTGTAAATTTCAAACAAATATGTATAAAACCTAAAAAAAAAATTCAAATTGTATCTTAGATTTGTTCTCTCACACCAATTTCATATTGGAATTTTCCATTTGTATAAGAAAACTCAAACTCAAATTCCAAATCCGAATTTCACTTGTCACGGTGAAATCAAAGAATTTAAAATTCTTTTAATATTTTCAAGAACATTAATGTAAAAAATTTTAAGAGGTAATGAAATCAAATTGATGATTTTGTAGGAGATGTATTTTTATTAAATACCAGAAAAAATTATTTAGGGTTTAGAGAGAAAATAGAAGAGAAAAACGATGAGTCATAGTTCCAAATTTTAAGAAGTTTTCGTTTTTAATTTATAAGGGTAATTTAGTCCAAAAAAATAATGGTAAACTTGTAATTATTTATAAATTTCAAAACCGTGCGTCAAGAATAAAATGCCGGGTGCAAATAGAATTTTCCTTCCAAATCCTCGAAATTTTTGATATGATATTACTATTTTACCTCTTCTTATTCATTCTTTCTCTTCCTCCTCTCTTTTTTTTCCTCTCTTCCTCATCTCTTCTCCTTTTCTTCATTATTTCTCCTCTCTTCTCCTTCTCTCTTCCTCTTCTTTTCTTCATTGGGAAAAGAGAGGAGGAAGAGAGGAGAAGAGATGAGAAATAATGAAAAAAAAGAGAAGAGAAGAGGAAGAGAGGAAGAAGAGAAAGAATGAATAAGGAGGGGTAAAATGATAATATGAGATCAAAAATTTGGGAGATTTTGGGAGGGAGACTAAATTGTAGTAACTTAGGAGATTTGGGGGACTAAATCCTAAATATGAAGATTTGGGAGACTAAATCATAATATATAAAGATTTGAGGGACAAACCAGTAAATACCCCATAAGAATAACAACAAAATCAAGTGGAAAAGGAAAATGACTAAACATCCCGCCGGCACAACATACCTCGCATCGACCACCCCACTAAATCGGGGAGTTTCTAAATGAGCACACCACTTTTATAGTGAGCCCACTACATAGTTCTTTTTCATTTGAAAAGTGGGCTCACTATGTAAAATGGTGTGCTCCTATGGAAACTCCCCTTAATCGCGCTCTTTAAACAAAAAAGATAAAAGAAAAACCCCATTCTCAATATTTCCTCTCTCTAAAACCCTAGCACCCCTCAAAACCCTAATCCCCATGGCTGCGCTCTCCCTCCGCCTCCGGCGAGCCCTCACCCTCTCCTCCTCCCTTATCAGAGACCGCCACTTCTCCTCTCTATCCCCCTCTCCTCCGCCTCCTCTCGGCCCCCCGAAACCCTACTCTCCTTTCGTTGGATACCCTAGCTCGAGGCCGCCCCACTCCCTGATCCAAGCCCAGTCCTTCCGATCGTCGGCCACCCTAAGTGATCGATTCGATCAGAATGAGAAAGAGATTGGCCCCGATGACATCTTGTTCGAGGGCTGCGATTACAATCACTGGCTGATCACGATGGATTTCCCAAAGGATCCCGAGCAAGCGCCCTCGCGAGAGGAGATGATTGAGACTTATATTCAGACTGCTGCCAAGGTCTTTGGAAGGTATAATTTCCTCGTTCAGATCATAAAAGCAGTGATTTTGATGGAAAATTTGCATGCTTTATTTATTTATTTATTTATTTTTTATAGATAGCAATTTCTATGAGAGTGATCCAATGAGTTTAGTTTAGGTTCATTTGGTGGTAGCACTTTTCGTTTGTTTAGATAGTTCTACTGGTGAATTGTCTTTTTAAACAAACTGGATGTCAGCAAAAACGTTTTTTTTTTTTTTAAATTCGTTTGTTTTATTGTGAGCTTTTATATAAATTAATATTCGACATGAGCCGAGTCCTGTGATTTAATTCTATTAAATATCACTAGATTCATTTTTTGAGAAATATCACTTGACATTAGATCTTGCTGGTTTATTCTTGTCTCTTATGTTAATGCAATTTTAACTATGAATGGTGGTTGGATTCACTAAGCAGTCTTAGCTAAGTAGATGTGTTCAATATCTTTTTGTTGTCTAGGCTTTGAACTTCCGAGAAGTTAGGTTTCTAAAGAAGAGAGTCAAAAAACAGTTACATGAAATTGATTTTAGGTCTTCAAGAAATGGAAAGGATTGCAATTATTGAATTTTTGTGTGAACTTTCTATTTTATTTTTTTGGTTGAAATATTCTTTTGAAATAGGGACCAAATAAGGATATGTATAGGGATGATAATGGGCACATCCACGGTTTAATTTTTTTGGCCTGCTCTATCCAAAAGTTTGAATTAAAAATTAATTTTAAATTAAAAATTTATTTTTCTAATTCAAAATTTTGAATAGGGCAGGCCAAAAATTGACTGTGGACTTGCCCATTTGCATACCTAGATGTCTGATATGGGTTTTGTAAAGACATATGATCTGGGTTTTGTAAAGGTCTAATGACATCAGGCCACTTCCATTCTTCAGTGGAACTCAATGGAGTGCATTTTCTAAAACTAATAGTTTTGCTTTCTATTTTTATTTTTTCTTCCCCTGATTTTTTTCGAACATGGACCAAAAACGACTTCTCATGTTTTTGCTTTTCGGTTCTTTTTTCTTTTGAGAAAGCAAGACGTTGCTTTTGCTTTTGGGGGGTTGGGATTTTCTTCTGGTTTAATACTTCTCATCTCAATCTGTTTTGACTGAAAACTGGATTCGTTTATGTTTTCTGTTACCTTTTTGGTGCATAACGATTATTACTGAATCTTACCATTGGTTCCAGTGTGGAGGAGGCAAAAAAGAGAATCTATGCTCTCAGCACAACAACTTACCATGGTTTTCAATGTATAATGGATGAGGCTACTTCTGAGAAATTTAGAGGTATGCTTTAATATAGTTTTAGTTACTAAAATGGTTTCTCTACATCTGCAAAGCTTAAAAAACCATCACTTGTCAGGTTCGCCCGGAGTTGTTTTCATTCTCCCAGATTCTTACATTGACCCGGTGAACAAGGAATATGGAGGTTTGCTTTTTTTTCATAGTCATAATTTAGTATCTTTCTATTTAAGTGTTTAAATCTGAACCAAACATTCGCACCTTGGCAGATCTTGCCGGAAACATCGACTTATCGTTCTTATTTTCTTCTTGAAATTGTTTTAGGTGATAAATATGAAAATGGGGTCATTACCCCAAGACCTCCTCCAGTGCAGTATGGAAGAGGACGGTATAATGATAGAAACAGGAACTATGATCAGCCAAGACAGAGACGGTATGGTGATAGGAACATGAATTATGATCAACAAAGAAGTGCACCGCAGGACGGAAGGGGTTTTGGCCCGCCGCCGCAGGACGGTAGGGGTTTTGGCCTGCCACCGCAGGACGGAAGGGGTTTTGGCCCGCCGCCGCAGGATGGTAGGGGATTCGGCCCGTCACCGCACGATGGAAGGGGCTATGGCCCGCCTCTGCAGGACGGAAGGGGCTATGGCCAGCCTGCGCAGGAAGGTAGGGGCTATGGCCAGCCACCGCAGGACGGTAGGGGCTATGGCCAGCCGCCGCAGGACGGTAGGGGCTATGGCCAGCCCCCGCAAGACGGTAGGGGCTATGGCCAGCCCCCGCAGGACGGTAGGGGCTATGGCCATCCACAGCAGGACGGTTGGGGCTATGGCCAGCCGCCGCAGGACGGTAAGGGCTATGGACAGCCGCCGCAGGACGGTAGGGGCTATGGACAAAGAGGAAATTATAGGCCTGGACCTGCTGTGGACTATGGACAAAGTTCTGGTCCTGGTTTTGCTGGAGAACCAAGACAGGGTCCAGGAGCAGGTTATAATGCTGTTAATAGAGGAGGAACAGAATCTGGTTATGCACAAGGACCAGGTCTTAGCCATGGACCAAGCTCCAGTGGTCCTGTTGAAGAACAGTGGCAGGTATGATAACTAATTATTCTTTATGTTTTATGCACAGTTCTTTGATAATTCATTCCTGTCCCTGTATTAGCTGGGTTTGAGATATGGCTCTGGCATGATCAGGTTCTCGTAGTAAATCACAAAAGGTTAGTCAATAACTGGATAGACACCACCTGTGGTTTTTTGAACTGTGATTAATTGAATATACGTGTTAGGCTATGTGAAAGTTCCAACTGGTAACAAATCAATAGAAAGTTGGTGCTGTAGCATATAACGTATATTTCGGAAATTCATATGAATCCGGCAAGTACAGCCCATCACATCCACCATTATCATGATAAAAGCTAATTCTGATAGTTTGCGTGCTTTCTAAATCTTCCTCTTATCATTTTTTTTTTCTGGTGGCTCAGGCTTCCATGCTTTGAAGTCTTGTTTTATCTATTTCATCAATAGTTAAACCATTCCATACTTCAAAATGGAAGAATGCTAGAGAAAGGGATGCCATTTCTTTATTTATGAAAACATCAGATGTGTTTGGTGTGATCCTTACTGGGTAGTACTTAAAATAGTTGTTTGAGGTATGCATCGGTTGGCTTGAGGGCATTGTGAAGGTGACCGTTTCAGCGATTTGCTTTGGTTTCAGAAGTTACTTCACTTTATTTATATCTATTGAATTCCCTCCAACTGCAACCCCCTTCCAGTTTAGTGATGGAAAAATAATAGCCAATCTTGTCGTTTAGGGATTTAGTGGGGACAAATCAAGGAAATTGTTGCAAACAATCTAGGATGGTAAACTTGATGATATACGCTTATACTGAATTAGTTAAAGATGGTATAATGGAGGAAATGTTGGATATATTGGAAGTTTTGGAGTTCAATTATGTGCTAGAGAAAACGAGATGTGGTGAGTCTTATCAAAATAGGTATAATTGTTGTGCATCAAATGGATGTGCGACTTTGGGAAACATTTTGGCCCTATCTGGCAATTGAGATTAGTTTGTACAGTTTCCAGTTTCCAAGCTGTTAACTCTGGTTATGCCTGAATTTTGAATGGCGGTATGAAGTAGTAAGGGTAGGATTGAATTATTCATACTTCAATTTTTTTGGAGTTGTGATAACTGGAACCATCCCAGCTTCAAAAACTTCCATAACTGCACGCCAGCTTGGCCTTTTGTTGTTAATGTAATTCAAAAATATATTAGTCACCCGAGTTGATAGGACAACAATGATTTCTCATGTGATAATTATATGATAAACTCAGGGTAATGCACTTGGAAACCACTGGGACTTCTGGTTTGAAAGACTTTCTAGTTTCTTTTGATATATCTACGAAGTTGATGTGTCTGTTTTAGATTCCTGAGTTGCTGAATGTTGATTTCCCTCCTCGTTCCTTGCTATATCTCCTTGATATTATGACTGTGTACCTAATTTTGCCCATCTTTCTAGTTTACATTGATATATCTATAACATTGCTGTGTCTCTTTTAGATTATTGGGTTGAATGTCCATTTTCCCTTGTTCCTCATTTTCCCCGCTTAATATAGAAACTATGTACCTAATTTTGCGTGACTCTTAAAAGACGTTAGAAACTGAAGTTACCAAATTTGTTTACACCATAAATGGCACTTATAGTTGTCTGCTAAACAGCAGTTATGCTTACACATTTTTTTTCCAACTCTCAGAGGCTCTAATAAGATTTGTGATTGAGTTTTGCTTCTAACTTGACAAGCAAGCTAAGATACACATCACACGCACATGTTAATACTTGACATTCTTATACAAGGACTCATAATTAATAACATTCAAACAGATTGCTATTGAACCTTTCTATGGCGGGAAAAAAAGATTATTTCACTACTGTTAAAAATTTGTTAGTTTGCCTTGCTATGACACTTTTTTACCTGTAGTAAGTCTTCAAATTTCTAATGTTGTGGCCATGAGTTATAATGTGCAGATTGTTTTGTTCTGAGATGATTGATTGTTGATTTACACTACATTACACCTTCATCATCAGCATGTCTTTGTAGCTCCTATTAATCCCTTTGCTGCTGATGTTACCGGTGACTGTATGATCTATTACGCCGCTTCTGTTTGAATCATCATATCCTGCTCTAACATACCATGAATGCAACAAGATTGACCGGTGCTTAGTAACGATGCAGCCAAAATACTGAGGTTCGGATGGTTTCAAGTCTTGCTATAAGGATATGCATAATAGGAGGCAAATGCTGAAGTCAAGATGGATTCAAGTCAAATGAAGATGCATGTGTGGGGCTTGCCCTAGCACTCCTTGTTAGTCTTAATCTTTTTTTTTTTTTTTTTTTCCTTTTCCTTTTACCCCCACTAAGCTATGGAGTCCATTTGACTGTTCCATTTTGGTTCCTAATCTTGTTTCTTCTACCATGATTACGATGTAGTAGTGTAAGCTGGATCATGCCTGAAAAACATTTGAAAGATGGGAAAAATCTATGTGGGTGACTACAGAAATGTTCTTCTGTTGCTTGTTTATAAATGAAAGTCGAGAGTTCTGCAGCTAATGTTCTAATCTGGTTTAGCTGGGAGAATGAGCAAGCAGAGTTAATTATGCTCCTCGGTGTTAACTAGTGCATGGAAAATGATATGTTGTTGCTTTCTTGTTGTACGGGGGGTGTTTGCTTGATTGATAGTAGGAGAGAGAGTAATATGTGTGCTGATATTACCGTTGGTGAGGGCATCAAATTGTGACTTGATGGTTGTTTTGTTGAGATTGCAATGAGAGATGTTTTTGGAGTGAGGTTGTGATCTTAGGAGTTCTCTATTTAAGCCAAAAAAAAAAAAAAAACTAGTGGAATGATTTAAATGTATACTATTTGCCAAAGTAGAAGAAACAATAATATATATTTATATTTAGAGTAAATGGGCAATTTATCGACGGTGAAGAAATTTCTTTTACCATTGTTTAGATGGACCAGTGAAATAAATACATGTGGCGCTACTCAAAAGGCGGTTAAGAGAGTTCTTTTATTTGTTATCTTGAGTGACGCCACGTGTACCCGTTTTATTGGTTCACATAAGTGATGGCGAAGAAAATCCCTTTACCGCCAGTAAATTTCCTGTTTTCTCCTCTTATACTTACGTAATATTGGTATAAGTCTAAATATTCAGGTAGGTACTGATGTCACTTATAATAACTACTGCCTTTTATATTTTGGGATGATTACATAAAACAACAAACAAAAATTTAAAGATAATTTCTTCCGGTCATGGTTAATTGGAGGTAAAGAGTTATGTTTGTTTTTCTGAAATGGATAACCAAAACCAATCCTTACCAGAAATCCAATGGATTGTGAGAATTCAATTCCAATTCAGAAAAATGCTTCTATTGGATCGAAATTTAGAACCGATGTCTGTCCGGACTTGGATATAGATATAGAAAATCCTAAACCGATTTAACTTGATAGCAGCCATTGTTGGACTAGAGCCTTGAGATTTTTAGATTGAGTGCTCACGACTCAAAACGGGGATGTAGCTCACATGGTAGAGCGCTCGCTTTGCATGCGAGAGGTACGGGGTTCGATACCCCGCATCTCCAATCATAACCAACTACTTTTATACAAAATAAACTCAATTTTTTTACAAAATGAAAAAGGTTTATACCATTATTTCGAGTTGTTTCCAACCATAGAAAATGCTAAATATTTTTTGATTTGATCTTCTTAATTTATTTTTACTTTCTTAATTTGTTTTTTATTTCAATAATCTTAGATTTGTTTGAAGACTTTTCCTGATTTGCTACAAGTGGTATTAGAGCTTTGATAATTTCCAATGCTGCACTCGCAAGCATGCTGTAAAAACTTTCTTGCTTATCATGACTTTTGATGTATTACCAGCGTGTTTCTCATCACAACAGTCCTGTAACTAATTTGAAAAGTTTTCGAAGTAAAACTATGACCTGTCGCACAATCGACTTGGAGCAGATCGGTTGTGCTCTACTGTGTAAATTCTAAACTTGAACACAGTTTTGTGGTGAAAATACTCAACATGAGTAGAACTTAAAATAATCATCTATGACAATATGTTGGGTGTAGAGTTCTCTATAACTGGTTCCAACTGGAAAATTAACACTCGTCGTGCTGGTTAGACCTATTCTGAGCTCAAGCGATTTCATATTTACTCAAAGTTTTGTACGAAAAAGCCAACGGTAGCATATAATGTGCCTATCTCAACCGTCTAATATAGAATATAAAATAAAATAAAATTTACTGTAATTTATGATAATTATCATGAGGAAGGAATCCAAGAAAATTTTAAATTATTTTAGTTTTCGGAATTGTAACCTAAAACTTAATGTATTTCTATAAGAATATATTGTCAATGTTTGCTAGATAGGGAGAATCTGGATAGGGAGCTAATGGTATTGCCAATTTGACAACTAATATCCCAACCTCTAGAATCCAAAGATGTGCCCGCACATCGCATGATAAAGTATTAGTGCGTGTTAGTGTGCCCCTTTGATTACCTCTCTGACGAGAACGTAAGATACTGAAAGGGGAGTTTGGTTTGGGAAGGGATACCATATCCTTAGAGATATTGTCATTTAACGTTAATGTCAGATCCTAAAAGGGATAACTAACCGTTTTTTTATTATAAATAATTTTAGTTATTGATATATATTCCTTAAGAATATGTTAATAGTTTTCCGCTACTATGTAAATTATTTAAGACCTGACATCCAACAGATTATAATAATACTTGGTGTAAGAGCTCCTCTTCACCACTCGTTGGATGATACCAGGAGTACGAGACTTGCAAGCTGGGCATTTTCACAGAGGCTCAACCTGACCTTGGCCACCACACAATATTGAGTGGAACCAAAACATTGAGGAGCATCCATCAATCTCAACCATTCACTGACTCTACATCCTCATTCCCTAACCCTGAGCATCCCACTCCATCTCATGGCCTCAACAGCTCCCCCGACCTTTTCTTGCCCGATCCCAAGCAAGAAGTACACGCACGTCAGGCCTCGGCGACCATGCACAGTGGCCTCCGATGCTTCCGGTGAAGCAACAAGCATGAAACGTAAGCCTGTCGTGGACACAAGGATCCACTGGTCCAACCCCGACGAAGGATGGATCGGGGGGCAGTCGAAGCCCAGAACTGAAGCAGAGAAGAACGAGCAGCCTCTCAGAGAGAGGTTCTCCGATCTGATCAGCCAGACCACAACCTCCCACTACCAGTAAGTGTTTCTCCTACAAAATTTGCAAAATTAGACGCCTAATGCTGAACTAGTTCATCATCCCGTTGTGTTGTTCAGATTTCTCGGAGTTACTGCAGAGGCAGACATTGAGGAGATAAAAGCAGCTTACCGACGGTTGTCAAAGGAGTACCATCCTGACACAACCCCGCTGCCTCTCAAGACAGCCTCAGAGAAGTTCATGCAGCTGAGAGAAGCTTACAACACCCTGAGCAACGAAAACACTCGCCAGTTCTATGACTGGACCCTTGCACAGGAGGCTGACAGCAGGCGAGCCGAGCGCATGAGGATGAGGCTCGAGGATCCCTACGAGCTCGACGTGAAGAACTGGGACTCAATACCTGACACTGTCGACCGTCTCGGAGGGAAGAACATGAAGCTCAGCGATCAGGCGACGACCGCTCTAACCATCGACATTGCAATCATCATCTTCTCCATATGCTGCATCATCTATGTGGTTCTCTTCCAGGATTCATACTGAGTTCAATTTTTATCAGTTTCATTGTAAAACAATCAATACATAATTAGATGATACAGAAATAAGATATCAAAGTGTTTGGTCTAATGGCCGTGAACAAAATTATAGAGATGGGATGCTCAAAATTGAATTAGTAACTATCATCTCTATTAGATGCCGTAGTCTTGGCACTCAACGATCTTGACAACTGAGGAGTCGCCAATCCTCTGAAATATGACTGCACGATCATAAGGCTTTAGTATTCCAACTGATTTGCCATAGTTCAATGCCAGTTTCACCGCAGTCTCCTCCCTGGAACGAACTTCGCTAGCCTGCCATTTTGAGAAAGCCTGTTAAATTCTGCCAACTTAAAATGTGATTCAGAGAAAGAGAGGTATTGGAAAAGGCTAACTGCAACAATCTGCGGTAATGCAGAGGCCTTGAAAGTTTTGGTATACCGTTAAAATTAAAAAAAAAAAAAAAAAAAACATTAATGATGCAACAAAATATTATCACAGAGGTCTTTCCCAAAATTTGAGAATCTGGATGTAATCGTCAAGGGAAAAAAAAAAAAAAGGCGAGTTTTAAGGTCAGTCGGTTTTTGTTAGTTTGAGATTCTAGATTCTTGTTAATGTAGATCAGTTTAAGACAAGGTTTTAAATATTAGTTATAACGGATAATATTGGATTGGAAAACTTTATAGCGGTTATAGTTATCGGGAATGTACATGCATAAAAAATAAATATGAATCAGGTAATTCATGCATACATGAACAAAAGCTATATAAAACATCATATATATATATATATATATATATATATATATATATATATATATATATATATATATATATCTCGATAATTTGGCATCACATTTTGATTTTGGTCACATTGGAAGAAAAAAATAATTTTTCAATAAAATTATAACCATAATTTCAAATTGACACCAAGAACACCTCACTTTTTTTTATCCATAACAAAAGAAAATAAAGCAAAAGAAAAAATATAGCAACCAATATTTTGCATCCAATATAGCGGCCACAATATCGGATTTTTTAAAAAATGCTAAATTATATGAAACTGCTTATATCCGCAATATCGATATTGCGGCCAATATTTAAAACAGTTGTTGTAGAAATTCAAATGACCATTTCCAGAGCAAATACAACAACTGAAAGAAAAATACAAATACAACAATTGAAAGAAACATAAGTCATCTGTAAGTTCAATATCATGCAACGTTAATGTAATGGATAATGTATGAGCACTGGCTAGACCAAATTTTAAGTTTCCCTGTCTAGCCCTTCGCTCCCTAGTAACACTGGTAATTAGTTACACTTCAAGACAACAAAATAAAACTATGATGTGAGAATAACCATAAAATTGGTAGCATCAGCATCAACTAAATGTATAACAATCTTCTTGATAACAAAAAACCATCATTGCATCTCAAGATAGAGTGAGCCTCTTGGTCATGTTCTCGGAGCAAAAAGATCCAAGAAAAACTGGAACTATTAAGCAACAAGAATAACATGACGAGAATAACATGTTACGAGAGTTTACTAAGAAATCCCACCTCCAGTCTACAGTAGAGTGCCATAGAAATTATAGAATAAAAATGCTATGTTACTATCAGGTGATATTAAATGTCGTGGAGCTTTACGAGATTGTTGTTATTATTTTTGAGTCAATTTCCGAGATTGATTCTGATACATGCTTTCAGGATTTATCAAGTGAAAGTAGTAAAAACTAAGGCCATAGGTGACTTGAAATGCAATAATAAGAACAACAGAAGCAGATTCCCGATATCAATAGTTTTGATGTTCTACTTGTAACTACAGTAATAATATATTTTGCTCTTAGTTAGCTTACCATATTCGGATCGGCCAGAATTGGGTAGACCCCTCTTAGTGCAAGAATTTGGTTGGCCTGCATTATAGGAAAAGTATAATATCATTGTTAGCTACTTTTGATAAGATTTCTGTAAACAACATGAGGCTTTACAGACTATGTATTGGTATCATATCAGGAGGCCAGATTTTCCACTACCTGCATAGTTCCAGAGGAACTCCTTTTTGATGAATCCGTCCGCGGGATTACAACAGCCAATATGGGCATAGGAGGCCTATACTTCGCAACTAACCTGTTGATGCATGATGGTAGGGGTCAATTTATCAGTTAAATCCATTTTTATAACCCAAGGACGATGGTTTAAAACATCGGAATCTGTATGGTATCGGTTGATTATGGTATCAAAATTAAGAATATCAGGCATTTCCTATCCACGATCAGAAATATTGGCAATATCAAACTGATATTATATGATATATCGTGTATTGGGTACCTTAGAATATGATACAGTGTATATCAACATCAGCTGATATTTCAAACCTTGCCAAGGACAATAAATATAATGGAAATTCAATAACCAAGGAAAGATATGGAAATACCTTGCAGCCTTGCCAAATGAAGTGAATGCCACAATTGCTGCTGCCCTGACTTTGACTGCAGCACGGACCTTTAGAAAGGAAAAAGATGTGATGGTTCATCAGAATAACTGTATGAAGAGGAAGGCACAAGATCATGAAAATAGATTGCATGATCTTACTGCTGATGACGCCATCGATTCTGCATGCGACATTGGCTGTTGAACGTACTTAACTATTCTTTTAAATTGAAGAGGCTGATTATAGACATTTTCAGCCTACACAACAGACAACACCCAACTTAGCAGCAGGGGAAGCAAGGAAGCAACTACATGAGTAGTTTCGACAACTAACCATACGGTGTACAAATCAGGGGAGGGAAAAAAAGAAAAACCTAAATGGACTTACTTCGGCACAGATTCTGCCCACTGTGGTTATTGTCTCAACAGGATAGAGGCCTCGAAGTGTCTCAGCACCTAATAAAATACCATCAGTCCCTGCAGTGAAAAAGGAAATAATGTTATCGTCTGGAAGGACAATGCCAACTGAAAATATGTCAAGCAACTAACAGATAACAGACCATCTAGGACTGCATTGGCCACATCAGTTGCCTCTGCACGAGTTGGGCGCAAATTCTCTGTCATAGTATCCACTACCCTAGTAATAATAGCAGGCTTCCCAACCATATTGCACTTGTGGATAGCAGATTTCTGAAATAAAAACACCTGCATAGAAAGAGAGACATTTTTTCCAAAAAGGGGGAAAAGATAAAAGAAACATTACTTTTGGGCATCACCATCTAGAAAATTTAACAAAATTAGTGCAGATTTTTGCATAAGATTCTTGATTGATAAACATATGGAAACCACAGATTGTCCTTCGCAAAAGTTGTATGAGAACAGATTGATAGAAGATTTGCATGATAAAATGGTGCATCACCAAGTCATGGGCATAGCCAGACCCAAACATAGAAGTAAACAAAATCTAAAATGTATTCGCATGAGAAACATATGGTAAGATCCACAAGTCTAAATCTAAACAAAAAACATTAGTTAGACCCACCAGAGTGCTTGACCTAAAGATGCCATAATGTTGCATAAATTCAAGTGTTTATGACCAATTCAATGGAAAGTGCATAGAGGTTCAGATGGTAGTGCGATGAAGCTGGCTGTTGATTTCAATATACATAGTTATCTGTAGAAATTAGATTATTAAGCAATCTGAATCACTGTGAAGGGTAACATTAGATGCAGTACAATGTGACCTCCAATAAGCTTTTGGTTATCTATTCCACATATGATGGAGATCATATTTGATTCTAATGGAGATTTGATTTTATTTTATTTGGATCTTATTCGGATTTTAGATTCTATTAGAATATTTGATTAGATTTTTTATTTGATTCTATTAGATTTTGTTTGTTAGGATTTTTCTATATATCTATCTTTGTATGAATTGTTGATGATGAAGTAAAAGTTTCGGTTCCCTGAGAGATTCCTTCCAAAAGTTATAAAGAACTTACACATTTCACATACAGATTTCTATGAAGTTTCGATGAGAATTGCTTACACTACCTATATCCTGAATATTTCATTGGATCCTTATTCGTTTACTTCTGTTCCAAGTGCCTCTCCAGATCTACCATGATTTTATGCAAGTTCACTAAAAAAAACCACTTTCCCCTCCACCACTTTGGTTCCCCCTCCACCATTTCGGTTCAGATATGATGCACAAACTACAGTTCATTGACCATCACCATGGCCTAATTGGGATACTTCATGAATACTGATGAGTTCAACCCGGATGTATTTAACAATTTTTATTTCCATATTCATCAGGAAAAAATACTTTGAAGCCGGGGAGAATTGACGGAGATCTGATTTGATTCTGATGGAGATTAGATTTGATTTTATTTTGATCTTTTTCGGATTTTAGATTCTATTAGAATATTTGATAAGATTTTTTATTTGATTATGCTAGATTTTGTTTGTTAGGGTTTTTTATATATCTATCTCTGTATGAAATATTGGAGATGATGAATAATATTTGAAAATTTTAAGAAATTTCTTGCGTGAATTTCGCTTGAGCCAAATCTTTCTTCGTATATTCATTGAGAGTGAGCATGAATTCGCCTAGGTGGATTTCTGAACCCTTGTAAGTTCTTTCCCAATTTACCTGTTCTTCCCTAATTCCTCCAAGAACTTCTAAATTTCATAACCCTAACTCTAAATTAGCTTCCGTCCTGCGTCAACATATCTTCATGCTATATGGAAAATTTTCAAATTGTTAAAGGATTTAACAGGAATTGGTCATTCCCAGAAAAAAAGAAAAAAGTGGGATAAGGATAGGGCTGTGCCTAAGGTCTGCATACGCCAATTAGGGGGCTCTAAAATGTCTTCGAGACTGATTAGTCTATGTATGCATCAAAAAGTAAAATCCTGCAGGAAAATGTGGGTTTCCTTCACAAAGTCGTAAGAAAGCAATATAATGGTGTGAAGAAACAGAGCACTTAAGAAGTTAAAACAAACTTTAGTTTTCCTTTCAAAAATGGCATCCCAAGGTATAATAAATATCTCCCTTCTATCCTGCCAATGGAACCAGCAGCCAACACAATACAAATATACCTCCAAGACAAGGCACAGGTACCTGCCTCTTTGGCAAATAGAACTTTTGCACATTTTCGTTAATCCGCGAACATGATTGGAGAAGAATCAATAGAAAAATAAAGATGAAACATAAATCATGGATCAACTAAACCCTCTCGAGAGCTTGCCTAAGAAATAAGAATCTTATGGGAATATCTGGAAATAAAGTTTAATCCTATTCAGGGGGATTCCGTAAATATTCCATTCAAAAAATAGAAAGTTCGAAATAATTGGAACTTTTTCGGAGATTGGATGCATATACTAAGTCATGATCTGGCATGTACAAAGTGAAAACTTCATTCTCGATTTCATGAGAATTTTTATGAAAACGTTTCATCTGCTTCTTTTCCATGAAAGTTTTATTTTACCAGAATGTATCCCAATTTTTGGCCTAATTCACTGTAATAAGTTAGGAAGCACGGATACGGATGCAGATTCAGACACGGATTTGGATACGGACATAATACACACCTCATTAATTATGAACTAGAATAGTTATAGTAGTAATAAATAATAATAGTTCGTATTAAACAATGATTCATATTAAATTCATAATAGCCAAAATGCAGTAGTTTCTTGAATTTCTATATATTATTTCTATTTCTGTTATGTGAGCCCACTTAGCTCAAGGGTTAGAGCATCGCATTTGTAATGCGATAGTCATTGGTTCGATTCCGATAGCCAGCATTTTTCTCGATTGATTTTTCCATGATTGCTAATCTCTCCTCTCTCTTTCCCCAAATGTTTTATATTATTATATATAATAGTAATAAATAATAATAGTTCGTATTACACAATGGTTCATATTAAATTCATAATAGCCAAAATCCAGTAGTTTCTTGAATTTCTATATATTATTTCTATTTGTTATGTGAGCCCGCTTAGCTCAGGGGTTGGAGCATCGCATTTGTAATGCGATAGTCATCGGTTCGATTCCGATAGCCAGCAATTTTCTCTATTGATTTTTCTATGATTGCTAATCTCTCCTCTCCCTTTCCCCAAATGTTTTATATATAATAGTAATAAATAATAATAGTTCGTATTACACAATGGTTCATATTAAATTCATAATAGCCAAAATCCAGTAGTTTCTTGAATTTCTATATATTATTTCTATTTCTGTTATGTGAGCCCGCTTAGCTCAGGGGTTAGAGCATCGCATTTGTAATGCGATAGTCATCGGTTCGATTCCGATAGCCAGCAATTTTCTCTATTGATTTTTCCATGATTGCTAATCTCTCCTCTCCCTTTCCCCAAATGTTTTATATATAATAGTAATAAATAATAATAGTTCGTATTACACAATGGTTCATATTAAATTCATAATAGCCAAAATCCAATAGTTTCTTGAATTTCTATATATTATTTCTATTTCTATTATGTGAGCCCGCTTAGCTCAGGGGTTAGAGCATCACATTTATAATGTGATAGTCATCGGTTCGATTCCGATAGCCAGCATTTTTCTTTATTGATTTTTCCATGATTGCTAATCTCTCCTCTCCCTTTCCCCAAATGTTATATATATATATATATATATATATATATATATATATATATATATATATATATATATATATCAACACTGTCCACTTCAGGCATCGTAGCTAAATCAGGCATCGGTGCTGTCCATTTCATCCCGGAGAAATATTAGAAATAATATGTTATGTAGCGTGCTATGCAATATGTGGTGCTGTGGAACCAAGCTCAGACTTACAAGGAAAGGTTCCCCCCTGAAGTTTGAAGTAGTGCCCCTTCCACTAGATAAGTAACCCCAAACAAGATAATCTGAGGAATAGCAGAAAAAGATTCTCCAAGTTCTAGATTTAACAAATACAATGAGAAAACAAATTAAAAAATATAGGTTCACTGTGTGCTGCCTCAGATCTGACATAATCAGGAAGATATGTCTAGCTAAATAAGGAATTACTAGCCTGCCACAAATGAGCGTGTATAATGACAATGACAATCAAGACATATGTAAAGAACTTAAGTCTTGATTAGCAAATTAGACTTTGATTTATGTTGTGAATAGGCGCGCCCAGCGATTCTAACCTTTTCTGGAGGAAGATCTATTCCTAAATTCCCTCGAGAAAGAATGATACCATTTACTTCCTGTAGGATCTCATCAAAATGCTTCAGACCCTGAAAAATAACCAACAGAAAAGATAAGAAAATGGACCACTTTACTAAATTAAAAGTATATGGTGTAAAATTGACATATGTAATAACATGTGAATTTTTATTGGGTGAAATAAATATTAACTTGATGCAAGTATGTTGATATAAAACAAGAGTGCTTACCTCCACGGTTTCAACTTTAGCATAAATCTGAGTCTCGTGAAGCTTATGAGTTTCAAGAAACTTTCTAAGCTGTAATAACATGAAGCAGTGTTATTATTTGAAGAAAAATGGGGCAAATAATAGAAAGAAGGACAAAGATATAGCCAATAGCCAGTACTAGGCATATCATCAGCAACAACTACAATTTTCATGTAAACAGAAAAGTGCAACCATCCTACCAATATATTTCAGTTCGCAAATGCTCCAAGTGACTAGGGAAAAAAAATATATAAAGACAAACTATTGAATATAGATGCATGCAGAAGTGACTAGGTTGTTTTTTTTTTTAAATAATCTATGCAATTATCTAAGCATAAAAGTGCAATATATAACTTGAACCTTCCCTGTTTGATCAACGAAACGAAAGTAAAGAAATATTTATAATGAGAATGCAGCTCTAAATAATTTGTTCTTCTAGGTTATTTGAATATCTTGTTTCTGC
Organism: Dracaena cambodiana; assembly: GCA_036321105.1. Classification (NCBI taxonomy): domain Eukaryota; kingdom Viridiplantae; phylum Streptophyta; class Magnoliopsida; order Asparagales; family Asparagaceae; genus Dracaena; species Dracaena cambodiana. Next base: position 30,332,300 of record JAYEPQ010000019.1, read on the forward strand.
CCACATGAAAGTCAGATAACCTGCTTACAACCTTGGAAAGAAACATCGGGCCCCTGGGAGCAAGATGGGCTTTTTAAACACAGAAAACTTGAACTAATTGACAGTGGCCCCAACTTTCTATTTAAGTCTGAATTTTCTCGTGTTCTATCCAATGTAAAACTATACTTACATATGAACTCCTAACAATCTCCCTCTTCATTGTGAGTATACCACAATAATCTACGGAAATTATAGGCCCCTCTGCACCAACCATCTGTAAGCAATCTCATCTTTTGTCTAAACCAACAACCATCTTTGCAGCATAGTTACTAACATCCACATGGCTCATGGAAAACCAGACCTAAAGTCACTCTTCGACACACTTCGGGCTTCACACTGGTTTCACATAACCTAGGCTCTGATACTATTGGTTGAGGAGAAATATCAGACCCCCGAAAGCATGACAGTGTTTAAACACAAAACTGAGAACCAGTCTAATCCAAAAGTTTAAACTGATAGATAGTGACCCCAACTTTCTACTTAAATCCGTAAATATCTCTTGTTCTATCTGATATGAGACTATACTCAAATATGAAATCCTAATAGTTACTTGATACAAGAGCGACTGTATTTTGAGATCAACGCAAATGTTTTTCAAGATACAAGAGCATCTATTGTTTCTATCTACCCGAAAGTCATATAACCTGCCTAAATACAAGAGCAATTGTGTGTTAGATCAAATAAAAAAGGCAGATATATCAACTATCAAGATACAAAAGCAACCTATGCACACAATATTTACATTATAGTCCATTGGTAGAGTATTTAATACTAAATGAAATTAACAAAAAGAAAGGCGTTTGCACACTTAGGGTGTGATGTAGACAATCATAAAGTGAACATTATAACCACAGTATGAGGAACACAATAACATTTGAAATTCTCTTAAGAACTAACAACAATAGAATATTTTACTTTTCTAAGAGAGTAATACATTATAGGCCTGTAAAAGAATAAATTGAAATAAACTCACCTCCCGCACATCTTCTGCACTCCGGGTATAAGAAAGAGATATAATATCGACATTATTTTGCAGACCCCAAGTTGAGATGACCTAATATGACACAGTTGAAGCATAAGATTCATAAACATGACTTCTAATTGAAAGAAATTATAACCACCAGCACAAAATTCAATGCCATCCATTACAAGAATTGGATGCCTTAACTAAAAGGCACTGCCATCCATTACAAGAATTGGATGCCTTAACTAAAAGGCACTGCCATCCATATGTTTTGGACCAACTTTAGGACTAATATGATGCATTAAGTCTGAAAATTCTAGCACCAAACCCTCAACCTGACATCAACCTTCAATGTGTTGGTCGTCATAAGGTCCATTCTTTTCTTAAAGAAAAATGAAGCCCATCAAGGAACCTAGATTAATATGTCATTCAAAGTTCTCTTTTGCAACTCATGGAAACTATATTTTTGAGGATTTCATTTGTTGGGTTACAATGATTGGATATTTCGTTTGTAGTTAGGTCATCATGACTACTTGTATAATAGTTGTTGCAAGGTTTAAAAATCTAAGAATTGGTATAGGTATCGGTACCAGCCAATGGTTTATGGTATGGAGAATAGACAATATCGATAAAATATTGACAATATTGGTCATTCAGTTACCAATATTAATGGTTTATATTGTGTCAGATACCTCAAAATACGATAAGATATTCAAAATACGTATTGATATTAGCTGATATTTAAAACCTTGGTTCTATGCACTGTGATATTTTCTTGGTGGCTTTGGACACTATTCATTGGTTTTGTTTTGCTTGATTATTGCTATTGGTTCTGTTGGTTGTTATTGGTTTAGATGTTTTCACTTCAAATATGCATCTACATCTTAGATGGGGCCTTGGACTCCAACCTAGTTTCTAAAAAGAAATTGTAACATGCATAAGTTTACCTCTTTGTCAGTACTTGTGAGGGTTGGTAACTTGATTTGGACTTGGGAGGCGTGCACAGTAAAAATGAAGCCGGAAAGTACAGCATTATTCTTGACAAGGCATACTACGTCATTCCCACTTGTCTCCGTTACCTGCATGAAAGAATTGCATAAAATCAATACACTTCTTCAGTTATAGAATAAAAAACAATAACTAAGTTTTTTACCTCAAGCCATACAGATGTTGTTTCACTTCCTGTAAAGAGATACTGCCCAACGAATATGGTGTCACCCTGTTTAACTGACTGCAATACGCAGAAGAAACAGTATTTATATGAATTACAGAGAGTTAATAGTGCTGCTGATAGTTAAATATAGCCACCACAAAAGTAAAATTACTACATGATTCTTGAGGACAAATGGTCGTTCAAGGAAAAAAATAGTTCTCATCAAATAAATAAATAAAAAGTACTAGACAGTCACTTGTGTTACAGCAGCAAAAATGGTTTACATTTACTAAGGAAGAACTAGAAAGTATAGCATTTATTCGCAGCTTTACATTAGTTAAATCTATATAAAGTTAAAACACTTGATCTTCAAAAGTCCATAATATTCTCACCAACTATATTATCAACGAAATAGATCTTTTGTGATTAAGCCACCTTATAAACAGTGAGGCAGGAAGCCTAAAACTCTCTTAAATTGGAACCTCCTCATAATTGGAAGGGATTCTTTCCTTCTTTCTTTTTTTTTTTTTTTTTTTTTAACTCTGAGTAAAACTTTGATCCTTTCAATTTACATCATAACAACCAGTTAATCATGGTGAAATATAGGTATCAACAGCTCCAACCTTTAAGGAAATATCATTAAACAACAACTCTAGCACCACATTCCCTAAAATGGTCGAGGGAATTAGAATATGTGGAAACTGCAGATCCTACTAATCAATTGTAGCAGAGTACGTGAAGTAAAATTTAACTAATTCAGTTTCCTGATAAGAATTTCCAGTAATTATTAGAACTAGCAGAAATATTTTCAGCAAATCCATCTCAAATCACTGAGGAGCATTATTGCATTCACATTATAATTATTTCCAATAAAAAAAATACTACTCTCAAGCCTTATACTCTGGACACTGTCAAAAATACTAGATTAAAGTAAGAAAATACATATATACCTTGGCAAGCTCAGAATATTTGATAGGCAAAACCTGTGCTGAGGGAGCCTTAGAAAGGTCAGGAGTTATTATGACGCGTTCACCAGCTGCCAGTTCAATTGAGTTTCCAGTTGTATTGTGAACTTGTAGTTCAGGGCCCGTGGTGTCCAGCATAACCTAAAAAAACCAGCATTTTAGGTGCCAAATTCAAAAGATTTAACTTGAATATAGAATTGGGAATGACTGCTGCAGGAAATTATGGCATCAATGTGCTGCAGTAACTTGCACAATGCTAGTGAAACCAGTAAAAAATGATTTGAGGATTCATATGGTAACTTCTAACTTCTGAGGATAGAACTTTATCAGTAATTTTGCACACTAATTAACGATATTCATAACATGTTTATATAATGATCTAGCCAATAGTGCCATGTAAATCATTAAATTTATGTAATGGGCAAAAGAGATAGCTGATGCATGTAACAGAATTTTACTCTGTTGATGATGCCATGCATCCCAATTACTTCCAATTTCGTGGACCTTGTTGATACAAATAATCCTCATATTATTGCTGATATATTGGACTACAAGGAACCTTCTAATAACCTTGAGAAGAAATAGAAAAGGATGTAAACTATCAACTTACAGCACATAGCTTATTGGCTTTCTTCATGGCTTTCTTCAGATTTTCAAGAGTCTCCTGATGGTACTCAGCATTTAACCAGGAAAAATCAAATCGTGCAACTGCCCCAGTCAAAGGTACATGCACATTTGTCAACATATCCAAGTCTTGTTTTATAAGAAGAGCACCCTCTATAGAGAATATACAAACCTGACATTCCTGCTAATAAGCATGCCTGGATTGCTTCAACAGAATGTGATTTTGGTCCAAGTGTCCCAACTATCTTCGTCAACGACGGGAAAAAGGTCTGTAATTTTTTAAGACCATCAGTACAACTCCAAGATCAATAGCATAATTAGATTGCATTCAAATTTACATCGTAAAGTAATACAGATGGCATGAGATGGACAAGCAATATCTAAATCATAAAAACTTAAACTTGACATATTTATAAGACATGTAATTATATTTATAAGTTTCATATATAATGAACAAGCACTAGTTATTATTAGATGTCTACAATAAGAAAAATGTATAACTCGCTCTGTACATACAGTATGCATTTGATTATTCATGATGTTATTTTTTGGGCAGATATACCTTCAAATGAGAAGCACATATAAATTTCAGGAGGGACGTCAGAGGTAGACTTGAGAGGCCATCATCCCTCTCCGGAGCAACCAAGATTGGAGGATACTGACATCTTGATGGAGAAGATTGGTGGACATTGAGAGATCACTTACTCTTCAGTTGACGTTGTATTAGGAGGGGGCTGGATTTTACTTTTTATGTACCATTTTATTTTCACAAACTTTATGTAATGACTTTTGTATTTTGAGGGATCACCGATACAGGTGGCTTGAACTCTTTTGTAGTTCTATTATTTTCTTACTAATGAAACACAAAGGGCCTCCACATGCCGTTTTGGTTAAAAGATAAACGTATAACTGCATAAGATCTTATCTTTCATGTTCCCAATCCTCCCACACAATATCTAAGCTCATTTATACATTATGATTTATCTAGGTTAGCACTGTGATATAATCTTCATTAAAATTGTAGTCATTAATTTGGAGAAGAATTTATATCTCAATACGTGCAGTGTCTATGGAAAGGGGTTCAGCAAATCAAATTTCATATCTCCATATGGGTAGTGTCAATGTAAAGGAACAGGCCAAGTAAACTATAAAATCTAGTGTAAGCCGCATCTTCGAGTGTATTATTTATGGAGGATGTAACTTCGTGCACATTGTGTTAATGGAATCAATCATTAAACCTAGGAACATAACTCTACAAGCTTCAAAATCTCACCAACTGTTGGTACACGATATAGACCATGAGAAGATGACTGCAGGTCGTTTTAAACGAGAACCTCAAGAGAGAATAAAAAAAAGATGCAGTAAGGATGGAGGATCACCAATAATGAGAAGAAAATTTGTACTTTGATTGTATTTTCAGCCAGATAGACCTGATTAAAAAGTTAAGTAATCTTTCTAAACTCCCTTTGATGATCGATTGCCACATAAATTTCTCTAGAATATATATACAATCTTACGAATTCGCTATAACTCACTCCAAAGATCTCAACTTTATGAGGAAAAAGTTCTGATAAATTATCGAAAAAGAATTTAAACCCAATTCCAAAAAAGCTAATTGTAACAGTAGAACACATCGGTATCATCAATTCCACAAAACTAAAAGGCATCTAATTTTATGTATATTATAAATTTCTATGTAAAAAATCTCAACTTTATTCGAAATTTTGTTTAAAGAAGAATTTTAAACCTAAAAACAATCTAACGGCATAATACACTTCCATGGCCCACGTGCAACACAACCAAACTTAGATCAAAGCGCAGGAACAACAATCAACCAAAAATTACCAAAAATCTTCGGAAAAAAGGGGGGAAAATTGCATCTGATCGAGAAAGAGGAGTAGATTACAGATTTCGAAGCGGTGAGAACGGAGGCGAGCCTCACGGGCTCCTCAAGCACCATCTGCCCACCTTGCATCGATCTAAGTCTTGAATAAAATCGACGGTTTTAGGCTTGAGAGGCAAAGGAACAAAAAAACTAGGGTTTTTTTTTTTTTTTTTTTCCTTTTTTTTTGCTGGGTGGGGGAGTTGGATTCTCGCTTTTATAATAAGAATCGAGTTCGAGAAGGGTGGAGGGAAAAACGGCGGCATTTAACTTGCAGAGGTGGGGCCCTGCGGGAGTATAGAAAAAGAAAACGGAAAAAAAACGTGGAGCGTAAACAATCGTTGCTGCATTAGGCCCCACGCTGCGAGAGCATCAAATTGACGGTCAGATGTGGGTCAAATCGGTGCACGTGCACGTACTATGGGCAGTTAGATGTGACAAAGGCCTGGTCCGGTCGGTTTTGGGCAGGCCCAGTTTGGGCCCAAATGTAGTTTTCATCCGATATTATCTCCATCCTTAGAAGGTAAAAATTAGATCAATAAAATTCTATTTGTTCAAAAATAAAAGATGCTTAACAACAAAAGAATGTTCTCCTCGTATTTCTTCATAAAACAATGATGAAGGAGAAAGTATACTTATAAAAAAAATAATAATAATGATAATAAATTTATTATCAGAATCAACTTTAGTTGAACTATTAGATATTTAGTGTGTGCCTTTAAAATTTCCTTTGCCCTTAGATATCTGGAGTAGCCTTTAGAATAACCTTAATCCTAACCCCTTGATCTGCCATGAAGAGGGGTGTACTCACCTAAATAAATTAATAGCAAACTTGTAAATAAAACCAAGTCGAATTGGAGTGTACCCTTAGAGAGCTGGAATGCGCTTTTATAATTACCACTTTAGTCTCAAGTAGGAAAATTCTATTTACGCACGAAGATGTACTCTTCACGCCCAGCTTACTCTCTACACCAATTTCTTATTTTTAAACGTCATTGATTTACTCTCTACGCCCAATTTTTTGCCCAATTTTTTTCAGAGAATTAACCCTCCCTCCCTCTCTCTCTCTCTCTCCCCCCTAATTTTGTCCATGACTCAACTCTAACCGCATTCTATCAATCCTCTCCCTCTCTCTCCAAATTCGGCTCCGCTCCCATTTCGGCCACCTCACTTCCATGATCATCCCTCTCTCTCCCTTTTGTGCATTCGTCCATGACTGTTCTAAATCCTGATTTTTTTTGTCATAGTAAATTTGAAGAATTTAAATTTTTTCCAAATTTTTTTAGAAATACGATTGTAAAAATTTTAGGGAGTTAGGAAATTAAATAGATGAATTTGTTGGAGATGTATTTATTTTTAGATTTAAATACTAAAAAAAGAAGTGTTTTTTTTTAGAAACAACAGAGTAAGAATACGACAGTTTTCTAATTTTTTTTTAAGAAACATTAGAGATTTGGGATTTAAAAGGATAATTTAGTTAAAAAAAAGAAAATAACAAACTTATAATTATTTACAATTTAAAAATATGTGCGTAAAGAGTGAATATCCGGGTGTAAATAGAATTTCCCTCTCAAGTAGATCCTTTTTTATTTCTGGGTTAGAGTAGAGGAAATAAAAGCATTAATTTAAAAATCAGTCACTTTTTCTATGGTTTTTCTGCGTTAAGTGTGATTAATCTAACAATCTTGTGATGCAAGCATTTTGGTACAAATTTGTTCATCATGTATCGAGTATTCTTCAGGTAATATCGTTTAGCTTGGTCCTGGATGGTAAAAATACAACAATGCACATCATATGTTTGTATATATGCCTAGCTTAATATCGATGCTTGCAGTTGCCTTATAATCTCAATTTCTATTTGAATCAATGTAAATTAAGCAGATATGTGTTGAATACAAACATAGTATCATACATTACGTTACTAGTACTTGACAACAATGTTAGTATGGTGTCTAGGAAATCTTTTTGAAAATCTCATCTTGGTCTATTCTGCCATTGAGCTTGCTCATCCCTAAGTGCAGCCAGGGCTGCAACTAGACCGGCGTTTGCCTGCTATGGTAGGTTCTGTGTGCTTGGGTTGATCTCTCCAGTCGATAAACATGTCATCATAGCTTGGACCGGCTACCGTGGCTCCAAACAAAACATTTGGATAATTGGGTCCTTCGATACCCTTGGCTTTCCGTCCCATGGGATTGATGCGGCTCCGTGGCGGACTTGTTGAGGGTAACGGTCTCCAAACCCGACTAAATAGCTCATCTTCACCTATGTAACAAGAAGAATCCCATCCTGTTCATGCATTATTGGCATCTGATACGATACTAGCCTGTGAACTAGCAAAATTTTCCAACGCCTGCGGTGAGAATGTATTAGAGCCGCAACTCCCACCAGGGACCTGAAGGACGCTGAGGTTGTTGCTGTAGAGCTTACTGAGGAAAGCTGCTGCTGCAGCAAACTGGAGTGGTGCCGTGTTGTTAACAAGCGTTGACAGGATCAGTCCGCCTATGCAAGAACAATCGAGGCCAGTATCATGTTACATTATGCATTCTTGATTTATGTTGTGTGTTATTTGAGTTATTGTTGCCTTGTGTCACACTTTTAAGCACACCCATCCATTTGGGTGGAGATAAGTATTGCTTTATTTCTTTCTAACTCGGACTTTATCATTTTTGCATCTTTAAACTAGGAAACACGGATACAGTTGCGGATACAGATATGAATACAGATACGCATATAGTGAAAAAAAAATGAGAATACAAATACGATAAGAACACTGATAATATAAACATAATTATATATTATTTAATTATTAATATAATAATTTTACTAAAATATCCAAAATAAAATTATGAGTTATAAATGACAAATCATTATTAATTATGCATCTCCTTCCCTCTCTCATCCTGTATAAGTAAAGAGTTAAAAAGCAAATATTCTGATGATAATGGGTTATTGATCAGCATATAGTGTGAATAAAAAAAAAAATTTATTCAGATACAAGAACCAAACAAGACTCATGTTCACAAGAAAACATTAAAATATAACTTCATAAAACTAACTAGGTATAGATAGAATTACTAATTTAATAATGTTTATTTTTTATTTGTCCAAACCATATAACTCTTTGTTTTAGACGCAACTTATAAGCACATTTATTTATTTATTTATTATACATGTCTTATGACATGAGCGGTATAATTTTTTTTAAAATCTGCAATTAAATGCGCGCCTAACAAGAATTAAACGTGGGTTGCTCTGATACCATGTTGAAAGTATTTCAGAATAGTGAGGATTGAGGAAAATTATTTTGTATTTTAACACGGCCCATTTTTTGAAAGAAACCTGAGATTTACGCAATGGTATAATTTTTTTAAAAACTTGCAATTAAATGCGTGTCCGACAGGACTTGAATCTGGATTGCTTTGATAGCATGTTGAAAGTCTCTTCTACTGCACCAAAAACTCCAAAGTTGTAGTGAGAGTTGAAGAAGATTATTTTGTATTTTAAGACGCTCCTGCAAATTGAAGGCCAATTTCTTAGTCTTTTAAATTTTCGAATTTTGAGCTAGCATTCGCTATCTATAACCATCACCCTTATTCCTTTATCATTTTAGTACCCAAGAATTGGAAGTCATAAAGGGAATAAGTAAAGAAAATTTAATTATAAGATTTGACTTTCAAGAGAAAGGCTTCCAAGTTAATATGATAGAAATTCCCATGGACGATTGATCCTCTCGAATTTTCTTTCTTTTCTTTTGATAATTATATTTATTTTCGAAAGTCTTATCCAAGACAAACTGATTCTCATGATTTTAAATTAATCAATTCTTTAACAGTTTAATTTATCAATACCTTTAACCTTGTTAAAGATTTGAATATATACAACAACAACAATAACTAAGCCTTTCATTCCAAATATTTGGGGTAGACTACATGAACCAAAATCACTTTGATAGTCCTTCTCCATTTATTTCTATCAAATAATATCTTCTCATTTAAATCTCTAGAATCCATATCTTTTCGTATCACCTCCATCCATATTTTCTTCGGTTTTTCATTCGTTTTTTTAACTTATCATACATTAATAAACTCCACTCGTCGAACTGGTGAATTTGTAGGCCTACGTTATACATGACCAAACCATCGTAATCGGTTTTCTCGCATATTCTCATTGATAAGAAGTACACATATCTAAGCATAAATATTTTCATTTCTCATTTTATCTTTTATAGTGTTGCCGCATATCCAGCGGAGCATGCGCATCTCTGCTACACTTATCTTCTGTGAATGACATTTCTTTATAGCCGAATATTCCGTGCCATATAACAAAACTGACCTAATAGCATTACTATAAAATTTTTCCTTCAGTCTTAATGAAATGTTAAGGTCGCATAAAACTCCCGTTGCCCTCCTCCATTTCAATCAGCTTGTATCTTATGATTAACATCATTATCGATTTTTCCATCATTCTGAATAATAGAACATTTTTCCATCATTCCGAATAATAGAACCCAAATACCTCAACTGATTGTCTATTTGTATCTCTTACTCATCCAGTTTTATGACATTATAGTTTATGGTACGTCGTTTACTAAATTTACACTCTATATACTCTATTTAGACCTACTCAATTTAAAACCTCTACATTCTAATATATACCTCTATAATTCTAGCTTGACATTTACCACTACTCTTGTCTCATCAACTAAAACAATATCATCAACAAATAAGATACACCAAGATATCTCATCCTAAATAGCTCTAGTAAAATCATCCATCACTGTAGCAAATAAAAACGGGCTCAATACAAATCCTTGATGTAATCCAATTGTGATAGAAAAATTACTTGTTAAACCACAATGTGCAATCCAAAGATTTGAATGTATCTTTAAACTTATTGAAGATTTGAATCCATCAACCTAATCAAAAATAGTTTCTGAACGGAAAAATTGAAAAAAAATTAAATACATAAAAAGTTTTAAAGAGAGAGGAGAACCATCAGAGACCAAACGTTGATCAACATGAACGCTCGAAGGCATTCTAATCGGTCCGCATCACGGTTGGGTCGAGAAACCCACATCATCGGGATCCAATAAATTTTAAAAAAATAAAAATAAAAATAAAAAAATCTAAAATCTAAGAAATAATTGCAGAAGGAAATGAAAAATTAGAGAAAATTCATATGATTAATCGTGGCTCAGAGAAAAATAAAATGGGTAGAAGTCAGATGTCATCAACATCAGAGTGGTGCATGACTTTGTTCCTCATCACCGCCACCAATACCAACAGAACTACTTCCATCAAAACCCTAACCCTAATCGAAAAATCAAAGCAAAAAATTAAAGAAATGGGGGGCAAAAGTTTTGTTGCAAAATAGAAGAGGCCGCGCTTCTTTTAGTTGCAGATTTGAGACGACAAGGAAGAATATTTATGGATAGATGGATATTCTAAATGAGCACACCACTTGACCTTAGGATGTGGTCGCCTGCTCACTAAGCCAAGTGGTGTGCTCATTTAGAATATCCTATAGATAGAGCCCTAACCCCTGATCTTGAAATGACGTAAATATCCTTTACATTTGTTTGAATGGGCCTTTGAGCCCAAGCCCACCTTTATGTTGGGAATTTCTTTTTTACTTGCATATGAGAACTGGCCCGTCCGAGGTCAGTCCTTGGTCTTCTTATTAAAATTTATTTTTCTAATTTAATTTGAGATTCCTTGGCTCTGATATTAATATGTAATGTCTCACTATACAGAATACTAAATAACTAAGTCATTTAAAAATATATTTATGAAAATACACTAAGTAACAGTACAATATTTCACCACATATCACAACAATCGAAAATAGAAATTTATTCAATAGGTAAAACTGGATTACAATATATTATTAAGACAAAAATAAAGACAGAGAAATAACTAAAAATAAAAATAATATTTTAAGAGTGAAAGTATCCTAAAACTAATAGCTATAAAATGAGAATAAAAAAATAGCCCCCTAGTAACCACTTGTAGTGCTTCAGATTTTTAATATGATCATTCTGACTTAAAATCTGAATATATGCACGATCAAATTAAAAAAATAATACTAGTAAGGAAAAAAATGAGTAAGTAATTGAAATAGATATGCATAATGTATATAAATATAAATATGCAGTATGAATTAATTTATTAATTAACTTCTTCGTAATTATACAGCTAAGTCTTTTCGAGTATAATGAGACATCCAAGTGGCTCTTATATTTATTTATGCCTTAGCTTTCTAGAAGGCCCATGCTCATCTATTGGGCCCTATTAATCTACACAACAGTTAGCCCATCTTTTAATGATTTTTGTGAGGGAGAAGATTATTATGCTTAGAGAATCAGCAATTTAACATCAAAAACATAGTAACTCTTTTTTTTTTTTTTTTTTTTTTTTTTTTTTTTTTTTTTTATGGTAATGAGTTAGCATAGATCCAAACAACAATGGCCGAACAATTTAGGTAAAAGTTGGCATGCTTCTAGATGGAGAATTCTGGCTGCATTCAATGACGGAGTCCATACCTTTTTGTGATTTTGTCCTAAATGTACCTCATCTTCCATGGAGATTTTGATTGCTGAAGGTGACTAATGTCTACCTACTTGGTGTTTGGGCTGCGGGTGAGACTTTTCTATTTTGAACTATAAATGTACTATATAGTGGGAAAATTAGATACTATATTATTCCTATAATATTATAGTCTCACATCAGATGTGATACTAGTTAATTATAGAGTATTTAAATTTTTGTTATTCTATTAGAGATTTTAGCATAATAAAAAAAAATATGTTGCGGGTACCCGTTATACGTACTTGTATGTCAAATGTGGAACGTGACGCTATCTTTTATACTATATGAAAGAATATCACAGAGAAATTAACCACATCCCTGCCCTAGTAGGGAAACTTCTTATAGCGAGAATATGAGAATAAATGATTGATAGTAGTCCTACTACATTTTATTATAATGATTAACATAATATCTGATACATATAAATTAATACATAATAGAGTTGCTCACTAAGGGTGTGTTTATTTGCATAAGAGTAAAATAGAAGTAAGGTTACTTTTACTATTTCAAGTGTTTGTTTGGTCAAGAATAAAGTTAGAAGTTACTTCTTAATTGATAGGATAGTGCCTATATGACAATTTACTTCCAAGACTTTTTTCTTCATATTTTCGAAGTTAGAAGTGAACTAAAAAGTAAATGAAGAAGACAAAAAATATTTTTTATTTATTTATATGTCATCATTGTTTTTCAAAATTTATATATTTATCTCTAATAAATAAATAAAATAATATAAATCATGTTTATTTAATTAAATAAATAATGCGCGTTCACTTCCAAACTCATTTTCTTCTTCTAATATATTAGCAAACAAATACAAGAAGAGTACTCTTTTTTTACTTCAATTTTAAAAGTTATTTCTAATCAATTTATTCTTTATTTCCACTACTTCCAACTTGCCAAACACTCCCTAAATAGAGGACTTTCCAGCTCCAATCCACATCGGGGATCGCAATTCTAACTTGCCAAACACTCCCTAAATAGAGGACTTTCCAGCTCCAATCCACATCGGGGATCGCAATTCCAACTTGCCAAACACTCCCTAAATAGAGGACTTTCCAGCTCCAATCCACATCGGGGATCGCAATGACTAGGCTTCTAAGGGGATATGCGTTCCTCTTCCAGTGTCACTATACTTAGAGATCCAAGAAGAAATAGAATAAGCAATTCTATCACAATAAACAAGCAATTCTTTTTGGTTTGCACAACCAAAAAAATTTCTTTAAGTCTACAAGAAGATGAGAAAATATGGAATTGTATCAAAAATTATGTACAAGAAAATAAGAGAATACCCTCAGATTTCGAAGGAATTGCACGAACAGAAATTCAAAAAAGAATCGATTTGATCCAGAATCATAATTTATATTGGGTTTCCAAATTTATTAATGGAGGGCCGAACCCGAGGAATCGAAGGCACCAAGCAAAGGAAAGGAAGTTTTTCAGACCATCATTTCGATTCCCAACTCCCATCAAATAATGATAGAGCACCAAAGCAAAAAAGCAGCCTCATGTCAATTTGAGTGCTTGCTTAGGTATCGCGAATTCTTCTTTGATCTCGACTTTCTGGATTTTATACAAAAATGACGGATGACATACTATCTTTCTCTTTGTCGAAAGAAATCTACTGAAAAATGAGAGTTTTCGATCCAGAACCGTTGAAACTTCTAATGTTTTATGTCAAGTTTGAGGAAAGTACCATAAAATGAATGCAGTAGGTTTGAGAAAGTTAAATTCCACCAACCAAGCAACTCAATAAAATTTAATATTAGGCAACAGGAGACAAAAGCTGAACCCTCAATAATTTACTTATCTTCATAGTGGAGTAACTTGTTTTTTTTTGTTTTTTTTTAATCTCTTTACCAATTTGGACTGAAGCAATTTATTTACAATTTAATGTACTCGCAAGTCCTGGATGGGGTTTGTTTTTAAAAAAGCAGGGTGTATGAAATCTCTTACAGATCTTTCCCTTGACCATTGTTCTTCCTTTTGGACTTTATTGAGCCTCTAATTATTAAGTTATCATGACCCTCTCTTTGGATTTAATTGTTTATATTGCTGCGGGACGTTTGATTGATTAGTTGTACCTCATTTTATATTCGAGTACGGCATACTCGGAGATAAGATAATATGCGTACTGATTTTAGTATTGGTGAGGAAATTATGAGTTCTTTCTGTCTAGCTCACTGAATTTGTAGTGAGAGAATGTGTCCGGAGTGAGGTTTGAGAAAATGTAACCCCTATGATTTTTTCCTACCATAAGAAAAAATAAAATTTGTAATTGTAGGAATATTGTTAGAGAAATAGAATTTCTTTTAGGATCGATGATTGCGAGAATGACCGTTCTAACTTATATATTTGTTTTATTACATCTTTAATTGTTTGAGGACGGTTTTTCTCTTTGAAAGCGCCCTTTTTTAGGCTCTTCGACAACCTTCCCCCGTTACTATATAATGGAACATGATACACAATGTATATTTATTTATTTTACTAAGACATGACCTAAACGACTATATTCTCTCCTAGCGAAAACTAGATTTATTGTACATTTACTTTCTACGTATGTTATATATCTCGCGAGATGCTGGATCCAACCTTACCTGGTGTAGGATTTTCTAAATGAAACATACTATAAATCACCGACCATATAGAAAGTATAATATCCTTAACTCAAATATTTCCACATGAAACATACAACTCACAATTTATGTAGGTCAAAATATTGCTTCGAATTCATAATTTATGTCATGCCATAAATATCGATTGCGTCTTCATTGTTATCTTTATTTCTAATTTTCTTTATAGCATTTATCTTATTGCGCTTATATTGTTCTGTCATGATCTTATTTATTTTCATGGAAATTATTATGATTTTATTAATAAAAAAAAGTATATATCATTTTCGCATTCATAATGTATTGTATTTACTTTGTTTTAAATTAAGTTCTTATCAATAAAAAGCCTAGGATTTTTCTTATCATCCTTTAGCTCAAAAAATAGGGAGAATTTTTTTTTATCATTCACTTAGGAAAAGAATATTTTTCATTTTCGTTGCGTGCACTTGTGCACGTATTTTTTACATTGCTAGTTTATTCTTTGCCATCACTCAAAGTATAAAATTTGGGAAATAAAATTTCAACCAACACAAACCTAATAACATAATCTCCTCTCAAAATGGAACTTTGATCAAACTTCATTTTGAATTTGTTTTTTATTGTCAATAAAATTAAATAAGTATAAGTTTCAAATTCGAAAATGTCTATTAAAGTCTTAAACAACTAAAACATTTAAAGCTACTTGTGCTTGAATCACTCCTCAACTTGCACAAACTCATGTATAATTTCACCAAGAGTCCAAGACTATTAAAACCTAACAACAACAATTTTATAAACAATTTCTATCACAAATTTAATATGGTGCCTAACTTTAGCACTAAGATTTTATTCAATTTGATTGCATGGTCAGCCCAAAATTGCACACTATATAGGCATGTTGGTCCCCTCTTGGTCCATTTCACTAGGGTTTTGAGTCCTTAAAACCAAAAAAAAAAAAAAAGATTACAACTTATAAACAATTTGGAGAACAAAATTAAAAATCTACTACCTAACTTCAACGGGAGTTTTATACGACCGTAACATTCTGTTAAGACTGAAAGAAAGTTTTTATAGAACTGTTATTAGACTAACTTTATTATATTGCATAGAATGTTGGGTTATAAATAAACGTTATTAACAGAAAATAAGTGTAACAGAGATGTGCATGCTTCACTAGATATGTGACAACACTAGGAGAGATAAAAGTGAGAACTGAAAATATTCATGTTAAGATAGATATAGCCCCCATTGATGAGAAGATGTAAGAAAATTGCTTACGATGGTTTGATCACATGCAACGTAGACCTAAAAATGCACCAGTTCGACGAAGGAAGCTTATCAATGTAGGATAAGTTAAAAGAGCGAAAGGAAGACCGAAGAAAATATGGATGAAAGTGATACGAAAAGATTTATGTTCTAGAGATTTAAATGAGAAGATACTACTTGATAGGAATGAATAGAAAATGATTATCAACGTGATCGATCCGGTGTGATTCACTTTTGGTTCATGTAGCCTATCCCAAGTACTTGGGATAAAAGGCTTAGTTGTTGTTGTTGTTGTTGTTGTTGTTGTATTACCTAACTTTAACACCAAGATTTGAATCTATCCAACTTGTGGTCATTCAATAGGGTTTCTAGTTCTTAAAAATCCATATTCTTGAAGGAAAGATGCTTCAGAAAGCCTATGATGTAACTGTTTTTGTTCTGTTAAATTTTTACTAATGGAATGCTGAAGGCCTTACCACTGTTACGATTTTAAGATGGTTTTTAAAGCCAAAAAGGTGATGATGACCACCCATACCCTTAAAAAGGATAGTTCTAACTGGGATATAATATCTTTTTTCATTTTTTTTAGCAATAATGGCGAGCAAAACCCTCCATATTCCAATAATAAAGATTTCTTCTAGTCGAGAAGAATGTTAAAGAGAGAATATGGAGCCATCATCCTAAGATGGACATGACAAAATAGCTGGTTAAGATAGAAATAATGGATACATAATGAAATTTCTTTCTTAAAATGTTTACACTGCTCAATCTCTACATCCCTCCGTCCATAAACAAAAAAATATGTCGAGAATATACTGTCTAAGGATGTGTTTGGCTCTCAGAACTATTGGAAGTATAAAAAAAAAAAAAATTAAGAAGTAACTTTCAAAATAAAAATAAAAAAAGAGAGTTCTTCTTCTGTTTATTTGCTAAATTTTGAAAGAAAAATTGTACTGGGAAATGATATGAGTATTATTTAATTGATTATATAAAATAATATGTATATAATTTTATTTATTTTACATGTATAGAAGTACAAATTTTAAATGGTAATAATGACATGCAAATATAAAAAATATACATTTATTTTAGCAATAATAACGAGCAAATCCCTCCATATTCTGATACCAGCTAAAAAATCCAAGTGAGATAGAGTGTCGAATTTTCATCACCTTAATTTTTTTTTTTTTTTTGAGAGAGAGAGAACCATCACTCATAACTACACTAGATGTCATGATGTATGTATTGAACCAATTAATAAGTTGATCTACTATATTTTACTTTTTTTTTTCTTTGAAACATAATTGGCATGTAAACCTGTGTTTTTAGTATGCAACTTAGATAAAGGAAATAAGTATCAAAACACAAAGTATAAATTTTTACTCAAATGGAGGGTACAGATGGAGGCACATGACAACGCCTGATTAGGAGGGAGGCACGGAGGAAGATAGAGCTCATGCATACAGTGACCCAGACAAATCTACTATCGATGAGGTTGACATGGAGGCTCTATGCGCTACCTCCACGAGAGAGAGAGAGAGAGAGAGAGAGAGAGAGAGAGAGAGGACACTCCAAGGAAGAGCCACCGCACCACTAGTCATACCGGCAATAGTTTTTTTTTTATTACTTCTTTTCTATGTATCTATGAAACTCTCCATAGAGAAATTTAAAGTATAAACATACCTAGCAAGTTTCTTTAAGTAATTTTAATAGGATGCGGGGTCCTAATTCACGGTTTTAGCTGGAGGAACTTTTAATCAGAAACAATGATGAAGTCAACAAGAAAAGAGTAGGAAAAACAAAAAACAAAGCAAAAGGGTATCAAAGAAAGGCAACACTAGACAATGATTAGCTCAACTCACACCCCAACAAGGCTCATAGAGCCCCTCCAAAAATTTGTGCATGTTCTCAGCTCTCCTATAAAATAGCCTTTAACTGACTTCCACGTGGCAAGAGGTGGTTGGGCCCCATCCCCTTCCAAAATTCCCAACGGCTATTTCTTTTATCTCCTTTTCTGAACTTCAACATAAATGAGTGTTACTAGATGTGCCCCATGTTTTTTTTAAGAAGAAGAAATTATTTTTTGTCTAATTTTTTTGACTCACTAAGAAAAACATGGGATGCATCTAGTAACTCTTTTAACATACTTACTTTCTTGGTCCACTATGTTCGAATTTTTTTTCCTAAACTATTTATTGTTGCTTTCAATGTAATCAAACTAATATATACATATATATATATATATATATATGAGAAAAATAGAAATAAGCTGACAGTTCATGCAAGTTATCTAAACTACAGTTCACTTCCACAATCTCCAATAATCTTTTTTAAAAAATTGCTTTTGGATTATGATCTCGACTCCCTAGGGTTCACTCATACCCATTTTTTTTTGTTTTAGTTTTAATTTGGTTATCCATCAAGTTAATACAAAATTAACGGTTTTCAATGAATACAATATTTTGTATGCACTTGATGAATTGGTAAATGAACTCCAAAATTTATGAAATTTAATCCGAAAAAAAGTTAAAGAGGTAGAGATAGTAACTGTAAAGAAAAATTGAAGAAAAAATCATTGGATCATTATAATTTTGCCACTAACTCACGTAAATTTTCCTGAGCTGGCGACTCACCTACAGTAATCCATATATATATATGTGTGTGTGTGTTTTTCCTTTTGTAAGAAAGAATAGTTTTTCTTATCTGACCAATCTCTCCATCATTCTCTAGTACAATTTGCAAGATTGTAAATCATACGTAATATCCTCAACGATGTGTTAAGGAAATAAATTATTCTCAATCAATAATGAATTCTTTCAAATCCAAAAAAATAAACCTAACTAAATCTTATTTACCTTTGATTTTGAATTTTGATTTATTACCTTGTAAATTCTTATTTATTTGGTAGTTATATTAGTCTCTTTAATTTTGTATAGCTGGCCCACTTATTAGTAACTATAGTTTTGGCAAAACTGACTCTCTTTTATATATATATATATATATATATATATATATATATATATATATATATATATATATATATATATATAAAAGACAGCTATGTTAATGAAAAAATATTGAAGAAAATATTTATCAAATATCCTACTTCCCACATGAGAGACTAACATTCCTAAAGTATTGTTTTCCTGAATAAAACATAGTCATCCACAAATAACAAGTGACATAAAAGGTAAATTATGCAAGCCCTTGGGGGGCAAACCTAAAATATTGCCCGTATATATTCACCCAGAGCATTTTCTAATATAAATAAAAGGATCAATTATAGATACTATCATTTTACTATTATGAGTGTATCACTAATAGTCTTCATAAAAAAAAAATTCGCACAAAGACTCATTGACAAGGATTATAAGTGCAACAAAAAAAAATCATATTTTTTATTGTACTTATGCCTCTAATCAGCTCTAATCAGCGGTCTCTTTATATTAAAAAAAAAAAATCTTAATGGATTATTATTGATATTACTTTTTGTGACCATATGGGCTTCTTTAGCAAAGTGATCGATCCGGCATGATTCTTTTTGGTTCATATAGCCTACCCCAAATACTTGGGATAAAAGGCTTTGTTGTTATTGTTGATGGGCTTCTTTAGCAAAATGGTTTGCCTGACAAAAATATACCCTTAAGGATAAATAAAAATATCGGAAGATAAAAACAACCTGGTTGCAAACTGTAGTGGATTGAATATTTTTTGGGGTTTTAAATATATGTCCCTTGAATCTTTAAAATTTAGAATTTAGTCTCCTAAATCTTCATATTTATAATTTAATGCTCAAAATCCTTTAATTTACCTTATTTTAGTCCCAGCCATATTTTGACTCAAATTTCCTATTATACCCCTTAATTACTTTACTTTAATCCCCTCTTTTTTTTTTTCTTTCCTCTCCTTTTCTCTTCTTATTGGATCCCTCTCAATTCTTCTCATCTCGCTTTTTTCCCTCCCAGTTAATCTCTAAAGTAAAGTAATTTAGAGGAATCCAATAAAAAAAGAGAAGAGAAGAATAGAGAGGAGAATCCAATAAGAAAAGTAAGAGAAGAGGAAGAGAGAAAGAGAGGACTAAAGTGAAGTAACTCATGAGTATAGCGGAAAATTCAGATAAAAAATATAACCGAAGACTAAAGTGAGGTAAAGATTTGGGGACTAAATTATAAATATGAAGATTTTGGGGACTAAATTCTAATTTTTAAAGATTCAAGGAAAAGACATGTAAAAGCCTTTTTTTTTTTTTTTTCCCTCTTTCTTTATATAAGAACTTTGTATTTTTTTAAATTATTTTTTTGGAATTTTGAATATACATAGAATTCTAGATATTGGGTAAACTGGATAAAAAAAAAATCCAAAGGTGCGGCCAAAATGATCATATAACCAGCCTCACGCTTCACGTGGCGCATCTTAACTGCATTCACAGATCAGCAACATCCCCACGCTTATACAGCTGCACTTCTATTCCTCCTTTATTTCTCTCTCTCTCTCTCTTCATAAAGAAAATCACTCGACTCTAGAGAGAGAGTTAAAAAAAAAAATAAAAAAAAATCAAGAGATGGGTTGGCTCAAGAACTGTACTTTGATGGCTTTTGCCATGGCTCTGATGATGGGCACAAAGATTGAAGGGTACCCATCAGAGGATCTGGTCGTAGACTTGCCAGGGCAGCCCAAGGTTGAGTTCAGGCAGTACGCAGGGTATGTGACTGTTGATGAGAGATCAGGGAGAAGCCTCTTCTACTACTTTGCTGAGGCTCAGGCTGATGCTGATAACAAACCTCTAACCCTCTGGCTCAATGGAGGTATTTTTTATTTATTTTTTAAATTTTTTCTGCATTTTTATTGGATTTTTTTGGGGGTCAATATCCTTTGGTTTGTACTTGGCTTTATTGGTATTAACAAAAGGGGATAAAGTTTATTTTTAAATGTTTTTTTTGTTACTGTTTGAGATTGGACAAAGTAGTGGTTGTTTTTAATGAACATGGACATGCTTTGCTGTAGAAGTTGCAGTCATGTGTCTCCTTGAGATTGGAATCTTCTGCTTAGGTTTCTTTTGGTGTTTTCAAAAAGATTCTCTTGTTTGTTCATCTCTGTTTGCAAACAAATTGTAACAGTGAGCAAACTACAGAAGTTTTTAGAGGGTTCATTTGCTTTGTACACTCAAAGCAGATTAACTCAAGTTCCAAACTAAATTTGAAATTTTTGGGAGTAGTAGTTATGTTTTGTTTGTAACAAATAAATAATGTGATATATTTATATTATCAGGATTTATGTGAGCATAAAGTTTATTCTAGTTTATATACATATCTGGTTAATCTTTTACCTTAACTTCTGCTGAGCAAGAAAATGAGGAAATTTTCTGTTCCATTGTAATTAAGAGTTAACTGATTTTAGCAGGATTGAATGTGAGATCATATTCTGATGATTCATTTATATTTCATTCCATTGTGACTAACAAGTTTACTCTACTATTTATGTATTTATTTATTTGAGAAAAAAGTTCACTGTATTTTGTGTTGGAAGCTAATAATCAATCCTAATGTTTTTAGGTCCTGGTTGCTCTTCAGTTGGAGGAGGAGCCTTCACTGAGTTGGGTCCATTTTACCCTCGAGGCGACGGTCGAGGCCTTCGGATCAACAAGAAGTCATGGAATAAATGTAAGTTTTTTTTCTATGTCTTATACAAACTCTGTATTAATATGTGCAATGATCTGAAAATTGTCTGGGACTATTTGTTCCAGTTCATTTTCAACTGCAAGTCTTACCCTGACTTCAAATTTTTCACAAAAATATGTTCACAGTATCGAATCTCCTTTTTGTTGAATCCCCTGCTGGAGTTGGATGGTCTTATTCGAACACAACCTCCGATTACACAACTGGAGATGAAAAGACCGGTAATTTGATGTGTATATATAGACATTTTACCGACAAAGAATGATCTTATTTTTATAGTTTCACATTTCACTCATTGTAGCCAATGACATGCACAAGTTCTTTCTGGGTTGGTTCAAGAAATTTCCCGAGTTTAAATCTAGAGACTTGTTTCTGAGTGGAGAAAGCTATGCAGGTCCAAATTTTTTTCTTGTTGTTGCGATACATGCATACATTTTCATTTTATAAAATTTTATCGAGTTTCTAAATATGCAAACACTGGCTACAGGGCACTACATTCCTCAGCTGGCCAATGTTCTTCTGGATCACAATGATCATTCGAGCGGTTTCAGGTTTAATATCAAAGGAATCGCTGTAAGTACAGCTCTCGTGCTTCAGAATCCTCACATTCGTAACCATCGTCAGCTCTAGCAATAACTGAAACACTCGAAACAGATTGGAAATCCACTTCTGAAGCTCGACAGGGATATCCCAGCGACGTACGAGTACTTCTGGTCACATGGTTTGATTTCTGATGAGATAGGCCTCACGATTATGAACCATTGTGATTTTGAAGATTACACCTTCGATGGCCCTCACAACGTCTCTCAATCTTGCAACGATGCACTATCTAGCGCTAACAGTGCAGTTGGCGATTACATAAATAACTACGACATCCTCGTTGACGTGTGCTATCCATCACTAGTGGAACAAGAGCTGAGATTGCGTAAAGTTGTATGTGTTTCTCCTAAATGAAGAACATTTATCAAACCTTTTAGTTTACGAGTCATTGATCATGTCATTTTTGTGGGTGTCAGGCTACTCAGATTAGTGTTGGGGTTGACGTTTGCATGAGCTACGAAAGGCGATTCTACTTCAATCTCCCAAAAGTGCAGCGTGCTCTTCATGCCAACCGAACTAAGTTGCCTTACAAATGGTCTATGTGCAGTGAGTGAGTATTTCAATCGAAAAGTTGCAGGTCATATTTTTTTCATCTGCTAACTTTTACTACTATTGAAGAATAACAAATACAGTTAACTGATCGACTCTGAACTTTTCAATTTTATGTTCCAGCGTTTTGAATTATAGCGCTACAGATCCAAGCATTAACATCCTCCCCTTGCTCAAAAGGATAATTAGTCGACAGATACCAGTTTGGGTCTTCAGGTAAGGATTTTGATTTAACGGTATCAGTTTGAGTATCTGCTCTGTGCAACTCGACTCCTACGATGAACTGACAATTCTATTATGCTAACAGTGGAGATCAAGACTCAGTAGTGCCCCTCTTGGGCTCTCGAACGTTAGTGCGTGAGCTAGCCCACGATCTTAAATTTGGAATCACTGTTCCTTATGGTGCTTGGTTCCACAAAGGACAGGTACGCTCCATTGTCAATCTTATTATTGTACATGTCTCCTATGCCGGTTTATATGCAAATACCGCAAGAAGCAGAAATTTTCCTGTAATATATCACATAAATGGATATGTTTGTCACATGGAAAATGCAGCATCTTTTGTAAAATTTTCACTTATGATTCATGGGTAATCAGTAAAGTCCATGAATTTTAGTTGGCGAATGCAGTAGATTTTAATTTTATCGCCAGACAAAAAATAAACTTATAAACTGCCCATTTTACTGGAGTATTGTGATTTTGATCTATCATCATGTTGCCCTTAATTGAAGAAATCCCAAACATTAGTATCCTTTAACACAACAATTTCTTATTCAAACATTTGCTTGCTTACGGTCTCTGTCCATTTTTGCTCTGAGTGAAGGTGGGCGGATATGCAACCGAGTATGGCAACTTATTGACGTTTGCAACCGTGCGAGGTGCATCTCATATGGTTCCCTTTGCTCAACCGGCTAGAGCACTTACTCTCTTCAAATCTTTCGTAAGAGGTCAAAGACTACCCAACACAACGCAACCAGCAATTGATGATTGAATCGTCCTCAGTAATCTGTGTGATGAAGAATTTAGCAGCAGCGACGATCTACAAGCAGATCATTTGTACTCCCTTCTGCAGGTAGATAGGGAAATGGTGCAAGATTGAATAAACGCACGATTTAGATTAATTGTCATGGGTTATCACATTGTTCTTTAAACTATGTTCTTCAGAATATTGATTTCAATAAGATTCATTTTCAAGTGTACTTTTGAGTGAATTGTTGCTGATGTTATGCCAGATTGGTAACATATACATAGAGACTATGAAAGGAGAATGCAAGAACTGGAGATAAGTTGAATACAATGATCAAAGTTCAACGTTACAAGTTCAAATATCAGTTGTCGGCTTGCTTTCGATTGAAAATTGTTCTTCTATAAACTTTAGAATGTATATAGAACACTTTGTCCGGCAATGCAACAGTCATGACACTCAAACCCCCCACCCTCACATTGCAACCTCCGAAACAAATCCATCGCTTGGAACGCCAACCCAGCGCTCGCGAACCCCACAACCATCCAACTCCAACTTACAACATCTCCATGGCGCATTTCTTCAAAGAGTTTTTGGGCATTGCCCATTCATTCAAACTTAATCATACATATCGAGAATGGAAGTCGTAACGACAAGTTGGGCGTTGAGGCCAAGGATGATGGACCGACGATGGAGGCTTCATGACTTCATCCATAGCTAAAGCCATCAGGGACCGCACTTCATGAAATCAGAGAGGAGAGTGAGAGATTGGTTGGAAAAGGGAGGGTTGGACGTGGGATGCAGTGACGATGTTACTGCATGGATCTATGAGGCATTTTGTCGAACATGTTGCGGGCGGTGGGGATTGAGAGCAGCGCCAAGATGAGGTCGGTTTGGAGAGTGACGTACGCGAGGAGACCGCCGGCAAGGATCTGGGTGTGGGTTTATTGGCCGGGTCGGGAGGTGGAGGGGCGGCAGCAGTGGGCGGCGGTCAGAGGAGAACGGGGTGCCCGGGCGGGACCTATGTGGCATTTTCAAATTGCTGCGAGGACTACTTGGTCATCATCTTACTTCAATTTGGAGTTTGTACTTGAAACTTATAAATAATTATAAGTTTGCTACGATTTTAAAACTTATAAATAATTATAAGTTTGTTATTATTTTTTTAAAATAAGTTACCCTTATAAATTTTAGATTAAGACTTCTTAAAATTTGGAATTACGACTTATCATTTTCCTCCTCTATTTTCTCTCTAAAATCCTCAATAATTTTTTTTAGTATTTAATAAAAACACATCTCTTACAAAATCATCGATTTGATTTTTTGATCTCTTAAAAATTTTTACATTAATATTCCTGAAAAAATTAGAAGAATTTTACATTCTTCGATTTTACCGTGGCAAGTGAAATTTGGGTTTGGAGTTTGAGTTTGATTTTTCTTATGCAAATAGAAAATTTCAACATGCAATTGGTGCCGGAAAATAAATTTAAGATACGATTTGAAATTTTTTTAGGTTTTATGTATATTTGTTTGAAATTTATCGTTAATTAACTGACTTTTGTGGAGAAGACTTCGATTGCTGGTCGGGTATTAATATATGACCAGCACATTTCTTGGTTGGGTATTAATACTCGACCAAAATATTTTTTTGTTCTTAAACTAACATCCGACTCAAATAAAAATTGATAAAAATGGGAGCGGACGGGTGAGGAGTTAGAGAAAATGATGAGGGGTTTTTTAAAAAAAAAAATTTGAACGTAGAGAGTAAAATAGTAGTATTTCAAAATAAGAGTTTGATGTAAAGAGTAACCAGAGCACCAAGAGTAAAATGTTGTGTGCAAATAGAATTTCCCATTTGTACACGAGAAATCCTATTCACCCATATATGAAACTTTCAAAAAATTACAAATTTGCCATCATTTTTTTTACTAAATTTTCCTTTTCACAACGGCCTAATTGAATATAGATTGGTTATTAATATCTGATCAAGTTTTATTTGAGTTGGATAGTAATATCCGATAGAAAAGTGATGGAAAAAAAAGAGAGGGAGAGAGAGGGTTAGAATTGGAGAAAAAATGTGAACCTATTGAGTAATTATGAGATGATTCAAAATTAAAAGTGGATATAGAGAAAAAAGTGGCCGTCTTGAGTAAATTCGTGTGTGTGAATGAAATTTCCCCCTTACACAGGAAATTCTATTTAAGCATAACACTTTCTCCACTGTCCCCTATAGTATGAGAGGTGCATAACTTATTATCTCTAAATTTTAAAACTCTTATTTAGATCCTCTGGACTGCAGAAAAAAATTAACAGGAAAGCTCAGACGAAAATATTTTTTCCGCAATCCAATAGGTCTAAGTGAGAGTTTAAAATTTTAGGGGTGATACTCCATATTAGAGGGAGTCTGAGTGTAATTAATAAAAAAAAAAATACAAGTTTGTTATTACCATGTTTTTCGACCAGTAATAAATCTGTTGAATACTAATTTTCTAACGGACCCGTCTAAGAAATGTGAGTTTCTTGGGCAAAGCCGCGTGCCTAAATAGAATGTCCCTTATTTGGATGATCACATAACACAATTTGCAACACTGACCAAGTTCAAACCAGCAATCACAATTTCAAGCCATTTCTACAATCAATCAGAAAACAATCAAGATTCATAGCCAACTGAGGCAAAACCTGGCCAAGTTTATTTTTTTATTTTTCTAATTCAAATTTTAGAATATGAGGGTATAGTTTCCAGTGCGAAATAAAATTCAATAAAAAATAAATTTTTTTGATAGGATTCATTTTTGTTTTGTAATGCTAAAGTAAAACAGAGATGATGGAAAAAAATATTCAAGTAAACATTGTCTCCCAATTTTTCAAAGCTTCTAGATGAGTAAGAAACAAATACTGCTTTTTGTTGATTCACACGATTTTGTCCGACTAAATAAAAATTTCGGAAAAAAAATTAAACTTTAAGTGCATAGCTAATACGTATTAATTGCTTTAATCTCTTTAATGAAAATATAAAATTTTCTTTTGCAATAGGGGTTTTTACATATCTGTCCCATACATATTTAAAAATTAGAATTTAGTCCCCTATTTTTCATAATTATAATTTAGTCCCCAAATTCTTTAAGTTACTACAATTTAGTCCCTAACTATATTTTTTGTCTGATCTTCACTTTAGTCCTCCCTTTACTCTTCCTCCTCTATTTTTTTTATTGGGTTCCTCTCTCCATTCTTTTCTCTCTCTCTTCCCTTCCAGTTAATTTATAAAGTAAAGAAATTCATGAGAGCCAAATAAGAAGAGTAAGAGTGAAGGGAGGATTAAAATGAAATAACTTAGGAGTATAACGAAAAATTCGGCTGGGACTAAATTGTGGTAACTTTAAAGGATTTGGGAACTAAATTATAAATATGAAGATTTGGGGGACTAAAGTCTAAATTTTTAAAGATGTAAGGGACAGATATGTAAAAACCCCTCTACAATATTGACATTTCTTACATACCACACTGTAAAAATGAAAAACGTCGCTTTAAAATTGAAAAAAAAAATGACGAAAAAGTAGTTTTGAAAGGAAAAAATATTACAAAAGACACAAGTAATTATCCAAACAAATTATCGTTTAAAAATATAATTTCAAGCTGAAACTTTCCAAAACTGCGGTTTCCTTTTTTTTGACCCAAAATTTGAAATTTTGAGTAGTTCCAAAAGATTTCTGGAGAGATTTACATGAGGCTTTTTGTTGAAATTAAGCAACACAAGCCCACACCAAATTCTTTGTTTGCTCAAAATCATCTTGATTCTTTTTTTGGCAAATTGATGCCCCCATGAGAAAGTACTCTCTAAGGATGTTCACTCGATTGATTAGTTGGAAATCGGAGTTTTCCGATTGGATTCAAGGGTAGAAGGCTCCTATCGTCGTCGTTGAAATTTTATCCGACCGAATTCCAAACGATTTTGGTCGGAGTTAGGTGAAATCACCGGAGTCGGTGGTAGAGTTTATTTTTGAACTTTCAGTTAGTCGATTGGTCAAAAATCAGAGTTATTCGAGATTTGGCGCATAAAATTTTGCTGATGAGATCAAGAATTTAGATATGAGACGGAGTTAAAAGACTTATTCATCTTCTCTCTCTGTTTTTTTTAAAAATTAATTAAAGATGTAACAGATAATCTTTCCATTTTAAAATAATATCCCATTATTATTATCACCATTTTTTTAAATATAAATATCTCTTTTTAATGAAACCAGCCATGAAAAGTAAGAAAAAAGCTTATCTTCCCATCAAATTTTTATGTCTATTCAACGAAAAATAAAGAATATAAAATAATAAAAAAGTTGGAAAACATGAATCTAGTAATTACTATTTGCTTTATAAAATCCATTTTCCTAATTCAGTACCATTCAAATTGAGAAATTCTATTAATGCACACCGCATTTTTCAAGATATCAACCTCCTAAAATTATAAAAAAATTACAAATTTATCATTACTTTTTGTGATTATATTTTTACTCGGTTCAGAAATTAATTTCCGATCGGTGTTAAAATCACTAAAAATTGCTAGATTAATTTGTGATTGAGAAATGTGTGCGCATTGAGCTCGTGGGCGAATAAAATTTTCCAGTCAAATTCGTTGTGCTAAACCATGGGATGGGAAATACCACCACCTGAGGCCAAAACAAAACCAGACAAACTCCGCCGACGCCTGATCAATTAATCCGGCTGGCTTTTCGAAAACCACTAGCGGTTTTCACCAGACCACAGCTTATGGTGGGAGTTTCTAAATGAGCACACTAATTTTTCTATTGAGCCCACCTATCGGTGTATTTTTGGTCCGCGTTGTTAAGTGGGCTCACTAGAAAAAATGGTGTGCTCCTTTGGAAACTCCCGCTGATGGTTTCGCGTCCCTTTACCCGCATCTTAAGTTGGATAACAAAGACAAAATCAACATGGACTTTTTTGCATATGTTACTTCATATTATTGTATATTTACATTCCTCGTCTTTACTTTTTACATATTTCACCTTAAAATTTTGATATTAATAAATTGTTCAAGTATTTGATAGTTACAACTTAACTCAATATGAAACAGTAGGACAAAAATCAATCGAGATCAACATGTAGCATTATAGTTTATTCTCCTATAAATAAGATACGAATTATTTTTTAAAAAAATTATTAAAAGAACTAGTTTAAAATTACCGTTGCAAATTTGGCATATGGTTTAAGAAAATAATATGTTACATATATCTCTAATCATTCAAGACAATGGTAACTACATTCTACACGGCAACTAACTCCTAGGTTGTAGGAACTGTCCATGACTAGAGATCATGGAGAAGTCTGTTGTGGATCCTTAGATTGAGGAACTACCTGTCCCTAGAACCGGTAATAGACGTGCCTATATGTTAATTTTTTCGCTTTATACAATTTTTAAAATAAAAAATAAAAAAATATTTTTTAAATTAAAACTTTGGCCCTTGACTCATCCATTATCATCCCCACTTTTTTTTTGCTAATCAAATCATTTTTATTTAGATACTAATCTCTTTCATACAAGAAACTACGTGATCCTTTCTCAACAAATCAAAAAAAAAAAAAAAGTAATGGTGATGCAGATGAAAATTGAAGGTTTTGACATCGTCTTATTTCTTAAACAATCCAGTGCGCACATTTATTAGCCTCTCTCCAAATATGTCGAAACTATAAGAAATTTGAAAATAGTTGAAAACACTATATAATCAGACCACACCCAAATTTTTTTTATTGAAGTAGCAAGTAGGGATATCAGTTCTTTACAATCCCCTTCCAAAATAAGATTTGATCCAAAAAACACCTTTGAACATCTTTTCGAACTTTGAACTTAAAAGTGACCCTAAAGTTTATCTTCTACTGATATTTTCGAACTTAAAAGTGGAGATTTGTTTCGATCAAGTTGGCCCATCTTAAAGTTATTGCTAACTAATTATTTTAAAAAGAAAAACATAAAAAGAAAATTAACCTAGTTATACCTAACGAGGCTTGTCTATAGTGGTATCACTTCTCTGCAATTTGTGAGAGATTCTATTTTCGACTCTCAATGAGGATTTAATTAGGGCAATTACCTTTTCCTTGGTACGAGAATTTTTAAATAAAAAAAATTAGTATATTTTAATTATTTGAAAATTTTTAGTAATTATGGATCTTCATAGACTTTTAGTTTTCAAATATGAAAATCGTGATTATGAAAGATAAATAATTTGTTTTACAGAATAAAATATTTGTTGAATCTTGAGCTTAGAAAAGAAAATCAATGATAAAGAATATTTTGCATAAAAATTATAGAATAAAAATATTTATATTAATATTATAATATTATAAATTTATTTGTTAGTTATAAAATAGAAACATTATAATTTTTCTTAATCAGGGCTCTGTCTCGCCTAACACACAGTTCAAATATCTCTCGATTGATCATCGGATAAGTTTGCCCTTCTGGGTTGAACTTCTCGAATGTCTGGATCCGTCCCGAATAAAATCAACTTTTTAAATCAAAACAAATCAGGTGCCCCGTCCATCTCATCAATTCTATTCAATCAGCACTCATTCAATTACTATTTTGCATGAATCACTGACTAAAGGACAAATTTGTAAAGGAATTATAAAGTGCAAAGTTTTTTTTTTTTTGGACAAAATTTTGGTTTTGATGGTGGGTTCTCGATAACAACATTGTTGATAGAGAACACCAACCACAGCTGTGGTTTTATGGGGACGCCGCTGGATAATGGAGAAACATCCCCTCTTCCTATGGGAATTTCTTAATGTCGTGCTCACTGCTCAGGTGGAGGAAAGTGGTGCGCATTTAGAATTTTTTTTCTTTTTATATATGGCGTCCGGTGTTGGTACTTTTTCTCCATCCAAATTATTTCTGGGTGATCAATACAGTACAGCGGCATTTGGGGAAGATTTAGAGAAAGAAGAATTTAGGGAAAAAAATTTTAGAAATCGTGAGGGATGGCTAGCACAGCTGGGAAAGTCATCAAATGCAAAGGTTTGCAGTCAAAATCTTAAATTTTTTGTAGACAAAAAAAAAAAAAAAAAAGTAGATCTATTTTTGGGAAATTCTCGTGTCTCTTTAATTTTCTTGAAGGATTGTTGATCTTAAAATAGTTCATTTTGATGGGTTTGATGTTTTTGTTTTCAATTTCTTATATTTACAATAACTTTGCAGCTGCGGTCGCATGGGAGGCAGGCAAGCCGCTGGTGATCGAAGAGGTGGAGGTAGCGCCGCCGCAGGCTGACGAGGTCCGGCTGAAGATACTCTACACTGCACTGTGCCACACTGATGTCTATTTTTGGGAAGCTAAGGTATAGATATATTTGCGCTTTTATTGATCGAAATCTTCTTGGCTGAGGTGTTGATGAATGATTGAAGTTGTTTTGGATTTTTGATTATTTCAGGGCCAGACGCCGGTGTTTCCGAGGATATTTGGGCATGAAGCAGGAGGGTAAGGCCTTTTTAACTCATCTCTTTGAATTCATTTCAATTGTTTCAAGAGAAAAAAAAAAAAAAAAAAAATCTAGGCTTGGTGATTTTCCTTTTGAATTAGTAGTGCGAAGGTAACACTTATATTTGTAATATCTTAAATTTGTATAATAGAAATATGAGTTATCAAATAGAAATATTTATGTTAGTATCGTACTCTGATAAATTTATATAAGAGTTATAGAAAAGAAACATTATATACTTTTTGGGTGAGGGATGCATCCCCACAACGAGCTGTCTTGACATGTCAACCCTTGAATAACTCTACTACTTGAATAACTCTACTACTATAGAGAGTTGCTTTTTGTAGCATGCTGATGTATTACCATTTTTTTTTTTTTGTAAAATATTTTTTGATCAGCTAAGACGGTGAACTAATGCTCCTCGTGTTCCATTAATACAATTTACTATTTGCAATATGTTAAGTATCAGTTCCTCATTTCTTTACAATGTTAAATAAATGCCCGATCCGTTTAGCCTCTTTCGTATATTTCGTAGATATCAATTTCCTTGGCTATTTCAACCAATTTGATAAAGATTGATATCATGTGTAACATCTAAACCTATTATGATCGACATTCTTAGGATTGTAGAGAGTGTTGGTGAGGGCGTGACGGATCTCGCACCAGGAGACCATGTACTCCCTGTTTTCACAGGCGAATGCAAAGCTTGTGCACACTGCAAGTCGGAGGAGAGCAACATGTGCGACCTCCTCAGGATCAACACTGACAGAGGAGTCATGATCGGTGACGGCCAATCAAGGTTCTCCATCAACGGAAAGCCCATCTACCATTTTGTCGGAACCTCCACATTCAGTGAGTACACTGTTGTGCATGTCGGATGTCTTGCCAAGATCAACCCTGCGGCTCCCCTTGACAAAGTGTGTGTTCTTAGCTGCGGCATTTCAACAGGTGAGAGAACATAACTTTTACCCTGTTCGGGTTCTCTTATTTGAAAGATTTTAACGTTTACAACTAAATAAGCTAACAAAATTTCATCTCATTGTTCAAGGCCTCGGAGCTACTCTGAATGTTGCAAAGCCGCCGAAGGGCTCAACGGTGGCCATTTTTGGATTGGGAGCCGTAGGCCTTGCTGTCAGTCCCTCTTCCTCGACACTAATTCAGTCTTTATATTATGATCGCTTATGTGCTTGTCGAGTCTTTGCTTGTGCATGATCAATTCTGTTCTATTTGCATATTGTTAGGCTGCGGAAGGGGCTAGGATTGCGGGGGCATCAAGGATTATTGGTATTGATTTGAACCCATCAAAGTTTAATGAAGGTGAATAGTTTTTCCCATCTCAGTCATCAAATCTAACTTTGCTAACATCTAATATTTCATAGAATTACACGATATTCTTGATTTTTTGTTCTATAAAATTGGAGAGGGATAAATTTAACGAATCTGTTCCATCCTGTTACCAGCAAAGAAGTTTGGTGTTACTGACTTTGTTAATCCAAAAGACCACGAGAAGCCAATTCAAGAGGTTTATTCTGAGCCCCTTTGCCTTATACTTAGAATATGTAAATATTTGAATAGTAATGCGAGAACTTGGTGCTGATTTGGGACTATTTGGGTTTTGTGTTAGGTGATTGTCGAGATGACTAATGGAGGAGTTGATCGGAGTGTAGAATGCACCGGAAACGTGAATGCCATGATATCTGCCTTTGAATGTGTTCATGATGTAACATATTCAACTCCAAAGCTAATATTCCTTGCGTTAATTTTCTTACGTCTTAAGTATATATTCTAACATACCGAAAATTTTTAGGGCTGGGGTGTTGCTGTACTGGTTGGTGTGCCTCACAAAGATGCCGAATTCAAGACCCACCCCATGAATCTCCTCAACGAGAGGACCCTCAAGGGCACCTTCTTTGGAAACTACAAACCGCGCACTGATCTTCCTTCAGTTGTTGAGATGTACATGAAGAAGGTATATCAAATGCTATGCACTTCTTATTATTGTTACAAGTTTATTTGACCATACAACAACAACAACAACTAAGCCTTTTATCCTGCTGAGTACTTGGGATAGGCTACATGAACCAAAAGAGAATCACGCCGGATCGAGCATAAGCTTTTTATCCCAAGTACTTTTTTACCCCACCTACTAGAGGTAGGTAGGCTGCATGAATGAGAATAAGATCGATCACATAGTTGATCCTTCTCTACTCATTTCTCTTGAGCAGTACGGCTTTATTTAAGCTTATAGCATTCATATCTTTTGTCTTTTCTTCGCACTTTTAGCTTGTTTTACATTGACAGCTTCACTCATCGAACTGCTACATTTGCAGTTCCATTTGACTATAAAAGTGATCTTTTTATGTCACAACGGCGCCTGAAGTAGGAGTGATTTCTAACCGTTGTTTTTTGGGTCTTGTTGATGCAGGAGCTAGAAGTAGAGAAGTTCATCACCCATGAGGTGTCCTTGGCGGATATCAACAAGGCTTTCGATTACATGCTTGCAGGTGTCGGCCTCCGGTGCATCATCAAAATGGACGGTTGATCTGATCAATGGCGGGAAATAAAGAGAGATAGAGAGCTCCGTTCTAACTAAATAAATGGGGGCAGTTTGGTTTGAGGCCCGTATGGAGATATTGAGAATGTGAGGTTCCTAGTGTTTAGTCGTTTGAAATCTGCACGTCTCTGGCGTTTGTCGTTTGTATCACGCTCTGTGAAGAGGTGATGTTGTAGCATTTTGGCTTTTGGTGCATGCATTGCTTGATTCTGCGTCTCTGTCTAGACTTTTCAATGGTGATCTTTTTGAACCTGTGAAATCAGGCCTTATCAAGGATTCTGTGCCTATCTCTAGACTTTTCAATGGTGATCTTTTTTAGTTTTGAATATGTAAAATGAGGCCTTATCAAGCTAGTGGGTAGGGTGGGAATATATTCTTGACGGAGAAGTACAATGCCTTGTCAATTTAAGAATTAGATAGATTAGATATGTGCACTGTGGGACTGGGGCCAGAATGTCTCGGAGAAGTAATTCCCTTGATATATATATATATATATATATATATATATATATATATATATATATATATATATAAAGAAAAATGGAAATGAGCTGGGAGCTCACGCAAATATATATATATATATATATATATATATATATATATATATATGAGAAAAATGGAAATGAGCTGACAGCTCACGCAAGTTAGCTGAGCTGCAGTTCATTTCAAATATCTCCAATAATGTTTTTTAAAAAGAAAATTTCGGATTATGATCTCGACCATTTAGGGTTCACTCATACCCAATTTCTTTGGTTTTAATTTTGATTTCGTCCTCCAGCAAGTTAACAAAAAATTAACGGTTTTCCATAAATAAAACATTTTCTGTGCACTTGATGAAAGGGTAAAAAAATTCCAAAATTTATGAAATTTAATCCTAAAGAAGTTAAGAAAATAGATATAGTAATTGTTAAGAAAAATTGAAAAAAAATCATTGGATGATTATAGTTTTGCCGCTAGCTAATGTAACTTTTCCTGAGCTGGCGGCTCACCTACAGCAATATATATATATATATATATATATATATATATATATATATATATATGTGAGCTGACAGCTCATACAAGTTATTTGAATTGCAATTTATTTTTATTATCTGCAATAATTTTTTTAAAAAAATTCTTTTGGATTATGATCTCGACTCCTCAGGGTTCACTCATATCAAATTTCTTAGGTTTTAGTTTTGATTTGGTCCCATCAAATTAAATCAAAATTAACGGATTTCAATGAAAAAAATATTTTTTATGTACTTGATGAAAGGATAAATGAACTTTAATGAAATTTAATCTGAAAGAAGTTAAGAAAATAGATTTAGTAATTTAAAAAAAAAAAATTGAAGAAAAATCATAGGATCATTATAGTTTTATCATTCTTTTCTTTTCATGTTTGTTCTTTTTGAGTTTTTTTTTGGGAGAGTAACGGTGGGTTATATATTTCCCATGTTTCATTAATAAGATATAATAAAAATATGATGGTATATTACTACTAATATTGTTATGGTAATAAAATTTACAACAATTACATATTAAATGTCTGAGAACAGGCTCTATCCTTACTCCTTTGCTATTGTCTTCCTTATACAAGAGATTCTCCTTGATCTTTTAGACCCGTGTCTGAGTTTGCTCGCCATCTTCTTCTTCTTCTTCTTCTATATGTAGCTCTAGGTGTCTCCATGTGTCCCTGTGAGCTTATGTCTCTGATGTCGGCTCTAAGGGTGGGATATCCGAACCTATCCATTGAAGCTAGTTGATGTTCAATGCCATCCTAGGCCAAAATTGCACAAACTGCCTATGTAATGTGATTGTGGTTAACGATGACAATGGGTAGTTTCAAAGATCAGTTCTTAGTCTGTCTGACTGAAAACTGGCTCTTGAATCAATCCATTCTCATTTTTGGAGTCGTTATTATATGAATTTGTTATTTTTAAAAAAAAAATCATTTCTATAACTGTCGAAATCAAAGACAAACGAATATGATGCGGACCGGGGTATAAACTGACGAAAGGATGCTAAATTATTGGAGATTTGGTAGATTTAAGTTACGCTGAGTTCTCTATTATTGAAAGAATAAAGTAACTGAAAGCGACCAGCTTGACTACGATCAATGAGCTCCAGCTCACCGCACATCTTCCAAAAACAACAACAATAATAATAATAAATCAATACCCAAACTTTGTGTACTTGATCTGACATTTGAGCTTTGACACGGTACTAAAAATTAATAAAATTCAATTTCAAGATAGAAATCGGGAGATAATTATCCTTTCCTGTTATGGATCCATTGGGTAAACTACTTTCCGAGAAACATTCCTTTTAGTATTTCTTCAGTTTTATAATTTTATGGTATTTGTGAAAATAAATGGATTAAAAAATAAATAAGTATGTATGAAAAAAAAAAATAATCCACTAAATTTGAATTTTGAATATGAAAGCCCGTATTTGTACTTGCAAATTTAGATAAGTACTTTCATGCTAGCTTGCATTCCGATACATCAAATAAATAAGTTCTCTAGATGCCAATGAGATTTGGTTTAAGTGACATTACAACTATTTAATTTGATTTGAGAGGATCTGAATTGAAAAAATTATGTGTGTTAGTTTGGTGAATAAAAAAAAAAAAAAAAAACACTTATTCTCTAAATTTAAGAGTTTCTTTATATATATATATAGTAAACGAGAAATTCACCGGTGGTGAAGGAGTTTCTTCACTGCTACTTAGATGGCCAATTAAAATTATTATATGTAGCGTCACTCAAAAAGCGATTAAAAGAATTCTTTTATTTGTTATTTTGAGTGGCGCCACGTATAATAACTTTATTGGGTCATCTAAGCGACAGTGAAAGAACTTCCTTCATCGTCGATGAATTTCCCGTTTGCTTTTATATATATATATAGAGAGAGAGAGATATGGAAATAATAATCAAGAATTTCCCTATCTTTTTTACGAGTACCAGAAGGATCCAACAATTTATGTCTTACTCGATCCTTAGTGATTGAGAGGTCAGAGCTATATCTTTCGTCGACAGAAAAAGAATGAACATTCGTTTGATCTTGATCCTTGTGAAGCGAAAAAGACGCTATACTGGATCTGCACGGACCCCCCTCTAATATCCATAAATGCCTGAGCTGCAGTTCATTATCACTATCTCCAATAATTTTTTAAAACAAATTTCTTTTGGATTATGATCTCGACCGCCTAGGGTTCACTCATACCCAACTTCTTGGGTTTTAGTTTTGATTTGGTCATCCATCAAGCTAACACAAAATTAATGGTTTTCAATAAATAAAACATTTTGTATGCACTTGATGAAAGGATAAATGAAATCCAAAATTTATGAAATTTAATGCGAAATAAGTTAAAGAGATAGAGATAGTGATTGTTAAAAAAAATTAAAGGAAAATCATTGGATCATAACAGTTTTGCCGCTAGCTAACGTAACTTTTTCTGAGTTGGTGGCTTACCTACAGTAATCCCCTATATATATATATATATATATATATATATATATATATATATATATATATATATTTGAGAAAACAGGAAATTCACCGACATTGAAGGAACTTTCTTCACCATCACTTAGGTGGACTAATGAAACGGGTACACGTGGTACTATTCAAAGTACGGTTAAGAGAATTCTTGTATTTGTTATCTTAATTGGCGCCACGTGTACCCGTTTAATTGATTCACATAAAGGATGGTGAAGAAAGTCCCTTTATTGCGAGTGAATTTCAACGTTTTCTATATATATATATATATATATATATATATATATATATATATATATAAAATCGAAATTTTAGAGTATGGAGAAGCAGAAAATAGTCAGAATCTACATAGTTTCTAGACAGATGAGAGTCTCTGTAGATAGAGCACAGTAAGACCATATGAAAAGAGCAACATAACAACATTCATTTGAATTTTCGAAATTTGGAAATTCAAATCTTGAGGCTCACACGGTCCCGTTGTTGTGCATTGGTCTCCCGATTCCACTTTCCAATCGTTTCACATGAGTCTTTGGGAGACTCATTAATTGGACCTCTCTTTGATAAGTCAACAAATAAAAAATATATATATATATATATATATAGCTAACATTTGATTAATGAAATGCTGAAGAATTATCCACAATTTCATGCTTTAACTGTCCACCGAAGCACATTTTAGAAGGGCACATGTTATTAGCTGTCACTAAACCTAGGAGAATAGGGTTCAATGTATCTGATTCCCTTTGTTAATATTAATTAATTTTCATAGTCCTAATCATGTTAATAATACATTATGTAATCTTCTTTATTTAACAGCTAAACAATCCCCTAATCAACTGATCCACTACCTTCCACCACCTTCCACCGCCAATAGAGAATACAAGTCAACAAAGCAATCGGAAACCAAAGGCGAAGGCTGGCTTCATTGTCATCATCAGATTCAAATATTATTCTAGATTCTAATTCTCATCTTAGAAACCAGGGATTGTTTTTCAAAACCATCTACGACTAAAACTGTTGATCAGGTTATCACGTATTATTGCGTATACGTATGAAAAAGACGATAGTTTGCTGTCTTTCTTTTTATTTTCTGCAAAAACAACGGATCTTTCCATTGCCAATAAAGAGAAAAATTACATATTATTAAAATTCATTTTTTTGAAATTACAATGAAAAGAAAATAAAAATAAAAACAGACGAGTATCTTTTTACATAAAATCATGAGATCGAGACAGCTATGGGATTGGTCTTTTTCTCGTTGAGTATTTGGAGACGATGGAGATTTCTTGAGCTCGTTCTTCTCTTCTAAACTTGAGGAAAGATATCTGGCCAAAATTCTTTTGTTTTTCTCTGCCGGTCCCAAGACTTTAAGGCTCTCGCGTGTAACTTGAATTGTCCAAATAGGTCTTTTTTGAGTTCTCTTGAAGCGTATTTATAGGCTCCAAATTGTTGTGATATTTCGTTATAGATATGAACAAGATCTTGTTGTAATTTTGATGAAATATTCGAATCTTCTCTTGATTTGATTTGCTCCGGATTCATTATATTGGGTCTTATTTTTTTCACCCAAAATCAATTAAACTCAAATTAGAATTTATAGAATTATCAAACTCAAACAGAATTAATTTAGAATTATACATTTAAAAATTAATTTGATTTTGATTAAAATTTAGATACGATTAGAACCTACAAAATAACCTAGACAGGATCAAAAATATATTGCGCATGACGGACGGAGACGGAAATCCACTAAATCCACTACGCAAAACGAGCGAGACCAGACATCATTGTGCACGGCCAGCGGGCATTACTGCGCGAGGCGGGCGGCGTGCTCGCCAGGCCAGTCTCGCAGTCAAAACTTTCTCTTTTTTTATTTTTTTTATTTCTGGCCTTTGATTTTGATTTTTTTTTTTTTTGCTGTTGTCTATTCGGCCTCCTCTCCCTCTCTCAAATTTTTTTAGCTGTTGCCTGTTCGGCCTCCTCTCCCTTTGAGCCTCGCAGGCGCCCGCGAGGCGATCCCGCGAAGCTCCCAAATTTATTTTTCCCCCTTTTTGGTTTTTGGCGCCATTCTTTTATTTATTTATTTATTATTATTTGATTTCGATTCGGATTCAGATTTAGATTCAGATTTTGAATTTGGATTCAGATTCGAATTTTGTATTTAATTTTAGATTAGTACGGAATAATTTTTCTCGTTCAACACTTTTTAACCAAATAAAAGAAGAAAAAAAAAGTTTATTATTAGAGTTTGAAATGCACCCATCTAATAACGGCATATGAAGGAATGGTAATGAATATATTCATAGAATAAATTTTAATTTATTTTACATAAAATTTTAAATTTAAAATAAAAATTTTATTTTTTTAATTTAAAATTTTATATAGAAAAGAATAAATATTAACGGTGTGCGCCCCATTATCATCATCACTGTGACAGCGTCAAAACTTTCCTTTTTTATAGAAAAGAATAAAAATTAACGGCGGGCGCATCATTATCATCGCTGTGACAGCCTCAAAACTTTCCTTTTTGAGTTTTGACTGTGAGGAGGTGGGCAGCGGAGAGGAGTGCCCTTAGAAAAAATAAGTTTCTGGTATGGGTGCCCTTAGAAATTCTAGGTGTGCGGTCAGAGGATCTCCTTCAGTCCGTGGGTTAGCCTCGCTTAACAAAGGTTGCTCATGAGGAGCAGCAGAAGCCTGCTCTGGTTTCGCGTCCTGCCGCTGTATTGCATTTTTTTTTTTGAATCGAATTTGGATTGGTTTCTTGAGGAGGGAGCCTCGATATGGCTATAAATATCATTGTCACCACCGTTTCTCTCT
Source organism: Dracaena cambodiana (assembly GCA_036321105.1). Classification (NCBI taxonomy): domain Eukaryota; kingdom Viridiplantae; phylum Streptophyta; class Magnoliopsida; order Asparagales; family Asparagaceae; genus Dracaena; species Dracaena cambodiana. The sequence goes on from JAYEPQ010000019.1 coordinate 30,372,492, forward strand.
CCATCTCATTATCAGTCAGTTGCTAAAAAAGAGCACTTATTCATCTGTTAATTACATCCAGAGATATTAACCTTCAGAAATTAAAGGGATGTCGAGCACTCCCGGCCAAGTCATCAGATGCAGAGGTTAGTGATCTAAACTTGATTATGGCTTTAATTATTCCTTATGATTATGGGTTTGTTGCAACATTAGGATTAATCTAACGTAGCAACAAAGGTAAATTTCGAAATGCCAGGATATAAGTCGCTTGATATTTCTTATTTTGATGGGTTTTATGTTCCGATATCGATTTATATTTTGTTAATTGTCATGCAAAATGTATGTAGCTGCGGTCGCATGGGAGGCGGGGAAGCCGCTGGTGATTGAAGAGGTGGAGGTGGCGCCGCCGCAGGCCAACGAGGTCCGCCTGAAGATCCTCTACACTTCGCTCTGTCACACCGATGTCTACTTCTGGGAAGCGAAGGTATTTCCATTTATTTTCATTTATTTACTGTAAATTAATACTATAATATTCAGCTCGAATAGTTAATACAGTTTAGTATTTACATATTTATCCTTATATCTTTATAAATTATAATTTAATCTCTCAAATCTTCATAAATCTTTTAAGTTACTATAATTTAGTCTCTCAGTTTATATTTTGTCCCGATTTTTCCATTTTACCCTTGATTTCCTTCATTTAATTTATCTTTTCTCTTCCCCCTCTCTTCTTAATCCTTGATGGTTTCCTCCCATGTTCTTTTCTTCTCTTTCTATTCTTTTATTGGGTTCTCTCAATATTGAGACTAAACGTATTATTCTCCACTAAATATATTAAACTTAGAAATGAATTTATCCAATATAAAGAGGGAGAATCTAATAAATGAATTTATGTTGAGAGTTAAAAGTTTAATAGAGAATAATACATTTGGTTTCAATATATAGAGAGAACCTAATAAATGAATAATAAAGAAAGAAGGGAAGAATAAGGGGAGAACCCAATAAGATTTAAAAAGAGAAGGGGAATTAAGTGAAGGAAATCAAGGGTAAAATGAAAAAATCGGACCAAAATATAAACTGGAGGACTAAATTGTAGTAATTTAAAAGATTTGGGAGACTAAATTCTAGAAATGAAGATTTGAGGAACTAAATTATATAATTTATAAAGATATAAGGGACAGTTATGTAAATACCTCTAAAAAAAAGTATTATTAGTTTTTATAAAAAAGAAATCCATAACTAATCATAAACTATTTTAATTATTATTATTCAATATGAATATGTTATGTGATTATGCTATCTAGATACTTATTATTATTTTGTTCAAAATTTTCGTAGCCGTAACCAACCGTTGATGATTTTGATTTTATTTCTTTCAATTGAATTTTCAGGGTCAGACACCAATCTTCCCTCGAATCTTTGGTCATGAAGCCGGAGGGTAAGGACTCTCTCAATTCATTTATCTAATATATTAGAGGAATCACAACAACTTTGTTATGTACGGATGACTCTTCTCTTCTCGTGTGGTGGTCTATCAGAATCGTGGAGAGCGTTGGCGAGGGCGTGACTGAACTCGCACCAGGAGACCATGTACTCCCTGTCTTCACAGGAGAGTGCAAAGACTGCGCTCACTGCAAGTCGGAAGAGAGCAACATGTGCGACCTCCTGAGGATAAACACCGATAGAGGAGTGATGATCAGTGATGGGCAGTCGAGGTTCTCTATCAATGGGAAGCCCATCTATCATTTTGTCGGAACCTCCACTTTCAGCGAGTACACTGTCGTGCATGTCGGATGCGTCGCCAAGATCAATCCATTGGCTCCCCTCGACAAAGTCTGTGTTCTTAGCTGCGGCATTTCCACTGGTAAGACACTCTTGGAATTTTTATGTGATTCTTGAAAATCTTTGAAATTCTGATCGCATTGCTTTGAAAAGGTCTTGGGGCTACTCTAAATGTCGCGAAACCCACAAAGGGTTCGACTGTCGCTGTGTTTGGATTGGGGGCCGTAGGGCTTGCTGTGAGTGTTTCTTCCTGGCATCTTATTTGTAATATATGAAGCCTCCTTGTATGCCTTTAGAAGTCTTTTACGATTAAATTTGCTTGTTCTGTATGCTTAGGCTGCTGAAGGGGCAAGGATTGCAGGTGCTTCGAGGATTATTGGTGTCGATCTGAACTCTGCAAGATTTGATGAAGGTAAAAAAAAACAAATTCAATCTAGATCATCAGAAATTGTATCCTTATGTTCTATCTTGATCAAGGCATTAATTCTTGTTTTTCTTTGCTGCCAACAGCAAAGAAGTTTGGTGTCACTGAGTTTGTGAATCCAAAAGACTACGACAGACCAGTTCAGGAGGTTTGTCTAACAATTCGCCTCATAGATCAACATGCGTTGTTTACTTACTGTGATTGAGGCATTGAAGTTTGGTATCGTGTGCAGGTTCTCGCTGAGATGACTGATGGAGGCGTGGACAGGAGTGTCGAGTGCACTGGAAACGTAAACGCCATGATATCTGCCTTTGAATGTGTCCATGATGTATGTGTATCTCTCTAACTTCAATTGACTCTTATTTCCACAATTGAGCTCATAACTAACTAAGCAAACTCTCAGGGCTGGGGTGTTGCTGTGCTGGTCGGCGTGCCTCACAAAGACGCGGTGTTCAAGACCCACCCCATGAATGTCCTCAACGAGAGGACTCTCAAGGGCACCTTCTTCGGCAACTACAAGCCGCGTTCTGATCTGCCTTCGGTTGTGCAAATGTACATGAACAAGGTAAATATGGGAGTTTCTAAAGGAGCACACCATTTTTTGTTGGGACTTCTTTCCGTTGCTAAGTGGGCTCACTATGAAAAATGGTGTGCTCTCTTGGAAACTCCCGTAAATATAAGTCCACTACCATCCACTACCGTTAGTCAACAGTTTTATATTCCCTATTTAATTTAAGCTGTGCTTTTGTTTTTATAAAATCCCTCATCCAAAACATACAGAGGTGAGTAATTTGGAAATTTCATGAAAAAAAAAAAATACAATTTTAGTTAGACAGTGATAAGAATAATAAACTATTGATTAAAATCGATAGGGATTCAGAAACTAAACTGAAAGTTTTAAATAATTTATACTATTCATAATTGAATTGATCGTGAATGGATGACATTGTACAGGAGCTAGAATTGGAGAAGTTTATAACTCATGAGCTACCATTATCCGAGATCAACAAAGCCTTCGACTACATGCTGCAAGGGGTTGGTCTCCGTTGCATCATTCGGATGGACGGTTGAAGCTGAGCTGCAGTGCCAAAGAGAAAGTCCATGTTGGTGAAGTTTGAGTAGGAAAAAAATAAAGAACAGCAGGCTCATTTCCTGTGTGTGTGTATATTGTAGGCCTGCCCTACTATCTAAATAAAATGTGTTCTTTGATTCAAGAGGTGTTGTTGCTTAATTTCCATTACTGGTAATTGGCTTTCATTTCTAGTGGTAATATTGTATGGATTTTACTTTTAAAGTTGATTAAAGTTTAAATCTATATATGTTTCGTGGGATAGATTTGGTCCATCCAAAAAATTTTAAAGTCAAATCCTTGCCATTGGATTTTAAATTTAAAGTCAAATCCTTGCCATTGGATTTTAGCGGCGGGGACATATGTTATCATAGTCCACTCTGTTAAAATACAAGTACTTTTTTGGGGGTATTTACTGGTTTGTCTCTCAAATCTTTATATATTATGATTTAGTCCCCAAATCTTCATATTTAGGATTTAACCTCCTAAATCTTCTAAGTTACTACAATTTAGTCCCCTTCCTAACTTCCTTTAATTTTTGACTTAATACTACCATTTTACCCCTTCTTATTCATTCTTTCTCTTACTCCTCTTTTCTTCTTTTCTTCATTATTTCTCCTCTATTCTCCTTCTCTCTTCCTCCTCTCTTTTCCCAATAAAGAAAAAAGGAGGAAGAGAGAAGTAAGAGAAAAGAAGAATAATGAAGAAAAGTAGAAGAGAGGAGGAAGAGAGGAGGAGAAGAGAGAAGAGAAGAGAGGAGAAGAGAAAGAATGAATAAGGAGGGGTAAAATAGTAATATCATATCAAAAATTAAAAGAAATTAGGGAAGCAGACTAAATTGTAGTAACTTAGGAGATTTGGGGGACTAAATCCTAAATATGAAGATTTGGGGGACTAAATTATAATATATAAAGATTTGAGGGACAAACCAGTAAATACCTTTTTTTTCTTGGCCCATGCCTCAAGTTGGTCTAATATTTACAATTCTATATAGCAAGTTAGTTGGTTTTGTAGTGCGGGGTTGGAAAGGGAGATTACTATTTACAGAGGCGAACATGCAGGAAGATTTGTCGGTTTTTAATAATAAAACTAAAACGGTTTTAATTGGTCTCAAAAGATATTCAAAGGAGTATTTTCTGGATCAAAACTTATTTTGGAGGGAGATTGTAAAGAACTGATATCCCTACTCACTACTTCGACGAAGAAATTTAGGTGTGGTCTGATTATGCAATGTTTTCAGCTATTTTCAAATTTCTTATCAGTTGAGCCTAACAAATGTATGCACCGGATTGTTAATGAAGTAGAAAGGAGACGTCAAAACCTTCAATTTTCATCTACATCACTGTTACTTCTGATGCATTGAGAAAGAATTAGAATAATTTCTTGAGGTTAGTAGCTAAATATATAAAGATTATTTAATTAGCAAAAAAAAATGTCGAATATTTAAAACCTAATAAAATTTTATATGATAGAGATTTTAAGTATTAGATTATGATTAGATATTCGAATCAACAACTTTTATTTCCTGACTTCTTGTTTCCTAAAAGGTTAAACCTAGATTTAATGGTTTTTAATCAATATTTTTATTGCCAAATAGTTTTTTGATTTTAAATATATCAGGTTAAGAATTAGAGTATTTAATTCGAGTTAAACGGAGATTTACTAGGCTGCTTATATAGCCAAATTAAGAGATAAACCCTCTCTCAAAATAAGCCCTTGTTCAGTATTCACAAAACAAGGTCGAAAGTGTAGGTCGATGCAAAAAGGTATTTTTCACTGTTTATTATGTACCTACTTGATACGTGTTTAAACAAAATTTTAAGATTTTTTTTTTTCTTTTTTAAGATATTTTAAATAGTTTAGATCAACTTCAACCGATGGAATCTTTCAATAAAATATTCTTAGATCAAATACGATCATAGTTACGTATTCTAATATAATGTTATATTGGATATGATCATGGTATTTCCAATAATTAGCAACTATTTTCTTAAATATAAGTTTTGAAATATCCTAAAATACGTCGTTACATTTTCGATTGTCAATCTTGGATTCAATCTTCACAACTTAGGCCAGACTCATTAGAATAAGTTTTACTCTTTTTGTTTTTTTCATCTGCAGACAGAAAATTTTGTCTTTGAGACACAAATTTTCTGTTTTCAGAAGTGTAGGGTTTTAAATACATGGAGATTACTAAATGCTCTGGTTGCAGATTGAAACATACAGATATGTTTTAGACTAACACAAGAGAGCAGATTTGTAGTTAACAGATTTACTACACAGAATTGCTACTGTTAACTTGCAGAAAATTAATTCTGTAATTAGGTTTCAGTGTTAAACATAATAATTAAATTGTTATTATTACTGTTCTTATTTCCTAACACAGTTTCCAGAATTAAACTGTTTACAGAAATAATTAAACTATTCTTCTTTAACTAGTTTACTTAACCTAAACAGAATAAAGAAGAAACTGGATTATGAAAAACCTGGTTCAGTAGGTTGAAGGAAGACAGGAAGACGACTGGAAGATGACAGGAAGAAGATCGGATGAAGATCGAGGCTAGTGTTGGACACTATCTCCTTAAAATCGATTCGTCCTCCACTGTTTGCTTCTGGATTTCTTGGACGTCGATCTCTCAGGATACAACGATCGATCTGCAGAGGGAAGGAAGCCGCAATCCCTCTGCTCTGGCGAATCTGATAAAGGTTCTCTCTGGTTTATGTAATGCAGGACTGGACTTATTGAATGGAATTGAACAGAGGTCTTCTGTAGACAGAAATTCTGAAACTTCTGTCTGCAGAAGAAGAAATGAAGCAGAAAAGGAAAAAAAAAACGTATCTTTGAAACTCTGGACCCAGACCCTATTTATAGGTTTTCAACAGTCGCAACGGTTGGGTTTTCAACAGTCGCAACGGTTGGCCGTTTCAACAGTTGTGACCGTTTAACGGCAACTGTTGACGGCGGCCGGTGACTATTGGACCGCCGACCGTTGGACTTCAACGACTCTTGACTGACGGGCGGGTGCAGGTCGAAGTGCAAAGTGCACCTCTAAAGCGCCCAATGCGCCCTAAACGCACATTCGCCCTCGCACTCGCACAAGCGCGTGCGCGTGCGCATGCGGGCGGTGCGTAGCACCACCCGTAGTGCTCAAGGTTTTCCTCTTCTTACATAAGCAAAATAATGGAACAAGTTACCATATATAAACCCACAAGTTACAATCCTCTATCCAATGTGGGACTATCTTTTTATCTTCCCTTTTTATTCCTTTGCTATGTACTCAACTTTTGAAGCCAATTTCAATTCACTTAATTCATTTAATTTGAACTAGTGAATTGACTCGATTTAAGGTTCAAATTAGTGAATGAATTCAACAATCACCCACATGAATGAAATGGCTTAGACTCTAATACAAATAACCAGAGAGTGTAATAGAAAGTTACCGCATCGGGAGAGGTAGCTTTTGGCTTTGAACCTTCCCTAATGAAATATTATCGAGTTTATTTGCTAACCAGTGAACACGATATTTTTGAACTGTTCAGCTTTTGATGTAAACTAAGACAATAATATTCACACGACTTCTTTCAATTTTATCAGATTCTATGTTGTGTCCATTTTGGCCTTGGACAACCTGGTAATTCTGTGAGTGCTCTTAGAGAACTTAGCCTTTATCATTCTCATAGAAGCGACCCCTTCTCACTCACATAGGTGATCTCTTATCAAGAGTATCCTGCCATACTCCACTTAGATTTCTAAGATATAAGGATCATTAAAAACTTAGCTTATCCTAACACATTGCAGGTAATCACTATTTTACCATAAAAATGAGATAGGAAATATTTTCCTCAGTGATTCTTTCGAGTTCCCCCACAATTCGGTTGTCCCTTTAAACCTAGATCTTGGAATCTCCAGTCAGCTAGGTTGGGTTGCCATTATGGAGTTACTCTTTAGTAGGCTGTAATCTCATTCCCCTCGATAACTTATATACTTGATCTCTAGTCAAGCCTTTTGTTAATGGATCTGCAATATTATCTTTTGATTTTATATAATCAAGAGATATTATTCCGTTTGTAAGCAACTGTCTTACAGTTTCATGCTTACGACGTATATGTCATGACTTTCCATTATATAATACATTTTGTGCCCTTCCAACTGCTGATTGATTATCGCAATGGATGCATATTGCTGACACAGGTTTAGGCCACATTGGAATATCTTCTAAAAAGTTTCGAAGCCATTCTGCTTCTTCTCCAGCTTTATCTAAAGCTATAAACTCAGATTCCATAGTGGATCTGACTATACATGTTTGTTTAGAAGATTTCCAAGAGATGGCTGCACCTCCAATAGTAAAGATATATCCACTTGTGGATTTGATATCTTTTGAATCGGTAATCCAGTTAGCATCAGTGTATCCTTCAATCACTGCTGGATATCTAGTATAGTGCAACCCATAGTTGGTAGTGTACCTCAAATATTTGAGTACTCTAACTATTGCTTTCCAGTGGTTCTCCCCTGGATTACTTGTAAACCTACTCAATTTGCTTATTGAGTATGCAATATCAGGTCTTGTGTAGTTCATTAAATACATAAGACTGCCAATGATCTGAGAATATTCTAACTGTGATATACTAGCACGTATATTCTTTGTAAGATGTAGGCTCATATCTACAGGTGTCTTAGTTATATCAGTATTTCCCTTGTCAAATTTTTCGAGTATCTTCTTGATATAATGTGACTGGGATAAGATATATCCATCAGATGTCTTGGAGATTTTAACACCAAGAATAATATCTGCAATACCTAAGTCTTTCATATCAAATTTTCGTGTTAACATGATTTTTACTTCCTTAATTAGAGCCACCGTGCTACCGGTGATAATCATGTCATCCACATATAAACATACAATGACATAATTGTGCATATACACATTTATCGCATTCATTATAGCGAAATCCATTTGACAACATAACTTGGTCAAATTTCTCATGCCATTGTTTAGGTGCTTATTTTAGTCCATAAATAGACTTAACAAGTGTACACACCTTCTTTTCTTTACCTGAAACTACAAACCCTTCAGGTTGTTCCATGTAGATTTCTTCATCTAATTCACCATTTAAAAATGCTGTTTTTACATCCATTTGATGAAGCTCAAGATTATATAATGCAGTAAAAGCAATTATTAATCTTATGGATGTTATTCTTGTTACAGGTGAATATGTATCAAAATAATCAATACCTTCTTTTTGTCTATAGCCTTTTACTATAAGTCTAGCTTTGTATTTATCTATAGACCCATCAGGTTTTATCTTTCTCTTAAATATCCATTTATATCCTAATGGTTTACTTCCTGGAGGAAGATCCATAAGTTCCCAGGTGTGATTTTGAATAATTGATTCAATTTCACTATTTACAGTTTCTTTCCAAAAAGGAGCTTCAGGAGTAGACATAGCCTCTTTATAAGTTTGAGGTTCTTTTTCTAATATATATGTTAGAAAATCCGGACCAAACGATTTATTAATCCTGGCCCTTTTGCTCCGTCTACATTCATCCTCATTGGTTTTATTTCCAGAATCAGACTCTGTTTCCTTATTATATCATCACAGGTCCTTTTAGAGGAACTTGGATCATATTCTTTACTAGGAAACACATTTTCAAAAAATACTGCATTCCTAGATTCAATAATAGAGTACTTATGTATTTCTGGATGATCAGAGTTAAAAACAAAGAAACGATAAGCACTGCTATTATGCGCATATCCAATGAATATACAATCAATAGTTTTAGGTTCAATTTTAGTCCTTTTCGGAGTAGGAATTGCAACCTTAGCTAGACACCCCCACACTCTTAAGAATTTATAACTATGTGCTCGACCTGTCCATAATTCATAAGGTGTTTCATCAAGTTTTTTTTGGGGTATTTTGTTGAGAATATAATTGGCAAAAAGCAGAGCTTCCCCCCACATGTTCTGGGGCAAACCAGAACTTATTAATATGGCATTCATCATTTCTTTTAAAGTTCTGTTCTTACGCTCAGTAATTCCATTTTGCTGTGGAGTGTAAGGAGCAGTTGTTTGATATATAATACCATGTTCTGCACAAATTTGTGCAAATGGTGACTCATATTCACCACCTCTATCACTTCTTAGCATTTTTATCTTTTTGCTAAGTTGATTCTCAACTTCATTTTTGTATTGTATAAACATTTCAATTGCCTCATCTTTTGTTCTAAGTAGATATACATAACAATATCTAGTACAATCATCTATAAACGTAATAAAATACTTCTTTCCACCTCTAGTTTGAACAGATTTTAAATCACATACATCTGTATGCATTAATTCTAAAGGTTCAGTACTACGTTCTATAGAGTGAAATGGAAGCTTAGTCATTTTTGATTCAACACATGTTTCACATTTATTTTCAAAGTTTATATTGAAATTAGGCAACATATTTAAATTTATTAATCTTTGTAAATTATAATAATTAACATGTCCTAATCTACTATGCCAAATAAAAGGTGACTCAGTCATATAAGCAGAAGAATCAATTTTATTGATAACCTTAAGGGCAATGGTCATTACATTTATTTTAAACAGACCATAGGTCATATACCCCTTGCCTACATATACACCATTCTTTGTGAGTATAAACTTATCAGACTTAAACACAAGCCTAAACCCTTTCTTACTCAAGACTGACCAGATTCTTACGGACATCTGGTACATGAAGTACATCAGTAAGAGTAAGTTCTTTTTCCGAAGTCATCTTTAATACAATGTTTCCTCGTCCTTCAACCTTGGAGGCTGCAGTGTTACCCATGTAGAGTAGTTCTCCTTCCACATGTTCATATGTGGAGAACATCCACTTGTTGGCGCAGATGTGGCGAGTGGCCCCAGTATCCACCCACCATTCCTTAGAATTGCCACCAATTAGGTTTACCTCTGAGACAACAGATGTACAATTTACATCTACATTTGCACAAAGATTTTTTTCTTCGGCCAAATGTGCATTAGGATGCTTCTTCTTCTTCTTCGAAGAATCTGGTGCCTTTCGCACACGGCAGTCCTTTGCACGATGTCCAGGCTTGTCACAGTTGTAGCACTTGCCATTGAATCTCTTCGAGTTACCACTCTTAGAGTCTTCACCATTGTGCTTTCTCTTCCTGTCATTAGACTTATTGGAATTTTTCATAACATTAGCTTTAGAAACATTGTATGGATTTCCAATTTTCTTTTCAGAAAGGCGGTTATCTTCTTCAATCCTCAATCGTACAATTAGACCTTCAAGTGTCATTTCTTTTCGTTTATACTTTAGGTAATATCTAAATTCTTTCCAAGATGGTGGCAATTTTTCAATAATTGCAGCCACTTGAAAAGATTCACTAATAGTCATACCTTCAGCATGAATTTCATAAATGATCACTTGAAGATTTTGTACTTGGTTAATTACATTTTTAGAATCAACCATTTTATAATCCAGAAACTTACCGACTACATATTTCTTAGAGCCGGCATCTTCTGTATTATATTTCTTGTCTAAGGACTCCCAAAGTTCCTTAGCAGTAGCAACTGAACTATATACATTATACAGTATATTGTTCAAACCATTGAGGATATAGTTCTTACTCAAGAAGTCCGCATGTTTCCATGCTTCAACCGCCTTCACAGATTGTTGATCATCTTCAACAAGAGTAGGCACAGTCTCCTTCAAGTACTTGGCCAGATTCAGTGTAGTGAGATAGAACAACATTTTCTGTTGTCATCTCTTAAAATCTGAGCCACTGAACTTTTCTGGTTTCTCATACTGGCTTGAAAGTACAGTTGGAGTAACCATGACAGGAGTTACCACAGTGGACATATCAGATGTAATGGTCATCTACAAATATTAAATTTATGTATCTTAATGTCTTGTAACAAATTTTAACTTTCTAATAAAACTAAAAATTAATTCAACACTTCAAATCACAAAACAGAAATTAACTATCCTTTTTCCAGAAGCAATTAAGATTACTAGTCTCCAAATCAACAAATAAAAATTTTCCAGAAGCAATCAAGATTACTAGTGATTGATGACAGTATTTTAATTTAAAACAAAAATTTCAGTTTTAAGACTGAATATTATTATGACATTGTTTTAACAAAAATCTCAGTTTTAAGACTGAATACTTTTAAAACTAAATTAATTTCACAACAGTATTCTAATCTAAACAAATATAATCAATTTTAAGATTGTAGGGTTTTAAATACATGGAGGTTACTAAATGCTCTGGTTGCAGATTGAAACATACAGATATGTTTTAGATTAACACAAGAGGGCAGATTTGTAGTTAACAGATTTACTACACAGAATTGCTACTGTTAACTTGCAGAAAATTAATTCTGTAATTAGGTTTCAGTGTTAAACAGAATAATTAAATTGTTATTATTACTGTTCTTATTTCCTAACACAGTTTCCAGAATTAAACTGTTTACAGAAATAATTAAACTATTCTTCTTTAACTAGTTTACTTAACCTAAACAGAATAAAAAAGAAACTGGATTATGAAAAACCTGGTTCAGTAGGTTGAAGGAAGACATGAAGACGACTGGAAGATGACAGGAAGAAGATCGGATAAAGATCGAGACTAGTGTTGGACACTATCTCCTTAAAATCGATTCGTCCTCCACTGTTTGCTTCTGGATTTCTTGGACGTCGATCTCTCAGGATACAACGATCGATCTGCAGAGGGAAGGAAGCCGCAATCCCTCTGCTCTGGCGAATCTGATAAAGGTTCTCTCTGGTTTATGTAATGCAGGACTGGACTTATTGAATGGAATTGAACAGAGGTCTTCTGTAGACAGAAATTCTGGAACTTCTGTCTGCAGAAGAAGAAATGAAGCAGAAAAGGAAAAAAAAACTTATCTTTGAAACTCTGGACCCAGACCCTATTTATAGGTTTTCAACAGTCGCAACGGTTGGGTTTTCAACAGTCGCAACGGTTGGCCGTTTCAACAGTTGTGACCGTTTAACGGCAACTGTTGACGGCGGCCGGTGACTGTTGGACCGCCGACCATTGGACTTCAACGACTCTTGACTGACGGGCGGGTGCAGGTCGAATCCATTCAAATCTGAACCCAATAGAGGCAACCCGAATCCAATAGCACCAAAAATCAAAGGTTCCTCAGCTCCTCGCGACGTTGCGTGTGCAAAGTGAGCCTCTAATGCGCCCTAAACGCCCATTCGCGCCCGCACATGCACGTGCGCGTGCAGGCGGTGCGTAGCACCACCCGTGGTGCTCAAGATTTTCCTCTTCTTACATAAGCAAAGTAATGGAACAAGTTACCATATATAAACCCACATCCTTACAATTCTCTATTCAATGTGGGACTATCTTTTCATCTTCCCTTTTTGTTACTTTGCTATGTACTCAACTTTTGAAGCTAATTTCAATTCACTTAATTCATTTAATTTGAACTAGTGAATTGGCTCAATTTAAGGTTCAAATTAGTGAATGAATTCAACAAGAAGAACAGTTCTGTTCATTTCTGTCTTACATTACACCATACACAAAACAGAGAGCAGTTTTTATCGGATTCACCAAAGCAACAGGATTACTGCTTTCTGTTGCTGACCGATCGTTGTATTTTATGAAACCGAAACCCACTGAATGCAGAACAAAACGGTAGATGGTGAATTGGTTTTAAGGATATGGTGTCAAACACTAGCCTCGATCATCTTCCATTTATTTTCTGCATACACGTTTCCAATCAAGTAAAGTATTCTAATTTTGTTTTTTAATTTTTATTAGATAATTAACATATATATTTAGATAAATATATATAGATATTTTGCTACTTTATAGTAGATAATAAAATCAATTTAGATTAAGAATATTTTAATTCTGTCTCTAGATTTAATTAAACAACAGTAGGCAATAAGATATAATTTTATTAATCTTATTACAGTATTTATACCTATATACAGTTCTGAATTTTTTATACATATAGATCAATTCGAATTTATTCTGTAATATCATTTTTCTAGTTGAAATAGAAAACATATTTTTCTAATATTTTTATAATAATAACTCTGTCTATATCAATCTAAAACAACCAATAATAAAAATTTGATACATCCTTCGTTACGAGCTTCACACGTCATTTACCAAAATTCTCGTACTAAATTATTTTTGCATCCAACCAAAATCTTTCACTAAAAAATAATAAATAACTTATCTTGTGGGGGAGCTTGGTGCATAAATACCTTACAACACACAAGTGTACGTCCGATGCTACTGGCACGTGACCGCGACATGCTTAAACTAAACCGGCAAACCAAAACCAGTTTCTCCCCACTCTCGTTTTTAAAAACCAGAAATGGTTTCTACAAAACCACCACGGAAATAAAGTTGCACGGGAAACTCTTAATGCGCACCACATTTAACAAGTGAGCACGACATACTATATTAGTAAAGTGATTTACTAGGGGAAAATGGTGTTCACTAGTAAAATATGGTGCGCATTTAGAATTTCCCAGGTTGCACCCTAGCCAAGTCCCACCACTTAATAAAAAAGACAAAGCTTTAACCCCCCGCGGTACAACAACTCCTTTCGCTGGTCTCGGTTAACAAAGTTGTTCCTGAGGGGCAGCTGAACCGACTCCGGTTTTGCGTCTTGTCCGCTGTATTGGAATTTTCCTGTAGCGCTCTGGTTTTCGAGTGCCCAAAGAAATTATTAATTCTTGAGGAGAGAGAGAGAGAGTGTCAGCTCCCAGAGTCTCACCTATAAATTGCAAGCAACTCTCTTCATCTCATTGATTAGTTGCTTGCAAAAAGATTAATTCAATTAATTATCTCTTAATTACATTCTGAGAGCTGGGAGATCTTTTAGAGAGAGAGAAGTGCTGGTTTAGTCAACAAATGCCGAGGTTAGCAGCCTAAACTTGTTTACTGTAATCTCTTTACTACTGTAACTGTACCTTAATTAGGTGATTATGATGAGTTCTCTTTGTTTGTTAATTAGCATTTCTTCAATATTTACAATGAATTTTTCTAAATTAAGTTTAATGCTGCAATTAGTTGAATCTTTAAGTTATATAAGCAGTGATTTTTTGTTTTTTTGGGGAGTGAAAATAAAAAAGTTGACATGTAAGTAACATTTACCGGACGGAACCGTGAAATTTTGACCCGAAGAGTAACTAAAACTAATTATGTTTCAATTGAACACTTTTTATTTATGATCACATGACAAACACAGCCTAAGGGAATGAAAATTATAACTGTTTATATTTAATGTATGTGGAATTCTTATAATTAATTGATAACGTGTTTTTAGATGCTAAACTGTTGTATAATGATTGATATCATATATTACAAAATATTGTTATATAATCTATTGGTATAGAAAGTATAATACCTTAGGATCTATTTATGATCTGTAGTTGAAAATTATTGTGGGTTTGAAATTTGTTGAGTTCTCTATGATATCTCTAATATAGGATTTTTTTTTTTTTTTTTTTTTTTTTCCTCTCCTCAGTAGCTGGTTATTTCTAATGCCAATGAAATGAGCCTTGGCATCACTCTTTCCAATTCTATTGTAATTTAACTTTATCTTAGTTTGTTCCATAAATAACGGCAATATACATAGATGCATAAAAAAAAAAAAAGAGAGAGAGAGCATGTTGCTCGCTATATAAATATAATTTATATTTTCCTTCTCATTTCCTTTCTTTTCATTTCTACCTAATTTTGTTTTTTTTTTGTTATCATTTTTAATCTCATGTAGATAGATAAAAATCTTTGAACCAAATTGAAGGAGCGAGCCAGCGAACATGGAAGCGAACAGTGGCGCAAAATCTAGAGCATCAATGCTGCCAATGGCAGCAAATATTGGATCATCAGAAATGCTTGGCCTCGACATATCACTGCACCACGGCCAGCATCCGCTTGCACAGCAGCACGGCCACCCCTCACCCTTTGCAGCCCAACGCCACGACGCAGCACTCGGCCACTCCCACTCCCCTCAGCAGCAGCAACAACAGCTCGGCCACTCGGTAGCAGGCTCCTCCAAGAGAAAGCAACAGCCTCAATCATCCTTGACTCTACCTCATCAAGAACTCCAACTGCCCACTTCATTCGGAGGTGAACGCGATGTAGGCACAGCCACAGCTGCTGTCCCCGTCTCTGCCGCCCCATCGCCCTCCCCCGCTTCTCCTCCGCCATGGCATAGAATGAAATGGACGGACAATATGGTGCGACTACTCATCATGATTGTATACTGCGTGGGCGACGATGGCAACACGACAGCCGATCATGGCGACCAACAGTCTGCCTCGGGTGGAACCAGAGGTAAAAGAGCACCAACGGCATCGTCGGCCTCCACAACATCAGCAGCAGCGGGACTAGTGCTGCAAAAGAAGGGCAAGTGGAAGTCGGTGTCGAGGGCGATGATGGAGAAGGGGTTCTGCGTGTCGCCCCAGCAGTGCGAGGACAAGTTCAATGACCTGAACAAGCGCTACAAGAGAGTGAACGAGCTGCTCGGACGAGGTACAGCGTGCCGGGTGGTGGAGAACCAGGCCCTGCTCGATTCCATGGACCACCTCTCGTCCAAAGCCAAGGAGGAAGCACGGAAGCTGCTCAACTCCAAACACTTGTATTTCCGAGAGATGTGCGCATACCACAATGGTGGCGTTGGCGGTGGCAGTAGCGGTTGTGCAAGTGGTCTCCCAGACTCCTCTCCCAGCAGTGCTCCGTCGCAGCTGCCTCAGCCCCAGTCTAGTCCTCTGCCGTCGGTTCATCACACTCGGTCCCATTCTCAAGATTGCTTTCACCACCCATCGGAGCCAGCTATGAACTTTTCCAGAGAGGCATTGTTCGGAGCAAGCGGAGGTCAAAGCAGCGGCTCCATGTTCAGCGGGGCAAATGAGGAAGACGATGAGGGGAAGGATCAAACAGATAATATTG
Source organism: Dracaena cambodiana (assembly GCA_036321105.1). NCBI lineage: Eukaryota > Viridiplantae > Streptophyta > Magnoliopsida > Asparagales > Asparagaceae > Dracaena > Dracaena cambodiana. The sequence continues at coordinate 30,388,683 of JAYEPQ010000019.1, forward strand.
ACGACGGTCATATCGGAGATTATTATGAGGAAATCGAAGAAGAAGATGGAGGAGAGTATAACGATGATGGTGACGATGAGGAGGAAGCCAACAAAGAGAGACACCAGCAGCACCATAAGAGACACAAGGATGACGAGAAGAAGAACAAAGCCCCGAAGCTGATCGCAAGGCCGACTTCACCCCTCTCAGCTTCTCCCCCACTCTCGTTGTCTCTGTCATCATCACAGTCGGTGCCAACGGACCAGTGGAGGTGCAATCTGCTCGGGCCCCTGGCCAGCATTGGAGGGGAGCAGCAGCAGAGACAATGGCTCAGGAGGAAGGCTGCGGAGCTGGAAGAGCAGCGGGTGGGTTACCTGTGCCGAGCCCTGGAGCTGGAGCGACAGCGGTTCAAATGGATCCGATACAGCAGCGTCAAGGAGAGGGAGATGGAGCGCATGAAGCTCGATCACGAGAGCCGCCGACTGCAGAATGATCGGATGCTGTTGCTGCTGCGCCAGAAGGAGCAGGAACTCATTAGCAGTACTGATGCTGCTGCGGCTCGAGACGAACACCTGCATCATCAGAACCTGCAGCTCCATTAAACTATCGAAGCTGATCTTGTTAGATAGTGAAACTTCAGCTCGCCACCGTACATCGTGTAAGTTCTCGACTCATCGTTATTAGATGCAAACTTTGTCTAAAGATTCAAATACTACTTGAGACACCAATACATAAAACATAACCATATTCCTATATAAATAGATGGTAACGAAACCATAGTCCTTCTACAGCGAACAGACTGATAATAATAGTAGTTAACAGGCTAAAAATAGTGGAACAAATCATTTATATATGTAACTTGGAATAGCGATGATCCGATCTGTTAGTTGTATCTCCATATTTTAAAATGATGATATTAAAAAAATCATGCATTTTCGATAAATTTTGACCTGGTACAAAATGAATGGTTCTGAACGATGGAACAAATAAGATCTCTTGATCGATAATAAAAAAGTGTCCAAATTACATGACCTTTTATATACCACCTATTTACAGTATGAAAATCATAACTAATAATTCGAATCGTACATACAAGCCAACTATATTAAATTTTAGGAGCACCTCCATAGATAATAGGAGAACCTTTTATTCCTATTTAAAGTATTTAATATTATATCATACCATATTCATATTTATAAGAATCCTAATTGCATCCGTATCCGTCAATATCGAATATGGTTACCCATATCCATTTTTTATCAAAAATTTATTATTCATGGCATATATTCGTATTTATATTCATATCCGTAAATAAAATACAAATATAGAAGTAGCCATATCCGATTCATTTACACCCCCCCAGTCGACATGCTTAATTTTACCTGCAATACAAGAACATCAACTATTTCAAAATTCTTTTAGAGACTTTGATGTTTCAGTTATACAATACTTTCTTACTTTACCATTTTTTTTCCCTGGAAGCTTTCAGTTTTCAATTATTTCTCTGAAAATTAGTTTTCGGAGAATTTGTGATGCTTAATATGTGCTTATGACTGTCGAAAATAGATATGTTAAGTTGTCACACATTTACTCATTCCTTCAATCCAGGTCTCATACAATCTACTGGCCTGAAAAATACCTAAATCATCTAAATTCTGAGAACAATAACGAAACAACAAAATTAGAGAGAGAGAGAGAGAGAGAGAGAGAGAGAGAGAGAGAGGAGGTACTAAGAGGAGAAACATAAGAGAAGATCAATCAGTTTTCAATCACTTGAATCTCTTCTAGAGCTCCTGATTCTTGCGTCACTTGTATCAGTTCCATCTCTTCTCGAAACCAAAGATATGAGCACCACACTCTTCACTAACTGCTGCTTCCCCTATGCCCACCTCTAAAATACCGGAAGAGACAGTAGCTTCAGTTTACAAGCAGCAAGAGATGCAGAGAGAGATCATGAGGTTGAGATTTTAGGGAGGAGGTCTGTATTAGTTTCCATAATTTCTTTAGCTTCTGTTTTGGTGATAGGCTTGCCAAGAGAAGGGTTGGCTGCAGTGAAGCAGGGGCCGTTGGCTGGACGGATACCTGGATTATCTGACCAAGATGAAAATGGTTGGTCTATAATGTTTATAATCAGTATATTGTACTGATTATAGTTCTAATAAACAAAATTCCATCGCTGATTGAGAAAAGTTGGTGTTTGCCTCTTTAAGATAATTCTGTTATATGCTGCCTTTGTTTTTGAATTTCAAATTGTTCGATATGTGGATATCTCTTCAAGGCTTCTCTGTGATACTTTTCTACAACAAGATCGATAAGAGAATTTAAAGAAATAGAACTTAATCTAATTAACTCTAGGACTTCATAGCCATTTAATTGCATGTATTTGATTACACTGCAAAATGTTGGTTGTTGCATGTTTGAACATCATCCATTTGCTACAAGATGTTTACGGCATGGTAGTGATCTTTCTTTCTTTCTTTTTCGTGTTCCTTTTATTAGTGAATGGTCCTTCATAAGGAAAGAAATTGCTCAGAGAGGTAAAATTTTATCCTTTTTCGGATTGATTCTCGTGTTTAGATAAATAATTCGTTAGGCATGATGACATATTTAGTCTGTCTGTGTCATAGGTTCCTGATTTGATCATGGACCTTGGTGGCATAGAGATGGATTTAAGATTTGCAAGCACAAAAGAAGGCCGTTTATTTGTGATCGTTGCTCCAGTTCTGAGATTTGCAGGTACTAGACAATGAAAGACACTCAGTCTACTCCACAGGAAGGAGAGTTCGAAGGAAATTTTGCAGATATCATGATATGCTTGAGTAGTAACAATATCAATTAGTGAGTTATGTATCAAATATCAACTGATAGATATTATCGTCCAAGTGAAGTCTATAAGCATGTCAAAAACTTAGATACGAGACTCTAACCTAAAGGTGAAATCTATAAGTTAGGGCACACCGTGATGCCTTAGGGGCCATATTCTTTGTTCATATTCACACTTTGATTCTGTTTTTGAATCGTCATTATGGTGAGCAAGAGCATACATTGATACTGTTATATCTTTTGTTTGCATGCATTGTTATAGAAAATGATTTATGGAACCATTTCAGCATTCTCATAGAAACTTACAACCACTAATTTGTTAAACTTTTTATGTTAACAACACTTGAGATAATTACCTTTGCATGTTACGTTACGATTCAGATCTTGGTGATGATGCCAAAACAGAACAGATTGGGCTGGGCCACCTGAGAAGGTGATCAGTGCATTTGGACCAGAAGTTATCAGCGAAAATGTAGAAGGTAAAGTTCTAAGCATGGAAGAGGCAGATCGTTCTGGGAGAAAATATTACCAGTTTGAATTGAAGCCGCCGCATGTACTTATTACTGCTGCTGCTGCAGGAAATCGACTCAACTTGTTTGGTGTCACTGCAAGTGGTAAGAAACATAACCATCATTCTTTCTTCAAACAGCGTAACATTTTCTCATCTCCCTGATATTTGCTGTTAAGTTGTAAGGGAAGTATTCTATAAAATGTATTTTACCTGTTGCAAATAGATGTATTTTACCTGTTGCAAATAGACGACTCTATGTAAGTTGCAGCAAAAGATATCCTATAAAATGTATTTTACCTGTTGCAAATAGACGACTCTATGTAAGTTGCAGCAAAAGATATCCGTCTCTGTCCTCATGAAGTAGAATCAAAAACACTAAAGGGAAGTGCATCTTTGATGCTTGATAGCACAAGCAAATGGGTCAAAAAATTTTATATATATTACAATTAGATAAAGAGTAACAGCAAGGAAATTATGCCATCAAAAGTGTTATTACAATGAGACAATGATCGATGCAAGGATTTCATACCATGATAAATATTAGTGTAATACACTCTGGTCTATAATGCAGGGAACAGATGTACTCAGCATAAAAATTATAACAAGAAAGAATATTGTCCACAAAGTGGAAAAAACTGAAAGATCTCTAGAGCAAACACTATGTTTAACAACATAAGGTACTGATTTGCCTTTGTGCAGTGGGAAAAGATGAAAAGGTGTCAATTTACTTCAAATATACTTCCCTACAAAACTGTTCTGGGCTTGTTCAAGCGACTCCCATCTCAACAGTAAATCTAGCCTCCATGGGCCAAGTTACGAAACTGCTGATCCAATGAACTGATGTACCAGTGTGCAATTTTTTTCTTCTAGTAAACAACAGTATTCTTCGAAATGAGCGACTATAGCTGGGTATATGGCAACATGGTCTTCACTGATAATAAGACCAAAGTTCTGTTGAGAACTCGAGGAGACACTACTTGGAACCTTCCATGGGGGATTGACCACAACCCTTCAAAATGATCTGTAACATAAAGAAGTAGCTACACATGCAGCTCCAGCCTTCAGGTAGGAGACGATATAGTTTGCAATTTGCATCCCTCTCAATATTTACCATGTATTAATCCTGAGGAAATTTTCATGCAGTAAATGATGAAAATCTCGACACCAAACAATGTCTTTGTGAGCTTATCCAGTTTCTGACAGGAATACATAAAATATTGTATTCCTGAATACTCCTGAACACTGGGAACAGCCAAGGTTAAGCTCTGCAAGTAAAAGAGAAGCATTTCAAGTTTATTTCAAGATGATAGTAATACTAGCAAAAGTGCTTACAAGTAGTTATGTGGTTGCTTGTTTGATGAACTAGAGTCACTAGACTATGGTTGATCAAGTTGTGCAAGTACAACCAAGAAGCATCAAAACTTATTTTATTAAAGTATCCTACTAGAATTATGACGAACCCAGAATCCAAATGTTTGGGTTTGACTAAGAATTAAATAGCCCTAATGAATCCGATCAGGGCCCATTGTAGAGAAAAGAAATGGGTCCTTCCTCACTTAACTTTTTACATGAAAGAACCAATTCAGTCCCTAAAGGGAATTGTCCCCCCATTACCGTCTGCACTATCAGCATTGTGTACCTTCATCTGTTGATCCTTTAAGTGATTGCTCCCACATACTCATAAATGAAAAAAGAAAAAGGTGATCACTCCCTCTAGCTGTTGGCAGCGAAGGATAGAAATAGCAACAGCCTCCAGTTTTTAATTAACATTAAAAAAAAAATTGAAAAAGAGAGAGAAAAAAAAATAGTACTTTAAAGTTGATCCTGTTAGAAGAATGCTATAGGTGATTTCACATCATAATCTTGATCTCGCTTTGCCTAGATATCCTCTAATTAGTAACCATTTTTGTTCCAAGTATCTACCAGAGAGAATAATAGTTATTTACTCATCAGCCTTAGCTCGTAGCTGCCTAATCATACATTTTGTTAACTCTACTGCTGTTGATGCTCGGGGGCCTCCATCTCAAGAGCAAACCATTTGAATGCCAGCAAGAACTCCCGAGATTATGGCTGATCTAGTCAACTTGATCATCTACCATTATATGACCTTGGTCATTATCCTTTGAAAACCACTTTGGAATTGTCCAATATTCTGGAAATTGATGTGCTTTTTAAATGCAGGTAAACCTACGAACAAATAGAGATGGAATCCTGATTGCCTCCTTGATAATGATGTGTAAGAAGACGGTCAAATCTTCGTTGGCTAGACTGCAAACTATCCTCAAGGCATCCATTGCGCAGGTTTTGAATGCCACTTCAATCCCTCTATGCCTGGATTTATTTATTTATTTATTTATTTTTGTGGCTTTTATTTTTCAGTTCCTTACCGCATTGCTTGGTTTTATTTTTTGCAGTCTTCAAAGATGGCATCCAGATTCTCATTGAATTCAAATCTGAAAAGATATGCATTCTCACGAGGAAAAAGATAAAGAAAAAGAGTTGCACTGCTTAAAAGCTTGCTGACTCAATATCAAGCCATATTTTGGGTCTAGAAAGACTCCACTCCCTCCCCTCACCCCCTCTTCCTCTGCTTGCGTGCCGTTCTCTGACTGTCTCCTCTGCCCAACAGCCATCTATGGTCTCTTCCTCTCATCTTGACGCCTAATGACAATAGGGCAAGCTCAAACCAATTTGTTGAGTTTTGAGGAAATGCCCTAATCTTTAGGGATTTCTTATTGATCAGATATGTAAATCCTCCTTAACTCTTGTTCAATAATTTGCATCTAAGCATGAACTAATCATCTAAATTGGAGAAAGAAAAAAAAAAAAAGCCCTAAGTTTTTGGGAATTTTTCTGTGAAAAATAAGTTTAAGAAATGAATCTCGCTTAAAAATAGTTTAGTGTATTGATGAGTAATTTTAAGTTTTAACAACTTGATTAGCAACTTAATTTCCTTCATACTTGATTATTAGTATGTATGTGTAGTAATTGATGAGCAATGTAAGAGGTCCCCCAAAACAAAAAATAAAAATAAAAAATAAAAAAATAAAAAATAAAAAAAACGAATTAGCTCAAAAATAAAATTTAGGGGTTTCTTTGAAACTGACAATACGTATGCTTTTATGATCAATTTTGATTTCACTAATACTTGATTATTGCCATAAAACAAACATATATGTATCTTGAAACTAATAAAAATAGGGGAAAAGGTTGCGACTTTATATAATTAAACGATTCCAAAAGAAAGAATATACAGTTCTACTATCAAATATGAAAATACAATTTAAACGATTCCAAAAGAAAGAATATACAGTTCTACTATCAAATATGAAAATACAATTTGATATTACAATCACTCAATAAAAATTACAATTTTCCTGTATAAGTTTGGAAATATGTGATGATGGAAGCCTAACGAGAATGGTCCTTTGGCCCCATTGACAAACCGGTAATGATCTTGACGTGGTGAACGCGAAAAACAAGAAGAAAGAAGTTTACTTGCAAGCGGTATCGTGTTAACATAGCAAAGAAAACTCCTTTTGCAGTGCCCCCAATGGCACGATAGCTTGATGTAAAATCAAGTCGCCTAGATCTCAGTAAAAATTGACAGTGAAGCTTTGAGGATGATGGAGGCATAGAATACTTACTTGCTAGTGGTGTACTGAGAAAACATAGTATGGACGATTTTAATAGTGCCAAAACCTCTCTTTGGTTAGCTTAATATGAAAGTCATCTCTTTATATACAGCAGAGAAGATCTTCAAGGATAAAAAAAGAATAAAACTTACTTGCCAAAGGTGTACTGTTGAACATATTAAGAGCTTAACATATTAAAAAAACTCTTAATGGTATTCGAAATCTTGATCTTGATCGGTTTGATATGAATGCCACATTTTTTGTGCACAGCAAAGAAGATTTTCTTGAAGATGAGAATGATAGATCTTGTTGACATGAGGACCCTCCAATTGATGAATTGATTTTCAATGGCTTTATCTTGATACAGAAGCTACCTCCATTATACACAACAATGAAGATCTTGATCATGAAAATAAAAAAAAGAGGAATCTTGTTGATGTCAAGATCCTCTTCTTGATGGTTCTCTAGTGTTTTCACGGATATATGGATCCTTGGAACCCCTTTGGCAACGACTTGATGTTAAAGTCCTCAGTATACTTTGAACCAAAGAGAATCACCCTTTGGTATAGACGAGTGGGAGAATTTTGATGACGAACAAAAAAAAGATGATCTTGATAATTCTCCCTTCTTTTCTTTGATAAGACGGACTCCAAGCACCTTTTCAAGTCGAAGATGACTAGGTTTTATAGAGTCCCAATGGATTGTCAAATTCCAAATTAATCCCCTCCCTTTGATAGGAACCAATGGTTGGAAATAGAATATGTTTTGATGAAGAAGAGAAAGAAGATGATCTTGATAATTTTCTCTCTTTTTTTCTTTGATAAGAAGGACTCCAAGCACCTTTTCAAGTTGAAGATGATTGGGTTTTATAAAGTCCCAATGGATTATCAAATTCCAAATTAAACCCCTCCCTTTGATAGGAATCAACGGTTGGAAGTAGAATACAAAAATCATTCAAATTCAGATTTGGAAACCCATACAGCAGAGCCACTGGTTGTTGCTCTCTACCTGGTACAAATGCAGTGAACCATCAGAAGATCATCAATGGCTCAGGGACAACAGCCCCTGAGCTAATGCTCTGTTGTGTCACACTTCAGAAAAATACTCATAACTTTTGATCTTGGAGTCTAATTGAGATTATTCAAGCACTATTGAAAGAGAATTTAGAGCTCTAAAATTTCTTCCTACTGAAATTTTTCCAGTTTGATCGCTATCAGTGTCAAAACTGGAAATCTGGGGTTGAATTTGATGTTGCACAATCGTCAGCAAACTTGATTGTGTTCAATTGCAATCTTCATTTTGACTCATTCTTTAACCATAGAATTCATAATCTCCAATCATTATTTATTTAGTGCCTAATGTGTCGTACACATATGGCGTACATGTACTAGTGCAACGTGGAGTAACATTTCCTCCATTATGTGTCAATTAGATTGCACCTCACATTATGATTCGCCCATTTATTTCTAGCCTCAAGTTCTATTGCTAAAGCATATATAAGGAGACGATCCATAACCTATCTTTATTTTAGGATGGCCCATTCAGATATTGCTCTACACAGAATGTATCTTCATGTGATATATCACATGTATAAATCTTTTGTACACTATAACATATCCTTATAATCTTGCTTCTACCATCTATTTTTTCATGGTCCCAAGATTTGGAAGACATGTTCCTTCGTTAAAGAAGCTTAAACCATCAAACCAAAAGGGAGGGTATACCTACTTAACAACCACTTACCAACTCCAAAGTTCCAACTAATTGCCCTTTGTGGCTCGCCCTCATTTCTAACAAGGTTGACGGCCCATCAAGAGAAATTTTAATTGCATTCATTGTTATTTCTAACCTTTTTGAGAACTAAGGCATGCAAAATCATCTATCAACATTAACTGTCGTATGTAGAAGCTAAGTTTTTATAGATATAGTATAAGAAGCATATTAGAAGGACTATAATGATCTTGATGTATCATGAAATAAAATACTAGTTGCAGTAAGAGAGTAATTAAAAATATATTTGGTGAGATAAGGGGCGGTGCTCCACCATATAAGGACACATCATAGTGAATGAAGAAGTAAAAAAAATGTCATTAAAATCAAGCGAGACAAAAATGTCATTAAAATCAAGCGAGACTTTTATAGAGATTTGAAGAAGAACAATGATGAAACAAGCTTTGAGAGTTATAAACTAGTCAAGAATGAAGTTAAGAAAGTTGTTTGAGATGTAAAAACTAAATTATATAAATAAGTATATGAGAAGTTGGACAATAAAAAGGCAGAAAAAGATATATATAAAATTGCTCGAATAAAAGAGAAAAAATCTATAGATTTATGCAAGGTAAAGTGTATTAAATATGAGGATCAGAAGTTTCTAGTTCGAAACGAAAAGATTAAAGAAATATAGAAAGATTATTTTGATTGATTATATAATAGTAGTTCTACTATTATGTGAGGATCAAGATTTATGAGACCTTACTATTCTGTGAGGATATGAATCGTAGTTTTATGTACAGAATTAAAGAATCTGAAGTAAAAGAGAATTTGAAGAGGATGAAATCAAGAAAAACTATTGGTCCATTGGAGATTCCAACAGAGCTATGGAGATATTTAGGAGAGATAGGTGTGAGATGGCTGACAGATTTTTTAACAAGATTAAGCAAACTAAGAAAATACCAAATAAATGGAAGAAAAATACCCTACTACCTCTGTATAAGAACAAGAGCGATATTCAGATTTGTTCTAACAATCGTAAAATAAAACTCATTTATCACACTATGAAGTTTTGGGAAAAGTTAATTGAACATAAATTGAGGCAGACTATTAAAATATCAGAGAACCAATTTGGATTCATGTGGGGGCGATCGTCGACAGAAACTATTTATTTACTTCGTCTACTTATAAAGCGATTTTGAGAGAAAAAAAAAGATTTGCATATGGTATTTATTGACTTAGAGAAAACCTATAATAAGTTACCACGAAAGATACTTTGGTGGACATTGATGAAAGAAAAAGTCTCCATCAAGTATATTGATATAATTAAAGATATGTATGATGGAGAAATGATCATTATCAGAACATATGGTGGTCTAACAAGTAATTTTTCTATCACAATTGGATTGCATCAAAGATTTGCATTGGGCTTGTTCTTATTTGCTATAGTGATAAATGAACTTACTAGAGCTATTTAGGATGAGATAGCTCGGTATATGCTATTTACTGATGATATTGTCTTAATTGATGAGACAAAACTAGGGATGAATGTCAAGTTAGAATTATGGAGGCACACATTAGAATCTAGAGGTTTTAATTAAGTAGGTCTAAAACAGAATATATAGAGTGTAAATTTAGTAAATAACAAACCCTAAACTATATTGTTGTAACACTGGACGGACAAGAGATACAAATGAACAGTCAGTTTAGATATTTGACTTCTATTATTCAGAATGATGGAAAGATCAATAATGATATCAACTATAAGATACAAACTGGCTGACTTGAAATGAAGGAGTGCAATGGGAGTTTTATATGACCGTAACATTCCGTTAAGTTTGAAGGAAAAATTTTATAGGACTGCTATTAGGCTATTTTATTATATGGCACGTAATATTGGGCTATAAAGAAACGTCATTCATATAAAATAAGTATAATAAAGATGCGCGTGCTTTGCTGGATATGCAGCAATAGTAGGAGAGATAAAGTGAGAAATGAAGATATTCATACTAAATTAGGTGTAATCTCCATCGATGAGAAAATGCAAGAAAATCGCCTATGATGGTTTGGTCATGTGTAACGTAGACCTACAAATGTATCAGTTCGACGAGGAGAGCTTATCAATATAGGACAAGTTAAAAGAGCGAAGGGAAGACCGAAGAAAATATAGATGGAGATGATACGAAAATAAATGGATTCTAGATAATTAAATGAGGAGACATTACTTGATAGGAATGAATGGAGAAGGATTATCAATGTGATCTATCCGGCGTGATTCTCTTTTGGTTCATGTTGCTTACCCCAAGTACTTGGGAAAAAAGGCTTAGTTGTTGTTGTTGTATGTAGAAGCTAAGTGAGTGGATGATTAAGGTTTTAGTGTGCAGTCCAGCAAGTCCAGTAAGCAAACAAATAATTGTCTATGCACAAAAATAAACTAAAAGAAGGATTCTTGAAAGAGACGCCATTTAAACAACATACCCAGAATACATGGAAAGAAACACTAAAGGAAGTGGTCGGCCATCAGTAGTTGAGGTTTTTCTGTGTCTTCTTCAATCTGCATAGATACTTCATCTCCGATCTCTTGTATCCTTTTGTCCCAAATGCCATCAATTAACTTCCATGTTTGATCACTAATAATCTGTGTCTGTATCAGTTTAATAATAAGAGAAGTCAGTGGCAACAATGGTAAGCACTGCCAAGTTCTATAAGTATTGTGAATGTTGATATAAGATTTGTACCTCCATTGGTCTTGGTGCACCAAATGTGCAAAACCCAACATTGCCGGGTGCAAAAGTAATTCGCCCAGGAAGAGATACCCCATGAATTCCCCACCTTCCAGAATAAATTAGCGCTCCATATTCATCAACAGGATGTACTGGTGGCTGAGGCAGGCATTATAAAGAATAAACGAACTTTGTGAAGGAAACCAGAAAGCTCTTAACACTCAGCAGACATCCATTTTGCATGTCATTATTACTACCATAACAAAAACATCAATTCAGAGAGCTAGGTAATATGAAAGAAGAATAATGATAATAAAGAGGTGGGACATTAGTCCTTTGAGAACATTTCATGGACTTCCAAATTCATCCTCGTTAAGACTTTTCCCATACCAGCCTGGACTTACAATGCCATCTAAAATTTGGGGAAAAAAATGTTTTACATCCTTTAAAATTCACTAGAGCCTATTACTTCCCTGGAATGTAATGGAACATGTCTAGAAAATATCTATAGATGTTGGTGCACAAATGTTCTCAACTTGTCCTGTGTATAAGAGACATGTTGTGCTGATGGCAGAAAGATAGGTTTCCTTTCACAATTAAATATTGTTTCTGAGTTATAAAGGAAGCTTTGGGCTTTTAACACCGATAACTCTGCTTAAAACCACCGCTGTAGAAAGGCCACAAAGAAGCACAGAAATACGACAGAATTCTTTCCAGAAAAGTGAAAATGCAATTGGGTTCTGAAAAATACAAATTATTCAGTGGAAATATATTCATGTACTAAAGACCTTATGGAAATAGTTTACATACCAGAGGAATACGTGGAGCTTTATTGTATATATCCCAAATTTCCTCTGCCTTGATCTCTCCTTTCTCAAGCAAAATATCTAGATAAATATAAAGGAGTATTACTTCTCCGCATAATAAGGATTATTAGATGTCAATTTAACATGCTAATACTACCAAAAAAGTGATTCCAGATCTATATTAGTTCAAACAGTCCAACAAATTAAAATCAAATCTCATGCTACAGATGCACAGTTATGAGGCTGTAACCAATAAGCCCTCTTTCTCATGCAAGCATGTTTGTTCTTTTGCGGGATCTATTGTTTTTCAAGTGTGTTACTTTCGGGTGGTTTTTTTTTTTTTTTTTTGTCTTTTTCCCTTTTTTTCATGTGGAGGAGTGGTGGAGGAGCAAAACCTGTAATTGTTTCAACAGCTGAATGGTACTCTCTTAGCACGGACGAACATTTCTCCACAGCAAAACGCATGTACTCGTCTCTGAGAGCTTCCAATTTGGCTGCAAGCTGAGAGCTCAAAGAAAAAAGAGTTTTACTAATATGCAGTATAAATCTAGCATAATCAAGTGCGACAATTTATTTGCAGAAGCAAATAAAATATGAATTGACTGATGCATATAACATTGTGAACCTACATTAGGCACAAGGTCACTCAGATTTCTGTAATATGCCTTGCCAAATGCTGTCATCCCAGTTTGAAGAATCAATAATTCTGCACGAGTTGAAGCTTCAGATGTAGCCTTCGCAGAAATCCAACAAAGGTTATCAACTCCAAACATTTCCTCTTCAATCACCCTGGCTGTTTACACAAACAATTATAAGAACAGAGCAGCTGTATGAACAAGTTTTAAGTATAAGCAAAATGTTAAAAGCATACCTACTTGATAAAATAATAGCGTAAATTTATATTTTGCAGTTGTAATCAGTATGAAACAATCATCAAGCTCATCACAAGTACATGGCAAACCACAACACAACCCACTCCCGCACCCCCCCTACCCCCCCCCAACCCCCTCCAACCCGCACACCTACCTCCCATACAAAATAATAATAAGTTCTAACAAATAAACAAACCTACCTAGTAAGCTAATTACAGTATGTTTAAGTTCATAAGCTAAACCGTCAGACCATTAACCAACATATCAACAATAAGAAAAGACATCCCAAACACATTTTAACCCATGGAGTTGCCCTAATAACAATCCTCCGTGCTACAGCAACATGGGAACCTCCTTGTAACATCTAAGACCTTGCTGCCAAAGCAGGTTCCAGCCAGCCCAGTGCCTGCCTTAAGTCTACGCTCCATGTCTAAAGTGTGACATCCAGAGATAAAAGTAGCACTATCAAGAACAGTAATTTCTACTTTCTAGTCAACCAATTTATTTGGTATTCTGTGAATTCTATAGGTTTTCTATCTGTTAATCCACTTTTCATCTAGTATAAGGTCCCACTCAGAAATTCAGGAACTAAGGAAAGGATGAAAATAAAGAAAAGGTGAAATCTATGTATTAGGTCTGAAGCTGAATGAGTAGGGAGGACAAGCTTGAGTTAGGCTTTGTAAAACTTCTATGTTGTTATTTCAAGAAACATATTAAACAGAATCTAATATGCTCTGCAAAAACATATTTGCTTTTATACAAATTTATTGCTACTTAACCTAAGAATCATATAGAATATTCAGCCATTCAGAACCTGTGAATGTCAGGTTTGCAAGAGCAAAAACCGAACTCGTAAGGAAAACTTGTATGCCCTTCAATCAACAGCTGTCTTGTGAATATATAATATCATCTACCTACAACATAAATGTAACCCTCTCCCTTCAATTTAAGTAACTATCAGAAACAAGAAACTTGAGGAGAGTTGAGACATGTGACTCGTGTAAAGGAGGGTAAAAATTCCAAGACACGTCACAATCAATATACTAAGAGGAACAACCTTCTCTCCTAATCAGAGGACGGCCCAAAAACCCACACACAGCTTACATAACAGTCAAAGGTTAATAGTTTTCAAGTTCCACTGGAAAAGTATATCTCAGAGACTATTTAATTCCACCAAAAAAAGAAAGAAAGAAGGAAGGAAAGAAGGAAATCAGATTACATAGGCCACCCAAATTATCTGGCCTCTAATTAATGAACATTATGTTGCCCTTAGCCACCATATCCTAAAACAGCCCTGTAATTAACGAAAATCAATATAGCCACCTTACCCTAAAACAACCCTCTAATTAATGAAAGTCAAAATAGCATGGGAAAGAAAACCTGAGGCATAAACATAAAATCAGACACAAATTTGATATTTGAGATCTTTTAAACATGATATTATTACTAGGTGAAGGGAGATCTACTGGCAGCATCCTTGAGCATGACCTTAATATTGAATATTTGCACTTGAATAGGAAAGAATAAGCCTGTGTAGAGTTAAAAGTATTCCAAAGATATAAGAGGTTGAGAAAGGATAAAAGGCAGCAAACAAAGAAAGGCACTAGGTGAACCTCAAGTCTGTAGACTCCCTACCAAGACTAGCACATGCACTCCACTTCGACACCAACATTGTCACGCCCCGCTCCCGATATACGGTATATGAGTACGTATAGCAGGTACCGGCAACATATTCGATTTGAATATGCTAAAGCCTCAATTATAATATCACAGCCACAAAGAATAAATATACGTAGATAAATAAACTAACATTCATTGAGCCATGAAGTTTATTACATAAAGAAAAAAAAAACAGAAGGACGAGACTGGATAACTTAAGATAACATCCATTAAGAAATGATAGGTTCAAAAACATGAGAAGACTGCATTTAATTCAAACTAAGTACAAGATAACTACTGATCTTCGGTCACTTCAGCAAAGTACTCAATGTCTTCTGCAGTAGGATCAATAGGGTTCAACTCAGTTTCTGGACATGCATATCCAGGTTGTCAGATAGCGACTAACACAATAAATACAGAAAAAATATGTGATGTAACAATTATGTTTAACATGATAATAATGCAAGTCTTAGAAAAATATTAAATTCATAATTAACGATAATATTAAGTGACATAGGTTAAAGCAAATATTTTTTAGTATGGTCACAATTATAGCAAGTTTATTTAGAATGTCATGTAATTGGAAAACCTAACTGATGGGATACCACTGTCTCGATTGTTTCCTGTACAGACCCAGGAAATAGTCACACAGATTGTCCGGTACTGAATCGGACCTGCCGTCAGGCAAACAAGAATTATAATCAGGTATGATCCAGCAAATCATTACGCATCCATGGTGTGCGAAATATTCAGTTGTACAACTTAACAAGTTTACAGCCGAAACAGAGTATATTTTCATCATTCAGTTTCTTTCCCAACCCAGTGTCATTTAAGTATAGTACATGCAGGTCTAAATCCTGGTTTTCATAACTTGTATATTGAATTTCGGGTACAAAATTTGAATTAGATTTTGTTAATTTATTAACAACATAATTTATAGAGTCCGTTTTATATTTTATTCAATAAATCACAATTGTTATATCAAGGATTTACTGATTTGAGATATCATACAGATATCGGCCAGGCCAGTGTATGAATGCTGGGAGGTTTTCTGTGAATTACACGTTCCTTAATTAGAGAACCAGCATACAAAACTTTTCTAGACACCGATATAAAATAATATCACAAACAGTATGTTTCCACGATTATAACATTTTTCATGATTTATTAAAAACCTAACTATATGTTGTAATTTAACAAGTAATCATTTAATTTCTAATATCATAAAGAAATAACATAAATGCTAATGATTGCACTTGTAATAACACATTTAGCTTCTACAAATTAAATTCTAACAATATAAAGAAATAGTATTTGTAATAACAAATTTAGATGATATAATTGAAGTAATATTTCTATAAGAAAAACTAGCATGTTAAGTGAGTCCAAAAAGAACTCACCTCGATTTGCGAAGGTCTACCAATTGGCAATCACACGAAGCAATCTACACATAAAATTATAATATATTTGTTAAAAATTATTCATCATAAATTCAGATGATTTTTAGGAAATTTCCAATTTCATAAAGCACTTAGTATTGATTTTAAAGTTAAATAATATTAGTGTAGAAAATTAACTTCTAATGTTGTCCTAATAAGCTGTTAGTTATATATTTTGTAAACATTTGAATTGGTTAATTCTCATCGAACTACAATCTTATTTGCTTGGCAAGAGAGGCTTATAGAAGGTGTAAGGTGGGCTCAGCTGGACATATACTATATTAATACTAATCTTGAAATTTATGTCAACAAAGAAATATTAATATAATTCAACTCTTATGTTGTTATGTTTTTGTTTGATTTTATGTTTGTTGGATTTATTGGATAAGTTTAGCATATAAAGATTTTATTTAAATGATAAATTATTTTTCTCTTATTTTATTTTATTTTATTTTATATTTATTTTTTAGAAGAGTCTCCTATTTGATTTATAGATAATGTTTTGACTTAAAATTGTAGGATCACCCTAAATTCTATTTGAAATCAATAAATGGGTTTGAATCCATCTTATTGGATCTATAAGATGGTGGATATCTTTTATTAGGGTCGTTAGATAGTGTGTGAGCTAATTCTAGAGTCCAATTAAATAAATGAAATAAGAATTTAAGAAAGTACTACCAACCTCAAATAGCAGAGAAAGGGAAGGAAGAATATAGGAGTTTTTTTGTCAAAACTTCGACGAGGCCAACGACAGCGATCCGACGAGACGCTCCCACAAAATTAGAGAGAAAGAGATTTTTTTTTTTAGAGAATGAGTGGAAGATTGAATTTAGAAAGGATGTTGGGTTTATATAGTGTTGGATTTAGAAGTTATTGAATGTGAAGAGTTTAGGGGGTTATGGAATTCAAAGCGTTTGAGGGGTTAAGGAATTTTAAAAGTTTTTTAGAGTTATGGAATTTAAAAGGTTTTGAGAGTTATGAAATTTAAAAGGTTAGAAGAATGAATGAATTTGAAATGTTATAAAAGAGGGAAGATGAATAGTTTAAATTATTATGTTTATTTGTTTATTCATTTAATTATGAAAAAAAATTAAGGATTATTACAAACATCAAGCCAGTAGCAGCAGTACTTCAGGCACAATACAATTTCAGAAGTAAGTAAAGGTGAAACCCTAATGTGGAAGAAAAATAGCCATTCATCTCATCTGTTAAAAAAAGATAAATACGGAATAAGCACTATGTTTATGCATGATCCTGTCTCCAATTAAAATCTAGGTACCTATAAAAGGTCAAAGAACATAA
This sequence comes from Dracaena cambodiana, assembly GCA_036321105.1. Taxonomy (NCBI): domain Eukaryota; kingdom Viridiplantae; phylum Streptophyta; class Magnoliopsida; order Asparagales; family Asparagaceae; genus Dracaena; species Dracaena cambodiana. The sequence goes on from JAYEPQ010000019.1 coordinate 30,406,142, forward strand.
TGATATACTATAGACAATAGATGTCAATTAACAACCAGAACATATGGACTGCAGATGGATCCATCCTTGCTTGAACATTATACACTTGGAAAATGGAACGTGCACAGGGATGATAGTTATTATCAAATAGTTAAAATAGTATGTTACCACGATTAAAATTGACTGCTATTGATTAAGAAATCAATTGAATTGTAAGAAGAATAAATCCAAGAGACATTTGCATGCTGTTGGCGACAACAACATACTGAACTATATAACGTCATAAAAGATTAGAGTACTTGTCTTCTTGAAACCAGCTACTTCACAACGAGAAGCACAATAATATAATGATAAATACTTACGTGCACATGCCCGCACTATAGAGTTCACATAATCAGATTTCTTGGAAAAGGCTTTTCCAGAAGCTTCAGCATAGCGCATGTTTGGCTTGCTGCGGATTGCGTTGATGTCAGTCTGCGGCCAAATAAATATGTATCAAGGCTTTGATAGAACAGAGATACAAGATGAAAGAGAAGAAACATTACAACATAGGAGAAAAATAACTATTCAACTCTTGACTGACCTCCATAAATGGGCAATGAGGGTCTGGATAGTAACAGGCAAGAACTGCCACAGCTGCCTCTCTGTATGCCAATCTAAGCTTTAATTCCTCAGGAATTTCAGTACTATCCTCCTGGCCTGTTGTGAAGGTGCCTTTTTGCTGCACACAGGAGAAACAGTACCATGCAAACGAACTCGTGAAAAGAAATATCATGAACAATGTTTATATGCAGGAGTTAGATAAAGCTACGGAAGTTAACCTACCCTCTTCAGGGCTTCAAGTAGTTCCTCCCGTCCAATGAAGTCTTGATCCTTTCTAGCAGTCAAAATTCCAGCCTCGTTCCTGATCATTAATTGTGACAATGTCAATTATCATCCCCCCCAGTAAATTTAATAAAACATGGATAAAAGGTTTTGGCAGGTAATTACAATATATTTTGTAGCTCGGCTCCTGTAAAATCCACAGTATGCTCTGCAATTTCCTCTAAAAGGGTTTCTTTTTCTTCTTCAGATCTGAAATATTTATTTCTAGCATGCACCTGTTATTTCCACAAGGCACAAAATGTATTACACACCAAAAGCCAGATATTTCGGAATGATTAGAGCATCAGAAATGAAAAGGAGGTAAACCTTTAAGATTGCCAGTCTCCCATCTTTGGACGGCAAGCCAACCCTAATTATTTTATCAAACCGACCCTTTCGCAAAAGCGCAGGATCCAATATATCCAAGCGATTGGTTGCACCAATGACTAGCACCTGATAATATTACAGTATTCAGTAGCAGTAGTGCCAAGGAAACCAATTTTACCCATAAACATAAGCTATTGGTTGTGGGTTGTATATCAAGCAAACTTAACACTCCCACTTATATGAACCTTCAGGCCACATGGAAAGGCCTACAGCTGAACTCACTTGCAAAGGAAGAACAAAAAATGAATATATGTCCAAGTTAAAATTGGTGAGGTTTGGAAACCAAACCTCTTGAAGCCTGGTGTTCTGCTACCATGTCAAGAAACCATTTTACCCAAGAGCTTAAACAGTCTAGCTGTGGACTAACAATGTATGTCAAGCTTACTGGACCCTTAATAGCCAACATCCTTGCAGATATTATTGTTATTATTTCAAATAGTATACCTGTGATGTTGATACTTTGAATCCATCCATTTCTGTCAAAATCTGAAGCAAGCCTTGCTCCCTTTCAGCTCCACCCTATTTAAGTAAAATAGACATAGACATAAGCCAATAGAGATGGGAAAGACTGAAATTATAAATATGAAGTCACAGTTGCTTCGGGCAAATACTACTGGATCTAGCAAGATTCTGATGAAAATGAAAGATGCCTCATGTGAGAACATTAGATTTGATGCATGAGCATCCATCCATCACTAACTATAGAAATTATTTGATGTTTAAGCAAAACATAGCATGCTAGGCATGTGATAGGGGTGTGAAAATGAAGGTTTGCCCCTTTAGACGTATTAACATTTTATTTATCTAAAGAGGCAGTTTTCGATATAGCAGCTTATTCTATTTTCAGTTGGAAACTAGAGCACAAAAAAGTCATGATAATTTATCAGAAAAGGAATCAAGCATGATGTATGATTTAAGGACAGTGTCAAACAGATAAGACATTGCCATGTCTTGATGGTATAATGTTATTTCATAATTGAAACACATCCTTCTACCTCTTATGTGTTAACTGAAGGAAAACACAAAATTTGTAGCGTTCAAGGCTTAAAAATAAAATTAAAAAATATATATATAATGAAAATAAAGACTGCAGACATACAAGGACAAAAGAAAGAAGGAAAAAAGAAAGGGGGACAAAGAAAAGAAGAGGAAAAGGGAAAAAATGACAAAGATGAAGCATACCCATGTAAGATGCATACCATAGAGAATTACAAAATTAAAACTAAAAGACCAAGATATCATCTCACCCCACCAATATCAGGCCCACCACGTTTACTACCAATTGCATCAATCTCATCAATGAAAATGATAGATGGGGCAAACGATCTAGCACTAGCAAAAAGATCCTTTACACGAGATGCTGCAACACCTACAAACATCTGCAAAATGAAATCCTGTTAGAAAGTGGAATATCCTGAAAATCAGTATTATGTACCTATGGAAAAGGAACAATGCCGCATTCTGAAATGCAGCAAAATTATATCAGCAATTATACATTATTCACAAATTCTCTAATACAGGGATGAAATATAAGAAATTTCAGGCAAAAAAAGTTTTTAGACCATCTATGAGGATTTCTTTTACTAGTGTGTCGAGAATTGGATATACCAACCTTAATTTAGATAAAGAAAAGGGGTTATCCGACCTTTCATTCGTATTTCTTATCATTTAGTCTTTGGCACTTGCTAATGGTGAAGAAAATCCTTAAGGAGATCAGACACTTCATCCAATCTAATTGCTCCAGAGGGCCTCCTTCATAGTTGATACCGAGAAACCATGCATAGGCAACACACAAACATTGCACATGTAGACACCTTTATAGTGCTATGGACCCAATAAGACCTAATTACCAGTTAAAATACATGACTCTCTTTCCATATTTTTTTATGAGCTACTGTAACATGATACTGTTCAAAATACAGTACCATAGCTCCATGTTATTCTTCAACCACAGTATGTCCCATATCCAGACACATATAGGATCCACTAGATAATGTATATCTCATCATCATCTGAGCCTTTTCCAAACAAGATGGTTTGGCCATGGAGCCAGGCTCTACGAAGATATTTAAGATAGTTATAGGACTGGTTATCAATATGGACACCCCAAAATTCCAGACAGACAATCACAGTACAAAAATTGTCCACAAGGAAGGACTATTCACTTGTAGGTTTTAAAATCCTATTATGAGTCCCTCGCATCCGGATCATAATTTTACAAGTAAAAGAGTAAGATTATCATAGCCACCTATATGATTTCCCGAATTTGAATATCTTGCCTAATTGGCACCCGGTTCAATTTCTCTCAAAATTCCTACATTCATATCATTCTTACTTATCATCTTGATTTTGGAATCCTATTATCCTCTTGTTGACAAGATTCAACTCTAGGATTTTATTACTCATGCATCATTTTCTATATTTTCTATTTATTTGCTTTTCTGGTACGGTTAGGTCTAATTTAGAATGACGGGGGTATTCTAATCATATAAAAGCATTGTTCATCATTTCTGGAACCTAATATTCCCACCATTTGATCGGCCCCTCTCAAGCACCTCAACGCATTTTGAACCATCCAAATCCAATTTCGTTCGTAATTAAGAGTTATTAAGATTTGAAGTTCAGTGACAGAATCTAAATACTTTGAAATTGCCTGTTGCAGGTTAGACACGCCCAAAACAGGCAGATCCGAACCGTTTAGGCCAGCACCAGCCCAGAACCAACACGAGTTCTTGCAGATTTTTCAATTAAAGAACTATTTTGAAACCTTCTAAAATTGTAAGAAAGTTCAGGGTTTGCTACAAAAGAAAAGGGGACTCTAGAATCTTTCTAGGTTCCTTTTTAACTTTGCGTTTACATTTCAAGCCTATTTCAACTTGTTGTGTGAACACCTTTCTATAGTCCAGTCCCACATTGGTTTCCTATTAAGAATTCACCATCCTAAGAGGCCTCATCTCAAAACACGCCGCAACAGAAAAATTCTCAAGTTCTTTCTTGTTGAATAGTTAGTTATTTGCCCCTTAGATTCTAATAAAAAAGTCTCTAAATTCCTCTTCAAAGGTGAGATCAAGGTTTTGAAGGAGGCATAGATTATTCATTTAGATGATCTGAGACATCATCAAGGTTGGGTGTCAACGTCAGTGTTGAGCAGGCAAACTCTTTTCCGACGGGGACCTTTTAGATTTTTTATTTTTTTTGTCCATATTTCTTCCCTGTTTTTAGCATCACTAGGCTTTTCTTAGATTTTCCCCATCAATTTCTTTTCAAGAGATTTTAGGGAAAAATTAAGGTGTGCGTTAGCCAAGTACGCTTTCTACCCCCTCCCTCTCCCCCTCTAGACAGACGGACAAGTTCTCATACCGATTTTTTTTCTATATTTTGTAAATTTTAAAATAGATTCTACACACCCTTATCTTTTCTGTTCTGTTCTTAGGTACATTGCAGGACCTGGGAGTAGCGCCGACATCGTTCTCATGTCTTCTTTCCTTTATATTGTAATTTTATATAGTTAACTACTAATGTATGCATAGTTGAGAAGCCTTTGGCACTTCCAGCGGCAGTGACCCACAGTCCTACTATGTCTTCTTCCAGACTTTTTTTTTTTCCTCCAAGTCTTTTCTTGTATTTCTTGCATCCCCACTTAGCTATGCTAATCAACAACATTTTCTAATTAATACATTAAATAATCCATGACATTCAACACAAGAGGAAACTGAAAGTACAGCACTTCTAGATGTCATAACCAACTTATGTGAATTTATAAAATAAAATTATCAACCCAATACCTAGGTCCATAGTGACCAAATCATACATCTTTATGCCATTATATTAGTTTTATGGCAGTAATTATCAATTAAATCCAACATGATATAAAATTAAAAGTGCATCTAAAGCCAAAACCATAATGTTTATTTCAAGAATAAAACCAATAAACTAATGCTACAGTCTATTTGTACTTCATCTCAATGTCATGCATTCCGATGATACTAACCACATTTTTAGCGTTAACATGAAATGATTAATATAGAGATGGAAAAATATGTGTACATTATTCCAATTCTATAGAGGATCTTCATTTATTTAGCTGCCACTTTCTTGAGTATGCACACCTATATGTGGTTCAAAAGCACTTCCTGATGGAAAATTTAGAAAAGTAGTTGTCAAGATAACTCAAAAGAAGCTAACATAAATCTTCTCCCTCCTCTCAAAAGCAATAGAATATATTGAATCTTATATGACAATGTAAAAACTTCCATTGGGACAGCTAAATTTTGAAGCAACACTGTCATGCACTTAAAAAGGAAATCTAAGGGGTACTGCAGAATCTACACTGGAAATGCATTATACAAGATTGAATGTGAATGATGGAGCAACTGTCAATCTTATAGCACAATGGCTTGATTTCGCTCGTACTTTCAACTTTACTCTTTCTGTTGCATTCTTCTTACAAGACGCACAGTAAATTAATGTTAAAATATTTTTTTAATACCTCTACGAAATCTGTGCCATTTGCAGCAAAGAAAGGAAGACCTGCTTCTCCAGCAATGGCTTTAGCTAGAAGAGTTTTTCCAGTGCCAGGTGGACCATGAAGAAGCACACCTTTTGGGCAGTATATGCCCTTATCTTGAAATTCTACATCATTCTTTAGAATGCGAACAATCTCCTGCAGTTCCCTCTTTATGTACTCCTGACCAGCAAAATCATCAAATGTAACTCCTGTAGTTTCTTCTGCTGATATGAACTTAGCCCTGAAAAGAAGAAAAGCAAATCATGTTACTCCTTGGCATTAATTTGTTTTGCAATATGGAAGCCTTCCCCCCATTCTCATGAATACACACATACATATATTTGTGTGTGTGTGCATTGTGTGTGTGGAAAAAAGTGTATCAAAGGGGTCTCTATATAAAGTTGCATATGGAGGTGCCTTTAAATCTCAATATAAAGTTTTGTATATGGGCAGTCCGACCATTAGTTGTGATCTCCACACTCTAAAATAATGGTGAAACAAAAAATCATGCATTTTCGATATATTTACCATACATTGGATAGGTACAAAGCACACAATTTTCAATAATATAACAAATAAAACCTCTTGATCTATGATGAAGAAGTGTCTAAACCACAAAAAAAAATTTAAAAAAAAAGTAACTTAAAATTTTTTGGCACTTAAATGGAATAGATTTTCAACAAGAATGTCATAATATGGATTTTGAATACAACAAATTATGCTCCAGACCGTTAGGGAAGAACCCAAGTCTATCTCATATTAACATCACCATATTAAACATGATATCCATGCACATCATTGAGGAAAATAATTTTAATATATTACTCGCAAGGTGGGCAAAATGATATTTCAGCCAAACCTCGACTCAAAGAGGGGAACAGTAGTTGCAGGAAGTGCAACTGATAATTTGGTGGCAAATTAAAATAAAGTAATTGCCACTTACCGGCTTTTCCCCAAAGATCCTAGGGCCTGGCGCTTTAGGGGCTCCCTCACCTTTTTGGGAGGAGTACCCAAATCACATGGAATTAACTTCGAGTATATTGGCCTCGCCATATTATCAATCCAAAGATATAAACCAACTGCAAGGGCAAAACGCATAGTCCATACAACAGCAGTCGCAATAGTGGAGTAGACTTCGGCAGGTACAGAATCAACATTAATAACATCAACATTTACAAGTTGTCGGTGCAACTTCTGCCAAACATCATTCCAACCATCAATAGGCATTCGATCAACAATATGACGCCGAAATACAATCTCTCTGTTAGAGCTTCCATTTTCTTTCCCCGTTTTTCCGTCCTTGTAATAAGGTAAAATAACTGCAGAATTAATTTAAAGAAAGTTCTCAGAAACTCATACACCAGTCCAAAAACTAGAATAAGCAATTCACATCTTATTTTCCTAGGAACAATTTGAAGGAATATATTATCTCCGGGAAGAAAATATGCTAAAGCAGATATAAAGCCATTTTACCTAATATAACATGAGCAACCTAATAATCATCCTCGAAGGATTTCTCATTAAACACCTAAACTATCAGGATGTGTCTGCTTAACTAGTAACATAACCAGTATCGCTGGTTGAGGTGGTGGGGTGAGGGGACTTTAAAGAATATTGAAGGTAATTTGCAGCTTCAAGCATCTTGCTGAGAAGAGCAGTATAACATCAATAGAAGAGATTTTTAATCAATCAATAACTTTGCAGAGTCTAAAAGTATAATCAGTCAACCACTTTGCAGTACAGACTGAGTTAGAAAACTAAGATTTATGATGAAAATTTAAAAAGAAGTTTCGCACTTCCACAGTCCTAAATGCAAGACCACATAAGTAATAGAAACTATTTGTCACTAAGTATGATATGCCGATTCTCAAGTGAAATATTTTGTAGCTTTACATGATAACGTATACCATCAATTGGGTCTTCATTGCATTCTAAAAATTTGAATGTCTGAATTGATATTACAATAAAGAAAAAAAAACATGTTGATTATATAACAGAGCTTACCCAAAAAAAGGCAAATTTTAGAACTTAAATATTCCTATTATACACGAGTACACGTGAAGGCAAATTTGTCACCCAATAGTTTTAATTTTCTATAGAAGTAAAGAGTCAATCTCATTTCTTATTCTTGCATAGCAAACAGGTCTATCCTCAGCATGTTTTTCTTGAAAACTCCCTATTATATCATCACTAACTAACCTAAGTCATCATTACCACTTGACCAACCACATTCTAAGTTGAAATTCCACCTCCAATTTTCCAGTTTCTAAATATAGGTGTCTGGTAAACCTCAGGCAATTCACTATTGTTATGTTAAACAACGTCCAACACTTCACAAACCTAGATTAGATAATTTAAAACCAAGGAAACAGACCAAGATTATATGCTATTATCTATTCAATAACCTTCATTCCCTAGGCCTTAGATAACCCACTTATTATTTATATTCCAATGTTAACACCATAGTGCACTATAAGAACTTATCTCAATAAATAGAATCAATTAGAATATATTAACAAGGGGCAATATTCTAATTTGTTTTTTGTCCATTATCAATGTCTTCATGCATTTTAAAAATAAGATTATTCTAGGAGTCAAATTATTCTCTAAATTGCATCAAATTTTAAAATATAAACCCTCCAAAAAAAACAAATCTAAAAAATAGTATAAAAACAATAACAAAATTGCATAATAACAGAATTAGTAATATTAATGGAAAAAATAATTTCAAGAAATAAGTGCAATCTTTATTAAGATGAAATATATTGAATTATTGAATTTGAGTGATACAGCACATGAATGCTAGTTAACCAAATTAAGTCGCATCTCACTTTTACATGATCACATTGTACACAATGAAGAAACATGTGGAGCTGAAAATAAATGTTGCAATAAACGATTGCAAGTCAAAATTTTCTCCTCTTTTCTTTGATTTTTGTTCTTTATTTGATCCTATAAGAAAGAAATAGTACTCAGTATGCTGAACTGTATCAATTAATTTTAGTCATTGATCGTCTCCTCTCATCTAGAAAACATTACCAAGATACATAAGGTAAAGTCATCATCAACAAAATAGTTCACGTACCTGAAATAGATTGTCCAAAATTTGAATATTCCATGTATTGAACATTGTTTGAGTCGAGAAGTCTACAAAATTCACTGTAATCAATCCTATGAGAGTTCTCAGGATCCCATTCTGTCCCTTTCAATTTTCCTTGCAAAGTCAGCAAGGCCCTACTCCAACAAGAGGCCATGATAAGTTGCCTCTCTAATTGTATGTCTGCTTTATTCTCAAACTTTTCCAATTTCTCTATGCGTACTCGCTCCGCATCCTTCAGCTTCTGAAAAATCCGTCAGTGAAACATTTCCCAATGTGAGGATTATCGATTTTTTATCTCCACGACATTGTGAGTTTCCAGCAGTAAGATATATCAGATAAATGAATAAATAGAAGACTCCCTAGTCACCTAAAACATATATATCTCAAAGAGGGTATCATTTTTTCCGTGCAAAAGTATCACCCTTGAAATTGCAATGGGATTGATGACCACAAAAAATGTCAATTCCCAGTGCATTGTGACTATTTGGAAAGTGCAAAATGCGTAGAGTTTCACATAGATTTAAATGTTCAAATTTTCACAAGGATTTAATATTGTGAGTTGTCAATAGTCACCTGTGCTCTATAAATTTTACATTGAATTTAGAATGGAGCAGACTGCTGCAGAACTGCCAAAGATTTAATTTTTATCTGTGAAGTTCTTTCAAAAGTTTAAATCTTTCGCAGCATACACTTTTTTATTCATTGAATAGACGTCCAGAGACGATACAGCTTCTAAACCACCAAAATCACATCAACATCCTTAAACTAGCACAAACTCTACAGCAAGAAATTCAAAGCAAGAGTACCAAATTCATACCTCAAAGAGGTGAGCCGCCTCGCTGTCCTCCTGGTCTCCTTCGACTGCCCCCGCCTTCGAGGCAACTGAATCATCCTCAGCGAGCGATCTCCAGCGTTCCAAGCTCCGAGCCCTAAATTTAGGGTTTTTTAGACGAGGGCTCCGTTGGTTTGAACTGAGGCGGCGATTCTTGAGTCTTGGGTTGGTTGTGAAATAGGGCGAAGAGAATGAGAAGCGAGAGAGCGATGGTTTGGGGGAAGTTTGAATTGTTGAGGGCTGAGAGAACATTTTCGTAAAAAAAATTTAACTTTTCGACGAGGTTTTCTTCAGCGCTGTCTGCAGCGGCGGCAGCTCTACGTTGATGGAGGTCGAAGAGAGCGAAAAGGGACCGGCCGGTTTATCCATGGGAGTTTCTAACGGGGCACACCAGTTTTACTGTTGAGCCCACTTTAAAAGTTTTACTTTATAATAAAATTCGCCCTAAATTTTTAGGACTGTGATGCACTCTTCTTCAATCTCAGCTCTCTCTCTCCCCTCACCTCACGAACAGCTGCAGAAAATAAAAATTAAGCTTCAATTCCAATTCACTTAGACTTGAGAGGAGGAAAGAAATGAGATCTGCAGTAAGTTGGGGGAGTTGACCGGCTCATAGAGAAGAGGAGAGGAATTTCTAGGATAATTGTGGAGTTGAGTTTTAGTAAAAGTGAATGAGAAAAGTAAAGAGAGTATTTTATACATTTCCGGTGTGCTCATGGTGTGTTCATGACGGAAAATAAGAGAAGATGGGCTTACTAGAAAAAATAGTGTGCCCCTTTAGAAACTCCCTTTGTCATCCAGATAGGAACTGATGGCGGATCGGGTTAGCCGTGACCCAATCCACTTCCACCCTAATAGCCGCATTATGTGTATATTTGAATTTATTTTTCCTACTGAAATAAAAAGAAAATAATATTACAAGAAAATTGAAAGTAAGATAAAACTGAAAGTAGATTAAATGTATTCCTCACTATAACTAAAGATGATAATGGACACGTTTACGGGCCAAATTTTAGTCTTTATTATGCAAAAAAATTGAATTAGAAAAATTATTTTTTTATTTTTAATTCAAATTTTTTTATAGTGTGGGCTGAAAATTGACTCATGGACACGTTCATTACTATCTCTAGCTATAGCCAGTTCCATTTTTAATTTCTTTGATTACAACATAACTATTATAAAGAACGATAAGGAGAATGAGAGGTTATTGTTATTGATTTTGCTTGTATGGTTATTCTTAGAAGTCTTTACTTTTTTTAATGGATATTTGCTAGAAAAAAAAATGAGATTAATTACACTCAGATCCCCTGTTGTATGAAGGGGTGTGTAATTTATCACTCCTAAAGTTTAAAACTCTTAATTAGACTCTCTGAACCACAGAAAAAAACAAATAGAAAAGCTCAGATGAACATATTTTTTCTGCGGTTCAGGAGATCTAAATGAGAGTTTAAAATTTTAGAGATAATAATTTATACACTCTCATATTGTATATGGGATCTGATATGAGTGTTTATATTTATTGAAAATTTGGATAGATTGATTATCATCTGAATGTAAGTGCCATAGTGCCACACTTTTGATGAACTCTTGAAAGATGCAAAAATGGTTTTGACTCTAGCAACAACCTCTACGTGTGTGTTTATAGTAGAAAAAGTTGACTTGTTCTTTGTTTTTCTTTTTTCAACAAGTAACGTCGTTATCTAACTATGAAGAGTATTTTGCAGCGTGTTCCATGTTTTTGGTAGTTCTTCGGGATTGTTGACATCTTTTTCTAATTCCGATGATTAATGAATATCTCTCAAATCCTAACCCTTTTCTATCCTCTTTCAAACCCTAAATACAGAAATTAACTTAGTAAAAAATAAAGAAAATGGAGCTTTTGAATGGATAAAGTTAACCGAAATTGACATAACAATTTTCTGACATTTTTATATAATTCATCCGAAAGTTTTTTATTTTAAATTTTGTAGAAAATCAAGACAAAACAAAAATACAACAACTTGGATATGAGCAAACCACTTAAATTATAATTCCAAATTTTAAAAAATAATAAGAAGGGATGAAAATGTATTGTTAAATATAGGAAACAAACCTATTTTCATTTTTACGAAGAAATACAATCCTGCTAAAATTCTCATAATTCTTAGACTGTGACTCTGAGATTGTGTTTGGTACGAAAGAAAATGGAAGAAAGAAAAAGAAAGAAAAGTAAGAAGAAGAGAAAAGAAAAAAAAAAATAGAAAATTGATTTTTCCTAGTTATAAATTTTTTAAAAAAAAATTTCTCTCAAATCAAATAATAGAAAATAGTTTATTTCATATTTTTTTTTCCCTTATTTTTCCTCAAACCAACCGATCCTAGTACGTAGTTAGCTACACTTTATCTGGATTCAACGGCTGAGATCAAATTGTCTTTACTCTGGGTTCAAATTTCCCCACGCGCTACTGGAAAAGTAAAAATTTTCAGGTTAAACTTTTCAAATTTTTTTATTACCCCTCCCCTTATTTCTATGGGATTTTTACATATCTGTCCCTTACAGCTTTAAAAATTAGAATTTAGTCTCCTAAATCTTCATATTTATAATTTAGTTCCCAAATTCTTTAAGTTATTACAATTTAATCTCCCAGCCATATTTTTGACCCGAATTTTCCATTGTACCCCTGAATTACTTCATTTTAGTTATTCCTTCTCTCTTTCTTCTCTCTACTCTTCTTATTGGGTTCCACTTTTTATTTCCCTCTTTTTATTTAGTTCTCCTAAGTTACTTCAATTTAGAAATTAACTGGGAGGGAAGAAAGAGAGGAGAAGAATGTAAAGGGAAATCCAATAAGAAAAGAGAGGAGAAAGAAGGAAGGGAGAACTAAAGTGTGGTATAATGGAAAATTTTGTTCAAAAATATAATCGGACTAAATTATGGTAAGTTAAAGGATTTGAGGACTAAATTACAAATACGAAAGTTTGAGAGACTAAGTTCTAATTTTTAAAGATGCAAGGAACTGATACGTAAAAACCCTATTTCTATTTGCATTCTAGCCCGGAAATTAAGTCGTTTCTTGAGTTCATTTCCTCGAGAGGGACCCTCACCCATCTCATCTCCTACCCATTTCCGATGAAACCCTATCGAAACCCTAGCTCCAATCGAAAACCGCTCCAGAGACTCAAAAAACCTAGCTCCTCCTTCTAGATCCAAAGATCCGTGATCTCCCTCATCTCAGATCCGTGCCGTAATCTCGCCGAACTTCTCCTCGGATCGATTGGTCTCGTCGCTGCTTCATGGTTTCAACGTCGAGTCTCCAAGACTCCTCAGGTCGTCCCTTCGCAACCTCCTTCTCCTCGCAGTCGGCGACCGCACCGGGCTTCCATCAATCCGGTGAGCAAGATTTTGGGGGCTCACTTATTTGATATTTGGTGGTGTGAGTGTAAATTTGGGATCTCAATTGGGGTTTGATTGGAATCTTTTTGCAGGTGGGATGCAAGGATTGCATAACTACGGGAGCTTCAATGTGCCAAACATGCCGGGGTCACTGGCGTCGCGGAATGTTGCAGCTGCCGTAGCCATGAGCGGAGTGCCGTCGAGCGGCATGCAGCAGCCCGGTGGAGGCATATCGAGCGGACGGTTCGGGTCAAACAATCTGCCCATTGCGATGTCGCAGGTTCTGTATATATTGATATCATTATTGTCATTGTAAAGTAAGCTGTCCCATTATAAGTATGTGGGTTACATTTGTATGTCTTGTCTTGAGCGTTGGGAATGCATATAGTCTGAGATTACTTCGGAAGGTTGTTGCTTGGTTACATATAGCTTAACCTGAATGACTAGTGGCCTACCCCTCCACTGTTTTTTCCCCCCATTTTTGGAGAAATAAGGATGAGGATAACTTCCCGGCCAAAAACTCCATTCATAGCATATAATATCCACTGTCATGACCAAGCAAGGTCAATACAAAGCAAAACCACCTAATCAACTACTACACCATAGTCAGCAAAATGATATAACGTTTACTACATAACACGAAAAATCAGAGTTTTTTCATTGAGTGGTTGATTACTCATCAATCACCAGTACTCCATCATTCCCAGCACCAGGAACCATCTGAGGACTTGGATCAACCTGAAGAGAACCAACAATAGCCACAGCTTCAAGAGTTAAACCTCCAACAATTTCTTTAGGAGCTGAAGACTTAAAAATTATTTTTTGAAACCCATCAACTGGTTTTCAAAAGGATCTTTGGGTTAATCTTTGTTTCCTATATTACTTGACTAGGAAGTTAGTTGATATCAGTTTGACCGCCTTAGATGATGATAACAGTGAAACTTGAGAAGCCTTTTCTCATGTAAATCGGTAGGATATGTAGTGCAACACCAAATTGAGAAGGCCTAAACAATGGACCAAATTTTGGGCTATCTCCATCCTCTGAAATGGTGCCAAGTTCGCGGGTGAGGAATTTGTCCGATGGAGGGTCTGCTTTCGATGGAGGGTCTGCTTTTAAGCATTGTAGCCTTTTCTCTATTGCAAGTTTGCAAAAGCACATCCATATGCTACTTGATTTGGCCTTAATGAAGCCTTCTATTACAAAGTTGGGATTGGTTATGGACCATAAATCTCAGATTTGAAGGCTTCAAGGAAACAGATTTTACAACATGTCAACTTTCTGATGTGAGACAAATTCATGGCTAAAGACTTTTTGTCTAGATAGTAGATAGAAGTTCTACCATATTTGGAACACTAGCGATAAGTGGACGAATGTTTCCATGATTTATATTTTTATTTTACACCACACTTGCATTTTGTGCATCACTATGCATGCTTCATCAATGCGTAAATGATTTTATAAATTTTAGGAATTTTTCCAATGGAGGGTCTACTTTTAAGCATTGAAGCCTTTTCTCTATTGCAAGTTTGCAAAAGCACATACGTATGCTACTTGATTTTGCCTTAACAAAACTTTCTATTACAAAGTTGGGATTGGTTATGGACTATAAGTCTCAGTTTCGAAGGCTTCAAGGAAACAATTTTTACAACATGTCAACTTTCTGATTTGTGACAAATTCACAGCTAAAGACTTCATGTCCAAATAGTAAATAGAAGTTCTACCATATTTGGCACACTTCAGCGATAAGTGGTGAACAATATGAATGTTTTCGTGATTTATATTTTTATTTTGCACCACACTTGCATTTTTTTTGCATCAATATGCATGCTTCGTCAATGCATCTTTGATTTTATAAATTTTTATTTTTCTTCACAATTAAGTCTGCAACATTACTGGAAGAAGGCGAAGTTTCTCTGTTTCCACCATTAAATCATATCTGCGTTCTAACCAGAAAGGAAATTAGAAGGGCAGTGCACTAGTTGCATCATTCATGCATTAGGTTAGCGTAGACAAATCCAGCCTCCCAAATTGTCCTAGTCTTTATAAATACTCTTGATGAAGAGGAAAGACGGGATTGTTATAGTCTTATAGAGGGTATTGCATTCACACCTAACAGAATTGTGAAAAAACCAAATTAGATGCTATTGCAGCGATTCACCTGTATTTAATGTTATGGATTTTGACACTCTCCAAAATCACATTTATTATCAACTTTAAAGAACATTTTTCTTCCGGAAATGTCAATCTTAAAAGAGGATCTAATGTTTGCATTATTGTTAATGTTGTTGCAGATATCACATGGAAGTTCACATGGACATTCAGGGGTCACAAACAGAGGGGGTATTAGTGTCGTAGGAAACCCTGCTTTTAGTAGCAGCCTGAACGGAGTTGGTGGCTCATTACCTGGGATATCGTCAAACTCTGTTGCTGCTGGGAACCGCAACGCAGTTCCTGGTTTTGGAACATCTCCAATTTTAGGAAATGTAGGACCTAGAATTACAAACTCAATGGGGAATATTGTTGGTGGAGGGAACATTGGAAGAAGTATTAGCTCTGGAGGATTATCTGTGCCCAGCCTTGCGTCACGTGTAAATTTGGCCACTAACAGTGGATCAGGGA
This sequence comes from Dracaena cambodiana, assembly GCA_036321105.1. Lineage (NCBI taxonomy): Eukaryota > Viridiplantae > Streptophyta > Magnoliopsida > Asparagales > Asparagaceae > Dracaena > Dracaena cambodiana. Next base: position 30,421,804 of record JAYEPQ010000019.1, read on the forward strand.
GTCTTAGTTTACAAGGGCCTAACAGATTAGTGAGTGGAATGCTTCAGCAAGGTAATGGTCTTGGTCTCTTCAGAAATATCCGATGTTATGACATAGGAGTGACGAGTCAATATCATATCGAATGTTCTCTTCTGTGTAAAACCTTTACAGTTCATTACTTTAAGCTACTCATTTTCTGATGCTGCTGAAATTAGGACTTCATAAAAAATTTCTAGAACACTAGAATGACATAGTCCACTGATCTTTAGTACAATGACATAATTTTATACCTCATATTGTTCATCTCCAAGTTTTATGTTAGTGTCTTTCATTTTATTGCATGTACAAAAAAAAAAAAAAAAAAAAAAAAACTTGCAAGTGCAAGTAAATTTTTTGAGGGAACATTAATCACTGTAAAAATTTTTACAATTAGTTCAATTATAACCACTAATTTGCATGGGGTGTTGGAATTCCCTTTTAAATTTAAAAATTCTTTCCACTTTTCACTTGCTGTCATAAATTATGTTTGCACATGCGATCTAACAAGCCTACTCTTAGACATAGGAAGCTATCAGGACTGCTCAACTTTCCTTTTAATCCCTGCCTTTATCCTTTTATTTAGCTGTTTTTAACTTTTTAAGATCAGTCAACTTTTCCTTTCTATGCTTATTTTCGGCCATGCAAAATTCTAGTTTCTTACCTTCCTTAATGTAGTGTAATCTGTGTAGTTAATATCAGTTGCATTATGTTATTATTGACTAAACATGTACTGGTGTCATCATTTTCTGCATCCTTTGTTAATGGGCCCGAATCCTGTTCTAATTAATGGTAGCCCTTTCATGTTGCAATGAAGGCATTGTACACTCTGTAGTTTAATGCATGTTTCTTTTGTCTTGTGTTGACTATCTAGCTGTGTACTACGACTGTTTATGTGAAAAGAAAATGAATACTATGCCAGTTGTACTTAGGTCATGACAGCAATGGAAAATATCTCATTGCCGCTTAAAACAGCATCATGAGTTTTGGATTTTGACCCCTTATGATAATGTAATTGAATACACATGTCACCAAAATAAGTGATTGGTTGGGGCTGAAATAAGGGTATTTCTGTAAATGTAGTTTAGATAACTGGACTGCTGGAGTTATTTCTTAAGTGGAGTTATAGGTTATGCAAATTCCAATTTCCAAGTCTCTTAACTTTGTTTATCTGAACTCCAAACTGTGTGATGTATTTGGTTTCATGAAAAATGATACTGTGAAGTAATAAAGGAAAGATTGAAGTTTTCATACATCCACTTTTTGGAGTTATCTCAATTTGGAATTTAGAGTTGAGATAACTAAAGTTATAATTTGTCCCAAACAACCTTCAGTTACGGTTTTGAAGTTTAGTTATCCTACCTCCAAAAATGTGGAGGTAGGATAGCTTAACTCTGTTCCCAAATGGGGCCTAAGTAGTGAGTACCAAATTTACCAATTAGAAGTAAAACTTGGAAAATCCATAATTGGATGGAATGTAATAGACATTGTCATATTTGTACGCACATCCAGCAGGGTAGTCTTTTGGTTGTTATGTTCTTCCTTGTTTTCTCCCAGTGGAGTAGGTTATGCAAGCAGTTCATATCTCAGTGAAGTCACAACTCACGATTCTATTGAAGTTCTGCAGGATTTATTGTGTAGAATACAAACAGAGATTAGAAGGAGGATACTTGTGACGGTCTATTTGAGTCATACTGCATGCAAATGCAGACTTGTGTAGAAATCCATTGATGATTGAATTAGATCAAGTGCTTGGATTTATAATATTTTAATAAAATTCAATGGTTGTGTATTTCCTGATGTATTTTTCTTTTCTATGACCCTGTGATATGCCTCTTGTTCAACTATAATTTCATGGATTGAGTTAATATGGTAATGCTTCCATAAATAGGTTATTCAATCATAATAATAAATTCAGCCTGCAATTGCTATCAATGACTAACCAATGCTTGTATGAACCAGCAGCACCACAAATGCTTGGGATGCTTGGAAATTCTTATTCTACATCTGGAGGTCCGTTGTCTCAGAATCAAGTACAAGGAGGGAATAGTGCATTAAGTTCTATGGGGATGCTCAATGATGTTAATTCCAATGATAATTCTCCTTTTGACTTGAATGATTTTCCTCAGTTAACTGGGCGACCAAGCTCTGCTGGGGGCCCACAAGGGCAACTAGGTAAATAAAGAATACAGAATTGCCCTGCTTAATTGTATCATATGCTGACCGATCTCTCTGCAGGATCACTAAGAAAACAAGGAGTTAGCTCGATTGTCCAGCAAAGCCAAGAATTTAGCATTCAAAATGAAGATTTTCCTGCTTTGCCAGGATATAAAGGTACTTTTTCTGCTCTATTATTCAGACTTTGTTCCCTTAGGTGCCCACATTTGTGTGTTCATGAAGTTAGACTGCATACTTTCTGGCATTTGGAAAGGTGTATTTGAGCATACACTCCTTATCTTGTGGGCACCCTCCTAAACACTTAAGCCTGTACCTCCAACCGTACCCTTATTTCTTCCTCCCTACTCGTTTTAATGGCAGGTAGGTTACCCTGGAATCCCGCCAACAGTGTCACTACCTACCTAGTATATGTTTAATTTTGAAAGAAGACTTGCCAACTTCTTTATATATATGTGTGTGTGTGTGTGTGTGTGTGGATTAATCACACTCCCATTGTGTATTATGCACTTCAAAAAGTCAAAAAGTATTTAGTGTCCATGCACATAGCTTGAACCCTTACACTGACTAAGGCAGGGATAAGCATCTTCCAAGTACTTACCCTGTTTTATGCAGTGTGTCTCATTGATGTGAAAAGCCTACTAAACAGCTGCTTTAGCTGTAGCTATTCTACAGGGTTGCAGTCCCTGTTACTAGACTTTAACATTATCTATTGCCTTCTTATGTTACTTTTCATCTCTATGATTGTAGTGGAGTTTTAAATTGCTTTATTAATTATGCAATTGTGCAATTTATGTTCTTTTTAAAAATCTTTTTTGCATCAATTTTATAATTTTTCAAAAAAAAAAAAGGAAGGAAAGATGATCCTGCTGTTATTTTTTGTTTGAGCCCCTGATGCTGGGCAGAACCTTGCTACTTCCCTCTTGTTCGGCACAATTTTTTTTTGTGCGTGTGTATGATGTTTGTGTATGTAGCGCACTTGCACAATTTGAAGGTTTCTTCTAAATCCTATTCATTTAACATTGACCCCCCCAAAAGATAGGTTATTATTTCATGTTAATGCTAATAAAAAGGGATGGCTGCTAATTTTACAATGGGGATAATATTCCTAAAAACCCCCTTAAATTCTCAGTTGCACATAACTACCCTCAATTAAAATAAATGTTTAGTAATCTCCTCTCTACTTATATCTATATCACATCCACTCCCTGTGTCATATACTAGGCTAAATTGCTGTCCTATTATCTTTAAGTTGTTAATGATAGTTAAATAAAATTGTTGTTACTACTATTGAATCTTAAACTAATCCATGGTTTAAAATATCTCACCCTAACCCAAGAAATGTGTGTAATCAAAATGAGCTTTTACCTCTAATGCAGTCCTTGCGGAACTATAATTTTATGATTTGTCATCCTATAGGCTATACATATAACTTATGTCCAACCTTGAAGTTAAAAAAAGCTTCCGATTAGTGGCTTTACATTCGTTTTTATGAATCTTTTGTCCTTCTTTAGCAGGCTTTCGTACAAGGGAATGTCTTATGCATTTAGTAGTTTCCTTTTTTATGCAGAACTTGTGCTGTTATTTTCTTTAACTCTTGGTTTTACGCCGCAATACAAATTCTAGTACTTACATTCACTAAGCCTTTTCTACTTTCTTGTTTCCTGTTTTGCATGCTTTTACGATCTGGACTTTGTTATATCCTCAAGTGATGCTATTCCTACTTACCAACTAATTTACTCATTCCTCACCATATTCACCACACATCCATCTCATATTTCATTTATACTGCGCTTGAATTGTTTATTTGGAACCCTTCTATTAGATAATACCAGATATCTTAACTAAATTATAATGCGCTTAATCTCCCTAGAAGCTCTGTACTGTCTTCCCTCCTCGTTCTATTTATCTCTTTAATAGTTCAAACTAGATAAATCCTGTCATCTATTGGAGAGAAAATGGCTGCCACAGTATAGCAAAGAGTCTAAGACACATGAATAACAGTTAAAAATTTCAAAAATGCATGTACTGCACATTGTATGCTTGGTGGGCATACTCAGTGTTTGGGTCTCCTATAGTTGCCGAAGAACACGTCTTCATTTTATACTTGTCGAGTAGAGTAGATGGTATCTGTTTCCATGAGGGATGAATTCACGTTTGAATTTACTGCTAGAAAGAAGGTCCTTGCTTTTAAAAAAATGTATCATAAAGAATGCAATCTTCCTTTTGTGATTTGTTTTCAGATTACTATATCTAATTGTTCACAAATAATCAGTTAACTAACAAGTAGCCATGCTATGTGTGCAACCCTGAGCAGAGATGTAGAGTTAAACTATAGGAGTTACCTTGGCTGATAACTATAGAAAAAGAAAAAACATAATAAAAAAGGCGAAAAAAAAAAACTTAAATAATAAAAAAGTGGAAGAATTTGAAGAGAGGTTTAGTTCATACTAGGCATTTCAGAAGCCAAACAAAGTAAACCACAAACCAGTGCTGAAAACTTCTAGATTGTGCTCGCCCTTCCCCTCCTCATTCTAATACATTCACTTCAACGTGTTTGAGTGTCCTAAATTACTTGGGGTACCCTCATTCTAGTACATTCACTTCAACGAGTTTGAGTGTCCTAAATTACTTGGGGTACTTTTAACTGTAAAAACCCACGATTGGCCTAGTCTACTTAGCATTTACCTTTTAGAGTAGTATACAGTCTGCTTAGTCTATCACTTTATACTTGTGAACCATTAGTTTAATTGTTTATGTTATATTTTATAGCTTAATTAATCTTCACAAATCACGTTTATCTTCCTAACGATACAGAAATGATAAGGTAATGTAGTGATGTCCTGTATCTTTCTTATGCGAATGGTTGCGATTCACTACTTTCTATGGCATGCCTTTATGTTCTTATTTGGTAGGTGGTAGCTCAGATTTTCCCATGGATTTGCATCAAAAGGAGCAACTTCATGATAATGTTTCTATGATGCAGTCACAGCACTTTCCTGTGAGTTCAGGCTATCAACAAGATAGCATTTTCTTATAGGTCAGTTAATAGTATATGAATCGTTTGACTGAAGATTAAAAATTTGAACTATACTGCAGATGGCTCGGTCTGCAGGATTCAGCTTGGGTGGGACTTACCCATCTGCTCGTCAACAACAGCAACATGGTACCTCTGTTAGCAGTTCTGGGGTTAGTTTCACACCTGGAAACAATCAAGATCTTTTCCATCTGCATGGCTCTGATCTCTTCCCATCTTCCCATGGAACCTATCATTCTCAGGTATTTTACTCCAATGATTTGACAGTATGGATAATTATTATTATGGGCTACTTATTGTCTCTTACATCCCCATGATAAAAGATGTCAAACTTGTCTTGTGTTAGATTCAAAATAATGGACACCCTAGCGGCGGCTTGAGGCCACTGAACTCTCCAAATCCAGCCTCTGGTATGGGTGCGTATGAGCAGCTTATGCAACAGTATCAACACCCACAAAACCAGTCACAATTTCGTCAACAAATGTCTGCTGTTAGTCAGTCATACAGGGATCAGAGTCTGAAGTCTTTGCAGGCATCATCACAAGGAGCTCCAGATCGGTTTGGTTTGCTGGGTTTGTTAAGTGTTATAAGGATGAATGATCCAGATTTGACATCTCTTGCGTTGGGGATAGACTTAACTACACTAGGATTGAACTTGAACTCAACAGATAATCTATATAAGACATTTGCTTCGCCTTGGTCTGATGAACCCGCGAAAGGAGAACCGGAGTATAGCATTCCGTCCTGCTATTATGCCAAACAACCACCCCCGCTACAAGTGAGAGTTTACAAATTTCTATGATCATCTGAATTTTTAAGTTCTTGTACTTTTGTTTATTCTAATCTGCTCTTATGAGTGCAGCAAGGGCATTTTTCAAGATTCCAGCTTTCGACTCTCTTTTACATCTTTTACAGGTTTTTATTCTTTAGTTAATGTCTTGTGGTTGCTGCACTGTATGACTCAGTTCTCTAAGTCAGGTTTTCGTGTTCTTGATGCAGCATGCCAAGGGATGAGGCTCAACTGTATGCCGCATATGAACTGTAATTATCTAAACCTTTCTCCCTATCTCTCTCTCTCTCTCTGTGTGTGTGTGTGTGTGATTGCACGGACAGGCGCTTTCTCTGTGATAAAACCTACTGTGTATGATATCTTTATGACGCAGGACGGAGGCGAAATTAGGGTTAGAGTTTTGAGAATTAGGGTTTTTTTAGCGGGATTGGGGAAGAAAAAATACATTGGGGAAAAAACTTATGGGATTTGGGAATCTACCTAGACCCACGCCCACTCTCCACGAATCCACGAGGAAAGATTTGATTTAGCGAATTCCACGCCAGAGATTTCTCAAGAATTTTCTTAAAATATTATTCATCTCTTCAATATTTCATACAACCCTTATATATAGGGAAATCCTAACAAACAAAATCCTAATAAAATCCAAACTCCTAATCAAATCAAATATCCTAATAAAATTCAAATCCTAATCAAATCAAATCAAATCTATTTCCAAATTAAATTCCGATCTCCATCAATTCTCTCCGACTTCAAAACATGAACCTCCGGTGAATGACGAAGATGATAATTGTCGAGCAAATCCGGGTCGAGCTGCTGGACTTCTTCGATGCGCAGCCAAGTGCAATTTGAATCTGGACGTCCACGCCAGCGCACCAAATAACGCTGATATCCACCATCAGCAGTCGAAACAATCTCATCATTCAGAATATCTTCAATCTGATCTATATAATGCTTGCATGGAGCAGGAGGAGACGGTGTATGGATGGAAAAATATCGATGTCCTGGCGAAGCAAATGATGGTAGATCTGGAATAACTGCTGGATAGTCAAATGGAGTACAGTATGGAGTCAGGTCCTCGACGTTGAAAACTGGATTGATCCCGAGATTGTGGGAGATCGCAAGCTCATAAGGATTAGAACCAATCCTTTTTAGAACTCGGTAAGGCCCATACGTCGAGCATGAAGGTTCTTCAAGGTTCCTGGCGGGAACCTCTGTAATACCCCAAAATTCGAGCTAGCTATATTACTCTCTTGAGACTAGTTGTGCTGAATAAATCAACCGAAGTTAATTTTGGACACCGAAATAACTTTCGGTTAACGTAACTTTAAATCCACAAACCCAAATGACATTCGGTCTTCGCGATTATTAGTTTTGTAATATTTATGATTTTTCGAGATTTTTCTTACGAGGCCGAAAAATACTTCCAAAATTGCTAATTTAATAATATTAAAATTATCTTTCTAATTACTTCGGAATTTCGGTTCATTTATTTCAGACATCGAAATAACAAACGGATAATTTTCTAGTACTCCTCTCGTCGAGTACTACGTCCTGCATAAATTTGGTAGCATTTGGAAAACGTTCACCGAAACCGTAAATAATAAAATATTAAATAAATTGGGAATTTACTTTATACACACCACTAATTTCTAAGTGCACACATCAATAATTTGGACGGTGGACGGCTCAATAATTTGGACTGCTCAATTATTATGAATAATTAGTGCAATAATTAACTTAATTAATGAAAGATTAGTACAATAATTATCTCATAATTTCATACTTTAACTAATAATTTTCCTTTCTAATTACTTCGGAATTTCGGTTCATTTATTCCAGATATCAAAATAACAAACGGATAATTTTCTAGTACTCCTCTCGTCGAGTACTACGTCCTGCATAAATTTGGTAATATTTGGAAAACGTTGACCGAAACTGTAAATAATAAAATATTAAATAAATTGGGAATTTACTTTATACACACTACAAATTTCTAAGTGCACACAACAATTAGGTTTGGACGGCTGAATTATAGGTTTGGACGGCTGAATTATTTGAATTATGTAATGCATGTGAGGGGTACAATAATTAACTAATAATTACAAAATGTAGCTAATAATTACAAGCTAATTATTATAATTACATCAATGCCATCACTCCCTTTCTCCCCTATATAATCCCTCACAACTCCCTCATTCATTCACACACACACTCTCTTCTCTCGGCAAACTTGCAGCAAAGGAAAAAAAAAAAAAAAAAACCATGCAAAAATCAAACATAATACACATGCAAATATACCCAAAAGCTTTTCTTTCTTTCTTTTACTCTTCCATTTTTTTCTCTGTTATATGCAACTGCTTTACATGCAAATCATTTCATTTTTCCTTTTTTTTTTTTTTTTTTCCTATCTATTCGGCCCATTATCTCCTTCTCTCTATCATTTTCTTTCTTTCTTTCTTTTATTTTTGCATGGGTTGCATGGAATTGCGTGCAGCCGAATTATTTTTGCACGTATATAAATATGAATTAAATACAAATTAAATAAATAAATGAACGGAAATATATTAGTGTTACTTGCATGTAAAATCAAATATAACAATACTTGTATGTATCAAAATTGACCCAATGGTTTAGTTTAATTCTCAATATTAATCATGAAAATAAATCATGTATGTAAATATACAATAAGGAAGGAACGAAAATAGTAGTGTTACTTGCATGTAAAATCAAATATAACAATACTTGTATGTATCAAAATTGACCCAATGGTCTAGTTTAATTCTCAATATTAATCATGAAAATAAATACAAATTATATAAGGAAAGAGCGAAAATAGCAGTGTTACTTGCATGTAAAATCAAATATAACAATATTTGTATGTATCAAAATTGACCCGATGGTCTAGTTTAATTCTCAATATTAATCATGAAAATAAATACAAATTATATAAGGAAGGAGCGAAAATAGCAGTGTTACTTGCCTCGGTTTGGTCTCGAATATTGGGTTCGAATCCTCGATACGGTTTGATTTCTCTCTTTTCTTTTATTTTTCTCTTTATTTTATTTTTTTTCTTTTGCTGCAAGTTTGCTGAGAGGAGAAGAGAGTGTGTGTGAATGAATGAGGGAGTTGTGAGGGATTATATAGGGGAGAAAGGGAGTGATGGCATTGATGTAATTATAATAATTAGCTTGTAATTATTAGCTACATTTTGTAATTATTAGTTAATTATTGTACCACTCACATGCATTGCATAATTCAAATAATTCAGCCGTCCAAACCTATAATTCAGTCGTCCAAACCTAATTGTTGTGTGCACTTAGAAATTTGTAGTGTGTATAAAGTAAATTCCCAATTTATTTAATATTTTATTATTTACAGTTTCGGTCAACGTTTTCCAAATATTACCAAATTTATGCAGGACGTAATACTCGACGAGAGGAGTACTAGAAAATTATCCGTTTGTTATTTCGATATCTTGAATAAATGAACCGAAATTCCGAAGTAATTAGAAAGGAAAATTATTAGTTAAAGTATGAAATTATGAGATAATTATTGTACTAATCTTTCATTAATTAAGTTAATTATTGCACTAATTATTCATAAATATTACCAAATTTATGCAGGACGTAATACTCGATGAGAGTAGTACTAGAAAATTATCCGTTTGTTATTTCGATATCTGGAATAAATGAACCGAAATTCCGAAGTAATTAGAAAGGAAAATTATTAGTTAAAGTATGAAATTATGAGATAATTATTGTACTAATCTTTCATTAATTAAGTTAATTATTGCACTAATTATTCATAATAATTGAGCCGTCCAAATTAAATTATTGCACTAATTATTCATAATAATTGAGCCGTCCACCGTCCAAATTATTGATGTGTGCACTTAGAAATTAGTGGTGTGTATAAAGTAAATTCCCAATTTATTTAATATTTTATTATTTACGGTTTCGGTGAACGTTTTCCAAATGCTACCAAATTTATGCAGGACGTAGTACTCGACGAGAGGAGTACTAGAAAATTATCCGTTTGTTATTTCGATGTCTGAAATAAATGAACCGAAATTCCGAAGTAATTAGAAAGATAATTTTAATATTATTAAATTAGCAATTTTGGAAGTATTTTTCGGCCTCGTAAGAAAAATCTCTAAAAATCATAAATATTACAAAACTAATAATCGCGAAGACCGAATGTCATTTGGGTTTGTGGATTTAAAGTTACGTTAACCGAAAGTTATTTCGGTGTCCAAAATTAACTTCGGTTGATTTATTCAGCACAACTAGTCTCAAGAGAGTAATATAGGTAGCTCGAATTTTGGTTGGGTATTGATTGGAATTGAGAACTGCACCAGATTATTGAATCAATTGGTGATATGACTGTACACTGAGATTATTGAGATGATACGGATATTTGATTCATCATGTTACAAATTATGTGCTTTGACATTACAAATCATGTGCTATGATATTACATGAAAATGCAAGTCTATTATTATGAATTGAAAGACAATTGAAGAAGGAAAAGGGAAAATAAACAAATAAAATTATCATATGAATTCAGGATGTGAGAAACTATATAATGGATAAATGATGCATAGAGTGTGATAATTGTTAATGATATATGTATTATATGATTCTTGCATGAATGGTACAATACATGAATTAATTAAATAATTGATACATGATGAGCATAATCATTCATGGGAACATGATTTATTGTATCTTGATTAAATGACATGAAATATCCTCGTGAAACATGTGTACATGATCTTGAAATTGATTCTTGAATTCTTGATTTGCAAGTTATGTGTTCCCATTAATTCATGAATATCGTGTATTATTGACATGGAATTGGGGAAACTACATGATGGATAAGAACTGTATTGTACAAGGATATTGTTGGCCAACTTTCTTTTACTCTTCCATTTTTTTTCTCTGTTATATGCAACTGCTTTACATGCAAATCATTTCATTTTTCTTTTTTTTTTCTTTTTTCCTATCTATTCGGCCCATGATCTCCTTTTCTCTATTATTTTCTTTCTGTCTTTCTTTTTTTATTTTTGCATGGGTTGCATGGAATTACATGCAGCCGAATTATTTTTGCACGTATATAAATATGAATTAAATACAAATTAAATAAAGAAATGAACGGAAATATATTAGTGTTACTTGCATGTAAAATCAAATATAACAATACTTGTATGTATCAAAATTGACCAAATGGTTTAGTTTAATCCAAGCCCAATTTTACAAGTCCAAGTCCACTTTCTCAAGTCCAAGCCCAATGATTCAAGTATCTTTATTTTTCTTTTAACTTCCAGGCCCAAATTCATTTTCTATTTCTTTTCCTTTACTCTCTCCATTTTTTTCTCTTTCTTTTTCTTTTTCTTTTTCTTTCTCTTTAGCCCAGCCCATTATTACTCTTCTATACCATTTTGTCTTCATTCAACTTTTCTCTCTTTATCCAATGAAATTACCTAAACCCATTTCCCTGCATGTGAATTCTCTCTCTCTCTCTTTTTTTTCCCTTTATATCCCTAGCCCATGTAAAAAAAACCATGCAAAAATCAAACATAATACACATGCAAATATACCCAAAAGCTTTTCTTTCTTTCTTTTACTCTTCCATTTTTTTCTCTGTTATATGCAACTGCTTTACATGCAAATCATTTCATTTTTCTTTTTTTTTCTTTTTTTCCTATCTATTCGGCCCATGATCTCCTTCTCTCTATTATTTTCTTTCTTTCTTTCTTTTTTTATTTTTGCATGGGTTGCATGGAATTGCATGCAGCCGAATTATTTTTGCACGTATATAAATATGAATTAAATACAAATTAAATAAAGAAATGAACGGAAATATATTAGTGTTACTTGCATGTAAAATCAAATATAACAATACTTGTATGTATCAAAATTGACCCAATGGTTTAGTTTAATTCTCAATATTAATCATGAAAATAAATCATGTATGTAAATATACAATAAGGAAGGAACGAAAATAGTAGTGTTACTTGTATGTAAAATCAAATATAACAATACTTGTATGTATCAAAATTGACCCAATGGTCTAGTTTAATTCTCAATATTAATCATGAAAATAAATACAAATTATATAAGGAAAGAGCGAAAATAGCAGTGTTACTTGCATGTAAAATCAAATATAACAATACTTGTATGTATCAAAATTGACCCAATGGTCTAGTTTAATTCTCAATATTAATTATGAAAATAAATACAAATTATATAAGGAAGCAAACTGTAACGCCCCCCTTTTTGGGCTGCTTCCCAAAACGGAGAACGCTACTTATTTCTTCTACTAGACAATCCAACAGTCACAAGATCTTGGAATAACCGTAACTACTGCCACAATCAGATGAATAAATAACATGTCTGAAACTGAAATGACAAAAAGTTCATTACATAAAATGGCACACTGCTCTAAATATGAATACAATAAAAAGTAAAGGAGGAAGGCAGTGTCCAGACAAAAGAAATACAAGCAATATATAAGAGATTCTTCGGAAAATACTTCACTACTTAATATTGTTCGGTCTGATCGATGAAGTACGGATCCTCAGTCGGGGCAGGTTCTCCTTCTTGGTTCTCTAAACCTAGGTTTAGAAACCTAGGGGATTAAACCCAGCAAGTAACACCAGAAAAATATATGTGTACTATTACAGTACTAAAGATGCAAATGAATAAAATGCTTTCATTGGAAAAGTGCAATTAGATCATGATAGCGATGAACAGTCACATGAAGAAAATATAACAGCAAGATTATATATGTCATTTGCAAATAACATGTAAATATAATGTAAAGATGCATATCTTGTAAAGATGTCAAGTTTAAATCAAGTCTTTGTTAGCATTTGAAACTAAATAATGGATAAGATAGCGCGCAGTTTCTGTATTGTACAAGTACCCGTGCATGCCCGGGACCCGGCCTCAGACCCATGGCGCTGAACCATGACACACCACTAGGTGTTCAAGACAAACCCCGTACTGTGAAACAGTAACGGATATCACTCATATAGTGACTCATGTATCAGACGGTGGCCCAGTACCACCCAGTGCTGCTGCAGTAAAAGTCCTCAGCACCTCAATCAAGAAGTTGGCCAACAATATCCTTGTACAATACAGTTCTTATCCATCATGTAGTTTTCCAAATCCCATGTCAATAATACACGATATTCATGAATTAATGGGAATACATAACTTGCAAGTCAAGAATTCAAGAATCAATTTCAAGATCATGTACACATGTTTCAGGAGAATATTTCATGTAATGTAATCAAGATACAAGAAATCATGTTCCCATGAATGATTATGCTCATCATGTATCAATTATTTAATTAATTAATATAAACATGTCATGTATTAGGTTCAAGTATATATATATATATCCAATGAAATCACCTAAGCCCATTTCCCTTAATGTTATAGCCCAGCCCACTAAACTCTCTCTTCCTTCCTTTATTTTCTGAGCCCATGTAAAAGCCATGCAATAATCAAATATAACATAAATACACATACAAATATATCCAAAGCTTTTCTTTCTTTCTTTTACTCTTCTCTCTCTGTTATATGAACTGCTTTACATGCAAATCATTTAATTTTCTTTTCTTGCATACTTAAAATTAATTTAAAATAAGTGGTGCCTATGCAAAATGTTTCAAGTCCGAGGATTAATTGTGGAATGCAGTGATTAATTATAGTGTACAGTGACATCAGTGATTAATTATGAGGTGCAGTGAAGTTGCAAGTCCAAGGATTTAATTAAATTATTTTTCCATAAAATCAAAATATATAACTTTTTATTTCTTTTACTTTTTCTTTTTATTCTTCTTTGAATGAAGCCCATGCAATTACGTAAGCCCAATTCCCATGCAAATTTCCATGCAAATCCATTCTCATGCAATCTCTTCCTCTCTCTTTCTTTTCTGTTTTCCTATCTATTCGGCCCATGATCTTCTTCTCTCTATTATTTTCTTTCTTTCTTTCTTTTTTTTATTTTTGAATGGGTTGCATAGAATTGCATGCAGCCGAATTATTTTTGCACGTATACAAATATGAATTAAATACAAATTAAATAAGGAAATGAATTAATGGGAACACATAACTTAACTTGCAAGTCAATAACACTGCTATTTTCGCTCCTTCCTTATATAATTTGTATTTATTTTCATGATTAATATTGAGAATTAAACTAGACCATTGGGTCAATTTTGATACATACAAGTATTGTTATATTTGATTTTACATGCAAGTAACACTACTATTTTCGTTCCTTCCTTATTGTATATTTACATACATGATTTATTTCCATGATTAATATTGAGAATTAAACTAAACCATTGGGTCAATTTTGATACATACAAGTATTGTTATATTTGATTTTACATGCAAGTAACACTAATATATTTCCGTTTATTTGTTTATTTAATTTGTATTTAATTCATATTTATATACGTGCAAAAATAATTCGGCTGCATGCAATTCCATGCAACCCATGCAAAAATAAAAAAAGAAAGAAAGAAAGAAAATAATAGAGAAAAGGAGATCATGGGCCGAATAGATAGGAAAAAAGAAAAAATGAAATGATTTGCATGTAAAGATGTTGCATATAACAGAAAAAAAAAATGGAAGAGTAAAAGAAAGAAAAAAGCTTTTGGGTATATTTGCATGTGTATTATGTTTGATTTTTGCATGGTTTTTTTACATGGGCTCGGGATATAAAGGAAAAAGAAAGAGAGAGAAAGAGAGAATTCACATGCAGGGAAATTGGCTTAGGTAATTTCATTGGATAATGGGAGAAAAGTTGAATGAAGACAAAATGGTATAGAAGAGTAATAATGGGCTGGGCTAAAGAGAGAAAAAGAAAAAGAAAAAGAAAGAAAAAAATGGAGAGAGTAAAGGAAAAGAAATAGAAAATGAATTTGGGCCTGGAAGTTAAAAGAAAAATAAAGATACTTGAATCATTGGGCTTGGACTTGAGAAAGTGGACTTGGACTTGTAAAATTGGGCTTGGATTTAAAATAATTGATGGATTTGGCTTGGAAGTTAAATGAAAATTTATCAAAAGAAAAATATATAAATATATGTGGTTGAACCTGAAAATTAAACAAGTCCATACGTTTGGGTTTAGAAATAATTTACTATTATTACATGGTGCACTTTGTTTACGAATTGGGTATTGATTGGAATTGAGAACTGCACCAGATTATTGAATCAATTGGTGATATGACTGTACACTGAGATTATTGAGATGATACGGATATTTGATTCATCATGTTACAAATTATGTGCTTTGACATTACAAATCATGTGCTATGATATTGCATGAAAATGCAAGTCTATTATTATGAATTGAAAGACAATTGAAGAAGGGAAAGGGAAAATAAACAAATAAAATTATCATATGAATTCAGGATGTGAGAAACTATATAATGGATAAATAATGCATAGAGTGTGATAATTGTTAATGATATATGTATTATATGATTCTTGCATGAATGGTACAATACATGAATTAATTAAATAATTGATACATGATGAGCATAATCATTCATGAGAACATGATTTCTTGTATCTTGATTAAATGACATGAAATATCCTCGTGAAACATGTGTACATGATCTTGAAATTGATTCTTGAATTCTTGACTTGCAAGTTATGTGTTCCCATTAATTCATGAATATCGTGTATTATTAACATGGAATTTGGAAAACTACATGATAGATAAGAACTGTATTGTACAAGGATATTGTTGGCCAACTTCTTGATTGAGGTGCTGAGGACTTTTACTGCAGCAGCACTAGGTGGTACTGGGCCACCGTCTGATACATGAGTCACTATATGAGTGATATCCGTTACTGTTTCACAGTACGGGGTTTGTCTTGAACACCTAGTGGTGTGTCATGGTTCAGCGCCATGGGTCTGAGGCCGGGTCCCGGGTATGCACGGTACTTGTACAATACAGAAATTGCGCGCTATCTTATCCATTATTTAGTTTCAAATGCTAACAGAGACTTGATTTAGACTTGACATCTTTACAAGATATGCATCTTTACATGATATTTACATGTTATTTGCAAATGACATATATAATCTTGCTGTTATATTTTCTTCATGTGACTGTTCATCACTATCATGATTTAATTGCACTTTCCCAATGAAAGCATTTTATTCATTTGCATATTTAGTACTGTACTAGTACACATATTTTTCTGGTGTTACTTGCTGGGTTTAATCCCCTAGATTTCTAAACCTAGGTTTAGAGGACCAAGAAGGAGAACCTGCCCCGACTGAGGATCCGTACTTCATCGGTCAGACCGAGCAATATTAAGTAGTGAAGTACTTTCCGAAGAATCTCTTATATATTGCTTGTATTTTCTTTATCTGGACACTGCCTTCCTCCTTTACTTTTTATTGTATTCATATTTAGGGCAGTGTGCCATTTTATGTAATGAACTTTTTGTCATTTCAGTTTCAGACATGTTATTTATTCATCTGATTGTGGCAGTAGTTACGGTTATTCCAAGATCTTGTGACTGTTGGGTTGTCTAGTAGAAGAAATAAGTAGCGTTCTCCGTTTTGGGAAGCAGCCCAAAAAGGGGGGCGTTACAACCTCTCTGGATGCACTCTAACCATCACCTCATTATCAACTGCAAATTCCTGCAATTTTTTGTGCGAGTCAGCTGCAGACTTGTAGTTATTATTACTAATTGCTATTTGCCGACGAATATGATCGTGCAAATCATGCAAATGCTGTGCAAAAGACTCAGCGGCGTTACTAGGCCTATCACCTATGGGGAGGAAAAGGTCTATAGGTTTTCTAGGTTTATAACTTGTAACTATCTCAAATGGACTAATCCCAGTAGATCTATTGACGGAACTATTATATGCAAATTCCGCTATAGTAAAAACAAGATCCCACGTCGTTAAATGGTCGCTCACTAAACATCGAAGCAAGTCATCTAAACTACGATTGACAACTTCTGTCTGACCATCTATTTGTGGATGATAAGCAGTGGAGAATTTAAGTGTGGTACCCATTTTCTTCCAGAGAGTTCGCCAAAAATGATTTGTGAACCAAACATCTCTGTTAGAAACAATTGACTTAGGAAAGCCATGCAAACGAACTATCTCTTTACAGAATAAGTGTGCAATATGTGAGGCATCCGAAGTCTTGTGGTAAGGAATAAAATGTGCCATTTTGGAAAATCTATCCACCACGATTAATATTGCATCATGCTTCCTAAGTGTGCGAGGGAGTCCTAAAATGAAATTCATGCTAAAATGCTCCCAAGGTGCAAAGGGTATGGGTACTGGTGTGTAAAGTCATGTATTCTGTTTCCTACCCTTAGCTACCTGACAAACTCGACAATGCGACATAACTCGCGCAACATCACGTTTAATACTTGGCCAATAAAATCGGTTCTCTACAAGAATGATAGTTTTGTCTCGACCGAAATGACCAGCAATCCCTCCTGCATGCATTTCCCAAATCAGATGATCACGCGAAGAAGTATTAGGAATACATAGACGGGTTTCTCGAAATAAAAAACCATCAACAATGGTGAAGGCATCTAATATAATAAGAGGATCCTGTGTTAGAGATGAATAGATGTCACCAAAGTCCCGACAAGTAGGATAGTCTTGAATGATATGCTCAAATCTAATAACTTTTGCACTCATCGTCTGTAAAGTGCAAAGTTTCCTACTTAATGCACCAGCGGCTTTATTTTCAGTTCCTGCACAGTGTTTGAGTACAAAATTGTACTCCTGAATAAACTCAAGCCACCTGATGTGTCGATACCCTACTCTCTTTTGGGAATTGATATAGCGTAGAACTTGATGGTCTGAATATAGAACGAACTCTTTTGGTAGCAAATAGTGACGCCAATGACGCAAACATTGCACTACTGCATAAAACTCTATCATCATAGCGTTGTTTCGTCTCATTCAATTTTTCGCTAAAAAAGGCTATAGGATGATTTTCTTGGTTTAAAACACCACCTATACCTACGCCTGGTTCGTTACATGCTACCTCTAAAACCTTCGAGAAATCTGAAAGATGAAAAACCGGAGCAGTAGTCAACTTCTCCTTAATCTCCTCGAAAGCATGAGTAGCAGATTTAGTCCATTGAAACTCCCCTTTCTTAAGACAATCAGTTATCGGAGCCATGGTGGTACTAAATCCCCTAACAAACCTCCTATAAAATGTGACTAGACCATGGAAGCTCCTAGCTTCATGGATCGTACGAGAAGTAGGCCATTCTCTTATGACCTTAACTTTGTCAGGATCTGCTGCTACTCCGTCTTTAGAGACGATAAACCCAAGAAATTGAACAGAGGAAGCTAAGAACGCACATTTCTTCAAATTGACAAACAGTTTCTCCTTACGGAGAGTCTCTAAAACTGTGTCAAATAAGAAAGATGTTCTTCTTGGGTTTGACTAAAGACGAGAATGTCATCAAAATAGACAACAACGAACTTGCCTAAGAAAGGACGCAATATCTGGGTCATAACTCTCATAAATGTGCTGGGTGTATTAGATAAACCAAAAGGCATGACCAACCATTCATACAATCCGTTCTTAATTTTAAAGGCAGTTTTTTATTCATCACCTTCACGAATATGAATCTGATGATATCCGCTTCGAAGATCTATCTTCGAAAAGATTTGAGAGCCAGCCATCATATTTAATTAGTCATCAAGTCTAGGAATAGGAAACCTATACTTGACGGTAATTTTGTTGATGGCGCGACTGTCAACCACATTCTCCGGCTACCATCCTTTTTAGGTGTGAGTAGAGCGGGAACGGCACAAGGACTTTTTCTAATAAAGCCTGTCCGCAATAACTCATCGACCTGTCTTCTCAACTCAGCGTGCTCAACAGGATTCATCCTATAATGAGGTAAATTGGGCAAACTGGACCTAGACACGAAGTCAATGGCATGTTGAATGTCCCGAAGGGGAGGGAGTTCATCAGGTAACTCATCGGGCATGATATCTTGAAAATCAGTGAGAATATGATGAATCTCAGGATGGTAAATGACAGGTGGACTAGAAGACTCACCTAAAGCAATTACCGCATACACTAGTCCCTCCTCTAGACTCTCCTTGAGGAACTGTGATCGACTTACCAAGTGAAGAGACTTTTTATGTACCTGTCCTGTGACTTTTTGCTCTTTGGGCTCTCATCACTAGACTTAGGTGGCGCGGGTTTCAAAATAATTTTCTTTCCATTAAATTTGAATGTATATGTGTTTGACTTGCCGAAACTCGTCACATTTAAATCATACAACCATGGCCTACCAAGCAAGATATGTGCGGCGGTCATATCTAACACATCGCACCAAAGGTGGTCCTGATAGCTTGACATCTGGATAGGCACTAGATAACGCTGGGTAATAGATTGAGCAGTTTTATCTACCCATGTTACATTGTATGGTTGTGGATGGGTTCAGCTTTGAGGCCCATTTTCTCAATAGCTTTTCTTGAGATTATATTCACACAACTACCCCCGTCAATCATTACACGATAACTCTTTCCTCCGTGTGTGATGTATGTGGTGAAAACGCTAAATTTACGCCAATCTTCATATTTTGTTTTAGTGTAAAGACACCTAACGACGCCTAAGCGCACATTTGAAATGACTATTTTCTCGTCTGACTCACAAGCGTTTCCTACTGGTTCATATACTTCTTCCTCAAGATCATCATCATCACCATTATGTTCTCCTTCTACGAGTAAAGCTCTAGTGGGACACTGTGAAGCTTTGTGGTCATACTCGTGACACCTAAAACACTCTACACCTTTCGTGCCCTGTTTAGACGACTCACCCATTACGGCTTTACCTTTAAAGTTTTTGTTGAGTTGGGTGTTAGGTCTCTTGTTATTTTTAGAAGGGCGTCTGGACTGCTCTCCGGCTTTAAGAGTAAACCTACGGTCAGTAGAAAATTTGAGAGTGTTCTATATGTTCTGCTAATTGACAAGTTTGAGCAAGGGAACTTATATTCCGAGAATGGATATGCATAGCTCATTGTATGTCTGCGCGTAGTCTAGAACGAAATCTAGATATCGCCTGGTGTCGGTCCTCTCGCAAATCACACCGAAGTATCAATTCATCAAATTGAGTCATGTACTTTTGGACTGTCATGCTTCCCTGGCGAAGACTGTGCAACCTATCTAATAGGTGACTTCTAAATGTGACTGGAAGATACTTCTCTTTAAGTCTAGCTTTCATGTCATTCCAAGTCTCTATCGCATCCAGATAACTGTCACATTCTCTTTCTACCGATGTCCAATATATCCTAGCGGGCCCTGTCAATCGCATTCGAGCAAATCGTATTTTGCGATTTTCAGGCATGTCATACCAATCGAAATAGTAATCCATGTCTGCGAGCTAGTCACTAAAAACTTTAGGGTCGTGAGTGCCGTCGAATGTAGGAGCTTCTATTTTTATCTTACGTGTGATGTCATTTTCAACACGTCTAGTTTTAGGGACACTCTCATCTCTATTCCTTTCATTTCGATCTCTTGGCCCTCTATCGTAATTCCTTTCGTTATATTCATTCTTAGAAATTTGATTATTTTGTTCTTCCATTTGTTGTTCTAATGCATCCAGCCGTTTATTAACAATTTTAAACTGTTTCATTTGTTCAGTGATAGTTTTTAATTGTTTCATCATGATTTCTAACTTTTCATCCACATTACTAGAACTTTGGGTGGTTATTTTACCCAATGTTTAAAATAGCGATAACGGTAACGTAACGTTTTGCCTTTGTTACGTTATGTCGCAAATAGCGTAACGCATAACGTAGGTTATGCAATTTTCTATTTATTTAATAAAAATAAATATAAAACCATATAAAATAATTTTAATAAATTGAAAAATAAATTTAAAATATCTAAAAAAATATAAAATTATTTTGTAATACATAATCTATTCAAATGTTATATTAAGTTTTATAATAATTTTCATATATCTTCATAAATTATATTAAGTCTGCAACCGTAATTCCAATCATCATTTAAATAAAAAAGCAAGATTTCAATTTTTTATTTCGATTCCAATTATTATCATTGTTGTAATTTATATTTTGTAATGTTCAATTTATCTTATTTATGATTGTTGATTTCAGTTCAATTAAAAATTCAATAAAATCAACAAGTAAAATATTTTAGCAACCGGACGAGAAATACAACAAGTGGATAAAGAAACAAACTTAAATTATCAAGTTAGAAATTCCAAAAGCAATCAAACAAGCCAACAATTAATTAAGAAAATTACAGCAATTCGCTAATAATCAAAATAATAATTAACAACAATATATAAATTACTAAAAAAAATAATTGTAAATAACGTAACATAACGTAATTTAACGTAACGTTATGTAATATAACGTAAAATAACGTAAAAAACGTACTGTTACGGTGCACTGAGTTATTTCCAGTTGTTACGTAGCGTTGGGATTCCGTTAGGTTACGTAACGCAAATAACGGGTTTCATAACGCGTTATTTTCAACAATGATTTTACCATTACGAAGAAGCATACAATCAAACAAGCGTATGCAATGCAATTTCCTAGACTCAGGCAAGTTCTATATGTGTGCACTATATGATCAAATAAATTTTTCTAAGGTTTAGTTTCTAAAATGCAAGGAAATGGATCCTAAAATGTGTGTGTGCAGCAAGCAATAAGTTGACAAATAATTATTAGTAATTCTAACTAATAATCTTATGCAGAATTTCACAAAATAATTGCAAAATTTTACTGAAGAAAATAGATTAGTTTAGAGATTACCCAAATACCGAAGAAGTTGGTGCACTTGTAGTGGTCCCTTGGAGTCTTCCGAAATTGGTTCGCCTGCTGAAGAGCCCTGAAATCCTGCCACAATTGTTGGAAACAAATTCAGGAATGCAATGCTTCGAATCTGACTCGAATTGGACTCCGAACGGGCTCCAAATCACCACTGTTCTCCTTAACGGGTCTGCACTGGGTCTGTACTGCTGTACTGAACCAAAAGTGGAATGGATCTGGAGCTGCAGGTCGGATCTGAAGCTTGCGGGTTGGATCCAAAAGAAATTCAACCTTCTATTCTTTTGGATGTGGGTTTGAATAAATGGATCCAAATCAGAACCAAATCAACTTAATAACAAACAAATCCAAAACCCAATAGTTTTCTTCTCTTTTCTCTCGTACAGGCGGCTGCTTGATCTGAGGAGTGACGAGGGCGAATGGCGAGGGCGGTGATCAATGAGGAAGGAGGTAAGGGTGGCCGCGAGATCGGGACAGATCTAGTCGGCAACGGCGGCGGCCTCTCTCGACGCCGGCAGCAGTGGTCCACGAATCTGAGGGATTCACCCGAGGAGGATGGGGCGATGGAGATGCAGGAGGCGTCGAGGGCGGCGGGGGTCTGGGTTGCGGTGGATGGTGGCGATGGAGACGGCGGAGGGCGGAGATGCAGGAGCGACGCGAGGGCGGTGAGGAAGATGTGGGGCTGGACCCAGACGGCGGTGCTCAGGCTCGGTGAGGAAGATGCGGGTGGATCTGGAGTGGGTCCACGTGGTGAGCGAGGGGGAGAGGGTGGAGTTGTGGGGGGTTTGCTAGATATGGTGAGGGTGGAGGTGGAGGCGTCCGCGGTTGCAGGATAAGGATGGAGTGGGTTTGGGGATGGTGGCGATGAAAACAGGATGAGGATGAAGAGAAATTTTGGTTTTTTTTGTTCGGTGGTGGGGGAGCAGGTCAGGAGGTGGTGGTGGAGAGAGGAGATGTGGAGGAAGTTTTTTTTTCTACAGATCTGATCTGATTTTTTTTTTCTTCCTGATATGAGCTTCTTTTTTTTTTCAAAAATAAAATAAAAATTGAAAAATAAAAAGGATGGAGATGTGGAAGACGAAGAGGGTGATAAAGAAGAAAATTTAAACTCTGATACCAAATTTGACGCATGATGGAGGCGAAATTAGGGTTAGGGTTTTGAGAATTAGGGTTTTTTTTAGAGGGATTGGGGAAGAAAATATAGATTGGGGAAAAAACTTATGGGATTTGGGAATCCATTCACGCCCACTCTCCACGAATCCACGAGAAAAGATTTTGATTTAGCGAATTTCACGCCAGAGATTTCTCAATAATTTTCTCAAAATATTATCCATCTCTTCAATACTTCATACAACCCTATATGTAGGGAAACCCTAACAAAAAGAATCCTAATAAAATCCAAATTCTTAATCAAATCAAATATCCTAATAAAATCCAAATCCTAATCAAATCAAATCAAATCTATTTCCAAATTAAATCCTGATCTCCATCACTTTAACTAATTATTTTCTTTTTGAAATGGTTTAAGTAGATATATACTGTGCATGTGATGATTATCTAAGCTTGTCTCTCAAGATGAATAGATAGATTTCCTCTTTCAAAGTAAAGCAGCTACGTATATGAGATTGTTCTCGGAAGATTTGATAGTCTTCTATCCTTATAAGCAAACCAGGGGCTTGCTATAGGATCTGGCAAGCATGCTAGCTTGTAGGAAACTACACAATTCATCATGCAGTTTAAGTCATCCATGTTGCAATCACGGAGGATACCTTTAAAATTTTTTAGACTATGATATGCCGACACAGAAGACAAGTGCAATGTGCCATACTGATATTGACACGATGTAGGACACGACAATAATGCAATATCTTTAGGAGGCATGGCTATACATATGTATTTATTTTATATATGTCCGTTTTTATAGTATATTATATTTAATTCATATAAGTATTATCTATTGGGTTGTAATTTACATATTGAAGAAGATAAAATAGTAAGATGATCTGTAGAATGTTAAGTTTTTGTCAAGATAATTGCATAACATACTCCATTTTGTTCCTATTGTGGAGGTGAATAAGATTTGAACATCAAGGTCGGACACGGGTCTGGTATCTGATACAGGACACACCAATTTTTAGTTGGAGGAGTACTACATATTATTGTTTTTATGTAGACTAAAGAGTCTAAAAGGGGAAAAGATGATACAAGCCCATTACTGTGTCTAGTACAATTTGACCCTAGTACATATTCTATTGCTTATCTTTTCATCTGTACGTAATTTTCACTAGTATTTCTACTTTAATTGGTCACTTATTATACATCTTGTATTTGGAAAAGAAAAAAATATGGCCTGTGGAGTGTCATCATTGTGTAATACCTTTTGTTGTCTAAACTCATTTCTTCCCTTTTCTTCATTTTAATTATCTATCCACCAGGATTCTACTTCTAAAAAGGAAAGACAATTTTTGATTATACCCAAAATTGTTGTAGATGTCACCGCAATGTTCTTGAATGAGTCATGTCCATTGTTCCTTTTCTAACACTGTCTGCTTAAAATGTTCTGCAGATATAACCGACATTGGTTCTACCACAAAGAAAGCCAGTTATGGTTATCAAGAATTCCAAACATGGAACCTCTTGTCAAGACACAACAATATGAGAGAGGGGCATACCTATGTTTCGATCCAAACACGTGGGAAACAGTTAGGAAGGTCTGCAACTTTCACTCGTCAACTTAAATGTTTCTTTTTAACGTTTTAAAAGTGCCGAATATGCGTTTTTGCTGGTTCATTGCAGGAAAATTTTGTCTTGCATTATGATGCAGTTGAGAAGAAACCTGTACTACCTCAGCATTAGCCAACAATTTTCAATGTAAAATTTCATGTCCAGTAATCTGAAGCATGAACTTAAAATGTTGTATTTTTCCTGTAATATTGATTTTTCTTTCGTGGCTTACATGTTCCTGTGTTCTCATTTGGTAACAGCAAATGTCGCGCTCTAATGTAGTTGTTGAAGGCCCTGGAATTGAATGGCAAGCTTCACATCAGAAAATGTTGCGTCTAATTCACTGGAAGTCCTTGATGTATATTAGAAATGGCTTCTTCACCCGTTGCATTTCTGTATAAATTGCAGGAATTGGTGTAGATAAATCTCATCATAGTTCATTTTTATTCATTCGATTTGCCTTGAATTTAAGTCTTTATGAGTAAAGTCAAAACCTTTTTCCTACAGAAATTTGCCGGTGAGCTGGATTGAGAAGTTTTGCATCGTATTTGGGCTGGTGAGCTATGTAACCTGGAAATCCCCATAGCCATACAATTGCACACCTCTCAACCATAACCCTAGAGTTGTGGATTAATAATGACATTTTTCATGGTAGTTTGAATGATATTTTAATGAGTTTTTTTATTGGTGATTCGGTGTAACTAGTATTATTCTAGTTTTATTCAATTTACGGTGCCAAGGGTTCTTTGAAACCTTTGTTTGGCAAGGCATTTCGAAGAAGCGTAGTGAAGGGATTATGTTGTCACATATAATAGCTGAAGGCATAACAGAAGATTCCTTCTAAGGGCGCACACAGAATTACAATGGCATCCCCCTGGAATGTTCACTATTATCCAAATTTAAATTGGGCTGGCCCCAGCCTGGCCCATTCCCATCCCTAGGAGGCTAGTACTCTAATATAATCCCCTTTTTCTAAAAGGAGATCCAAGCAACCCAAGTTTCCAATACGATCGTGTATATTGAATCCATAGGAAACCGAAGTTAGTTCGATCGAGATACCAATTAAGAAACTTTCAATATCACACGAATGAGTAGCTTCATCCCCCAATTTGGAACCAATTAATCTCGTCTCTCTCTAAAATTAATAAAGTTTCATTTTATTCCTTTGAATTTGGATTTTATTTGGATATTTTTGTCACCATGATTTACTTCTGAACACAGCTATTATCATTTTATCAATTAAAACCATCTTAATTTTCTTTTAATTTTCAATTTAGAGTTGCAAACAAACACATGATTGCCTAGATCATAGTTAATCCTGTATTAATTATTCTGTTTGACAATCACAAAACAAGAGGGTAGAGAAGAGATTATTATTCTCGTAATTAACTATTCTAAAACTACTAATCCTATATTGCATTTCTAATCCAGAGTTCGCTGCCCACACTTACACCTATGTTTGGATTCTCTTCAAAGATAGATTTGACAAAAACTGTCCAAAACATATCTCAATTATTCCCTAAATTAGTAGATTATAAAGATATTTTCTAAATTAACACACAACATATCCCTCATGGTTTGCACTATCATTTACTTTATACTAAATATTGAGTTTGCAATTTAGATGGCTCTTATATACTCTTATAATCTCCCGTATAGGAGACCTAGGCTCCATTATATATACAGAGAAAAGATTCACCGGCGGTGAAGGGAGTTCTTTTACTGCCGCTTAGGTGGTCCAACAAAATTATTAATTATTATACGTGGCGCCACTTATGATAACAAATAAAAGAACTCTTTTAACCGCCCTTTGAGTGACACCATGTGTAATAATTTTATTAGACCACCTATGTAGTGGTGAAGAAACTCCTTTTACCACTAGTGAATTTCCCGTTTAATTTTATATATATATATATATATATATATATATATATATATATATATATATATATATATATATATATATATATATATATATATATATATATATATATATATATATTATTGTAGATGAGCCGCTAGCTCAGGAAAAATTACATGAGCTAGCGGAAAAATGATAATAATCCAATGATTTTTCTTCAATTTTTTCCTACAATTAAAATTTTATCTTCTTAACTTTAATAAAATTAAATTTCATGAATTTGGGAGCTCGTTACATTTTCATCAAGTGGATACAAAATGTTTATTCATTGGAAATCATTAAAATTTGCGTTAACTTAATGGAGGACCAAATCAAAACTAAAATCCAAGAAATTAGGTATGAGTGAACCCTAAAGAGTCGAGATCATAATCCAAAAGAAAATTTAAATTTTTTTTTATTGGATATAGTGGAAAAGAACTGCAGTTCAGATAACTTGCGTGAGTTGTCAACTCATATATATATATATATATATATATATATATATATATATATATATATATATATATATATATATATATATATATATATATATAGAGCCAAAAGAAAATTTAAATTTTTTTTTATTGGATATAGTGGAAAAGAACTGCAGTTCATATAACTTGCGTGAGCTGCCAACTCATATATATATATATATATATATATATATATATAGAGAGAGAGAGAGAGAGAGAGAGAGAGAGAGAGAAATGGAAATGTGCTGACAGCTCACGCAAATTACTTGAGCTGCAGTTCATTTCCACTATCTCCAATAATCTATTTTAAAAAAATTCTTTTGGATTATGATCTTGACGCCCTAGGGTTCACTCATACCCAATTTTTTGGGTTTTAGTTTTGATTTAGTCTTCCATCGAGTTAACACAAAATTAACAGTTTTCAATGAATACAACATTTTGTATGCACTTGATGAAATAGTAAATGAACTCTAAAATTTATGAAATTTAATTCGAAAGAATTTAAGCAGTTAGAGATAGTAATTATAAAGAAAATTGAAGAAAAATTATTGGATTATTATTATTTTGCTGCTAACTCACGTAACTTTTCCTGAGCTGGCGGCTCACCTACAGTAATCCCATATATATATATATATATATATATATATATATATATATATATATATATATATATATATATATATATCATAATCAAATATCTAATATTTAGCCTTCTAGCATTTGTATCAACAAAAAAATATAAATTTCAATAAGTTTATACACATTAGTTGCAAGCAATAATTGGGCCTCCATGTAGTTCCACTTGCCAAACATAACTTGTGGCAAAGTTTTTAGGAAAGAAATAGATGGAAGTTGGAGATAAATAAAGGGATTTTTACATATCTGTCCTCAAATTTTCATATTTATAATTTAGTCCCTCAAATCCTTTAAGTTAACACAATTTAGTCCCCTGCCATATTTTTGATCCGAAATTCCCGTTATACTCCTTAGTTATTTCATTTTAGTTCTCTCTTTTCTTTTTTTATTGGGTTCCTATCTCCATTCTTCTCTTCTCCTTCTTTCCTCCCAATTAATCTCTAAAGTGAAGTAATTCAGGATTACCCAATAAGAAAAGCGAAGAGATAGAGAAGAATGGAGAGAGAAACCCAATAAGAAAAGAAAGAGAAGAAGAAGAGAGAAAAGGATGATTAAAATGAAGTAACTTAGGAGTAATAACGGCAAATTCGAACAAAAAATATGACTAGGGGACTAAATTGTGTTAATTTAAAGGATTTATTGAATAAATTATAAATATGAAGATTTGGGTGGACTAAATTCTAATTTTTAAAGATGTAAAGAACAGATATGTAAAAATCCCATAAATAAAATGGAGTAGCTATTCTCTCTTTCCCTCAATGTAGGAATTATTACATAAATATTTCAATTTTTTTCTTGCAAAGGAGTTTGAAAAGGAGTTAGAAGACTCACTCTTTCTTGCTTCTCTTGCAAACAAAACTATTATAAGATAGAAGAAGGAAATGGAACCATGTAACGTGTTCAATTTTTTTCTTGCAACTTAAAAGAAGCACGTCACTATTTTTTTTTTAGGTTTTTTTTACATATATGTCCCTTACATTCTTAAAATTTTGAATTTAGTCCCCCGAATCTTTATATTTTGATTTAGTTCCCAAATCCTTTAAGTTATCTCACTTTAGTCCCCGTCATATTTTTGGCCTGAATTTCCCGTTATACTTTTGAATTATTGCACTTTAATTTTTTCGTTCGCTCTTCCTCCTCTCTTCCCTCTTCTTATTGGGTTCTCTGAATTACTTCACTTTAGAGATTAACTGGGAGGGAAAAGAAAGAGAGGAGAAGAATGAAGAGGGGAACCCAATAAGAAGAGGAAAAGAGAAGTGATGAATAAAATGAAATAACTCATTGGTATAACAGGAAATTCGGACAAAAAATATGACTAGGGACTAAAGTGAGATAACTTAAAGGATTTGGGGGACTAAATTCAGAATATGAAGATGTGAGGGACTAAATTTAAAATTTTAAAGATATAAGGGACATATATGTTAAAATTCCTTTTTTTTTTTTTTTTTTGAATGAGAGTAAAGGATCTTTAAAGACTCTTCTCAATTTAAATGTAGCTACTATAATTCTCGATAACGAGTTTTAACAACTCAAGATATACATTATATATATTAAAATCAAGCCATCTTTTTAGAGAGCCTTATTTGCCATGAAATCAGTTCAAAGTTGCTTTCTTGAAAGATACAATAAGGAGATCTTTAATTATTGTAATTGTTTTAACTAGCATGAGATTTTTTTTTTTTTTTTTTTTTTAAATATAACCTCAGTGGTGACAATCGCTCATAGAGAAAGCTATAAACATCTGTCATAGCAAGCTCTTAAACAAAATTAGTACGGAATTAGCAAATACGTAAATTTTTTAACTAACAGTGTGTTTACATAAAATCAACCAAAGCTCTTTTAGGGAATTTCTAAATAAGCACACTAGTTGTCTTGGTGAGCCAACCTCTTCAATTTTTACGAAATTACAAATTTGCTATTTATTTTTTAGGACAAAGGTACCGTTGTCTTCTTCCTTCGTACAACCACACTCATTTTCTTTCCAAAAATTTTAAACCTATAAACTCTAAAATAAAATCCAAGAGGGGATTAGCGAGAAGGATGGGATCGAGGTGGAGTGAGAGTATCAACAGAGAATATAGATTTGAAAAAAATAAGAGAGGGAGGTGGGTTTGGGGAAGAAAGTAGAGAGGCACTCTTGGAAAAAAGGCAAGGCAAGACAAGCCAACTTATTTAGAATTTGTGTGTTAACTGTTAGGGGAGTTTCTAGAGGGGCACACTTTTTTATTTTTTTTCTAGTGAACCCACTTAAAACTTTCTACGTATTTACTACTTTACTATTAAATTTTATGGATAAAAATGCCCCGCCTTCACCCTCCCATCCTCAGCAATCTTTTCCGCGCCCAAAGCAGAGAAAAGGGGGAAAATCCTATTCTCCAACTAAACCCAATTCTTCTCTTGATTCCTTACTCTATTTTATTGAAATCATCTCGAAAATTAAAATCTAAATTTGGCTAAAATCTTCTATTTCATCAGTAAACCCAAAAAATGAAGATCAAAATTATTTCTTTGGTAGATCTCCGGAAAGAAAATGGAGATGCGCAACATGTCAATCGTTCCATTTGATGATAAGAAGTTTTTGGAGGTACGAATGCATCATTCTCTTCGAATTTCTACTTTTTTTAATTAAAATTATAATTTAATTAGCAAGGAAATGGGTTGGAAAAATGGTTTTGATTTCGCAACAGTCCGGGTGTTAGAAAATGGACATTAAATATTAAGTTTGGGTTTAAAATCTAGGACTTAACAAGATGATGTGCAACATGGCAATAGTGGTTTTTTTTCTTCCCATTTTCTGATTTTTAATGCATATTATTCTATGTATTTTGGATAACAGGATGATGCTTCAATACATTGCAGCCGAGTTCAGAGCGAGTTAGCTGTTGATTATAGTCCAGCCTTCATAACAAGTGAGGTACGATGACATAGAAAAGTATGCATATTGAACGTATTATGTTTTCTGGAGATATCTAACTGAAATATTGTGATTGTAGATTTTTTATAGACTGATACAAGCTTTGCAATTGGGTACGTGATATGGGAAAGATGTTAAGATTTGTCATTATGGTTTCAAAATCTGATAGTGACGGTCAATTACAAGAAGGGAAGAATCTGGTTTGGTGATAAAAGAGGTGAAAGTCCAAGATTCAAAAAATTAAAGGATGATAAAGAATTCAGAGGTAACAAAAAATATAGATGCCCCTTTAAACTTAAGGGTCAACAAATATCTGTTGAGTGGTTCTAATGGAAACTTATAGTTATCTACGGTACGCATAATCATCCTGCAACAGAATATCTTGAAGAACACTTGTATGAAGGAAAACTATCGCAAAGCGAGACTTCTGTTGTAATGGAGATGTTGAAATGTCATGTACGACCTAACTCTGGTATCTAAATTATTCAATACGTTCTGCATTATATCTAGACCGACTTTATTCGGTATTTTTTGTAAACCCTAACAGTGTTTATATGTGAAGCTTATTCGAGATATATAAATAGTTTGTGTTACTGTGTTTGTTTGTAATAAAATATATCATGATTGAACTTGCCAATCTCTAAATGTCTGAAATAGAGACTCACATGCCTGTATGTCTCTGCCTCCTGATTTAGGTTTACAGTCCCAGATCACTGTTTAGCCTGGATCACCCAGAGGTTGATTCGGGCTGTCTAGAGACTGTAAACCCGGATGATCTGGGACTGTAAATCCGGATATGGAGGCAGAGTCTCTGCCTCCTTGATCCGGGCTAGACAGCCTAGAGGGTGATTCAGGACTGTAAATCCGAATCAAGGAGGCAGAGACTTTGTCTCCTTGATCGGGCTAAACAGCCCGGATACCCTCTAGGTGATCCGGGCTAAACAGCCCGGATACCCTCTAGGTGATCCGGGCTGTTTATCCCGGTTCAAGAAGGCCGTCTCTTTGGTCGAATGCGAGATGGTTGCGCCGGATTCATCTGTAAATTACTAAATATTACATTTACACAATGAAATTTTAAATTGTCAACTATTTCATATCACCACATGCTAATTATATTTGCCTATATAAATCTATTAAATATTATATCATAAACACACAACATCTATATTTCAATTTTTTCCCGATTCAAATATCAAAATTTACCAATTTAATCCAAACACAAAAACCTACCCACTAATATTCACATTCTAAATTTGACACTTCACTATTACAAAATCCAACTATTATTAATCGATAAATTTTTATCCAATTTATTCGCCCCTTAACTAAATCTACGCTCGTCAACATTCATTTTCATATCTATCTCTAAATCAAAATGCTAAAATAAATACAAAAAATTAGGGTTTCATTTTTTTTTTTTACTTTTTTCTCAAAAAATCTGGGTCTTCCTCTCATGATCGGCGGAAGGGGGGTGATGACTGGCGGCGGCGACAGGAAACGAAGCAACGCCGGAATGGAGAGTGGCGACGACAGCCGGAAAAGGAGTGACGACAGCCTAGAAGGCGACGACAGGCGAGCGGGATCTAGCGGTGGTAGGAGAGAGGACTTGGGAGAGAGAGAGAGGAAGATGGATTTTTGGAGATTTTGGAAGAGAGAGGAAGAGATGAATCATTCAAAAACGTGGGAGATGAGGGAGGAATTGGGAATGATATTTTGGAAATTATTGGTGTGTTCACTAAAAAAAATCCTCTCTTTTCAAAAGAGAAGGTGTGCTCACTAGAAACAGTGGGCTCACTAGGTAAAATGGTGTGCTCTCTTTAATTCCCACCAGGAAAAGTTAGTTAACATTGTTAGTTAACCAACAATGTTATTTAAGAAAGGTGTGCCCTCAGACATCAAACTCGAACACGACTATTAAAGTCCACTGGGCATCAATATTAGTCCGGCACCGATCCGCTACCCAGTAGTCCCCCGCTCCTCCCTCTCGCCGACGACGACGATGGCCGAGAGCAAAAATTAAACAAAAAAAAAAAAAAAAAAAAAAACATCAAAAAAATATTCAAACAATTATTTTTAGAGAGCAAGCTAAATTAGACGCTTCCCTCTCACTCCTCTTCTTGCTCCTTCCCCATTTCTCCCAAATCCAAACCCTAGTTAGGGTTTCGCTGCCAGAAACCCTAATTAGGCCCCCAAACACCCCAAATTCTTCTGCTGTGGCTCGGGAATGGATAATTGAGCAATGGTGAGGCTTCTGGGGTTGAACAGATTGGTATCGGACCCCTCCCCGCGGGAGATCACGCGGACGAACCCCGTCTCCGGCGGCGAGAGCAGCAGCGGCGTCGGCGAGAATGGGTGGCTGATTCGGTTCTTCGATTCCTCCTTCTTCTGCGAGTGGATCGCGGTGAGTTACCTCTACAAGCATGATCACGCTGGGGTTCGAGATTACCTCTGCAATCGGATGTATACTCTCCCCCTCGCTGGGCTCGAGAATTACTTGTTTCAGATCTGCTACATGCTCGTCCACAAGCCCTCGCCGTCGCTGGACAAGTTCGTGATCGACACCTGCTCGAAATCGCTGCGGATTGCTCTCAAGGTTCACTGGTTCCTCATGGCGGAGCTCGAGGATTCAGAGGACAATGAAGGGATCAGCAGGATCCAGGAGAAGTGCCAGATCGCCGCTACTCTCATGGGGGAGTGGGCCCCGCTGTCGAGGTCCGGGTCCGGGCAGTCGGGCAACCCACTGAGCCCGAAGAGCCACCCTGTGCTCAATAGGATACGATCATCGAAGCAGAAGCTGCTGTCTTTGGCTTCATCTCCGGCGCTCTCATCACTGCCTGCTGGCGAGGAGAGGTTGTCAAATTCAGAGGAGAATAAGCTGTTAAAGAAGCTGATGCCAGGTCCGAAGGTTCGGGATGCATTGTTCTTTAGGAAGAGTATCGAGGAGAAGGAGAAGGCGGAGGAGAGTGATAAAGATGGGTTTTTTAAAAGGCTTT
This sequence comes from Dracaena cambodiana, assembly GCA_036321105.1. Lineage (NCBI taxonomy): Eukaryota > Viridiplantae > Streptophyta > Magnoliopsida > Asparagales > Asparagaceae > Dracaena > Dracaena cambodiana. The sequence continues at coordinate 30,455,296 of JAYEPQ010000019.1, forward strand.
TGAGGGACAGTAAGGATAAGGAGGAAGACGATGGGGATAAAGATGGGTTTTTTAAGACGCTCATTAGGGATAGTAGAGAGAAGGAGGAGGAGAATGGTGATAAAGATGGGTTTCTCAAGAGGTTTCTTAGGGATAGCAAGGATGAGGATGATCAAGAGGTGGGTTCAAGCTCGGAAGGGTTTCTGAAGAGATTGTTTCGTGATAAAGAGGAGAAATTGGGAGAAATTGATGAGAAAGATAAAGAAGGGTTTTTTCGAAGGATTTTCAAAGATAAGATGAATGATGAGAAGAATGAGGAGGAAGGTAGGGAACGTCGGAGTTTTGATGAAGAAGACAAGGAGAGCCTCTTCCGAAAGTTCTTTAAAGATAAGACTGAGGAGAGGAGAGATAGCAGGCTTGAGAAAAATGAGGAGCATAGGACTAATGGGAGTATGGATGAAGATGACAAGGAGAGTTTGTTCCGCAGAATTTTTAAAGACAAGAATGATGAAAAAAAAGACAGTGGGCGTGATAGGAGTAATGAGGTGGAAGATAAGGGAGACAGGAGGAGTATCGGAGAAGAGGATAAAGAGGGTTTCTTCCGCAGGCTTTTTAAGGACAAAAATGAAGAGAAAAGGGTCGTTGGGCATGATAGAAACGAGGATGAAAAGTGCAATGGGGGCACCGAGGATTTTGAGAAGGAAGGATTCTTCTGCAGGATTTTTAAGGACAAATATGACCAGGAGAAGAAAGATGAAGGGTCTGTGAAGAATAATGAAAACAACATGTGCAATGGAAGTTGTGAAGAAGACGAAAACTCAGAATTTTTGTCATTTCGTAGGTTATTTAGGGTGCACCCTGAAGATGGCAGGACTGTTGGTGCGAGTGGTAATCCAGCCGGTCCCCCTGATAGCAGCCCAGGAACAGAGAATTTCTTTAGGAGGTTGTTTCGTGATAGAGATCGTTCTATAGAAGATTCAGAACTATTTGGTTCGAAGAAACACAAGGAGGTAGAGTATCTTCCTTTTCTAAACTGATTTGCTATAATCTTGAGTCTTACCATTTTCCTTGTTATGCTACAGGATCCTGAAGTTGCTGCAACTTCCAGCATCTTCTTGATTTTATTAGTTTTTGAAGCTGGAACTAACCTTACATTTACTTATTTTTATTTCATGTATTCTCAACTTGTATAGTTGTTAAGATTTCATGATTTTGCTACAGCACTAGGTCTTAACATTAACACAACCAAGTATTCAAAGAGGAAACTAGAATCAGAGTTATACCTTTGTAATTATAAAGGAGGTGCAGTTGAATCTTTCTTATGACTAGAATGTCCTATAACATTTTCCTTTTTGCTATTCAAGTAAAAATCTTAGCATGTGAACATCAATAAGGAATGGAACTTAAAGAACATCACTGGACATTTTATTATTTAACATTCTAGGGCTCATCGTGATCATCAAATCATCACCCTGCACTGTTTCTGTCATGTTGTCTTGACTCTCCCTATCTTTAATAGGTTATAGATTTGAGAACCAAGCAATGTGAAATACATCTGATCAATAGAGAGGAAAACCATATTACGTATATTTCAAGATACAAAAAAAGAATAAGTTCTTTTAAGAAACTCAGTGGTAGCACAAAAAAGCAACGACAATAATTCATTCTCATTGTAAAGCTTTGGTTTCACTTCTTTAGTCTTTTGATATAGACTGCAAGTGCCACAAACTTCTTGACGAGGAATTCAACTTCACCCATCAGTCTAATGGTATTCATCTTAAGCGTCATGAGCTTTTCGAGATATTTGTAACTGTGATGCTCCAAAGGTTAGTATAGTATGCATTATGCACTAACCCAGAGCTGCAAATTTGAGAGAGTAGATAGAAAGGGATGTCTTACATGGGCTGCTATTGCCATGCAACACTGCAAGATAGTGTATAGCCAAAAATCTGATACAATATATGCAATACATTTCAGTGTTAGTCTTTATTTAAACATTGCCATAAACCTGTGAAGTATGGACACAGACACAGTACATAGTTACTACATGACACGGACATGAGACATGGCAAACCCTAAAAAAGTAACATAAATATGCATGAATTTATACATGCAATATAAATTATCAAACTCGTAATTGTTGAGACAATTTTTCTAAAATAGAAAGAAAATAAAGAAATCTTAACAATTTAAAAATATAAATTCTATTCAAGTAACTATATTTAAAAAAAAAAATCCGAATTCAATCTAATGGACCATTATCTTGAATAAAATATTTGAGTCATCTACCTTGCAATGGCATTTGGAGTATTGACATAGTACCTCGTTATGTTAAATGAATTTTTTGTCTTCTTAAATAACGTACAACTCTATTGTGTTCAACATGCATTCTCTATGACTTTTTGAATATGGACACGGTTCCAACATGCAATCTGTATGACTTTTTGAAAGTGAACACAGCTCCGACACAAGTTTTAGTTTCTTAAAATCTGACACGGATTCGGCGTACCCAATACATATCGGCAAGTGTCGTGTAAGTATTGATGCCCAATACGTATCGGACATGGATAAGACATTGAATTTAAGTGTTGTGCTTCAAAGACATAAACTATTGGCCTATGCCGATTCTGGGATTTTATGCAGTTAGACAATACCAATACAAATATTACCGATCTCGGATGTCTATATTTGTTGTCCCATGGCATGATCTTATAAATTTTTTATGTTTTCTGGTCATGTGGCCTTTCACATTTGTGGTTGCAATATTCTCATATCTTAAAGTATTGCTCTAACGATTTGCTTGTATATAGCAGTACTTATGCAGCTATAGAGTAAATGCATCTTGTTTAAGCATTAAATACATTTTTTATTCTTTTTGCACTGTTGTTCATTTGTTACTCTATGCCTCAGCAGTTGCATCCTGGGACACCCAGACAACAGAGTGAAAAACCATATGCAAAGCCACCATTGCCTAATAACAAGATTGCACAAATTCGCAAGTCAACATATCATGCTTCGTTGGAGTTTGTTCAGTCATTATGTGACACATCATATGGCTTGGTGGATATATTTCCTATTCAGGATCGCATAATTGCTCTCCGTGAGGTTGTTCTTTGTCCTTAATCATCATCAAGTAAAATCAGTTATGGCCTCATGATCTCTGTACTAAATTTATGTTATTTTGCTTCTGCTGTACCAGTCACTTATGGAGATAAATTCCCTTCTTGCTGATGCTGAAAAAGGTGGAGGTATTGTCTTGAAACTCTTGTTCACCTGAATGCTGAATCTTTTACTGGCCTGCAATTATGGTACTTGGACGTGCAATTATTAATTATTTTAAGTAACATTGAACATTGCTGTACTTCGTGCCTTGAAGTTGCTGAACAAATTGAAAAGTCAAACACTGAAAAATTACTTTCCTTACTTAAATTTTGTGTTTCTTCATAGATGTGGAAGTATATTGTGTGGAAGAGAAAGTTGTTTCTACTTATCGACAAAATCGTAGGAAATCAGGAAGTTGACAGTGTTTGGAGGGGTGTTGAATCTCATAAAATGCTGAATAATTTTATGTTCCTTAGACAGTGTACAAATATGGCGCTTTGTGATTGAACAAGGGTCCTTTGAAGATCTGAATTGAAATATGATTTAGAGTATGATTTGACTCACAATTCTTGGTGCAAAGAATTTTATTATTGAACAATGGAGAGGGATTGATACCTGGTTCACACCAAAGGGAATGGCATACTCGAAAGAGTTATGACCACATCAATGGCCATGCAAACTGCTTACTGATTTTGAAATGTTTTTTTGTTCTTCCAATAGCGTCGCTAATGCATCTATTTTAGGTATATTGAATTATACTCTAAGTATGACTGCAAATCATTTCGTTGAAAAGAATCTATTACTACAAAGCTTATGTTGCTATTGGCTGTAGTTATACGAATGACTGCGTTCTAGTAACTTTTAAGGGATTATCCTACTTCCCTTTCTTATATTTAGTGATGGAGCTTATTGTCCATTTCTTTGTGATTCACTAACAATAATGCTAAAGCTTAATTTTTTATTTTTATTTTTTTTACAGAAGAATAAAGGATTACCAATTGATGTCCCTTTAAGGAAACATCCAAGCTTGACCCAAAAACTACATTCCCAGAGTGTTATAGCTTCATAGCATGATGACTGTCCACACTTTTCTTTATTATAATGCATTACCATGCATCTTTATCCATGATCAAATTTTGGTATAGCAGTTTAAGCTTTAAAGAAACTTTCAATATAGTTACTTCTTTAATAGGCAACTTAATGCTGTCTCTATTGAGTTGATGCAAGTCAAGTGTGATGAAGAAAGTTACATGGAAACTATTCTAACTATTCATTCATTCAAGCGTAACAAATTAGTTAGCTAGGTCCAGTAAAATATGTTTAGCCATGATCACTTTATTGACCTGCACACCCCTATAATGTGGCATACGAGTATACTGTGATGGGGTGGTTTATATGGCATACACTTAAGGGAAGTAGTGAACCTTGACCTGTTTGTGTATCATATGGCATGTGCTATATAAATAGGCAAGTGAAAAATGCTGTTTATATTTTCTGCAATACAGATAATGCACCAATTCTTCAAATCCTGCAAACCTTTTCCTATCGAGATGGGTTTAGTTATGGACCATGATTCGTGTAGGCACAATCTGAGGGTGTAGCATAAAGGCTACAACTGCCTGCTGAAGAATGGTAGCTAGTACAAGTAATGTGCAGAATTCTGAAGAAAGCTGGGTAGTTGCTTTGTCGACTAATTAATATCTCCAGATTTTAAAATGGATGAGAAATTAAGAATTGGATAGTTGATATTTGTCGGAAAGATGACAATAGAATATTGCACCTTGTCCTGTGTTGTACATGAAGGTGCTGCACCATTGAACTTTGTTAGTGACTCCTATGCCTTGGTAGCTTACTAGCAGACACAACTCAAAAAACTTAGGGGAATTGCTTATTTGAAAGGTGGACCACTAATGAGCTATTTATAACTTAGGATTGTACGAAAGAACAAAAATAACAAAGTAATCTTAATTCAAATGTATTAGAAAGTTGCTGTAATAACCCTTCATCTTTTTTAGCTATAAATAATTAAAAAAATAAATAATAAATATAACAGTTCATTTTCTTTAACTCCTACACCTTTCATTTTTTTAACCTCTTAAACCTTTCATTTTCTCCAACTCCAAATCTTTTATTTTCTCCATTAATTCAACAATGAAACTCCCATCTTTAATTCTAAAATTAAAATATCTAAATTAAATTAAAACCTTTCATATTCTAAACTTCCAATTCTAATCCTATATAAATTTCTAAATCAAAACACATTTTACTCATTCCTAAAAATTATTCTCTAAAATTTTCTCTCTAAAATTCTCTCTTACTCTCACCTCGCCGGAGCCACCATTGAGGCCACCGAAGGAGCCACTACCGGAGTCACCACCATCAGAGCCACCACTTTGCCCGAGATGAATGCATTTCTCCTTATCTTTCCACACTTTGAATTTCCACCGTTTTGTCAAAATGTTAGTAATAAACTCTCCTTTTTTCTTATTGGGTTAAATTATTGGGTTTTAGGACTAGTTGATCCATTATCTAATAACTCTAATGATTTAAGAATAATATCCATTATTTTATAAACCCAATAAAATGGAGCCAAACTTATTTCTTAATTTAAAACCCGTTAAGATTAATTAACTTTGAAATTATTTTTTAGTTCATTATAAATATTAGAAAAAATTCCTAAAAATCATCTAAATTCATATTAATCTATTTTTAATATTCTTTGAATATTTTTAATGTGTAGATTGCTCCGTTGATCGACATCGAGAAACACAATCCAGATGAATTCATTTTTGGACTCACTAAACATGCTAGTTTCTTTATAAAAATATTATTTCCGTTATATTGTTTAAATTGTAGAAATGTTATTATAAGTGAAACAATTTATATTATTATTGTTTTTTTTATTCTATTAGAAATTCAATTATTCTTGTTATTGATGATCACATGTTTTACATAGTATAGTTAGATTTTAGAATAATCAAAATATACAATATTTGATAAATCATATAAAAACTATAATTGTGGAAATATACTGTTTGCAATATTATTTTGTATCGGTGTCGGTCCTCTAATCAAGGAATGTGCAACGCATGGAAAACCTCTCAGCATCCATACATTTGCCTGTCCGATATCTTTATTATGTTTCAAAGCAGTAAATCTTTGATATGGCTAATTGTGATTTATTGAATAAAATATAAACTGAACGAACTCTATAAATCATATTGTTAACAAATTAATAAAATCCAATTGAAATATTGTACCTGATATAATCAATATACAAGTTACAAAAACCAGAATTTAGATTTATATGGACTATATCTAAATGGTACTGGGTTTGGCGAGAAACTAAATGATCGAAATATACTCTGTTTCGGCTGTAAATTTATTAAGTTGTACAACTGAATATTTAATACACCATGAGTGCATAATGATTTGCTGGATCATATCTGACTATAATTTCTGTTTGACTGACGGCAGATCCGACTCAGCACCGGACAATCCATATGACCATTTCCTGTGTGTGTACAGGAGACAATCGAAACAGTAGCATTCTATCAGTTGGATTTTCCAATTACATGACATTCTAGACAAAAATACCCCTATTATAAAATTGACTTAACTATATGATATTATGTTTAAACTATAATAGTTAATTTTATTGTTACAGATTAAGATAATATTTTTACATTCATTCAATTATTTTTACATATACTGTTTTGGTCGCAATCTGACGATCTGAGTGTGCATATCCAGACTTCCCGATAGACACACCAAAATTAATGCAGGATCTGGTGTAATTTGAAAAATCAAATTGAAGCCTAATAATAGATAAGAAATTCACTGCTTCTTTTTGTTTAGTTTTATTGTATTATGTTATTATTTCATCTGTATCAAAATTCGTTCCCATTAATAAAACGTCAAACTTTTATTAAACTTTTCTATTTTAATTATTGAGTATTATTGTGCCAAATTCCACTGAAGATTTTACCATATTCAGACCGAATATGTTGCTGGTACGTGCTACACGTGCTCGTATAGCGTATATCAGGAGCGGGGCGTGACAATTGCAAAATGTCAACTTCTGGAGTTCCGGTTTGGGCAGTCAAAAGGATAGAATTTGCCATTCGGATCTCTTTTTAGAAGATTTTGAAATGGGAATTGGACTGGGAATCGCACTGGTGCGTCAATTGAGGTAAGTGGTAAAGAATTTTGCCTAATCAGAAGCTTTTGAAATGGGAGGTGGGTTTAGAATACACTTTGCAGGCTAGCAGTTCCATTCAGGTAGAAAAACTAGTTGGAATGTCTACATGCAGCACTGGCTTATTTTATATCAAATTGCTGTTGAGTACTGTTTCTTCATATCTCCTTAACCTTTTCATCCAAACTCTGAGACTACTGAGGGTGTGCTTTATTCCATTTTGTAAATTTGTGTATTGTTGAGAGATTTAGACAAAAAGCGGTATTGAACCGTGCTGTATTTGTGTGAATTTAAGTGGTGTGAAGATTGAAGTATTTGCCTACATGAAGACCTCGAAGCGAAAGAGATTTTGTAAAGTCTTATGAGCAGCTATCTACCTGGTGTCTATTTGTGCCAAATTTGGGGCTAAAGCAACTTCTTTGCAACTTCGATCTCTTCCATAAATGTTCATGGCAAACTGGCTGCTGGATAGAGAAGTTTGTATATAATCAAGGAGCAATCCACATTACTTTTACAGGCCGAAGAAGAGTCTAGATGAAGAGGGTAGGTTAAATAATTTGTTCAAGGATTCACATTCATCTTGAGGACACAATATACCAAAGAGTCTAGCTCATTCACAAATCTTGATCATTTGTAATAGATTCTTAAAGTCTTGATCATCATGATCGTCATTGACTCATTATTTTTATGTTTTCTTATAAATAATAATAATTTTTAATCTTTGTTATTGCCTTGAGCCTGTATAGAGTACAGACATTTGCAAGCCATACCGATCACACTATTAGTTATAATGTATGAAGCAAAAAACATGGGGTATGTGTATGTATACAAATATACATGACACATGAAATTCGTAAAATGTAGAGTACGGAGATATGGCTAAGGAGTGACATCTAATATTACAATCTTGAAATGCATTATCTAGATGAGTTTATTGTTATTTCTTTATCAACTAATATTAAGATTGTCCCACTATACTATATAGTTTTGACATATAAAATGGAACTAAAGATATAATTCAAACTTGTAGAGTAAAAAAATGTGTTTGAGAAATAAGCATGTGTCAAAGAAGTGTTCAAAAAGTATCTTAATATAAAAATATAACATAAAATTGAGGGCACGTTTAAGAAATGTTCAACACCGTATGCAGTACGGGTATAGATAATTTTAGAAGCACCCGTGCTACATAGTCATAATGAATCATCTAACAGCACAATGCCTCTCAGTGGTATAAACAAGTTCAAAATGTTTGCCAAGAGAAGGCAACCTATGCTGATTTTAGCGACTTCACAAACTTGGGCATAGTGTTTCTCATTGATATCGTTTATCTCATAAGTTTGATTTATTACTTAAATTCATGTACATGTGAAGCATAGTTCATATGAGAAGCTTGAACACCTGAACAGGATCCTTTCATCTTTCCCTATGTATGGTATGTAAGGATGGAGATAGTCCTAGATAAATATTCTTTTTGAACTTACAAATGCCACATTGTCAGCCTATTATTGTTCCAATTTTTAAACTAAGCACTTTACTCTAGGCCTTCGCTTTGTTTTCTTAATTTTTATTTGGGAACAGTTGGTAAATAATTTATAAGAGCAAGTGAAGAGGTATATGTTAAAGAAGGGAAGATCTCACTTAGCGACCATCCATTTATGTTATGATGCTTAAACTCAATGTGTTTTTCCATGATATCTATGCCTCTTTTAATGAGGTTAATTAATCTGCTATCTTTTATTTGCAGGCTTGCAGTACAAAGCAAAATTCTAAATTTCTTCAAGTCTTCAACACATAGCTCTAATCCATTGCCTTAAAAACTCCTTCCTTTTTTCCGCACTCCTTTCTTTTTGGTTGAGCCCAACATTTTCTGTTTCCTCTGATAGAAAAATTAAGCAGGCCATTTATTGAACAACATGATTTGTGAGTATGGATCCGCATATTAATCATGAACTAGCATCATAAGATGTTTTTTAAGTTTTATTTGTGGTTTCTATTTCACATGTTTCAATTTTTTTGGTGCCACAATGCTGGGTTTCCAACCCTCTTTCCTAATGTTATTTCTTTGAACCAATTTTTTTTTTTTTTTTTTTTTTTTTTTGTGGGGGGGGGGGGGGGGGGGGGGGGGGGTTGGGGGAGATGTTGATGCCATATGGATAAGAACTAGTGAGTTTTATGTACTCATGATCTAATCATACCTTAGTTCCTTCCCCATTTTTATGGTTTATTAATCCGTAACCATTTTGAAGTTGTTAATTTCACGAACTTGATTTTTACTCCAGTTGTGAGTGTTTGTTAAATTAGATTTTCTGGCTTTTCGTTATTTGCTTGTGCTAATTCTTTTAATATTTTACTCATTATGATTATTTTCTCAGGAGTGTGCTTTCCTATGGGAAAACGAATGTATCGCGTGGTTCATATACCTGAAGATGAAGCTGTTCTTCTAAATTCTAGAGAGAAGGCACCTTACTTGATATGTCTTGAAGTTTTGAAGTGTGAATCACCCAGGTATATGGTTTGTTTGTAATGCACATTACTTTGTTTTCTTTTCTTTGATGATTTTTTTTTTTTATTTTATTTAAAAACTGCATGGGTTGTTAGAGTACGAAGCCACTGAACTCTTGTTTAGGATTGGTACTGTGTTAGGATCTCTGACATTTTTTTTCTTATTCAGTAATGCAAAGGGAGCTTCCAATGCTCAAAAACTCTCGAAAGGAGTAATTCCACTAGCAAATGGAGATGCACAATTGCCGAAGCCTCCTCCGTGGGCATATCCGCTGTGGAGTCAATATGACATCAACCGTATTGAGACAGACCGAATGTTGAGATCTACCTCTCAGGCCATTGATCGAGCAATGGCCCAACTATGGGAGGCCAAAGTAAAATTTGTTAATGTTAGTTTATCTGTTGAAAAGCAGTTCCTTAACTTCCCAAAGTGCAATGAAGATAGCGAGACAGGCAACGCCTTTCATATTCCCTTGCAATCCCCTCCAGTTAAGGACCCACCGAGGATCTATGGAGAAAATGGATATGATCCAATGAGTGATCTAAGCCCAGATGACAATTTTGGTTTAGAGTGGGTGGCTGTCTGTTTATCAGCGGTACCTGGAGTCAATATGGAAGATGTTGATGACCAAGAACCTCCTCGACGCAAGGATCATCGCCGTGTTCCAAGCACAATTGCTATGGAGGAAGTAAAGGTGCCTCTAAGTTACATTGAATTGCATATAAACCTTATACTTGCAGTAATTGCTGCTAAATTGTTTGAATGGGATAATTATACTATTTTCTCGTTGATGATTCCGGAATTATTATTTCAGTCTTCTTCCTGTTTGTTTTGTTCTGCCTATGTTGTGCTTTTCCACATTGAAAATTTGAAATACTAAAAACTATTTACTTTTAAGTTAATTTGGCAAACCCATGAAAGTTAAACTATTGTGCTGATCCCAAATCTGAGTAATTTAGCTAAAATGATGTGGGGAAATGTGTTGCGTCAGACTCTTGGCTTTGTGTGCACCATAGAGTTGAATGTGCTTCCCTAGAAAATTTATCATCTTTTCCTCCTAGATGATTTTTGAAGTCCAGGAGAATTTGAAGGTTGTCAACTAGCCTTTTAGGATTTGACAAGCCTCTCCCTTGTTCACAGTTTTCTATGCCATGAAGTTGGCATCAATTATGAATTTATGAGAGGGTTCGACATTGGTCGACAAGTGACCATATATGTCACGCCCCGCTCTCGATATATGATATGCGAGCACGTGTAGTAGGTACCGGCAACATATTCGTTTTGAATATGCTAAAGCCTCAATAAATTTGCCACAATAATAATCAGTAATTACGATAGAAAAATTCAATAAAAATTTGACTTTTTATTTATTGGAACGAAGTTTAGATACAATTGAAACAAAATATAATAAAATTAAACAAAAGAAAACAGGGAATCTTTAAGCTGTTATTGAGTTTCAATTTGATTTTTAAATTATACCAGATCCCGCGTCAGTTTTGCTGTGTCCATTGGTAAATCTAGGCATGCACACTCAGGTCGTCAGATTGCGACCATAATAAATTACACAGAAAGAATGTGAAATATAACGGTTATGTCTAAACATAATAATAACACAAGTTTTAGAAAATATGTAATGAGATATCTGTAATAATAATGTCAATTGATTTAGGTTATTTTAATGTCATTTTAGTGAAGTCAACTTTATAACAGAGGGATTTTTATCTAGGATGTCATGTAATTAGAAAATCTAACTTATGGGATACAACTGTTTCGATTATTTCCTGTACAGATCCAGGAAATTGTTACAGGATTGTTCGGTGCTGAATCGGACCTGCCGTCAGACAAACAGGAATTATAATAAGGTATGATCCAGCAAATCATCACGCACCTTTGGTGTGCGAAATATTTAGTTGTACATCTTAACAAGTTTACAGATGAAACAGAGTATATTTCTTCAGTTTCTCCCCAACCCAGTGTCATTTAGATATAGTACAGTATATTGATTATATCAGGTACAATATTTCAATTGGATTTTGTTAATTTATTAATAACATGATTTATAGAGTCCGTTCAGTTTATACTTTATTCAATAAATCACAATTAGCTATATCCAAGAGTTACTGATTTGAGATATCATAAAGATATCGGCCAGGCAAGTGTATGAATATTGGGAGGTTTTCCCTGCGTTGCACGTTTCTTAATTAGAGAACCAGCATATAAGATGACTTTTCTAGACACCGACACAAAATGATATCACAAACAGTATTTTTCCGTGAATATAACTTTTATGTGATTTATCAAATTTGTATATACGATTATTCTAAAATCTAATTATACTATGTAATTTAAATTTAAGGACAATTAGCAATAGATTTTTGATGACAAGAAATATAATAAGTAGTTGATAAATTGCTACAAAATAATAAATCAATTTACACAAAATAAATAATATGATTGAAATAACAAGTATATAAAATTACATGAATAGTGAGTCCAAAAATGAACTCACCTGGATATTGTTTCCCGATATCGATCAACGAAGTAATCTACATATTAAAAATATTATAAGAATATCAAAAATAGATTAATATAAATTTATATGATTTTTAGAGATTTTTCAGTATTTTTATAACATACTCAAAATTGATTTTAAAGTTAAGCGGGTTTGAAATTAGAAAATAGGTTTGACTTCATTTTATTTGGTTTATAAAATGATGGATATTATTCTTAAGTTATTATGATTATTAGATAATGGGTCAACTAGTCTTAAGACCTAATAGTTTGACCCAATAAAAAAAAAAGAGAGTTTATTACTAATTTTTTGACAATACGGTGAGAATTCAAGATGTAAAAAAATGAGGAGAAATGTGTTCATCTTGGGCAAAGTGGTGGCGGCTCCGGTAGTGGCTCTTATGGTGGTCCGGCAGCTTCGAAGGTGGCTTTGGCATGATGAGAGGTGGAGAGAAATTTTAGAGAATGAATGTAAGATTGAATTTAGAAAAGATATTAGGTTTATATAGTGTTAGATTTAGGAGGTATAAAATGTGAAGGGTTTTGGGAGTTATATAATTTAAAAGGTTTTAGGTGTTGTGGAATTTCAAGAGTTTGAGGGGTTATGGAATTAGAAAGGTTTTAGATTAATTTGGAGGATTAAGAATATGAAAGGTTTTAGTTTAATTAGGGAGTTTAATTTTGAGAATTAAATATGGAGTTTTATGGTTTAAATAATGAAGAAGATGAAGAGTTTGGAGGTTAGAAAATGAAAAGTTTAGTAGTTATAGAATATGAATGGTTTAGAGAGTTATATAATCTAAAGGGTTAAAACAATTAAATTGGAGGTTTAATGTGGATAATTTTTGGAGAAGATAAAAGATTGGGAGTTAGAGAAATGAAAAGGTTTGGAGGTAATAGAAAGTGAAATGTCATATTTATTTTTGTGTTTATTTATTTATTTATGTCTAATGAAAATTAAGGGTTATTACAATATAACTCTGTCAAATACTTTTTGGAGCTTTACTTTGTAGCCAAGCCCATCTTGAAAGGATGATGATGATGATGGATGCTTGTCAAATTTCTATACAAATTGAGGTTCACATCTATCATTGATGGCTATAGTAGAAAGCCCCTTATATCAATGGTTGTTATAGCATTTTTGGTTTTTTCCATTCTTTTGGCCTCCACATGAAGAATAATTAGTTCAATGAATAATGGGATTTGGTGCATCCAATATTACTGCATTTCTATTCTCTAAGTTCTTGTTTGAGTGGTGTAGCCTTTCATCAGATTTTTCTGTCATTATGTTGGTGCAGTTACATGTGTAGATGATTACTTATTTTTTAGCATGTTGCACGGTGCATTTGTTTTCTCTCTTGCATTAATTCAGTATCTCTGATAAAGAATTCAAATTTATCTGCTCATAGGCAGCAGCAGCAAAAGGACAGGCCCCGCCTGGACTTCCTTTAAAAGCAGCAGGCCAGGATTCATCAGATGAACGTCCAAAGGTGAAGGTCTTGCTTACTGCATCTTTTATGAAGGACCTGCTGAATGAAGTTCATGACAAGGTAGACCATCATTCTTATTAGGTGACAAATGGTGGAGTTCCAAAGCCTACTGATGCCTTATCTGGTGAGTTTTGGGAGTTGAGGAAAGAAAGAATACGGAGCTCATCAGCATATGGAAAATTACCTGGTTGGGATTTGCGTTCTGTAAGTAAAGTCTTATCATTCTCTGTTGTCTGAATAAATGTGAAATTGAATTATGCTTATCTATGAGAAATATGGTGGTGGGCGCTCGTCCAGTGGAGACCAATTCTGTTACTGGCAATTCTCATTAGTAATGTGGACAAAGGTCCAAGTTTTAGATAGACTCGTGACCAAAAGCACTTTGCATGCAGAAACATAATTTATGGGAGTTGTTACATTGTAAGGTTTTCCCTACAAGTAAAAGCAATGGTTTATATGATCTTTGGGTGATTGTTTATAATTATTATGAACTTTTAGTACTTGATGTTTAAGGTTAGTTAGCCCTCTGATTCTTAATTTCTAAGTGAACCCAATTTGTAATGAATTTCATGTATCAGTATATCTCGAAGCTTCTTACAAAATTTAATTATTTATCTCAAATCCTTGCATTCTGTTATTAAATTCCTTCCTGCACCATTCAAGTTTGCTTTATATGATCGTATAAAATGTAAACAAAGGGACATGAGTTTTTCTGCAGTTGTCTGAGACCATCATATACCATTGAAGCTTTCTCCTACCAAAAGTGTGCCAACTTCAAGGTTTAGTAGAAAAGATTTTATGGAATTATTAACCAAATTTCTACCATTATCTGTAAAACTGGCATTTATATTCTAAGGCTAATTTTGCAAGAGTGGTATGTACAGGCCAGTCAATGGTTTATCATCAATCTTAGAATGGTAATAAGCTATGATGTGAAACCTACATGTTTGGTTACATGATTTTTCATCAACCAAGAAGCAACCTTCCAAATTCTCCTAGACTAGGAACAATCTAGATGCAACCGAGGCACAATCCTCTGTAATTCTCCTAGAATAGAAACAATGAAGGTGTTCTGGCAAGATGAAGAAGTTGGTGGTAGGAAATGACAGCTATTTTTATTCACAATATAGATCTGTTCTCCTTATTGGTTGAAAGAAAAGGATTTTCTCTATCTCTAGTGGGAAACCTAATTTTGTTTCGTATGGTAATCAAGCACTATAGTATCCTCTTACCCATTTCCTAGAATTATTAGTTTGTTGAAAGAAAAGGGTTTCCCCGTCTTTAGTTGGAAACCCATTTTTGTTTCATATGCTAACCCTTTCATAGCACTATCATTGTAACCTCTTGCCCATTTCTTTTAACTATTAGTGTTCCTATACATATCTATTTATAGTTTCGTACTTTCAACTGCCACTTCAAAAATTACCAATGAAGAATATTCATAATGATCGTATAAATTAAGTATCACCTGCCCCCTAGCTTTCTAAGGACTTACAAATCTTTAGGTACGCGTGACAATTGTACCTACAAATTCCTATTTGTTTTTAATCTATGCTATCTAAGCACTCATCAGCAAATAATTCTTCATGAAATGAATATGCTTAATATTAAAGAAAAGCTATTTGGCCTATGTATTGACCGTAGCTATGGTGATTTTTCTGCATTGTCCTCCACCTTCATTTTTAGAGTCTTCTATGGCAATTAGTTCTCAGTGAATGAGTTGTACTTAAGAGTGGAAGATGGAATAAAAATTTACATTAATTGCTCGTGGTTGCAGATTCTGATTAAAGAAAAAAGTGGATTGAAACTGTCTGGAGAATGGGATGTATTAGCACATCATAGTAGGCTATGTTTGGGTTATGCAGGTTGACTATCACCTTGCTATGAAGGCTGTCATCTATTTAGGCAGTATGTTTCTTAGGAATACAAAATTTTCATCCAAAACATATCAGTTTTGGTAATAACCAAAACTAATTTGTGATTCTGTTTAGTACAGTTGAAACATTTGCTTTTTGGCTTTTGAGAGAATTTTGCCTAGAGCCCTTGTCAAAACCAAGTCTGTCTCTCTTCTGATAAGAAGTTCAGAACTCTCAAAATGTTGCATGGTTTGTATTATATATATCGTTTGTCAATCTAGGCTTTTACTTGTAAGTTCTTTTTTACACATGTAATAATTATGTTGATTCAGAAGGCCAATATTATCTTGTTTATTTCGTATTGTTCTTCAAAAAGAATTACTTATTCTAAGTTAATATTTACTTTATATCATTCTTTGAAAAGTCTCAATGTGTACCTTTGGATTTATATTCAGATTCCAATGATTCTCTTACAAAAGCATTATTTTCATAAACTATTATGCATTTTGGTTTACATCTCTTTCTGTCTTATTGTCATAATATTCAAGATTCTTGAATATTGTCATAATATTCAAGAATCCGTCTCATCTTATTGCCATAAACTATTGTCTTATTGTCATAAACTATTATGCATTTATGCATTTTGGTTTACATCTCTCTCTCTCTCTCTCTCTCTCTAATTGTCATAACTATTCTGCATTTTGGTTTACATCTCTCTCTGCCAGTGCCATGCTTAAAGATTTATCCTTTCACTGTCTGTCCCATGTCAGGATAAAGGAGGAGAGTTGTAGTAGGCCGGTGGCAGCCAACGTAAAATATTATCATATATTATGATATGAGTCAAAATATGAATTTCGTTGGGGCGTTCCTTAGCGAGCGACATGCTACATCGGAGCCCGGGTGTAGCGAAAAATGTGTGAGGGTTGTTAGGTCGTCGTTTAGAAGCGACGCGCCACGTTGGCACTTGGATGTGGTGTCAAATGTAAGAGAGTTTTCACACCTTAATGAGCGGATGGGAAGTAAAGAAGTTAGCTTATGAACATAGGATTCGGTTGGCATCATGGAACATAGGTTCCTTTACAAGTAGATTAGCAGAGTTAGTTGATACTATGATTAGAAAAAGAGTTAATATTTTGTGCGTACATGAGACTAAGTGAGTAGGTGAGAAAGCTAAAGTCATAGAGTTTTGGGGTTATAAACTTTATATATGAGTAGAGATAGAAACCGTAATAGGGTAGGTGTAGTCATAAATAAACAATTACTTGGAATGTAGTGGATATTAAAAAGAAGGGTGATAGAATTTTATTAGTTAAAGTTATTTTAGATAGGGAGATTTTTAATGTCATTAGTGTCTATGCATTACATGTAAGACTTGATGAATTTAATAAACATCAATTTTAGGAGGATCTAGATGAGATAGCAAAAGGAATATCCGCTAGAGAAAAACTATTTATTGGTAGTGACCTCAATAGGCATGTGGGAACTAGCCGTAATGGGTTTGATAGTGTACATGAAGAATATAGTTTTGGAGAAAGAAATAAAGGAAGTAACTCAATTCTAGATTTTAGTGAATACTTGGTTTAAAAAGAGAGTTTCTCACTTGATTACTTTTAAAAGTGGATTGAGTGCGAGCCAAATAGATTTCTTTTAACTAGGAGGGTAGATAGATGTATTGCATCGATTGTAAGGTAGTGCTATATGAGTGTAGTTACTCAATATAGATTCTTAGTTTTATATATTTGGATTAGAAATAGACTTAGAAAGATTAAGTATAAGTTAGATTATAAGATTAAGTAGCGGCGACTAGAAAGTAATCAAATTTTTTTTGTAGATAGACTAGTATAAGAAGCAGATTGGAGGAACCATAATGATTCTAATATAACATGGAACAAATGGCTAGCTACATTAAGAGGGCAGCTAAAAATATATTTGATAAGTCGAGAGGCGGTGCTCCATCATTTAAGGATACATATGGTGGAATGAAGAGGTAAAAAAAATGCTATTAATTTCAAGCGGAAATTTTATAGAGATTTGAAGAAGAATAATGATGTAATAAGTTTTGAGATATATAAATTAACCAAGAAGGAGGCCAAAAAAGCTGTTCAGGATGTAAAAACTAAATTATATGAACAAGTGTATGAGAAGTTGGACAATAAAGAGGCAAAAAAAGATATATATATAATTGCTCGAATAAAAGAGAGAGTCTAGAGACTTATGTACTGTAAAGTATATTAAAAATGAGGATCAGAAGGTTCTAGTTTGAGATGAAGAAATTAAAGAAAGATGGAAAGATTATTTTAATAAATTATATAATGGTAGTTTTACTTAAAATTTGGGAGATCCTATTATTTAGTGTGAGGATATAAATCATATTTTTATGCGCAAAATTAAAGAATCTGAAGTAAAAAATACTTTGAATATGATGAAATTAAGAACTACTGTTGGTCCAGATGAGATTCCTATAGAGATATGGAGATATTTAGGAAAAATTGGTGTAAGGTGCCTGACAGATCTTTTTAATAAGATTTAGAAAAATAAGAAATTGCCAAATGAATGGAGGAAACTACTCTAGTAGCTCTGTATAAGAACAATGGTAATATTCAGAGTTGTTCTAATTATCGTAGAATAAAATTTATGTGTCACACTATGGAGATTTGGAAAAGGGTAATTGAATATAAATTGAGGCAGACTGTTAAAATATCGAAAAACCAGTTTGGATTCATGTCGGGACGGTCAACAACAGAAACTATTCATTTACTTCATCAACTTATAGAACGATTCCAAGAGAGAAATAGAGATTTGCATATAGTATTTATTGACCTAGAGAAACCCTATGATAAGCTACCACGAGAGATACTTTAGTGGACATTGATGAAGAAAAGAGTCCCCATCAAGTATATTGACATAATTAAGGATATGTATGAGAGAGTAGTGAGTAATGTCAGAATATGTGGTAGTCTAACAAGTGATTTTTCTATCACAATTGTACTACATTAAAGATCTGCATTGGGTCTGTTCTTATTTGCTATGGTGATGGATGAGTTTACTAGAACTATTTAGGATGAGATACCTTGATGTATGCTATTTGCTAATGATATTGTCTTAGTTGATGAGAAAAGGGTAGGGGTGAATGCCAAGCTAGAGTTATGGAGGTACACATTAGAATCTAGAGGATTTAGATTGAGTAGGTCTAAAATAAAGTATATGGAGTGTAAATTTAGTAAGCGAATGGCTCTAGACTATAGTGTTGTAATACTGGACGGGTAAGAAATACAAATTCGTAATCAGTTTAGGTATTTGAGTTCTATTATTCAGAATGATGCAAAGATCGATAATGATGTCAACCGTAGGATACAAGTTGGTTAGTTGAAATGGAAGAGTGTAACATGAGTTTTATGCGACCGTAACATTCCGTTAAGGTTGAAAGAAATTTTTTATAGGACTGCTATTAGACCGGTTTTATTATATGATACGGAATGCTGGGTTATAAAAAAACATTATTCACAGAAGATAAATGTAATAGACATGCACATGCTTCGATGGATATGCGACAACACTATAAGAGATAAAGTGAGAAATGAGAATATTCGTGTTAAAAGAGGTGTAGCTCCCATCAATGAGAAGATGCGAGAAAATCGCTTACGATGGTTTGGTCATGTGCAACGTAGATATACAAATGCACCAGTTCGACGAGAGGAGTTTATCAATGTATGGATGAAGATGATACGAAAAGATATGGATTTTAGAGGTTTAAATGAGGAGATATTACTTGATAGGAATGAATGGAGAAGGATTATCAATATAATCGATCCAGCGTGATTGTTTTTTTGTTCATGTAGTCTACCCCAAGTACTTTGGATAAAAGGCTTAGTTGTTGTTGTATTCAAGAATCTCTTGAATCCCAAACTTCTAGTGGCATCAATAGAAATTGACGCCTATTGTTATATTAATATTTAATGAATTTCCAATTCTTTTATTTTATAACTATTGCATACGTATCATTTCAATTTTCTTACAAAAGCATTACTTTCCGTAAACTATTATACATTTTGGTTTTACATTTTTGTATTTGTTATTTTTATTCAAGAATCTCTTGAATCCCAAACTTCTTTGGACATTAAAAAGAATTGATGCCTATTGTTATTTTAATCTTTAATGAATTTCTAATTCTCTTATTTAATGACTTTTTTCATGCGTATCATAACTATTCAAAAGCGTTACTTTTATAAATTAATATGCTTACATTTCTGTGGCTCTTATTGTCATAAAATTCAAGATCTCTTGAATCCCAAACTTCTATGAATGTTAAAAGACATTGATGCCTATTGATTTCCAATTCTTTTATTTAACGATTATTGCTTATATATCATGTTGTTGATCATTATATGCAGCTTTCTTATAGTTGTCAAGTGAAATAGTTAGTGATTTGGGATCTTCAGATCTTGCATCTAAGAGATCATTGTCACCAAAGTGTAGATTAGTTCTGTGCATATTTTACATCAACTTCACTATAACTTTCTGAATACTTCTCCATATTATTTGGAGAAATATGCTCAAAATTCTGAGTAGGACTGAATTCTGGGCTTGTAAAATATATTGACTATTGAATTATCTAATGATTTAATAGTTATTTCGTCAAAATGAAATGAAATGTCAAATTCGTGTTTGTGAAAATATTTGGGATTTGTGTTTTACCAAAGTGCATTTACCTTTTGGGCATGTGTCTAGTTGTTTTCAGAGTACATCATGTCATGTTACTCTATGTAACCGTTGTTTGAAAAATGGCTACGTGTGATGGAGGATTGTGAATCAGTGACAGTGAGAATTTGTTTTGTTGAGGATGACAAAATCAAATATATTATTCTTGCATGGAAGAAAAATAATGATACTCAGATCTTGACTAGATCTTTGGTTGTTATACTATAGCTGACAAGATATTTGTTATAAACTTAGTGCTAAGGCAAGTTTTACTTTTTTGGGGGCTTCACTTTTCTTGTTTTGGGAGTGGACTTGTGCCCTATGAACATGTAATTTGTGTAAGATTACGATTGTTATCCTAATGCTATCTAAATGGATGCATGTATTGTAGTCTCAGTTGCAAACCCTGGTGTTCGCATGGCTAAATGATTGTGTTGGTGGATTTTTTAAGTGGATAGTAGGTACATTTTGAGATCTTAATAGTAAACTTGGGGTAAAATTGATTCTTATCTATACAGCACTGATATTTTGGCCAAGGGGATGTACCTGCACCAGATACATATCAAATACTTGGATACTCGTATACTTGATGGATATGTGTTGGATACTGCTCTAATTTCATAGATGCACCAATATGCAAGAGTCAGAAGTTAAAAAAAAAATAATCTAATGTTTGAATGATGCATTTGCAATTCAATTTTGGTAGATGCATTACATTTCTATAATTTATCCAGTTTCTTATTAAATAATGCTTAATAAAGATTCTCGTTTAGTGAAATTCGTAATGATGATTATGATTGCTCACGCAATTATTGAGTAAAAATGTTTTACAGTAAACATTTTCTGCTATTTTAACCATGCAATCCTTGCAAATTCGTGCTATTAAATATGAACATTAATGCGCACACAGAATTTTCTTCTTGTTGTACCCATGGTGAAATCTGCTCACTCTTCACATGCAGTGAGATATGGAAATGACAATGTATGTGGAAGTATGCAAGGTTGTTACCATGGTAGTTTAAAGTAAAGTAGTCTGGTTCTGTATTACAAATTAGTACAAAACAGTATGATTTGTTAATATTTGAAAGTGAATGCCTTGGTGATCTTGAGTCTAGGTAGGGTTTTGCATACTAACTATCCATTTCAATATTATTTTATTCACAAAGTATTGAGATGGAAGGTTCTTGAGCTATACATCCATATTTTTATGCGTGTTTTGTAAAGTGATTATCTGTTTCATGACCACTTTATTAATAAAGTGTCTAAATGGAAGGTTTTCAAGCTATACATCCGTATTCTTACATAAATGCTTCAGCTTAAAGATTAGGGTTAATTACAGTCAGACCCCCCCGTAGTATGGGGGGTCTGTCACTTAATACCTCTGAAATTTGAAATTCTCAAAAAAACCCCAAGACCGTTACACCTGTTAGTGAACAGTTAGTTATTATCACGCCCTTTTATACTAAAATACACTCTTTTTATCTAATACCTATTTTACCCCTCCCATTTTTTAAACCAGCACACACCTCTCTCTCTCTCTCATCTCCCTCCCCTCCCCTCCCCTCCCCTCCCCTCTCTCTCTCTCTCTCTCTCTCTCTCTCTCTCTCGTGTCTCTCTCCCCCCCCTTCCCTCCCCTCCCTCCCTCCCTCTCTCTCTCTCTCTCTCCCCCCTCCCCTTCCCTCCTCCCTCTCTCTCCCCCTCCCATCCTCTCTCTCTCTCTCTCTCTCTCTCTTGTCCCTCTCTCCCCCCCTCCCCTCTCCCTCTCACTCCCTCTCTCTCCCCTCCCCCCCTCTCTCTCTCATGTCTCTCTCTCTCCCCCCCTCCCTCTCTCCCTCTCCCCTCCTCTCTCTTAGTAGCAACAACTTGCAGAGCTGCTGCAAGCTGCTGCTGCTGCAGCAACAGGCAGCAGTTTGCTGTACTGTTGCTGCAGCAGCTCTGCAAGTTGCTGCTGCTACTGAAGCTTGACGCTGGGAAGAATAAAGAGAGAGGAGCTACAGTTTTAGGAACATTTTAGACTTTTTATAATAAGTACATATCACGTGTCCCAAACACTGACGCCGTTAAGATGTCCAGTGGGTTTTTTGAGAGTTTTAAAATTCACGGGTGTTAAGTGACAAACCCCCCATACAACAGAGGGTCTGACTGTAATTAACCCTAAAGATTATGATTAGACGGTGTTATCCCATGGATTACTAGGTCTTTTGTTTCTTTTAGATTGATTATGGTTATTTGTCCAAGTGAGAAGTGCAGTTAAATGCATATCTAGAGAATGACCACTAAGATCGTTAGTGCACACCAACTGATCCTTTTAGTTTCAAATTTAATTTTTCAAGAAATCTGAAAGATGTATCCTAAATGGTTTCTACGTCTAGTAGTGTGCACTCTATTATTAAATATTATCAATTCTTATATGGTTTTAAAAGCTTCTTTTCACTTTGTTTGCCTGCAGTTTATTGTCAAGAGTGGTGATGATTGTCGACAAGAGCATCTGGCTGTACAACTGGTGGCTCAGTTCTATGGTAGGGGTCTCTCCTTTCAAGTTTTGGTTATCCATGTTCTTTTTAGCTTTCCTGCCATTGCAATTATTCGTTGATGGACATCAATGCTTTTTTGTGATTGTGCTATCTTCCTATTTCAATATCTTTCGGTTTTGTGATCTTTCGACATCTTTACTTGAATGTCAAATAATTATTGGGATGGTACTCAGAATCAGGAGAATTTTTAAATAGTGGTGAAGCTTCCCCCAAAAAGACCTTGGGAATTCTTTCTTCTCGTTCAAAGTGCTTCAATCTAGCATTTATGAACAAAATTTCACTAGGTTGTTTATAGATCATGCGACTAATCTCTTTTTGCATGTGTTATGTAAAATATATTCTTTTATACTCCACTGAGAAATTGAATGGGATTTAGTAGTCTGAAAAGTTGCAATATTAATAGAGGGTAGGGGACTGGGAAGGTGTCAGAAACTAGTAGCAGGCATCAAAAGAAGTTGAGAAATATTGGATATTGGGATATGGTAGCAAGAAGCAGAGCAGATAAAAATTGTATGAATGTTAGCGACAAATTACAGTGATCATCAAGTGATCTCTTTTGCAAATTTTTCATATAAACGCAATGTCATTGACGCAACACAGCAGCTAATTAGGGTTTGTGGTGAGTCAATTAAGGTTTGATGGTAGAATTTGTTGATTTTGGTAGATTTGGAGAAAAATAAATTAGAGTTTAGGTCTCAGCTTCGAGATGAATTCACGCTCACTTTCAACGAATTCACGAAAAAAGATTTCAAGAGTAATAGCAAATCAACATGCTAGGGTTTCAAAATTTCAATTTTGTATCATACTTGAAAATTCAGTTTTCAAGGCTAATTAGTAGGAAACTAGCAACAGACACCACACTTGCAATTAAAAAAATATCTAAATAAATTTAGTAAAGTCCCTAACAATAAAATCATATCAACTAAAATTCCTAACATAAATAAAATTTCTAATTCGATTCACTTTTTTGTCTCTATCAATTCTATCCGGCTTGGAAATATAAATCTCTGGTGAATGGCGAAGGTGATACTCATCAAGTAAATCTAGATTGAACTTCTAGACCTCATTGGTGCATAACCAAGTGCAATCTGAAGTAGACCGTTCACGCAAACACACGAAAAATCGCTGGTATCCTCCATCAACGGTCGAAATGATCACATAATCCAAGATATGTTCAATAACTCCATGATGATGTTTGAATCAATGGGAAATGACTGATGTCCTGAAGAAGTCAAGGAAGGTGGATCGGGAATCATGTTGGATAATCGAATGGAGCGTGAAACATGGTCTCTGCATGGATACATAATCGAGTCTGAAACTTCTTCAAGATTCCTGGAGGGAGCCTCTCTGGCATGCTCTATCACCTAATCTCCAACTGTAAAATCTGGCAATCGCTTGTGCAAATTTACTGCGGATTTGAAGTTGTCATTTCTAAATGTTGTTTGCCAAAAAATATGTCCAAACGACTTAGTTTGAGTCACTAGGCTTATTGCTTATGGGAAGGGAAAGAACATCTATAGGTTTCCTAAGCTTGTAATCAATGATTATCTCAAAAATAACTCAATCCAATAGACCTACGGACTGATTATTATATGCAAACTTCTCCACAGGTAAAACAATATCCACTAGATATCAAAACAAATGCTAAATACTATGATTGACAGTTTGTGGATGATAAGCCATAGAAGATGTGAGTGAAGTATCCTATTTTTCCGGAGTATTCGCCAAAAATGATTCATGATCTCTGTTAGAAACAATCAATTTAGGAAGACTATGCAAGAAGACTGGCTCTATCCAAAATAAGTGTACAATATGTGAGATATCTGCATTCTTGCTATAGGGAATGAAATGTGCCATATGGATAAATTATCCACTACAACCAATATCAAATCATGCTTTCTAAGTGTATGATGGAGAGTCGGAGACCTACAATGAAATCTATGGTGAGATGCTCTTGAAGCATAAAGGTATGGTTAATGGTGTGTAAAGTCACTATGTTTTTCTTTCTATCCTTGGCAACATGGCAAACTTGACAATACGACACGACTCTCGCAATATCACGCTTGACACTAGGCCAAATGCTAATAAAACTTATCTTCTTCTAGAATGATGGTCTTATCACGATCAAAGTGTCCAGCAATCTCTGTTGCATGCATCTCTTAAATCAAGTGACCACGTAAAGAAGTATTAGGGATACATAAGTGGGTGTTTTGAAAAAAGAAAACCATTGACAATGGTGAATTTTTTAATATTTGTAGGTGGATACTGAGTCAAAGAAGTATAAATATCACCAAAGTCTCAACAAATATATGATACACTCAAAACCAATAATTTCTCACGCATTTGTTTTAAAGTGCATAGTTTCCTACTTATTATATCATTAGCTTTGTTATCTACATCAGACCAGTGTTAGTGTACATATGAATAAACTCAATCTACTTAGTATGTTGGTGCCTTTCTCTCTTCTGGGAGTTGATATAATGGAGGGCTTGATGGTTGAGTAAAGAATAAACTTCTTTGGTAGCTGACACAAACTCAGCACTATTGTATTAAACTCCTGATTGTAGGCATCATAACGATGTTTTACCTCTTTCAACTTTTCGCTAAAGAAAGTAATGAAATGACTCTCTTGGCTCAACACACTACTTGCTCCTATGTCACATGCTACCTTAAAAACTTTCGAGAAATCAGAATGGTGAAGGACTGGAGCAGTATCAAAGTCTCCTTAATTTCTTAAATGTCGTAGGTTCAAATTTAATTTCATTTCAACTCCCCTTTGTTAAGACAATTAGTAATTGGAGCCATAATGATATTAAAGTCCTTAACAAATCTCCTGTAAAAAGTGGCATGACCATAGAAACTCCTAGTCTTATTGATTGTACTAGGAGAGACCGTAGGCTTAACTTTATTGGGATCAACTACTACTTTGTTTTTAGAGAAGATGAATCTTAAGAAGTGAATAGAGGAGAATAAAAGCGCATATTTCTTAAATTGACAAATAGCTTCTCCTTACAGAGAGTCTCTAAAATCTATATCAAATGAGAAAGATGTTTTTTCGGGATTCTAAATGTCATCAAAGTAGATGACAACAAACCTTTGTGGAAAGGATGCAACATTTGGGTCATGCCTCTCATAAAAGGGCTAGGTATATTTGACAATCTAGGTGACATGACTAACCACTCATACAATTCGGATTTGATCTTAAAAGCAGTTTTTCACTCATGACTTTCGCAGAAATGGATCTGATCATACCCACTACGAAAATCTATCCTTGAGAAGATTTGAGATCCAACAATCATGTCTAATAGATCATCATGTTTAAAAATGGAAAATCTATACTGTCAAATAGTGTCAAACAGTGATTTTGTTGATGGTACGATTATCCACGCACATCCTCCAACTACCATCCTTCGTCGGTGTAACACAGGAACAACACGAGAACTCAAACTCTCTCGATTGAAGCCGTTCTGCCTATTTCCCATAAATGACCTTGAACTTTTGTTTATTTCCCATGAGCTATCCTAAATTTTGAAAATAACAAGAATTACAGTGTGCTTTACCAAAAATTCTCACTAAACTATCTTATATGTGTGGACCGTTTAGGATGGAGTTACATCATTGCCATGTGATAATTATTAGATGCAAATGCACCCTAACGTTGTGTAATACGAGTGTGTTTAGTGGGATGAGAAAACTTAAATAAAAGAGCAGATGGGGCATTGATGACTGCCTTTGTTGGTGTTGGGTAGTTTAGCAGGATTGAAAAAGTTCATGGTAGTTTTTTGTTATGTTCAAAGTTCAGGGTTTGCAATGTAGGCCTACAAGTGCACCAGTTCGAAGATGGGAGTTTATCAATGTAGGACAAGTTAAAAGAACGAAAGGAAGACCAAATAAAACATGGATGGAGGTGATACACAAAGATATGGAGTCTAGAGGTTTAAATAAGGAGATATAACTTGATAAAAAAGAATGGAGAAGGAATATCAAAGTGATCGATCCGGTGTGATTCTTTTTTTTTGGTTCATGTAGCCTATCCCAAATACTTGGGATAAAAGGCTTACTTCTTGTTGTTCAAAGTTCAGGGTGTTTTAGTGGGAAAAAGGTGAAAGTTCAAGGTTGTTTCATGAGATTTAGGTGAAAGTTCAAGGTTGTTTCATGATGATTTAGCCAGTAATATATTTCATATCTTTCATGTCTGGATCAATTAAAAGAAAATTTATGGTCTAGAATTTATGATCTTCTGTACGATAGAGTTCTGTACGATAGAGTTATGCCTGTATGAAAAGATTAAAACTTATTTATGCCCTTAGAGTCTGGTAACTCGCATTGTAATATCTTATGTTGGAATTTATTAAAAAATATGTTCTTCTTAGTTTCATTTATCGTTCATTATGATGTCTTGATAAAAAAGGTTGAAAGTGGTGCCCTTTGGGCTACAATCCTTGTTAAAAGGGAAACGAAAAGGGCAGAAAGAAGTTCTCAATCATATTAAATTGAAAGGAACCAATTATACATGCCTTGTCCTTTCTCTTATTAGCTTGTTGGTTAGCAATTAGTGCTTTCCCTTGTTTGATTACTGCAGGTTGTCATATGTAATCTTCGTGGAAACCTCTCAACTTTCATTCATGTTTTCTTAGCTTGTTTCTTTAAGTCGCTTGGCAAAATCTTAATCCTTCCTTTTGTTATCCACTTTGAGCATTATAATGGCTACTAATAATTGGAATTGTTTTATCCTGAACTGTGATTTCTCTCTCTGATTATGAGAGTCTTAATTTCAGATATATATCAAGAAGCTGGTCTCCCACTCTGGTTACGTCCTTATGAGATCCTTGTCACTTCTTCTTATACAGCACTTATAGAAACCATATCTGACACGGTGAGCCTTACTTGTTACTCCTTGACCAACTAAATCTTGCATGTAATTTTCTGGTTTTCATTAACTTGACACCTGACTTTTTATTGCAGGCTTCAATCCATGCTATAAAGAGTAGGTTTCCTTATATCTCAAGTTTGCGTGATTACTTTGTGGCCAAATATGAGGAAAATTCTCCAAGCTTTAAGCTTGCACAGGTAATTTTCTCATATGTCTATTATGGTGGATATGGCACTGTTCATTCTTTAGCTTGAAACCTTCCCTTTTCTTTGTTAAATTTGGTATTTGTTTTTTGAAATATATTGAACCCCATTTGTATGTTGAAACATGTTTAAAGCATCATTGAAAATAACACGTTATGAAACCTGTTATATTGCATTGTGTAACCTAACGGAACTCTAGCGCTACGTAACAACTGAAAATAACTCAGTGCACCGTAACAGTACGTTTTTTATGTTATTTTACGTTATATTATATAACGTTATGTTAAGTTATTTACAATTATTTTTTTAGTAATTTCTATATTATTGTTGATTATTATTTTGTTTATTAGCGAATTGATATAATTTTCTTGATTAGTAGTTGGCTTATTTGATTGCTTGTGGAATTGCTATCTTGTTAATTTGCGATTGTTTCCTTATTCGTTTGTAGTAATTTTTCTCTGGTTGCTGAAATATCTTGTTGATTTTATTGAATTTTTAACTGAACTGAAATCAACAATTACAAATAAAATAAATTGAACATTACAAATATAAATTACAATAATAACAATAACTCGAATTGAAATAAAAAATTGAAATCTTATTTTCTTGTTTAAATGATGATTTGAATTACGGTTGGAGACTTAATATAATTTATGAAGATAAACATGAAAATTATTGTAAAACTTAATATAAAACTAGAATAAATTATGTATTGCAAAATAGTTTTATATTCTTTTTTTAGATATTTTAAATTTATTTTTGAATTTATAAAAATTATTTTATATAGTTTTATATTTATTTTTAATTAAATAAATAGAAATTGCATAGCCTACGTTATGCGTTATGCTATATGCAACATAACCTAACAGAGACAAAACATTACGTTATCGCTATTTTAAACATTGGTTTAAAGTCTCATTTTATTATGTTAGTCGTATTGTTTATTACATTCGATGACTGTCTTGATTATTGACCATCTATTGGATTCTAGTGGACAGGTAGAAGACTTGTCCACAAATTACTCTAGCTCATTTTATGTTAAACATCCATTACTGCCTTCTGTTTTGGGAAGATGACTTCTATTGAATGCTGTACAGTTGATGAATCCAGATATTAAGCTCAAGACATGTATTGTATGGGGAAGTTGGTTTAATTTTGATCTAGATATTCTCTTAAAACTTTGAAGTGAGAAATTTAGATTGAAGAACAGGGAAGAATATAGTCCATTCCATAGTACAGTTAGTTCT
This sequence comes from Dracaena cambodiana, assembly GCA_036321105.1. Taxonomy (NCBI): domain Eukaryota; kingdom Viridiplantae; phylum Streptophyta; class Magnoliopsida; order Asparagales; family Asparagaceae; genus Dracaena; species Dracaena cambodiana. The sequence goes on from JAYEPQ010000019.1 coordinate 30,484,490, forward strand.
TGCCAGTGCTAAAATAGGATGTTATTGATCCTGCTTGTTGCTTATATGTGGCTGGAATCAATCCGAGTTGATAACCTTCTTGCCAGAATCTGGTGTTTAAAGTTTTGGTCTTTGGGTGGCTCGTCCACATATCTATTAGTTACACTTTCACATATTATTCTTATCGCTTTCTCTTTATTTTGCTTTTATTGAGTTGGGGGAAATTTTTCTGGTACTTGAGTTCGTAAAGTGCACATCTTCTCCTAGGACACAACTGTAAACTTTTTCCTAGAATCATTAAAGTTCTAGCATTTCGTAAATGAAAATAAGAAGCTTTGATGCATGGAAAAGAGCCTCCTTCTCCATGCAATGTCAGAAGGCATCCATAAAATAAGAGCTCCTACCAATGGAATATCATAAAGCATCTATAATAGAAGACTGCATTCATGACGTAAGTTAATAAACTAATAAAGCTATTATAAATAATAGGCACATGACTAAAGCTAGTCTCTACTTATCTTAAAGTGCTGTAATGGGCTCTTACCCATTCCCCCTTCTTCTTCACGCACAATCCTCATATCTCCTAATCTCCAAAACTCATAGTCCAGCTCTTGAATAATCACACTGCTAACCAAAAGCTCAAGAAACCCTTAATCTCTACTATCTCAAGCCTAAAATCTAACCCTATACCCTATCGAGACCAACATCCATTGATTTTCCATAATTCCAACCCCAAATTCAACACCCTTCTTAGTAATACTAGCTCTAAACCCATTTCTTAATTCTCTATAATCCTAAACTTAAGCCCAACTCAAGATTCAAGTCTGAACCTATCATCCTTAATTTTCATAATTCCAACTTTAATCCCAAAACTGCTTGATTGAAAGGAGGGGCAAGGAGAAGAGGAAGGATACCAAGAATTGGAGTTACAGTTCGAAGAAGAAAGAAGATAAAGGGTGAGGAAGAAGAAAAGATGGGCATGAACTCATTCTAGATCATACCTGTTCTTTTCTTTTTCATTTTAAGTTAGCTTTAACAAAGCAGGTGTTTTCGTAAGGCTCTAACCTATTGACCCATTAATCTATTAGTAATATGTGAGGGTAAAGTGGTCATTTTATAATTTCTGTCAATAGAATCAGGCCCTGGGTGTTTCGTGAGAAAAATAAATGATTTAGAGTTTTAGTTAGAGTCACTGAATACTTGTGGGGATTCAGTGAAAATTTGCCCAAAAATTAAGTCACTGCCATCATTATGCCATTTAATTCTTTATCCATCACATGTTTGTGGGATAAGGCATGCAAATCCATACTGAATGCTTCATGGAAAGTTTGACCAAATTGTACCTGTGGCCACTACCTGGATGTCAACCCAATGTTGGTACTTTACCAGCCAACGGAATGTGAACAAGTTTACCGGCCAACGGAATGTGAACAATATAAGGGCTGGTCCTAAAACCTCTTGGAAGGGTTGAGAATAGAGAAGTTGATCCCTGTTTCAATTTTCCAACCATCCTAGGGTTGTTTTAATGGTTGGTACATCCTTCAGTAGCTGTTTGTAACGGCTCTCCTTTTGCATTTTCCTATCACCGTTGTATACATGAAGTTATTATAGCTCATTGCGGAGCCTTTGCCTGTTATGTTAATTTAGTTATTGTTTATGTTTAAAATAACATAATATTTGTTGCTAACCTCAAAATTCTGTGCAGAGAAATTTTGTTGAGAGCATGGCTGGATATTCCATCTTATGTTACCTTCTACAGGTATGACAAACATATTTCATCCTTTGATTGTTTGATGTTTGTTTCATTGGGTTTATAAACAGTTCACATACCATCACAATGTTCTTGTTGTTGCAAAAGACGTTGCAAGTGTATCATGTACTCCACTTTTTGCTTTTGCCTCATCCTGATTTTTGTCAATTTTTCTGAACAAGGGTATTTTCACTGACTTGTCTTTATATGTTTTTGTGTAAATTATAACATATCATTGGTACACTGGTAGTCAATTTATCATCATTACTACATCTTTCTATCAACATCATAAATTGTGATCATTTTGCACTCAAAACATTAGATATCTGTTTAATATTAAAGAGTTAACCTTTTATCCAGATTATAACAACACTATCATTTTGCATCAGGTTTATTTGATATCCATTGTGAAGAGATCCTGTATAAAACTTATCCACTGAAGTTGGTTATTTTCTCATTATTACAATTTTATAGTAATACCTGCCAACACCAGCTAATGATTCTTATCATTCTAGGATATTCACTTTGTTTCTAGTGATGGTGGAATAAATGGTGCTTGTTGCTAATTGGCAGGAAACTGCAACTGATTCAAATAATGGGAGTATAGGCTTGGTTGCTTTTTATTTTTAAAGTAATTTAGACAAGAAATGAAGTTCTTTGAGACTTTGATTCTTGTACCTTATGAAGAAATGGATGGTGAATTAACTATCACATTTTTGCCATTTTAATATGCAGAAAATTATTTTCTTACCATTTTACAACTAGATATTCTATGCCATTGCTTAACTTTACATGACAGAATGTTTTTATGCCTAGACAGCCCTCGGTTATTTCATGTTGAATTTTGAACTGTAGTTGTCACTAATAATATGCAATGCGTATCTTATAGTATGATACAATATACAGGGTAATTATTATGTATCTATGTGTTTATTTGGATCAGTCTTTTTCTTTTTGAAACAGGAAACTAGCTTTGCCAGAAACCTGGGAGGCTGGGTTCTCCTAGCTAATCTTTAGCCCCAAATAAACCTGCCGAATTCGAACACAGGGTGGCGTCAAAGAGAAGCCATCTTAATGCTTCCTCACCATCCACTAGGCCAGCACGTGGGGGGCGGGATCATGCCTTTTAGGACACAGTTATGCAACATGTTATTATAGGGTGTGAAGACTTATTGGAATTTGGGTCCCGGTCATGGGACTGCAGACCCAAGACCCAACCATCATCGGACCAGCGTCCACAAGGCGGGGACGTGTGGAGTTGGTTCCACATCCTGTGGGGCGTGCTCTTGCTCCATGTGGGAGTCTCCCTCTTGTATGCTGGAATGCTACTGCATGAGTCTGGGTCCATCTAGGACCCAGGAAAGGTGTGGATTGACTAGGAGTCCAATTCGATTGGGATTTCATCCCTAGTGGTGAGCGCCTTGTGAGTCGCTTGATCCTAATCAGATGAAGGGGGTCAAGTCCCATTCCCTAGTGGAACTAGGGGTTATAAGATAAATGGGGTCAAGTCGCATTCCCTAGTGGAGCTAGGGGTTGTAAAATAAATGGGGTCAAGTCCCATTCTCTAGTGTAACTAGGGGTTATAAATATATTATCCTCCGTCGTAGTTGATGATGCTTCCATATGGTACTACAATACTCTCTAAACAAGTCTCCTAGGTTCTAGTCATGGTGTCTATTACATGGTGATTCGTTCTGGGATGCCTTTCGATCTTCTAAACAGAGCATCGATATTAGATCTGTCTCAAAGAAGGGACTAAATCACTTCTGCTTCTTAATCCGCTATCCAATACCACGAATATCTTCTAGGTATTATAACAAATGGATTTTGAACCCATTTATAAATTTCTAGATAAGATTAAGAACTAAATGTTTTGAAATGGGTCCAGTGTTTTAACAAGAGAAAATCCAAGCCTATGATTCTGATTTAAGTTGAAATATAACCAATTTGGGTGTAATCCCACAAGGATGGAGAAACAATTTGTAACAACTCATGCCTAATACAATGTTTTTACGTGTTATGATGAGTTGATTCAACTTGTAACACGATTTCAAGCCCTATACACCTTTCAGAATCAGTTACAGGTTTGCACATTTAAAGTGGGTCAAGTGTTTTAACAGTAGAGAATATCTAAGCAAGAATACCTGCTTCTATAAGCATTGAAGCCAATCAATATACCTAGTTTTCTTTCTCTGCTCACTGCTATAAGCAGTACTGATCCTTAAAACGTATTTTTAATGAATAATCCTGGATTAACGTCAAGTAGATATCGAAATAGTTTGGAAATGACTAAGACTAAGTGCCATGGTTTTTGTTAACAATCAGTAAATGTTGTGTGACAGATGAAAATAGAAAAAACCAGATAGACATGATCTTGTTCTCATGTCAATATGGAATCGACAAATGGATTAAGATGAGAGGACCATGCCTACCTACAAAGAACACCTTGATAGGGATCCATGAGTTCTTTAAACTTTAAAGAGGATGTGGTAGCAATATTAAAAGGAATATAGAAAAATGAAAGAGCAAGACACAACACAAAGTAAAGTTAGGATTTGTGGTGGAAAGAATTTAGGGAAGAACAAAACTAGGATTAACAAAGGGATAAAATTTGGCCCTCACATCTAGATGAATAATATGCCCACTCTAACCAAATCATATATTAATCACATACTTAGGTTTTACATAGAAATTATTTTCATTAAAATAATTCTTATCATCTGTAGAACTTCGCACAGCTATATATTGCCCAAAGATATATGAACAACATACGCAATAAGTAAATAAAGTATATTTATCTAAAATATCAAATAAAGTAAAATTTATCTATTCAAATCTAGTTCCCATCAACTCTCTTTGGCTTCAAAAGATTCACCTTTGATGAATAAAGGTGCTATAGTTCGAACAACTTTTGTAATCTTCACCCATAAACGACTTGATCTTGCCACATGAAACAATCTCGGTAACAAAAAAAGACCTGAAAATATGACATTTAATGCCTGATCATGATGTTAGTACCATCAAACGAAGCTTTACTATAATTTGAACCACAACACTTTGTGTTTGATTTTAATTTACCCGCTACGACGAAAAGACCCGAAAGGGTCATTGACATCAAGCGATTTCATGGACCAGTAGATTACTGGTTTTGAAAGATTTACCTCTGGCAAATAAATGCACCACAATTTGGCAGCTTTTGGAGTGCTCCACCCATTAATGACTTGATCTTGCCAAACGAAATAATATAGATAGTGAGAATATGACTAGAGATGTGACATGCAGTGTCGCTCGTGTGATAGGGACTAGATTTATTTGTTGGTTCTATTATTTTTTAAATTTTATTTGAGATTTTAGGTGAATTTTCTTTGTTTATATATTATGCATGGTGTGCACATAGGTTTGGGCTATATGTAGCCATTTATGATGATTTAGAATTGATGAAGAATTGTTTTAATGAAAACTCTTCCTTGTGAAACCTAAGCAAAGAAATCCTGACATTGCGCAGAGTCAAGGGAAAGGGGGATATAGTAATATAGTATCATATTGGAGGGGAGGAAGAGTTTGTAGAGATGATGAGAATAATGATGTCATTTTTCACGGTAGAGATAAATCTATTTGGGATGATTGAGTGTTATTGGCTTGCTTTGGCTTAGGAACTTTATCATTCACACTACTAATTATAGTTATATATGGTTAAATAATAGTGTCATTTTTGTTAATGTCTTGTAATCATTGGATTTTGGATACCGTGTATACTAAAACTTTCATCTAAATATTTTTAGCATTTCTCCTTCAATTGGGGATGGTCGTAAAATAAATAATTAAAGTATTACGCATGCATTTATCTATCTGATGATGCAAGAGAAATACAATATGCAATACAGTACTATATGGAAATTGATACACTATATGTTTCTTGATTTCACAAGGGTTTTGAAGCGTATGAGAATCAAAATCCTATATTGTACTTGTTCTGGCTTAGTTAGGCATGGGTGACATTATATAGAATTGTTTTAAGCAATGTTTAAAATAGCGATATGACGTAACATTTTGTTTTTGTTAGATTATGTCGCATATAACATAACGCATAACGTAGGTTATGCAATTTTTTATTTATTTAATAAAAATAAATATAAACTATATAAAATAATTTTTATAAATTGAAATATAAATTTAAAATATCTATAAAAGAATATAAAACCATTTTATAATCATAATCTATTCTAATTTTATATTAAATTTTACAATAATATTCATATTTATCTTCATAAATTATGTTAAATCTGCAACCGTAATTCCAGTCATCATTTAAACAAGAACACAATATTCCAATTTTTTTATTTTAATTACAGTTATTATAATTGTTGTAATTTATATTTTGTAATGTTCAATTTATCTTATTTGTAATTGTTGATTTCAGTTCAGTTAAAAATTTAATATAATCAACAAGTAAGATATTTCAGCAATCGGAGAGGAATTACAAGCGAATAAGGAAACAATCGCAAATTAACAAATTAGCAATTCCACAAACAACCAAACAAGCCAACAACTAATCAAGTAATAGAATTACAACAATTTGCTAATAATCAAAATAATAATCAATAACAATATAGAAATTACTGAAAAAATAATTGTAAATAACGTAACATAGCGTAATTTAACGTAATGTTATGTAATATAATGTAAAATAACATAGAAAAAACGTATTGTTACGGTGCATTGAGTTATTTCCTATTGTTACATAGCGCTGGGGTTCCGTTAAGTTATGTAACACAATATGACGGGTTTCATGGAGCATTATTTTCAATATTAGTTTTAAGGTTTAGGAAGATCAAGAGATCACATTGTCTTCATATGGTTATCGGAGAAATTTTATTGTTGAGCAAGAACTTTCGTGCTAAATTTCTTATTATGAAGCTGAATAAGGAAATGTCTGCCAAACAGATCCTATTTGAAGGACTCCTATTTGGATATCCCTGTCGCGATGTTCCAACCTGCCTAGAGTCTCTCTCTCTCTCTCTCCCACCCACCACCCCCCAAAAACCCACCTCAACAAACACCACCAAGTATGCTCTCAAGATCATTACTTACTCCACTAATTTGGAGGCCCGTGGCAAAATGGGTACTGGTGCAGCCACTGATTATGTTCAGGTTCACACACCTGCGAATGACTCTTAGGTGTCAGGATACTGTAGCAGCTTCTATGACCAGTTGCATAGGGAAGAGACTAGTTTCAGATTAAGGCACTTCGGGCATCTCTTATTTCCTAACCCACAAGCAAGTCTGCTTCTCCAAAGTCTATTTTCAAAATCCAAAGTTTGAACAAATAGGCATCATCCCAACTTCAGTTTCTGTTCTTACAGATTCAAATGGAACTTCTAGATGCGATAACTGACACTTTCTGTATTACCCTTTTTTCTATGTTAGCTAGCCAAAAAAAAATCCCCATTTACCTTATTAACTCTTTAAGAATCAGGTATACATAAACAATGCTAACATTGTCTTTTGGTTTAATCATATAATTGTTTCCATATAGAGGAACTTTTTAAGATTCTGGTGCTTCATTGTGTTGGAGCTCACAAGTAATTTATTCATAAAGTCATAAATTATATGCCTGTTATTGGATCCAAATGCAATATGCTATCCGGTGGAAACAGATGGCTTGTGTATTCCACAGAATTTATTCCTTTTTGGTGCTCATAGCTTTGCACATGCTATTATAATGATAACTCTCAGGTCTTTCCATTGTGATTAGTTGGGTAATATGTGTGTCTTGATGAATCCTAATTGCCCAGGTGAAGGATCGTCATAATGGAAATCTTTTAATTGATGAAGAAGGGCATATAATCCATATTGATTTTGGTTTCATGCTATCTAACTCTCCTGGTGGTGTGAATTTTGAGAGCGCACCATTCAAGTTAACGCGGGAGCTTCTTGAGGTTAGATATCAGTGCTTTTCAGATCTATTTATGAAGTTAAAAAATTTTGTGGAACGGTTCTTGATAGTTGTTGGTATTGTGGGTTGAGCAATAAAGACATGAGTTGTATTCTAGGTAATGGACTCTGATGCTGAAGGAAACCCAAGTGAGTTCTTTGACTATTTCAAGGTATATACTAAATCCCTTGGTCCTTTTAAAGCTCTTGAAGTTTGTAAGTTAAGCTATGGTTTCTTCAGGTGTTATGCATACAGGGGTTTCTTACCTGCCGTAAACATGCAGAACACATAATTCTCCTTGTTGAGATGTTGCAGGTAGCATGAACTCCTCAACATACTACCTTTTCCTTGTTTTATGTGTTCCTCAGCATTTTATTTTCTCTATTTCTGATCCAGATTGCAAAATTACTGCTAAGTTATGGCAGTAGCTTACCATGCATGACAACTTTACTTAAACAGTGAAAACTATATTCTAGTTTTTATTTAGAAAATAGTTTGTTTGTATTGCAAGTTAATAATAATCGTAAGTATCTTGTTAAACTTGAATGGAATCATTACTTATCTCATATGTTTCGCTAGCTATGCATTAATAACATCTTGCCTTGTAAATTTGAAGATATTGGCATTATTGCTTCTGAAAATTTGGTATCCCTCTGGTCCGAGCTCTGTACTCACATCAGCATGAGGTGTCTTATTCTAAATTACCACTACCATCACATCCTTCCCTCCCTCTTTTCTATTTGTTTTCGTTGGAGCTGTTGGGGTGTGTGTGCATAAATGGGTCCTTCCTCTCATTTACATTTGTTAATTGGCGGCTGTTGGGGTGTATTTTGTGCAGAAGTGGGTCATAAGTTAAGAGGAATAAAAGAATGTTATTTTCTGGGCCTCTTTTGGCTTCTCACTGAGCAAGAGTCGTGGACAAATTCAATTTTTATGTTAACCATTTTGTCTATCGTACTAGTGATAGTGTTAACTGTTAACTTTGTACTTGTAACTTCTTTAGATTATTACCTAATTGAAGCTGTAATTTATAATCAACGTTGTGTTTTGGTTTGTATTCCATTGAAGGCTAATTGAAGATTTGGTGATATACCATGTTGTAAATCATTAAGAAAACCTAGGTAAGTTATAAACAATAAGAAGACTTCTTTTCATGATACTTGATTTGTCAAAAAACTTTGAACCATGGCATAATAGCATTTAATTTTGGAGATCAGAGTTGAGGTGTGGAGAATACATGTACATGTTCTCTAGATTATCTCGATAAGAAATTTGTCAATTATGGTAAGATATAGAATATCACCTTTTCATGATTGTTGTGGGAGGACATTATAGGATTTTAGTGGCATCAGGGGTTTGTCATGAGCGTTCTAGGAGGAGACTCACTCAAAATTTTTCCAGTTCAAAAGGAATAATGTTCTAAGAACTGAGCAGGAAGAAACATCTTTTTGTAGTGTGAATCCTCTTCTTACTCTCGATGTTCTATCCGCATGCAAGTTATTTGCAGTAACAAGATAATGGCCTAGTGATCGGGCACCTGGACTGGATGGTTTTACATAGTTGAAACTGACTCGAACCATAAACTTGGCTAGGTCTTTTCCGCCTTTCTAGCTTACGACCATTATTCAAGGGCAAAAAGCTAGCTTATGACCCTTCACTTTCACTGGTGTTGCCTGCCCTTTGGATGGTAATAGATGGAACAGATGGTGTTCGCGCATAAAGAATGAAAGAAAACCTTCGGTTTCTCCCACTTCTTCTCATTTCATCTAGTCCCTCGCCTTTAGAGTTTGCTACATTGCATGACCCCTATCAGTCGAATGCCGTGATGATACGCTCTGAACCATGGTCTCATTAAAGAAGATGTCAGTAAGTGGACATTATTTCAAGCTAGAAGTTAATGTGGGTGACGAATGGATTCAAAGCCCTTTAGCTTGACTGTATGCATCTTGTTTTAAGATCTGTTTAGGGCCTTTTGGCAGACATAATGGGATGGAACATTTTGAAAAAATAGGAAAGGGTTATGACATAAACACAAAAAAGTCATTTTAAAGTATCCACCATTCTGTATATAAAATCATATATGAATATAAAAACACACACGATGCTCCAATTCCAAGACAAAAGGTTGTGGCTACACGAATAAGGCAATTAATGGATATGGCAATGATGAAATTATGCATGCTGTTGATAAGTTGATATTCAAGTGTTAGATATCATGAAATATTTTCCCAGTTATATAAATTAATAGTTATGGGAGCAATCATATTCCTTATTTAGTAATTGGACGAATTATATAACTACAATGTATCCATAGATAAAATTGTGAACCCATATTCATAGTTCCATACATTCGATTTGAACTTCAGTCATGGATGCATCTATATGTCATATGTTGCGAATTTTAGGGTATGCCAAAAGGAATATCTGCTACATATCTATCAAGTATTAGTGTGCCCACGTATCAAATGTGAATCTGATACAGGTTTGTATTGCTAAAAGTATCTGTATTGCTAAAAGTATCTGTGCAGCATATGTGCTGAATTTGATTGTCATTTGGACTTGGGCTCTTATACTCGGGAGTTTCCTTTTGGAGAGAGGTAGGCAGATCTTATACTTTGTACTTGTCAACTTGTTGATTTCAGGACTCTGGCTTCCCTTGTTTCAAAGGTGGGCCCCGTGCCATACAGAACTTGAGAAAACGATTTCATTTGAGCCTTACGGAAGAGGTTAGCTTCATTACTGTAAATCTCTCAATTTTGTGTCATCATCTTTTATTAAAGATTTCTGTTGTTGTATTTGATTATTTCAAACAGCAATGTGTGTCTTTGGTACTGTCCTTGATCAGCAGCAGTTTAGATGCATGGCGGACACGACAGTACGATTATTACCAGCGGGTGCTGAACGGGATTTTGTGAGGTTCTATTGTACATTCCAGGCTGACCTCCCTCCTGATTTGCACCATTTCCTTCTGAAACAAGCAAATTTATTGAGGAATTCAAATGCCATTGCATTTTTGTTTCTCTGTAGCGTGTTTCCGCGAACCTTAACAGGTGGGACAATTAACATTGGGCCCCTAAGGTTTCGGATGAAGGTGGCGGCTGGTTTGAGGAAAACTGCATCGCTATGATTGTGGGTATGATAAATGGTTAAGCCTAATCAGGTCCCCATTGAGTTCAAGTCGCCTGTGTTGAGGTTTGCTGCTTAGTGCTTTCAGATCTTGGAAGTTGGCAGCAGTATTGTGGATATTAGGGCTTAGCATAGATGAAGAATTCATGAAAGCATAAAAAACTTGCATGAGTTTGGTGGCTGTACATAAAGAGGTGACCCCAGTGGAGCCTGGACGGAGATTAACAAAATATATGGTTGTTTAGGATGGACAGATATTAAACAGGCATCAAGCCAAGTATAGATATCTGGTGGGTTCTGGCATCATGGTCAAAAAGGTCACCCTGATCACAAGCATGCTTTGCGGGGGTGAGTATAGAGTTACTTAGAAAAGCATGTGTACAGTTGAGTTTTGGCTGAACGTAATGGAGTGTAAAGAAGTGCGAAAGAGAGCTGTTGTTTCTTTGGTTTTGCATTCATTGACATTTGCCTTGTTATCATCAGTCATCTACATTTTTCATCCTTTTTTAGAGGCTCATCTAGGCAATCTGGGTTGATGCTCACAGGAATACCATGTAATGTAATGAACGTAATCCATAGTTTACTAGCATCTGGGTTGATGCTCACAGGAATACCATGTAATGTATCTTCTTGCCTTATTTGTTTGTATATGTTGTAATCTCAATTGCATCGATGGGTTGTTGAAGTTGTTGCCCAGCAGTGATATGAAAAATGCTTCCTCGAGTTTTCTCAGTTTCATAGTATATCTGTTGTACTATTTATGGACATTGTCAACTGAAATTGGAACTTTAACCGAGTGAAGAATACTCGTCAATTGACTGTCTCGTTGTTATTGTTTTAAACAAAGTTTTCAGTTGCTTGATGATCTTTGCTCTTTGCAGTCATTATTGTACTTACTCTCATCTTAAATTGCCATTGCAATTGAGTGATGGAGAGATTTATCAAGAATGATGAATGACCAATATCTATCGGCTACAAAACTATGATCCCTTTCAGTTGTGGTCTGTTGCAGAGAACCATTGCAAGGGGGCAGAGCTCATGTGGTCACTCAAGGCTCATTCATCTGTGTGATTGGAGTACAGATTTACAGTTATGGCTGTAGTTTTAAGGAGTTGGCTTGGGAGAACTGCAAAACCCTATATTTACACAGCTACTGAGTTGCTGAAATGCCAAATACATATCAATTGCTTTCATCGCGGTATCAAACGCATGTTATCTGGTATCAAACGCATGTTATCTGGGCCACGGACAAGAGGACCGGGTACTTGTTGGACGTGTTGCATGCAGTCTGGTGACGATAGATCTTAAATCTGGGCGTGATTCTTCCAGTAAAAATTGCAAGGACATCAACAACCGAGAGAAACGCTTGTTTTCTTTCATTTCTTGTTGTATAATGGTGCAGGCCGGGGACCATTACAATAGAACAATCAATAGTGATATGCCACCAGCCCTGTCCCTTGTTTTTCGAATGATAACATCAGAATGTGACTCATTGCAATGACTTCAGAAAATTTTATAGTGTGTGTGTGTGATAAGGTATTTCAAAAACACCAGGATCTTTATTTTTGAGAACAGCATCTTGTCAGTTAGTTTGTACTGATCCCAGAAGGCCGGAATAGGATGAGGTATCCATAACATCTCCTTTTCTTCTTGTTTTAAACAAACTTGTCTTGAAAAAAACTTTAAAAAGTACTGGGATAGAATCCTATTCCTAGAAAGTTTTGTATGTAAAATTTAGAAACACGACAAAATTGACCAAAAAAAATGTAGTAGGTCTTGTCCATTACTTTATGGTTTCTTGGTTGAAATTGTTTGCTTCAGGATCTAAAATAATTGTTTTTGTAACTAAAAGATAGCTACCAATCAAGATGTCTTGGTACCCTGTTAGCATCGTGTTTCACGACTTTAGCTTGCATTACCTTGCCATGAAATCGTATGTAAATCATGTCTATTATGCGTTAGCCGAGCGGACCCATGCACCCGAACTAGAGGACAGAGTTACTACTTAGGCTGAGCTGTCAGCACAGTGCTCAGAGATGCAGAGGGTGAAGCATCTGTGTCAGGAGTGCAGTACGCAAAAAAATATAGATGATATTTATGTTCTATAATCCTATATTAATTTATGATATTACACTTTTAATATGTTCTATAATTCATATTTTTATTCTATAATTTTTATTCAAATTTAAAATAGTAGAAACAAGTAATGATTTTTGGAGTTTAAAATAAAATAAAAATATTTTATTCAATCTTAAAAAAATAATATATATAATAATTGAATCATTTACTTTTCATAATCACGATTTTCATAATTAAAAATTAATAATTTAGAAGGAACGAAGTTTTAAAATTGAGGATTTAGAGAGAAAGGAAGCAATCTTAAATTACTTTTTTTAAAATTAAAGGGGTAGTAAATATTTTTATAAAAATTTCCAGTGGCTCACCTAACTTTTCGTTCTACCATTAATCTAGATCTCACTATCAAGTCTTGTTTGGAGTCTACTTTCACGGCCTAACATCATAGAAAGCGCCCGTTAAAACCTTTACTTAAATCAAAGGAAAAATTTAAAAAAAAAAACAGAGAGAGAGAGAGAGAGAGAGGAGTGCAGGAAAATATCCTCCGGTGGAGAGAGAACGAACGTACGTGGGATGGGGAGCGAGCAAGAGAACAAGAGACGAAAGTGGCACGAAATTAACCCCGACGATGATCGTACCACTACAGTACGTCTTTTGTTTGTTTGTTTGTTGTTCTCGTACTCTTGCATCATTGGTGACTAACAGCCACATAATATATGTGCCTAAACGTCATTTTTTATTTTTATCTAAAAATATTTTCTTTGCTTATAAATTTCAATGTGGAAAAAGGATCCCAAGTTGCGACTTGAGGAAAGCATGAATGCGGTTTGATTGGAATATTATTTATAATCTTCCACGCTCTCTTAAAGTATGCCCAAACAATCATTGGGGCCTCCTTACAGACCCTAGGGGTGATCGGAACCTAATACCGAATAGCTACGGATCCGATCGAAAAACCTTAAATCCTGACCGTCCTTCCAACTTAACATTCCAATATGAACTTTGCCATAAACTCCGACAAATCCGATCAAAATCGGTCAGAGTTCAGTAGAAAAATTTTCGACGGTAGTCGGAGCCTAATACTTTAGGATCCGAAAGAAAAACTCTGAATTTCGACTGTCCGTTAGACTGAACATCCCTAATAGACTTGTCCAGATAGTCTAGGTCCGGTGTCTAGCCTGGGCCCGTTGATCTAACCACCCTTGCTGAAGCCCAAGCTAGCCTGGTCTGACTCGAGCTTTCCCTGTAACGGTTAGATTTGAATTAGCCCAAGTCGATTCGATCGGCAGTTGAACCTCCCAATGACTAGCTTCTTTGTTTATAACATCTTGCTGTAGGGATGTTTAGTCGATCGATCGGTCGAAAATCGGAGTTTTCCGATCGAATCTAAGAGTAGAAGACTCTGATCGTCTCTGGAAAAACTTTCCAACCGAACTTCGTCCGATTTCGATCGGAGTTGGTGGTAGAATTCACTTTTAAATGTTCAGTTGATCGATCAGTCGGAAATCGGAGTTTTCCGATTGGATCCGAAGGTGGAAGATTTTGACCGCCACCAGAAAAATTTTCTGACTAAACTACAATCGTCAGACAAAACCACCAGAGTTGGGGTTCGTGGTCACCCCTATCGATCTGCCAACCAACCAAAAATAAATTGAGTGCAACTATAATTCTTCCACATTGTCTTCAATGCCTCAAATATTTCTAATTCCTAGAGCACATGTAACATATGAAAATGTTAAATGTATTTTAGAAATTAGAAAAGATTTAAAGTGTCAGTATTAAAGAAAAACACAATATAAAAATAAAAGTATTAAAGTACAATTAAGAACCTAAGGAAAGAGATATTTAAAGTAATTGATAAGTTAAATCTATTTATAGAAAAAAAAAAAATAAATAACACAGCAATTAAAGCTTTAGAGGAAAAAAAAAAAAGGGAATGTAGATATACAAGGAAATGTCAAAAAAAAAACTATATTTGTATATTTTATAAAAAAGTTTTCCTATAGAATTATTTCAATTTTGATAGACGCCTGATTAATTCTCTTTATGGTAGAGGACCGTAATGGGCCCCACATGATCCCTTCCATCTCTCTCGAATTTCTAAATGAGCACACAGCTTGACCTCGTGAGTTGGAAAGTGTGCTCAATAATTAAATTGGTGTGCTCATTTAGAATTCCCCCTTCTCTCACCCTCCTATATTTAACCCCACCAAACCTCTCCCACTCCTCATCTCAAAAAACTTGAAACGAATCAAAAAGAAAAATAATAATAATAAAAAAAAAACTTGGACTCACCGGGGTCGTCTAAATCCAAGACGGCGGTGATCGGAGGCGGCGGTCGAAGGAGGCCCCACTGCAGTTCTCACAAGCAGCCACAAGTGGAGACTCTCATCAACAACGCCAACAACAAGAAGAGGAGTGGGTCCCACTCCTCTCTCCTACTCATTGCCACGGCGTCCCCCCACGGCGGTCGCGGCGCCCTCCCGTCAGCCGGCGGCAGCCCCTCCGACCTTCTCTTCCTCGCCGGCGGTGGCAGTCCCCTCTCCTGACCTCTTAACTTGTGACTAGCTAGCTAATCGACCCCAATTCCCAAAAAGACCCCAGTCCCCCAAACCCTAGATTTGCGAAGTACGTAGTATCAATTAGGAGAGAGACGAGATGTTGACTATCAAGAGGGTTCCCACTGTTGTCTCTAATTTCCAAGAGGATGCCGCCGGTGGCGGCGGATGCGGCCGCAATTGCCTCGGAAACTGCTGCCTTCCCGGTAAAAATTTGATTTTTGGACGCATTTTGTGATAATGTTTCTGATTTTGCTCTGCATACATGAAAAAGATTCGATTTTTATTTTTATTTTAGTGGCCATCTTTAGTTTCTGCAAATTTCTGTTCCTCTTGATTTTAGTTTCTGTTGGGTATTTTATCATTTTTTTAGAGCTTACAAGGAAAAAAATAAGAATTTTGTTCATAATACACTAACTAAATTTTGGCATTTTTTTAAGGAAATTTTGGTTTTTCAGACTGCTTGAAGTCACAAAGTTTACTTCTTCTTCTTCTTTTTTTTTTTTTTTTTTACATAAACTATTTGTTTGTCCACACCTTTTCATAACCTTTTTTTTTTTTTTTTTTTATAAATTTTATGATCTTTTTGTGAAAAAATAAAAATAAAAATAAATCTTTGCCTGTCTTTTTACTAGGTTCCATTGGAATCTGACCTTTTTGGAAATTAGAGCCTTAAAGAACTTTTAAATTTGTAATCTTTTTGAGATATTTACTGATACCAATGTCTGGCTATTGCATGCAGCCTCCAAGCTGCCCCTTTATGCTTTCAAGAGCGAGCAAGGCCTACCACTGCCAGTCCCTCCCTCCACTGAAGAGGATCTCCCAGCTGACTTCTTCCTCAATACACTGTTACTTGGACAGGTAAAGTTCTTTTCTTTTTCTCTAAAATAATAAAGAGAATTATTTTTATGTTTTAGTTTCGCGATAGTTGTCAAAACAATGAAATTGATATCATGTAATCTTAGCCTTCTACTATCAAAATGAAGTAACCTTGGAGGAAATTCAATAGCGCACCCAACGCCATTATCGATTGCTATACATATAGCTCAATTTATTTTTTATTTTTTTTTTAAAAATCTTTTCATTTTTTTACCTCATCTATTTAAATTTCTCTTTCTATTTCATTAGGGAGAATATATCTCGCTTAAAAGAAATACTTGACTCAGATTATTCCTGATTTTTTTATCACTTTCCCTTTGTTTTATTACCCAACCATGAAACGAATAAAATAAAAGCAACTGTTGGATTAGATTTCCTTCGATTTACTTCACCCTTTGTAACCAAACTAGGTCATGAGGTAATTGTTAACAGTCTCTGTATTTTGCTGGGACTCTATAGTGGGAGGATAGGATGAGCCGGGGGCTGTTCCGCTATGATGTTACTGCTTGTGAGACCAAGGTGATCCCTGGGAGCCTAGGCTTCATTGCTCAGCTGAATGAAGGCCGACACCTCAAGAAGCGACCCACTGAGTTCCGTGTTGACAGGGTCCTTCAACCGTTCGACCCCAAAAAGTTCAACTTCACTAAGGTTGGGCAGGAGGAAGTCCTCTATCGCTTTGAGGCTGGTGGCCATGATAAGGCTCAGTACTGTGAGAGTGCCCCAGTCAGTGGAACCGTCCCTCCCAGTGTGGTTGCAATAAATGTCAGGAAACCATTATGATAGAATCCATTTTTACTTGGTCATTCAAATTCTTTTGTTTTTTTTACATTTTAGTTCCAACCGATTATCTTGCTTCTAATGGTTATAGGTGAGTCCGATCGAGTATGGCCATGTGTTATTGATTCCCAAAGTTCTCGAGTGTCTGCCACAGAGGATCGACTCTGAGAGCATGTTGCTTGCCTTACACTTGGCAGTTGAAGCCGGGAGCCCTTACTTCAGGGTGGGTTATAACAGTTTGGGTGCATTTGCCACCATCAACCACCTGCATTACCAGGTTACCAGTTCAACCCAATGATCTCTTGTCTAGTATAGAATTCATATTGTTATGATTAAGTTTTTAATTGTGTGATGACAGGCTTATTACTTGTCGGTGCCTTTTCCGGTGGAAAAGGCCCCAACAAAAAGGATATCGCTCACCAAAGGTCTTGAGAATACTGGCGTGAGCATCTCAATGCTGCGTGATTATCCTGTGAGAGGCCTGGTTTATGAGAGCGGAAACACACTGAAGGATTTGGCCGATCTTGTTGCCAACTCATGCATTTTTCTCCAGGAGAATAATATCCCGTTTAATGTGCTTATCTCTGATTCTGGCAAGAGGGTCTTCCTCTTCCCTCAGGTACGCAGTTCAAGTTTTCGAGGAAAATGTAAATGTTACTTCATTAGTCATTTATTAGTTGTGAGACTAAAAAAGGAATCTAGTTGATATTTTTAAATTCAGGCATACACATAGTATTCATTGTTTTACAATATTATTTTAATATGTATATTTTGCATATACTCAGTATATTTAGGTTGCAAATGCGCACTATGTACCATTGTGTTCTTTTATTCGATTACTAAGCTGCTAAGGACCTCCAGTTCTATTGATTATGATGGACGCTTGTTCTGACGTTCTCTCCGTTTCTACCTGCTGTTTGCATTATTGTTACTTTTGCTGTTATGTTTTCAAGTTATTGTTACTTCATAAACACCGGAAGAACTGAAGTGCTATAAAAATAACATTAGATTGACATGTTGCTCCATGCATTGAGACTGTTTCTAGTTCTCAAAAGAAATAACGTTTAAATAAAATAAAAAAAGCAAAATTTAGATTGTTATTCTTCTAACTGTTGCTGTACTCAGTGGCAGGATAATTGTTATGCAACTCATTTAATTTGAATGTTATCTTGTATGATGATGGGATACAACTCGAATATCTAATATAATTTTAATACAACACTACTCTAATAGGTTGCTCTTATTATCTGTCTCGACAATAGCCATGACTATATGGTTTTAGCTTTCTTGGGTTTAAAAACCTCATCCACATTTTTATCACCCCTTTCTTTTTGTATTTATCTTTGCTATGTATTTGTGCTGTTGTAATGCTTTATAGCATCAGAAGATGATGAAATGTTTTTATAAAGTGTGTGCTTAGAGTTTTGCGTAGCCATGTCACATTTAGACCTAATTCTTTTTTTTCTCATTAATGCTTGCTCCTTGGATAGTGATGCCTTGAGTTTTCTCACCTTACTTGTTCCTTATTTATTTTCTTTATTAATAGCCTTCATCAGCTATTCCCTAAACTAGTTTGTAGTGTTCGGCTTTCGAAGTTAGTTTGAAATTGACATCAGAAAAAAAAATAATACAAATATATCCGCCACCAGATATTCCCTTTGCGAAGCAGGGGCAGACTAGTACTTAATATTAGAGAATTTTTACTCAGTAGACACAGAGGATATGTACACTTTAGTGCCTCTCCTATATCCTCAATAAAGATGAAACTATTATTTTCTCATGATAAAATATATAAAATATAGCTATGACAGGCTGCTGTATGATTTAGCTGTTAGCTCTCTGCATTACAATTATGTTTGCAGTGGATGCCATTAATTTGCCTATTAAAAGAGGTGTATAAACCACTTAAGACATGATTGTATCAAAAAATGGGGAAAAGAAACTTAATATATTTTCTTACAAACACAATGCAGTGCTATGCTGAGAAGCAAGCTCTTGGTGAAGTGAGCCAAGAGCTCTTGGACACTCAAGTGAATCCTGCGGTGTGGGAGATAAGTGGTCATATGGTGCTCAAGCAAAAGAAGGATTATGAAGAGGCAACAGAGGACTATGCGTGGAGGCTCTTGGCCGAGGTCTCACTATCAGAGGATCGATTCCAAGAAGTGAAGGACTATGTATTCGAAGCCACGGGCTTGGTGGAGTCTGCAGAGGAAGTTTCCGATGCTGCTGAGAACAAGGAAACTTCTTTCCAGCGCACGGCTCAGGTTCCCTCGCCCCATTTCGCCGGAGGCTGTTTGGTTCTTCAGTGAAGAACATGCCTTGTGCATTGTTCACGTTCGGTGGTGTGCTTTTGCTTGGTCAGTTACCTGAATAAAGGCAGTTAAGTGATGCTGTTGTGTGGTGTGCTATATTATTGATGATGTGTCATCTATCATCTTGTAAAATTGCCATTGAACTTTTATATGGGCCAGTTTGCTACTGTTATTATGAACTATTGTCATTGGGAAAACTTGTAATTGATCTATAGTGGAATAAATTCCCACTTCTTATTATGTTTGTAATTTGAAGAGGTCTATTATATGCTCAAAATTACGTCCAGTTGCATGATTTCGATGGAATACTTTTGATGAATTGTGTAATGCCGGCGTAATTTGAGACCGAGCCACTGCAGTAAAGTGGTAAAAACTTTTAAGAGTTCAGGGATTCAAATCCTACTAGCAGCAAGCAGCAATTAAAGGGGATGAGTAGAGAGACCCTACTGCCTTTGTAATATGGAAAATATGTGGTTTGTAATGATGTGTTGGCAAAATTTTTGAGAAAAGAAAAAAAAAATAGAGATTTATAATTCATGTCAAAAAGGCCCCACAGGGAGATCTGAATTTGGAGTTAGAAAAGACTAAAATGTGATCCTTACGTAGTAGCGTTTAGCTAGCCAAAACACGGATTCTAGATGAGAGAGACCTGTGTATTGGACTAAATAAAGACCAACAAATTTGCACCCCTCGGAATCGCGTTTTATCCTCAGAATTATCCTCAGAACCTTTGAGATAAAAACTATCCTCTCAGATTTTTCTTGATGTTTCACTCTCATAATATCACTCTGTATGAGAGATGTCCCTTTCACTCTCAAAATATCACTCTGTAAGAGAGATGGCTCTTGGCCCACCAAAAGGAGAGAGATAGTCCCATTCTACCTACTTTTTATTTTTTAGCATAAACGATGCAACTAACAACGGAAAAGTTATGTGAGTTAGCGACAAAAGTATAATGATCCAATAATTTTTTTTTTCAATTTTTTTAACAATTATTATCTCTACCTACTTAATTTCTTTCGGATTAAATTTCATAAATTTTGGAGTTCATTTATCCTTTCATCAAGTTCATACAAAATATTGTACTCATTGAAAACCGTTAATTTTGTATTAATTTGATGGAGGACCAAATCAAAACTAAAACCCAAAAAATTAGATATGAGTGAACCAGGGGATTTAGATCATAATCCAAAAGAAAATTTTTAAAAAGATTATTAGAGATAGTAGAAATGAACTACAGTTCAAATAACTTGCGTGAGCTGTCAGCTCATTTTCATTTTACTCATATATATATATATATATATATATATATATATATATTCACCCCGCATTTTATTAGTAGAAAATTAACTAAACAAATTTGTCAAATATAGTCATGCATAGTTAGGATATTCCATCAAACATCACCAGAACACAAAAGGCCTCACATAACCAAAAAGCAATCAGAAACTTTCCAAAATTTTTATCAAACAAAACCTGCAGTCTAATTTTCTAAAGATATGCAGGCCGGCAAAGCCAACGCTCTAAGAGGAGCCCACTTCAGGACAGATGCCACGAGGCCCATTCCATTTACAATATTTACAAGAACTCCTTCATCAAGCAAGCAAGAAGTTGACAAGAACTAGATATTTTCAAGTGATGAACACGAGGATCAGAGATAGAGATAGAGATGAAGAGTTAGAAAGGAGCAGTGAGAGTGTCCCTCAACCTTGCATGATCCACTGCGATCCCACCCAATCTCTCACCATCTTCTTCTTCTTCGTCCGAATCCATCATGTCTATATCACCATCCTTGACGCTGATAACTGGTTGTAGACCCTGAAAACAATATAACCACTCCGTTAAAAAAAAAAAAAGAAAAAAAAAAAGAAAACCACTAACTAATTGTTAATCTCTCTTAATTATTTCTATTTTTGAATGCTGTGGATTTCTTCGAATAATTAGTCAGAGGTTATCATGAAATTAAAAATGAGATCGACCACCCCATGCAGTTGTTAAGAGATCATTGTGGGAGTTTCTATCTAAATACTTTGACCTACATTCAAATTTATGTTGCATGCCCACAATTTTGACTGGTATAAATATCTGAGATGCTACTTTAACCAACAGAAGGAAATTAAAAAAAAAAATGACAACAAGATTAGACATGAAAAAAGCATATTATTTTAAATTTATCTACCACTAAATTAGGGATGAAGAATGCATCGGTTCAGATCTGATCCATTTTATTCAAATTTTAAATTAAAAATAAAAAATTTATTTTTCTAATTTAAAATTTTGAACAGACTCCACTTACAACATTAATAATCAACTTAACATGCCAATTCTTATTTATCCTTTGTCAGAAGATTTTTTTTTTTTTTTTTTTTTTTTTTTTTTTGAAGTCAGGAAAAAAAAAATATTTCTTGTTACTTAATTCTCATAATATGTATCAAAAGAAAAATTATGAATTAATTATTTATATTTCGAAGATAGAATCACTCAATTCTCACACTTTCTTCTACAATCTAAATCAAATACTGATCAACTCCCTGGTCTACTTTGCTGCTTAACTACATAATAAATCATCAAAAATCTCTCATACAACTCCAAATTAATCAAATAAAATTTAATAATAATTCATTAATTACCTCAGTAAAGATCCTTATAGCTTCTTCTATGCTGTGTGTACTCAGCACACACAATGCTGCCTCCTGCATCAAAATCAAACATAAATCACCAACAAAAACAAAACTCAACAAACCCAACAGCAAAACAAACTGCATCTCAAAAAATTAAAAATAAAAAATAAAAATCACAAACCCTTGCATATTTGATCTGATCAAGAGAGAGAGTCTGTGGCTCCTTCTCGATCGAAGACATCCTCTCAATCCTGTTCATATTTTTCTACGGGAAAAATATCTTTTTGTTTCTCTCTTTCGTAGCATGAGTGTGTTTAAATAGATAGAGAACGAGCTAGAATTTTCCAACGGTGACATGGAAGTTGGACACGTAACTGTCGCGTTGAAAACTTTGGCCACACACGTGGCCATCGAATCTCACGGGATTAGAGGACACGTGGAGAGAGATCTAGGGTTTCGTGGAGTTTGGCTGCGACTCGAGTTCTAAGGTGGTCCAAGCAAAAATGGCCACGTGTAGGGAGCTGTATTTGCTTGGTGCATGCATGCATTGTATCCGAAGCCGCCGGCCTTGTTCTTTTCCCCGTATGGACTTAATCCTCGATTAATGGTGCTTAAGATGTGATTAGAGTTGGTCATTAGTTGCCATGATCACGTAGCTTGCATATAGATTTTTTTTTTTTTTTTTTTTTTTAATAGGGAGAAGATTTTTTAGGGAGAGACGTTGGTTAGTGGACGAGGCATTAGGGTTAGAGATTATACGAAGTTTTGCTACGTACTCTTTCAGTTACGGCGCTATGTAGCTTTTATTTTGATAAATTATGATCCAATTAACACTCATTTTCAGTTTTCTTTTGCTCTACGTTATGAATCACCAACATATATATATGATCAACACAGATTCTTATCTCTTCATTCTAAAAATTTAATTTGTAGTAAAATTAAAAATAATAGTTGACTTCTGGGCTGATGGAGATCCCAGGAGACACCTTGACCTATGCCCATGTATGGAGTATGCCCATATATGTGCAGGTGTTGATCTTTCATTGTATTGGGATATGATACAAATTGTTTTTGTATGTTGTAACTTTTGTTATTTTATATATGTATTTCTATCTACTCCTTAGTGAGGGATTAGTATATGTAAACTCTATATAATTTATTTCATTAATTTTTTTACTAGTATAACATTGGAGATCCTAGCCCACTGCTTTGCTAATTAAAAAAAGATTTAATTTGGTATTTTTACCGCCATGCCGTATGTCTTGGAAACAAAAATAGTAGAAATGCATTGGAAATGACAAGGTTTATTGTTTTGTTTTAAAATTAGTTTAATTTTGATATTCTACCATTTTATCCCATTATATTTTTAGTTATAACTATTTATCTTGTTGTATCTACTAATAGCTACTAAGAAGCGATGAACTCAGAAAAGTCCCTATGAGAAAGGAAATATGCTATCGAAAGAATAACCTTAATCGCTAAATACTTATAGCTTAGATGAGAATGGAGATGTCAATCTACATGATTGAATTTAGCTCTCATCTTACTTGTCCTTGGGGGCAAAAAAAAAAAACCTTATCGATATAATTTTCATTAATTTTGATTTTAGCAAGTAAAAATAAGAAAATGCGATAGCATAAGAAGCACGAGAACCCAGGAGAAAGAAAGATTCACCAACGTCAAAAAGTCTAATTCTAGGTCTCAAATGGCAGGCTCAACACCAAATATAATTATACACTTCTTTCTCTCTTTCAAGAATAAATCAATATATAAAATCTAAATTATACACGTTTTCAATTAAATTTATTTATAGACTAATTTCATTCCTAGTACACAACTAATTACGTGAGAGTCTCTTCCTTAAAAACCTAAGCCAATGGCCACCTACCAACTGATCACAAGCTAGTTGGGATCAATTAATTGTTTAATCGCTAATTAGCGTCGCGTAATCAACAAGTGGACGTACAGCTAGCCAAGCAAAGTTGAGCCTATTATTGGGCACAATAATAGAGATTAGTGTGAGATTATCTTAAAGCCGACATGATCTAAAGCTAATCAGAGTCCTCCTAATTAATCATTTTCAAGATATTAACTCATCGTTTTCTCTCTTAGTGATTGGAGTTGAGTGATCAATGACATAATTCCACGTCGAGGTTAATTAATGGATATAATAATTAGGTGGGTTAGAGTTGGGCAGGATTTAGGTTGATTAGATTAGTTGGTTAGGTATCGGCTTTAGATGGAAGCATTTATTTGGCCAGAGAAAATTTAGAAATTTTAAAGTTCATCTAGTGTCTCAAGAGTCATAAGGTTTGATAATTTTTGGGAGAAAAAGAGTTGTCACATGAAGAAGAAAACTGCTAAGTAGATCGATTCAATCGCCTCAATCTCGTAATATTTGGAATCGTCACTAGGGATGGTAATGAACTAGGGATGGTAATGAACGCGTCCATTAATCAATTTTTTACTCACCATATATAAAATTTTGAAATAAAAATGAAAATTTCAATTTACTATTTTAGAATTTTGTATAGAGAAGGTGAAAGTTTGATCCGTAAATACGTCCATTACCATCTATAATCGTCATGGCTCTTCCTCGGGTACAGCAAAAACACCCTCCTAGGGGCCACCCCAGAGGGTAAGGACGGTGGACGACCACCAAATTACAATAGATCCATTCACTGGGACATGATGCAAGATAGAGGGCAAAGAGTACATAGTAGAGGACTAGGATGCTCCATCGCAAAACCAAACATGTTTGCGGATTGTGGCTTGTATTTTGCTTTTTGATATTACCTATTATTGCACCATTATAAGTGGAGTGTTGTACTTAACTATATATTTTGTTAAATACGCTTTAATGGAATGCGGAAGGCATTAACTCGTCGTTTCTTTCTTAAAAAATACATAACATGTCTATTTGGTCGATCATCAGAATTCATTTTGGATGAAGAATTGGGTTGTAATTGGCGGTTGGCTTTGATATATATCAACTTTCTTTTGGAACGTCTCATAGTTGTCCATAAGTAAACGTAGAGTTCAAATGAAACATGGTCGAGTAGTTTTGGGGAACAAGTATTTGGTAGTTATTGTGTTTTGCTTGGAGACAATTACAAGTGATATATATATATATATATATATATATATATATATATATATATATATATATATATATATATATATATATATATATATATATATATATATATATATATATATATATATATATATATATATATATACATATATATATACATATACATATACATATACATATATACATACATACATATATACATACATATACATATATACATACATATACATATATACATACATACATACATACATACATATACATATATACATACATATACATATATACATACATATACATATATATATATATATATACATATATATATATAGATATATATATATATATATATATATATATATATATATATATATATATATATATATATATGGACCATAAATTGAGTAGCTCTATCATTTTTGTACACTTTTTCTTGATGTTTTGCTCACATAATATCACTCGGTATTAGAGATGGCCCTTGACCCACCAAAAGGAGAGAGATAGTCCCGACTTTATAAATTTAGAATATGACGAATTAAAAATTGACTCGCAAGTCCCAAGTGTGAAAGCTTTAATGTGATGGCCCTCTATAACTTCTTGTAAGGAACGATGGATGTATCAAGTGCAACCTCTCCAGAATTGTAGTTCTCTAATCTATTGGTGATATAACCAACTGAACATAGCTCATGCATGCATAGTTATGGGTTGCAGCCTAGTAACATGTGTTAAATACCTATTTAACTTTTTTTTAAAAATGGGGGCTTCATCCCTGAACCCCCACCTTCGAGCACAATACTTTCCAACTCCACAAACCTAATAATCATGGTATCAAATCCCCAGTTGAAATCCAAGGAGAGTCAAGCCAGAAATGCTTGCAGTGATTTTAGTTCTAGTTTCTCATGAACCGCTACGTAAATGTTAGTAGTTATAGTTCAGAGATGATTACTAATTTAAAACCAAAGTTAGTGTCCAAAGCCCGAAATTCATATAGATGATTGAGTTATGCTCACAATGAAATAATACATTGTTAAGCGTTCACACAAATGTGTGAGATAGCTCAATATTGGATAAAACAAAAAAAAAATTAATTATAGTTTGAATAGAATGCTATTGATCACTGCATATCAATTTAAGCCCTTGTGTTACATTCATCATGCTCCAAAGACTATTCAGAATTCTGCCCAATATGTTTCTTTTCATATTATGGGATTATCATGAAAGCATATCCCTCCAGATTCTTGTGATGATTTTGGTACATAAATAACAATTTTAGAATAAACTTTATAATTTTTTTTTTTTGGGAAAGAAAAGAAGCTCTTGCATAAAAGAAGTTGATTTTAGGGTTTTAGTTTTTGAGAAATTTGATAAATATAGACAAGAGGAGATCAAATAGAAGAAATTGAAAATTTCTAGATGCACCCTATATTGTTCTTAGTGACTCCTAAAACTTAGAAAAAAAATAATTACATCACAAAGAGTTTAGGGCTAACTAAAAAAATATGAGGTGTATTAAGAAATACTAAAAAAAATATGAGGTGTATTAAGAAATTCTCGAAGAAATTTAAAGACAAGGAAACAGAATCCTATGGGGAGTTTCTAGAGGAGCACACCATTTTTTCTAGTGAGCCCACTTAATAACGGATAGTCTCCGAACTGGAACTACACTACAAAGTGGGCTTACTAGGAAAGATGGTGTGCTCTTCTAGAAACTCCCAATCCCATGGGTTATGATAAACTCAGCAGGGGATTAGTTGCCTACTCGCAAGTGGCTTGTGAGTGGGCCTACAAGCCAGTGAGAGGGTGTGCACGGGACCAACCTGGGTGTATTTCTGGTGTCTGGGGGTGGAATTAGTTATCTATAGTTTCCAACGCTCTTTTTTTTTGTCATTTTTTTTATCACGGAGATCCCGCGTTAAATTTGAGCAATGGACGGTTCTGATTTCATCAAGGAATTGTTTTAAATTTTTTTTTATTACTCTTGGCTGCCAGTTACTGTTGGAAACAGCAAAATGAGCAAAAAAAAAAATTATCCGTGGGGGTAGTGGGCCCCACTGGTGTTTAGTCTTTGTCTATTTATACAAGGCGACAGTAGTCAGTCAGTCTCTCAGTTTAGTTTGGCCCTTGCTCAAGGGTAAAGGACCCCACTTTGCTCAGTGAGCCCAAAGAAGTTGTGAAAAATTGTAAGCTTGCCCTTAATGTTTTTTTTTTCATAGTTGGAAATTAATCGAAAATGTATTAAAACTGTTTGGAAAACATATTTTCAGATGAGCCCTTTTTTTTGAGGAATATTTGTGTAAATATTCTTTTGCTGGACTGAGTTGTCAAATTTAGAATAATAATTAGATTGCTTAAAGACTTGTAGAACATATATATATATATATATATATATATATATATATATATATATATATATATATATATATGAGCAAACGGGAAATACACCGGTGGTGAAGGGAGTTCCTTCACCGTCGCTTAGGTGTTCCAATAAAATTACTACACGTGGCGCCACTCAAAAAGTGGTTAAGTGAGTTCTTTATTTATTATCTTAAGTGATGCCACGTGTTGTAATTTTATTGGACCACCTAAACGGCGGTGAAGGAACTCCCTTCACCGCCGGTGTATTTCCCATTTTCTCTCTCTCTCTCTCTCTCTCTCTCTCTATATATATATATATATATATGTATAACAGATAATAAAGAGGAATTGCTTATTACGAATACTTTATATAAAAAGTTTGAAAACTTTTATATTAAAAATAGCCTATGCAAATCACTGATTATATCTCCCGAGTTCTATCTCGTTTCTAAATAGACTCTCTTTTTTTCTTATAACTTTCAAAATCTTAGTAATTAACCTCTTAATAACTTGATACAAAAATTGTAATTGGAAGATCAAAAATCACACGTTTAGTATTATGACATATTGTAGACAAAGTTACATAGAGGTATGTCGGATTTGGTAACTACGTCCAAATTTTAAAAAAATAGGATATAACCAAATAAAAGCTACAAATTCATGTCTCATAAAATTTACCTGCAAAATAACCATCATTTTGCATAAATTTTTTTTATAATATATCAGACTATATACTTTTTAATCTTTAAGATAAAGAAAACTAAAACCCTCTTATCTATGTAATATGTGTTCTCATCATGGTTCAATATTACAAACCAGGAGCCAAACTTTTTATATCAACACCTTCACTCCTAAAAAAATAGTCATTTGTCCAAGAGACTGGCCACTTAGACCCAGTATAAATGTACCTTTTCTCTTGTCTCATATAATATCCAGTTACAATTTGGCCTTAGATGCATATTTCAACAAGACCATTAAGAAATTCTAGGAGAATTTCTAAACGAGGACATCATTGGTCTTGACGAGCACACCACTCTCTCTTGAAAATATATGATTCTTTTAGAAAGCCCACGATTCTTTCCCCGCCTCCCCTATCTCCAAGTGTCCTTCGTATCTCCTATCTCCTTTCTCTCCCATCTCTCACCTATCGCAATCCTCACCCCTCTTTTCGTTGCCCTCTCTATCATGATTGTTTCTTTCTCTTAGCTGTCCTCCCTCTGTTTTGATGCTTTGCTCCCTCCCTCTCTTGTTGGAAGGAGAATAGAATGGGGTAGGAGACTGAGGACAAACTTGTAAATTTTTATAAATTCAAGAGCTTGGCTCACCAGTGTCAGTTCTGTGCTCATTTAGTAATTTCCACATTCTAAGGGGCTAACCCTTTTGCTAAGTGAACCTCTCTGCAAGTCACACAGAAGTGTTTAGGTGGGTTCACTTAGTACAAGGGTGGGGGCATTTAGAATTTGGGAATTTCCAGATGGGCACAGGATTTTCCTAGTGAGCCCACTTTTCCTAGTGAGCACTCCCTCTCTTTTCAAAAGAGAGGTTTTTCCTAGTGAGCCCACCAATATTTCCCAAATACCCTCGTTCATCCTCTCTCCCACAATTTCTCGCCGGACAACATCGTCTCCGAGCACGGCGAGAAAGGCCCCCAACGTCGTGTACCGCGGCCTCCTCTTCGACCGCGTCGTCGCCGTTAAGCGCTTCAACAAGTCGGCCTGGCCAAGAGGAAGTAGGCCTGGCCAAGAGGGACGAGAGGCTTCTCGTTGCCGAATTCATGCCCCACGAAACCCTAGCCAAGCATCTCGTTGCCTAGTTTGTTGCCGAGTTCGTTGCCGAGTTCATGCCCACGAAACTCTAGCTAATTGGTCTATGTCATTGATCCGGGCTGCACAGCCCGGACAAGAGCTCCGTGTCCGAGACTGTTAGTCCGGACAGTGGGCACAGCCCAGACTAAGGAGCTAGGTTTGTCAAACAAACCTTGATATACAAGCGCATAAATGTAACCAGTAATTAATCCATTGGATTTTCCTAATCCACTGGAAAATGTAATCTAGGATTATAATGTTTAGAATTGAGTCTATCCTCAACCTAAAGACTATTAGGCATATTGGTTGAAAGTAATAAACTCGTTTCAAAACACAAGGTAAAAATTCAACATACAAGGTGCATCCAGAGAATCAAACTCTGGTCAATTCCATGGGAGGGAAATATGATACCACTACACCAAATGCGCATGTTATGACGTGGAAATTTAATTTGTTTTACTTAATCATATGTTTACAAGTACCGTTTATCTCTCACCCCTCATCCGGGATAACCAGCCTGGACTTATGCTCCCTGTCCGGGACTGCTAGTCCGGATTTGGAGGCTTCATCTGGGCTGGCTAGTTCGGATCAGGTTTCAGATTTCCGAACAAGATCAAGGAAGGGTATTTTTGACCAAAAAAAATAATGGCAAAGTGGTAAATAAAACGATCTTTTAAGTGGGCTCACTAGGAAATATGCTGTGCCCCATCTAGAAACTCCCTAGAATTTCCACTGTCCGTTGCCCCGCGAGCCCAACCGCAGCAAATCCCACATTCTCCTCCGAGACCCCAATTATTAGCCCTCCCTCCTCTCTCTCTCTCTCTCTCTCTCTCTCTAAAACATACTCTGTCTCTATTAAAAAAAAAAAATTAGTACTGAAGAGGAGAGAGAAAGAAGGCCAAAGCCCCAAGCAAGAATCCAAACCCCCTTTCGTTTCTATCGACGCCCATCTCCGATCTTGTCAATGCCACGAAATAAGCCCTAGCCTTAACCCTAATAATCTCACCATTTCCGATGGCGGACCTTGCCGCCGCCCCGCACCGCCGCTCTTCCTCCTCCTCCTCCTCCGCCACCGGCCCCCGCCGGAAAACCTCCTCTTTCCGTTCTACCTGGTGTTGCTCCTTCACAGTCCCCCCGTCGAGCCCCGACGTCAGATCGACCTTCACGAATCCAACCAAGCCCCCGCCGAAGAGCTCCTACAGCGGATCGCTCCACAACTCGCCGTCGCCTAGTAGCAAGCTAGGGCTCGGGATCATCGATCGGAGGCGAATCCTCTCCCCTGGCCGCGTCTCGCCAATCGACTCGTATCCGCCGCTCGCGCCGCTGCCCGAGGCAGCGGGTCCCGTTGCCTCCGCGTTCGCTGTTGTCGAATCGGTTAGGTCAGTTGGTGATACCTTAGATCCGCCGGCGGAGGAGAGGGAGGCGCCGGCGGAGAGGGTAGAGGACGGAGCATTGGATTTCAGGGTGAGGTTGAAGGGAGGGGACGGGGGGTTCTTGGTTCTGCAGATGGATTCTAGGGTTTTGATGGAGAATAGTGAGATGTTTAGGAGGATGGTGATGGGATCGAGGAAGAAGGAGGAGGTTGAGTTGGAGGATGTGGAGGATTTTGGGGCGTTTCGGGCGACGATTGAGATGATGTATGAGGATGATTTGATGGGGTGGTTGATGAAGGCCGGGGTTTCGAGAGCCATTGATGTCCTTGAGGTGAGGTTCTCTTTTTCGTATTTTGACTTCGTTCGGTTCTTTTCTCTTTTTCCCCATTCGCTACTGTTTTTGTTTGTTAAGTAAGTGTGCGAATTAGTATAAGGTTTGGAGGGGGAACTGGACAATGTACATTAAAGAGTTATGCTAATCCTAATTTAGTAGACATTAATAAGGACTTCGAACTTGAGTCTATCTGGTCCTGAGTTTCTCTTTAGTGCTTCAGAAGTGGTTTGAATTGAATCTTTTTGTAGGTCACTATCAATGATAGGATAAATCATCGTGGGTTTTCTACCAGCGATTGATACTCAAGGAGGAGCTGTCTATTTCTTTGTGTTGTTACTCGTTGGCACCTTTTAGGAAAAAAAAAGAAAGAAAGAAGGGGAGATGTCATTGGTGATGCCCTAATGATAAAAATTATGTAGAAAAAAGTATAAATTTTTTTATTCGGCATGATTTTGGACCAAGTTATTAAGGTTGAGCACAAGTTCTCCGTCTTTCTTAAAATTGTGAAATATCTCTCTAAATGACATAATCAGCACTTGCAACCCTCTTAAAACTAAACATTCTTGCTTCCATGCCTTGTCATTCCATGCTCAACTTTGTCAACTGTTCTCAAACCTTTAGGATCAAATTGAGGCGTCTACTCTGCAACAGTTCTAGTGTCACAAGCTCATGCACCTTTTTTTAGGTGTAAGTTGTACTTAAGCTTTGCTTAATCCTATAGCATACGACGAACGTATTAGTTTAGGAGTTAGATTTCTGGTCTTTACAAGGATGTTTGATTGCATTCCGACTTTACCAATGCAAGGATTTGGAATAGAGGAGAAATATGTGCATGATACTTAATTGATTTGACATGACTATTGTTAGAAGGTCCATGTTTATTTGTTAGGTAAAGATAAAAGGGAGTGAAGCATTCCTGTTGAATGTTGAAGGCATGTAGGTAAATTTGTGGAAACTGTTGAAACTTGAAAGTATCAAGTATTAAATGCAAAGAAAATTTCCTAGATTACGATAGGTTTGATATTATGGCCATTATTGCCAACTGGAAGGATTTATACTTGCTGTTCTGATAAAACAACAAGCAGTAATTTGAAATTTGCTTTAGTCAGATGAGTTGAAGATTTAAAACTGGATTGTGAATCGTTTGGCAAGGTAAGAGGGACTTGTAGAAGTTGGAACTTAATGAAGGTACTGTAGTGGCGAAGATCCATTAACTTTGTAAATATTTGTTAACTACTCTTCAGACCTAATATGACCCAAAAGAGAACCCTATAGGCTATTGGAGTCTTTGGTCCTATTGTATCTAAACATATACCCATCTTGTATTCTATCCAATGGGAGATTAATGTCCTTTTCCATTATCCACTTAATGTCTTTAACGTGAGTGTTTATGAACTGGATTTGAGCCACCGTCTCAACAATCTTCATCTATGCTCATATCTACAAGGCACCAACTGGAGAGCTTGAACTTTTGGAGATGAACTGTCAGAGTACACCTTGAGTTTTGCGAATATATTTGAAAACTTGGTTGCTTGCAAGATAAACCTTCTACAATTATCATTAATTGTGTGAGACACAACGTGTCTCGATTGATTTAACGGTCACCAAACATTAAGCTACTATTATGTTGCTCCATAGCACAGATTCATGTTATGGTAAGGATCTGCATGCTTTCTGGCACTATTATGCTCACTCCACGCTTGTACTTTGCCCAGAAAATCTTGTCATGGGCGTTGGTACTATTTGTAGTAAAAAATGTTCATTAACTTTGTGAAAATTTGTTAAATACTCTTGACATCAAAGACCCAATAGAGGAAACCCCTATTGGAATCTTATGGTCCAATTGTATGTAACCATATATTTATACTTTTTCTATCTGATGTGGGATTTTAGTCCCATCCTTTTTCTTTGTTCGCTTGCCCTCCTACTTTAACATGAGTGTTTATGAACCGAATTCAAGCCACAATCTTAGTAGGTATTTTGTTTTGAGTACATGTGCTAAAACTCTTAACGATCTGTGTATGGATGTCTAGCAAGCAACTGTCCAGAATTCCATGGTGTGCATTTGGAAACTAAGAATAGTAACAAGGAGGATAAGTTAAAGGAACAAGATTACCATTGAAGAAGAAAAAAGAAGATATAGAAAGGCCAGAGATATCAGATGTAAAGGAAATCTTAGTGCATTAACCTTTTCATTCATTGATAAAAAGGGACAAAGGCTGAAAGAGCTAATTTTGTTATAGACTTTGAGGGGATTATTTGACACTGCTGATGCATTCAAATAAGGTTGGATGACTTTGTGAGACTGGGATGGTAGAAGAGTAAGATAGCTCGCAAGAAATTTCACCTCTTTATTTTATTCGTCAACATATCTGAATACAATTTAGCCCTGAACTCCCGCTATAGACCCTGTGAGAAAAGTTGTTGCTTGCTAAATTTAGGTTTATTATGTAGTTTGTGAGAAATCGGCAATCAAACTCAAAAAATTGCCCAAAAGTAGGGTGAAAATATATGTTAGTTGCTGAATACCTTGCACTTGTAAGATATAGTATGAATATAGACCTATGGTTCATTGGTTTCATAATTTGGCACTAACGGGTGGAAGAATGCTTCCCTGACCTGCTTTTAATTAATCCAAGTTTTTGTCTGAGGTCAAGGAAAAGGAGTGGGGCAGATGGTATTTGTTACTGAGATGGCCTGAAGGCATCCCATGCGGAGAGTATACGTACATTAAACCTATAGTAAATTGGTTTTGTTTTTTTATCACCAAACTGTTGTGACAAATTTAGATATGCTTCTAATAATCCCAAATTGTGAACTATGGTCAGACAATAGGAGAGGGCAGACAAATATATAAAACCAAATTTATGGACCTTGCAGGTAGTATAAATGTATGTAGCCTTTAGCGAACATAAATACTGTCATGAATTGTTTTTCATTATTTGGCAGTTGGCACCAGGTGGAGGGGACAAGAGTTGTTTAATATGCTTTTGACTAATAACATACTAGGGAGTGGGAGCTTTACTGAACTTCGACTCCATTGCTTAGTGAAATTTTGCCAGGAAATGTATACCATTTAATGAATACTTAGCTGGTATGAGAGCATTTACAATGGATGTAAAGCCTATAGTGAATCTATTTCATAGTCGCACCAGCTTGATGGGCCAAGGGTTGTTTAATATGCTTCTAATTAATTGCAATATGTATGGACTGAGAACTTGGCAGAAAATTCGTGACCATATTGGTTTCGAAATTTTGCTAGGCAAACCTTATGGATGCCGTAAATCTTATTGAAAGCATTAAAACAATTATTAACTGTTTAGGTCAACCACAGTTGATGAACATTTTTATTCATTCATTTTATTTAGTCTTGTTTGTAACCTTGGCATCCTGCAGCTGGTTGTTATCACGCTTGAATTTTGACCAAAAAAGTGAAATGAGGTTGGAAGACAAGGGAGTTGTATCTAGAGTGTTTTTCTGTCACCTATAGGCGAAGATGCCACTATAAATCTAGTCTTCCATTCAAAGTGCAAATGTTTATTAAGACATTTAAGTAAAATCAAGTCCCTCTGAAGGTGCGCTTTATAGTTTACAGTTTTAAAACTGTGAACCTCTGCTGTGTTATCAATACATTGTTTATACTTGAGATTGTTTGTTCATGGAATAGACACATCTTTTGGACAATACTCGTGAATAACTATTCATCTCTGATTTATTTAACTTAAATCATTGGTTAGTATCTTTTGCAGAAGAAGTAATGAGGATGTTGTTGAATCTGCTAGGCATACTGATTATTGTATATAATATTTATATACAGTCTGATTAACTCTCATGTATAGCAAGGCCATAATGAAGAAATTGGTGTTAAGCTACAAGCTTCTCCCATTTTATTTTTCTTCCATTCCCCTGTGGTTGTTTGGTTTGGGGCTGGATGTTGTTAAAGTTGGCAATCAAAATGATCATACATTTGGCAATCAAAATGATCATACATTCTCTAAAATATGACAGGTGGTGATAGATTAACCATAATTAGGCCTGAAGACTACAAATATATTACTTTCATTCATGTCTGCGAAATATTTCTTTTGCAGTTACATTGGTTAGTAATTAATCTTGCTTGACAACTTGTTTTTTTTTATTATTGTTGTATCAGTCACCATAATGTTTGGTTTTCTATTTTTGGCTTTCAGGTATCATCTAAAATAATGTTTGACAGAGGTGTCACATCCTGTTTAAACTATATTGAAGCTGTTCCATGGAGTGAGAGCGAGGAAGAAAAATTGAAAAGCTTATTTGCAAGGTGTGCATTTGATGAAGCGGTGACCAAATATATCCTTGCCAGGCTACCGATGGAAAGGGCAAGCGGCTCGGAGGATCTAGCAGTACAGCTTATACAGTCCATTACAGAAGGGACTAATGGTAATGCTCGGAAGGAACTACAGTATCTGGTCAATGGTCTCCTGTCGAAGAGTTCAGTCTACCAGAAAGAGCCTTCCGGGCTTAACAAGGACAGCTTGTATGGTATTTGCCATTCATGTCTAAAGTCACTGGTTGAGCTGTTTGAGCAAGCGTCAGATTCCACTCCTTTGGATCAGGTCATAGCATCCAAGAAAGCCAAGCCATTAGTGGAGAGAGTCTCGAAGCAAGTCGAAAATCTCAACTGGCTGTTAGAGATTCTTATAGACAGGCAGATGGCAGAAGATTTTGTGTATCGGTGGGCAAATCAAAAGCAGCTGATTAGGATGCACCAGCGGGCATCTCCCATGATACGCTATGAACTCAGTCGGATCTCAGGATGTGTATTCATAGCACTGGGGAGAGGGAAGCTACAATGCCCAGGAGATTTGAGATCTGCTGTTCTAGAGGCATGGTTTAGACCAATGCTACTGGATTTTGGTTGGTTACAAAGATGTTCAAAGGGCCTGGACATTAGGATGCTTGAAGAAGGCCTCGGGCAGGCTCTTCTCACCCTTCCTCTGCAGCAGCAGCAGTGTTTGTTTGTAGAATGGTTCCAATGCTTTGGTGGAAAGGGAACCGAGTGTCCTAATCTCAGCAAAGCATTTCAAGTCTGGTGGAGAAGGTCGTTTGTGAGGACAGCAGAGGGGCAAACCTAACTTGTCAGGTATTTGATTGTTATTTTGTCATATGAACGTAATGTAATATTACTAGGTTAGTCTTTTGTGATGGGAGGAGGATGAATAATGTATTCAGACAACTTCTTCCCACTTCACGGTAGCACGAACTACTGCTTTCAGCCCATATGGGGTTCGTTGTTGCGTTTTCTCGTATTGAGGCTTGGTTTCGAGGGGAATGCTGAATATTGGGTGTGAGGAGACATGGCATGAAGCTCTTATCCTTGGTGCTCGATATCTCTTCCTTCGTCCTTTCGGTTTTCTTCTGGTTGTGCCCATTCGAGAAGATGCACAGATAGACTTCGTCTTTTGATGTGTGCATAATGTGTCTTGATGCTCAATAAACCAAAATTATCAGTTAACCCAAGTTTGAAAGCAGTCATCTTTACGCTTTATTTCTCCTTCTGTGGAGGATCAAATGTTAAGGGCAACCTTATCCAGTTAGGCAACTGACAGAAACTCAAGTCTCACGCTGATGATGCCGAACATTTAGTTATGCCCGCTGCTCTGTTGCTTGTTTTAGAGCAAAAACCAACCTGAGATGCTATTGAGGATGCCTGTACCGACTCCAGGACCAAATTGTGCTGAATGTGTCCAGCTAGTGAAAGATAAGAGTGCCTAGTGTTTCCTGAAACCATGGCAGCAGCCAAATCTTCAGCATGACTTCATTGTTTGTTGCAAACCCTCTGCCCCTCTGTTTACTTGTGGCAGAAAGGGCATTGCATGCAGGGATCCAGATGGCTCGGTGATGAAAATGAATATAAAGCGCGAGTTTAGAAATCAATCAGAATACAGGAAGATACATGGTAAAATAACGGTAAATCAAGTTTGGAACGAACAATAGCATAAATTGGATTCCAAGCTCCATACTGTTAGTACACTCCACGGTTGCAAAGAATTCTATTATTTCATTTGTCAGGAGAATCCATCCTTCATTGTATGATTAAATTGTTCATATGTGCATGATTGTGACTCTGAACTCATGACATCTTGAAACATGTACACGAACACCACTTGCACGGTTTTACCTTGAGAGCTTCCAAAAGAAATTGTTGAACTCAAGTAGCAATGTCAATTATCCCAGAGGAACCCGCAGTTATTATAAACTATTATAATTCTTGTTTTTATACCAAAAACTCAAAAACTTTTAGAGTCAAATACGTCCCCAAGCACGTTGCTATTCAAATTCCGAACGGGGGACGCTCTTAACAAATATCCACTTTAGATCATACTTTTCGAAAATATCAGCAACAAATTCATTAGTATGCAAATGGTGACTGCACGCGGAACAACCACCAATTTGAGTTGTTAATAGGAATGGTAATTGACGTGTCCATCGATCAATTTTTAGTCTATTCTGTATAAATTTTTGAATTAAAAATAAAAATTTAAATTTTCTAATTCAAAATTTTGTATAGAAAAACTACTATTATTATCCCTAATTGTTAACAACTTTATCATTGCTGGTTAACGGGGTTGTTAATTAAACTAAACCAACTTGGATGTGCTTAAAAATGCATGATGTTGATATATACACGCTCCTTTTCATTTTATACTTGGATGTGCTAAAAATGCATGATGTTGATATATACACGCTCCTTTTCATTTATACGATTATATCACGTCACGAGAGAATAATTGCAGAGAGGAAGAAGACTCCATGGAGAAGAAGAGGGAAAGCTTATAGTTTCAGTAATTATTCATGTAATTAATCTGAGCCAGTAATTACCACCTAAATTATTTAAGCTACGGTCTATTTTCGCTATTTCTAATTCTTTTTAAATTTTTTGGGATTATTATCTGTATTTTTTAGGATTCAGTCGTACCTAATTTTTTGGATTTTAATTTTGATTTTGTCTTTCATTAAGCAGACAAAAAACTAACGGTTTTTTGTGAATACAATATTTTTATATCCACTTGATAAAATGACAAATAAACTTTAAAATTTACGAAATTTGATCTTAAAAAAATTAGAATATAGAGATCATGATCCTAAAAAATTTAGAAAAAAAATGAAAACATTAATTTTTATATTTTTTTTGCTGGTCCATGTAACTTACCTAAGCTGGCAGCTCATATACAATAATCCCAACATGAATGTATAAAAACCAAATCTTTAGATAATTCTTTACGATATGTAAACTGTAATTTGCTAGTTGTGCAATTAAATCTTGTAATATAGATATCAGGTGGACCATTACTCTTCTACTCTACCAAAAAAAAAAAAAACTACCCACTCCCATCTTTAAAATACCTTTATACCTAATAAAGAATATTATAATCTTGAAGGCTATGCAACAAGTAATCCAAATCTTTCTCAAAGGATGCAAAGTACTAATGTCTAAAGAGTATCCATTAGTTTCTATTCAGTTTTTATTAATTTTGTAAAATCAAATCACACCAATTAAGAATAAAAATAAAAATCAATCCAAATTAATTTGATTTTATTCGATTAGATTAGATTATTTGGAATGATTTAGATTCAATTTGAGATTGAAACTTCGAAATAGAAACCAACCCAATTATTTCGGTTCGACTTACTTTGTTTTAACTTTGTTTTATTATACTCAATTTGTATTGGTTATTTCAAGCTTTAATGAACTATGGTTACCCCTTCAAAGCGTAGCACTCTTGGGCCATGTGTAATGTGAGTCCTGTACAGACAAAAAGGTTGTTATAGGATATGTTATTATTCCCAAGCGACAGTACATATTGACTAACTGTGCGGGACTCACACGAGATTGTTGAATGGGACCCGCGTCGGAT
Source organism: Dracaena cambodiana (assembly GCA_036321105.1). NCBI lineage: Eukaryota > Viridiplantae > Streptophyta > Magnoliopsida > Asparagales > Asparagaceae > Dracaena > Dracaena cambodiana. The sequence goes on from JAYEPQ010000019.1 coordinate 30,523,365, forward strand.
ATTTTATTAGACCAGCTCTAAATGCACCCCTCCCAATTCAAATTATATCCTCTTTTAGACTCTTAGGTACATCATATATAAAATTTAAAAGGGATATTTACTGGTTTTTCCCTCACATTTTAATATATTATAATTTAGTCCTCCAAATCTTCATATTTAGATTTAGTCCCTAAAATCTCCTAAGTTACTATAATTTAGTCCCCCTCCCCAAATCTCCCAAAATTTTGACCTGATATTACCATTTTATCCCTCCTTATTTATTCTTTCTCTTCCTCCTCTCTTCTCTTCCTCTCTTCTCCTTTTCTTCACTATTCCTCTTCTCTTTTTCTTTTCTCCTCCTCCTCTCTTCTCCCAATGAAAAAAAGAAGAGAAAGAGAGAAGGAGAAGAGATGAGGAATAGTGAAAAAAAAGAGAAGAGAAGAGGAAGAGAGGAGGAGAAGAGAGAAAAAAGAGAAATAATGAATAATGAGAGGTAAAATGGTAATATCATGTCAAAATTTTGGGGGATTTGGAGAGGGGACTAAATTGTAGTAATTTAGGAGATTTGGAGGACTAAATCCTAAATATGAAGATTTGAGAGACTAAATCATAATATATAAAGATTTGAGGGACAAACCAGTAAATACCCCAATTTAAAATTATATATATTTTTTTCTAAGTTATCATTTTATATTCCTAAATTATTATTTTTTTTCCCTTCCCATTTTTCACTTCTCCTTATCATTTCTTGGTTTTCTAAGAAATTCGAATTTATTAAGTAATTCAAAAATCTCTACCTCAAAATAAAAAAAAATAAAGTTTGAGATGAGAAAATAAATTAAAATAATTATTTTATTTATTATTCAAATTTTATTTTCAAATATTTAATTTAACTTTTAAAAAATTTGATGTACTTTTGTTATACTATTGAAGATAAAGATAAAAAGATCTTATTATTCATTGTATAGATTTTTATAGAGATTTAGAGAAATTTATTATTTAAATTTTGGAGAAATTGTTAGGATTTTTTGAGAAATTTGGAGTAAATAGAGTAAAAGAAAATAATGATTGAAATATCTTAAATATTTGATGGAAATTTTTTAATAAAAGTAAAATTTTCTTAATAATGTTGTCAGAAATTGGAGGGGGTGTATTTAGAACATTTCATTCCATTATTCAAAAGCGACAATACATGTTGAGTTGCCGTGCGGGCTCACGCGATGATTGAATGGGACCCGCTGTTAACGGCCGTTAGTTTAGCCGTCAACGTCGCACATGTGGATGGCCTCATGCTATGCCCATTCATCAAGATGTTGATGAGCATATCATGTGTATGGTCAATAAATGACGCTGTTAGCCCTCCGTTTAAAGTTTAGAAGTGCAGTGACGTAGTAATAAGAGTTGGGACTAGAGGGTAGTTTAGTCATAGTACAGCAGGGGCATGATCCTGGGATGTCGCAATAAAAAAGATCTGCGGGCTGATACTACCAATATGAGAGAGCCACGTGTTCTTGCTATGATTAACAGCAGGAAATACCTAATCTAGCCATCTGCTGCAGGAAACAGATGCCGACGGTTCATTTTGCCCGGCTAAGTTCAAAATTGAATGTGTATTAAATTGTTAAGGCTGTTTTTTTTACAACATGAAAGAGTTATTAAATTAATTATAAAGGTGGCAGTCGAGACCAAGCTCATGCTCCTCTTTTTCTTATTTTAAGAAAAGGGTATTTACTAGTTTGTCCTTCAAATCTTTATATATTATGATTTTGCCCTTCAAAAATCTTCATATTTAGGATTTTACCTCCCAAATCTCATAAGTTACAACAATTTAATTCTCATCTCTAACACAGTTAAATATTTGACCATTTTACCCCTCTTTTCCTCTTCTATTTTCCTCCTCTCTTCTTCTTCTCTCTTCCTCATATCTTCTACTTTTCTTCATTATTTCTCCTCTCTTCTTTCTCCTCTCTTCTTTCAGTATTTAACTGTGTTAGGGAAGAGAGGAGAAGAGAGTAGGAAGAGAGGAGAAAAAAGAGAGGAGGAATAATGAAGAAAAAAAGAACAGAGGAGGAAGAGAGAAGAAGAAAAGAGGAGGAAAATAGAAGAGGAAAAGAGAGGTAAAATGGTCAAATATTTAACTGGGTTAGAGAGAGGGACTAAATTGTTGTAACTTATGAGTTTTGGAGGGCAAAATCCTAAATATGAAGATTTAGAGGGCAAAATTATAATATATAAAGATTTGAGGGACAAACCAGTAAATACCCCTTTAAGAAATCATATATAAGTTTTATAATTAAAACTCTTATATTTAAAAAAATCATATTGAATTTTATAACAAATCACTACTGAACATGTCTTACACACATACGAAGCCTCCTTATATTGTGAATGAGCCTTTACTAGCAAATAATTTGGTCGAGTAATAGTCTATATTTTGTTTTATTTCCGAACATTATAATATTTTTTTTTTATATATTTTTTAATTTAATTCGAAAAGTTCTCTCCCCTAATTAAAAAAAACTAAATGGCACCGATAGATACGGGAGCTGCATGTGACCTTTAGCATGCTGCGGCCACGTGGATCGAATGTGGGGTCCATTCCTTTGATTGGGTGCAGATTAGGTGATATAGGAGCCGAGTGAACCGATCTTTCCCAGCCAAGGGCAGTTTTGGATTTCAACGCTCGCCTCATGATTAGATCTCCTCACCTTCCGGTGAGCTGCTGGTGTCATCACTCAACTGCACAGCTGTTCACAGAGCATCCAGGAAGGTGCGCACTGGGCGAAGCCCGATAACCAGCCGGTTAGACGACCATCCTACTGGGCAAAACGAATTCGCACGAACCACTTCGGCACCCGCCGAAAAACCTCTCTATCGGCCCCACTTTTTGGGGTTCGGTCCCATTGCCATGTCGAAAGCTTTGGTGCACGAAAGAGGCCGAGCCGTGAGAATCTAATGACTGCCGGAGGTGGGCCCCAAACAGCGGCCTAGATATCCATCGTCCTCGTAAATATTGTACACTCTCGTGGGTATCTTTGTAATTAGGGTCATCTCTGCATGGATGATGCGATGGTGAGAAGGTAGAGAGAGAAAGAGGAGAGAGAAAGAGGGGATTAATCAAATCCGAGAGAATTTTGACGTCCGCAAGGACACTGGTCTCTCTCTCTCTCTCTCTCATCTCTCTCTCTCTCTCCCCCCCCCCTTCAAAGAGAAGGAAAGGGAACAGAAATCAAGCTCAAAATAGAGCAAAAAAAGATCGAAAAAGGGCGGAAAAAGTTGTCATTTTTGGGGACAGAATCAGCACTTGGGGAAAAAAACCCTAGCTCTATATTTCAGCAGAAGTAGCGGCAAGTCGAAGTGGGGAAGGTCGGCGGAGCTCAGGGATTCGGATCGTGTAAGTTCGTCTTGATTCTCGGGTTCATCTCGCTTTCTCGTTAGGGTTTGTCAATTTTGAGTTGTTTATGAAATCTTGTACGAAATTGGGGTTCTTAGTTGGAAAAAAGGAGCAAGATTTGAGTGGTTAGAGGTTATTCAGTGTGGGTATTTGGCTATTTTTTGTTGGAAGTTTCCCGTCCTTGGAATCGGGGTTAGGGTTTTACTTCAGGTTCCAGCGCACCAACTGGAGAAGATTCGTGTGGGTGATCGAAAAAGGTGATTTTGATGGGAAAAGATCGTTTTTTTATAGCTCTTATGAAGGCCATTCCTTTCTGTGGTACCAGCGAGAATCTCATCTTTTTATAATATATAGAGAGTAGAGGATAGCCGTTAGTATTCTTGAGTAAAAGGGTTCTTTGATTTTTGGCCTGTTATGCCAAAAATTTGAACCCATCTGTTTAAAAGTTGCTGGTTTTGTCTATTAGTTGAAAAATGGTGCCGTCGGGGCCTCCGAATCCCATGGGCGGGGCCCAGTCGGTTCCAGCGTCGCTTCTCCGTTCGAGTTCCGGCTTAATGGGAGGAGCTCAGTCCAACTCTATCCAAAGTCAGCCTCCTTTTTCCTCGCTTGTTTCACCCAGAACCCAATTCAATAGTAATAGCTTGCTTGCTAACATCTCCAATGTATCATCCCTTCTGAACCACTCTTTTCAAAATGGTGGCCCGGTTTCGGGCAATGGCGGGATGTCTGTCCCTTCGATGAATCTCCAACAGCGGAATGGGCTTGGTAGTTCAGTTGATATGTTAGGCAATGCTGAGAGCGATCCCATGTCCTTTACTTCTTCTTCCGGTGCTGCCCAAGGGCAGCACTTTCAGAATTCTAATGGAAACCAGCTCGGACAGGATCACCAGCCAAATCAGCAGCACGATCCTGTGCAGAATTTCCAGCAACAGTTTCAAGTTCCACAGAGCCAGCAGCAGCAGCAGAGGGGAGGAATGGGCAATGTGGGGAATCTTGGCCCAGTTAAGTTGGAGCAGCAAATGGGCCCCAGCGATCAGAACAGTCCGAATGCGATGCAGCAGTTACAAGCATTGAGGAGTATGGCTCAGGTTAAGTTGGAGCCACAACAGTTGCAATCACTGAGAAGTGTAGGCCCTGTGAAATTGGAACCCCAACACTCAGAATCTTCCATATATCTGCAGCAGCAGCCGCAACATCAACATCAACAGCAACAGCAACAACAGCATCACCATCAGCAGCAGCAGTTTATGCATTTGTCAAGACAATCTTCTCAGACTGCTGCTGCACAGATGAATCTCTTGCAGCAGCAGCAGCAAAGGCTATTGCAGCAGCAGCAGCAGCAGCAGCAACATCAGCTGATACTTAAGTCTTTGCCTCAACGAGCACAGTTGCAACAGCAGCTCCATCAGCAGAATCTTCCTATTAGGCCACCGCAAGTTAGACCAACAGTATACGAGCCCGGAACGTGTGCTCGGAGATTGACACATTATATGTATCACCAACAGCACAGGCCTGATGTAATTTACTTCCCTTTTGTAATTTTAAAGTTAATTTGGTAGGGTTAGGATAGATGTGGGCTGTGGTTTTCTTTCTATTTACTCTTAGTTCCGTAAATGCAGGATAACAATATTGAGTTCTGGAGGAAATTCATTGCTGAATATTTTGCTCCTAATGCCAAGAAGAGATGGTGTGTTTCTCTATATGGAAGTGGCCGTCAAACGACTGGGGTTTTCCCGCAGGTATATGATCCTCAATGTACACTAGTATGTCAAATAATTGCCTTTATCTGGTTATGAATTTATTTTTATGTGTTGCTCTTGAAATATTATTTTTTTGAGTGGTACAATTGCAGCCCCTTTAAACGATCAATTTTCTAGTTGATTATCACTATGCTTGTTCTGTTAATTTTTAGTGACTGTTTAGAGTTTTGCAGGATGTATGGCATTGTGAAATATGCAATCGGAAGCCTGGTCGTGGTTTTGGTATGTACTGTCATTGTCGTAATCACCATGTCTTTTTTTCCTTCATTTGTTTTTTAATTTCAGCTCTATCCTCATATATAAATCACTCAATCTTAATGCTTTCTCCTACTTGAACCCCCTTTTAGGCCCCTTGATATTAATTCTTATTAGTTCTTTTTATTACTTGTAGAAACAACTGTTGAGGTGTTACCAAGACTGTGCCAAATAAAATATGCTAGTGGTACTTTGGAGGAACTTCTTTATGTCGATATGCCCCGCGAGTATCAGAACGCATCAGGTCAGATCGTGCTCGATTATGCTAAAGCTATACAGGAGAGTGTCTTTGAACAATTGCGTGTTGTACGTGATGGCCAGCTTCGGATTGTCTTCAATCCAGATCTGAAGGTGAGAGGCTGCATATACTGTTATTCATTTTATTATAGAACTTGGTTTTCACGGCTTTCGTCTATGGATGATTGGACAAATTTCTGCTCGTATACTAGATTGCTTCTTGGGAGTTTTGTGCTAGGCGTCATGAAGAGCTCATACCTCGAAGGCTCATAATACCTCAGGTAAAATGTATGCAGAAACTAAATTTAAACAGTGCTTACCCAGATTTTTTTAGCTACATGACTTTCTCAACTTGACACTGTTAGATTAGTAAGTGTTCTGATCATTTTTTACCACCTTAATACAAGTTCATTTTGGCCTCAAGTAGTTGAGTTTTCTCAAGTACAACCCTTTCACCATCTACCAGCATCATTTGTCTTCATTACCTGTACAAACTATCTTAATATTATATGTGAAAACTTATCTATGTATGTGTGTGCATGTGTGTATCTTCACATGTACAAAGAGTCAAGTATCAATCTTATGATGCTGGCATGCAATAGTTGGAAAAGGGCTTAACTGCTATGGTTTGTTGCATGCATTCATTGTATATTTATATGTTTTATAAATGCAAATGTTTTTAGAAAATTGTTTGTTTAATATTAGATTGCTAGCATTCTGACTGGTTGGTCTGGACTCTGGACCTCTGTTTGATAGATTCTTATTGTCTTTTTATCAGGTTAGTCAACTTGGAGCTGTTGTGCACAAGTATCAAACTGCTGCTCAAAATGCATCGTCCGGTTTATCAGCTCAGGATTTGCAAACTACTTGTAATTCGTAAGATAACTCCTTTTTGCATGTAAACTTTGTGTTAATCTGGTTGATGTTGTTTGATTGCTTTTAGCTTGATTATTTGATACAATTAATGTCATGTCCCAATAATTAATGGTTCAACTTAGGATGTGACTAGTGATAACCATCAGAGTACAATTTCATTATAAAATTTCTAACTTGATGCTAGGATCATAAAAAAGAGAAATTATTACCAATTTATCCATATCTCAGAGAATATGACAGTGATAGTAAAATCCCAAGTCATACTACTCACAAGATCGATTTATATCTCTAAGTAAAACAACAACGATACAAATCATTATCTAACCTTGTATATAATCATGCTGCATTAGATATTATTTATAACCAACCTTTGTTCGCAATCCACAACAAATCATATACATTGTACACGCTTAATGGTTCATTGTACAATATTCCAAAAAACTATTGAAGTTTATTATTAGTCAAGCACTCATACGTATATATACACGTACACTTTCCTAACTATGCGCTGTAATATCAAGGTAGGCTTTGGTGTGAAGATGAGTAGTTTCTGGAAGAGCAACCATTGTGACAATAACAATATTGATTAAGCAAAGTAAATGATAGGATAAATCATTGTATCCATTTAGCCAATGGTTCAAAAACCATGTTAGTTGCACTCTGGTAGGTCTGATGCCCTATCCAATAACTCAGGTAGATGTACGTAATTCATGAGTTTAATATCTCCAGGGGCATGTCCTTTGGAGTCACTAAATTATCATGAAGGTTTCTAATGAAGACGATTTATACTCATGGTTCGCTTAAGAGTCCATTTAAACACTTTATACCCCATATGTTTCCGTTTGGTTCCACATATCCATTCAGTTAATTTTCATGTACATCTACATGTTGACCGTGCATCTTTAGTGTGTGAAAACAAGGATTTCATAATAAATGCCACGGTAAGATGCTTATGATGCTTACTTTCATTATCAATGAAGATGACTGCAAAGATCTTCGTGGAAATTCAAGTGCAAGTAGTGAACAACATTAGTGCATAGTAACATAGCTTTCATGTCAAATCTTTAAGTATAAAAGTGATATCAAGTTTCTGCTTGAAATTCCATGACATGCTCATTTCATTAAACTCAATAAGACATTTTACTCATGTCATGCCTCTGAAATCAGTTTCATAATGAGTTGGAGAGAAGAAACAAAGGATTATAAAAGTCAAAATGTAGAAACAATTCTTCACTAGTTTACCCATAAAATAGTCATATCATGAATATAAGCTAGAAGCTCTAGTTTAGAAAATTACTACATTTTGAATATTGTTTAGCAAGACATAATTGATGATTCCAAAACAAACAATATCGTTTGCGTACTTTGCTTCAAAAACTAATGGAAGTAATCTAATTAAATAGCATGTATGTATTAAATGATGCTATTTACTTTCAAATCATTTTTGATGAATCCATGTAAAATAGTATTTCAATTAACCCATGAAAACAACTAAGTCATATGGTTTAAAGAGTCACCTAGGTTTCTCTACACTAAATTTCTTCTCTTTTACTTTTATGTTCACTTTCAACCGAGGACCGACAGTAGAGTGTGAGCGGAGGTGGTAGAAATGTTGTCTTAGACGTCCCCAACCCTATACACTTATCTTCCTCTCCAAGCTACAGACACCATCTTCACATGTCCATCATCATCATCCTACATCCAAGCTACTAGGAGGCACCAATCATAATCACTCACCTTATATGTACACCTCAAGCATACACATCAGGCATACGTCTCAAGCTCACATTTCAAGCATATAGCTCAACACACGCCATATGCTACATGTGTTAAATATCAATATAAAATTATTAGCTCACGTACTTGTAATATATGCAAATGGATCCCTAAAACTTTGTTTTTTGCACAAATCTATAATAGAAGGGATGTTAAAACAATTATAGTTTATCATAGAAACTATGTGCTAATAATCACTACAATAACATTCACTACATAGGCTCTTATATTGCTGGTGGTCATTAGTATATATAATGATAGGATGATAATATGGTGTAGGACTGGAAGGAGCTCCTAAGGTAGACGGAAGGTGATGGCTAAATATAGATCAGAACCTTTTATAATCCAAAAGCTTAAGGCTCAACTTTCTATTTAAATTTTAAATACATTTCTCTTCTGATTTATTCAATGTGGGACTACTTCCATTGCCCATAATTATAGCAGATGGATATTATAATTAATATTTACAATCACGGGGCAAAGAGCATGCTCTAAATCTAATTATTGTCTAGAGTCTCTTAAGAGGTCTGTACGGTTGATTTTCTAGTTATATAAACACATATTCCTGTCAATCGTATGCGTTCACATGATCAATGGACAAAATTTTGATGGCTTCAGTTTTATTATAGTCCCCTTGGCTCTATTTTCAAAATGTTAACCTTAATTCAAGTTTTCATGACTTCAATTTCCTAGTCAGAACCATAAAACTTGTGTCAGCAGGGAGGGCAGCAACGCATGATATAGGTCTGTCAGCACTTACTAGGTAAGCTACGCATGTGCAAGAGGAAGGGGAGAGAAAGGGGGGAGGGGTGGTCAGAGGCGAAATGCTGGTTTATGCACTATATTATAAGATTTAATAATAATTTTGAGGAAATAACAATATGTAATAGTAAAGATATAAAGCGATAGAATCCTACAAGTAGTGTAAGAGACAGAAAGCAGTCTAAGACGAGCACAAGGAGTTATCTTGGTTGGACTGACATCCTTCCCAAAATCCAGTTGCCACTCCTCCATGGGATTTTTGTTCACCATATATCAAGTACATTGAGCTCCTTTTGCTTCATTGTAGAAAGTGCCATTCCTTGTAACTACTCAATACTAAGAGAAAATCCTGAATAGTCATTGCAATTGAGTCGTGCTCAAGAAATTCAGTCAAGAATCACATAACAAGAAAAAACCTGTAGAAGAAAAACGAGACACTTTTAAGCTCAATGAAGCAGTGTGAGATTCTACTAAAAATTTAAATTTGGTCTCAGGATATTTAATGACTTTGCACAAATCTGTAACAAGAATTTAGCTGCATCATATATGTTGGTTGCGAGTGATTGCATGATAAGGAGTAAGGATATCCCGTAAGTGCCAATTGGCAGTATATGCGAAAACCGGCCAAACTAAATTGCTATAGGATCTTTTACTCATACCAGCATATGAACCTGATTGTCATAGAGGATCTATTACCTTGAACCAGAAATAATGCATTTTTGGACTCAAAGAAGAGCTTATAACTTATATCAGCATATAAGCTCTGATATTCATAGATGTGATTTATTACCTTGAACTGAAAGTAATGCATTTTACACTCAAGCAATAATTCTAGCATAATGGTCAAACTGTGTCTTCGCCCAATAGGCTGATTTATAGGCAAGTGCTTAGCCTAAATATTTGAATTGTTGGCAGAATATAAATATGGAAAATAGAAGTTTACAAGTCTTGTGCTATTTTAAGAACTTGATTTTCTAACCATTAAATCCCTATCTCTGCAACATGATAATGAACTGTATATTTTCAAAGGTTTAGTCTATTCTAAGGCACAGAAGTCTTCGACAAGGCAATGGATGTGCCCGTTATTATTCTTAACTAGTTCTTAATAACCAGGTCTTTAGAAAAAATAATTACATGTATAAATATTTGAGTCCGTTTGTTCAGCTTTAGAACTTGATGTGCTTGATTTTAATGCTCTCTGTATGAGTCTTCTGCTCTTGTTTTCCCTGAAGTCATCCTTGTTGGCATCATGGATAGTACTTGAGTGTTGTACGGAAGTATTCCAAGTCCCAACTGAGTGCTCACATATTCTCGTTTAGCAATTCATGTGATATGAAGTTTTTCTACATGGAAACTTTTGAATGTGGGATTATGGAAAATCATTTACTGTTATTTGTTTTGTTACTTTATAGTGATAATAACTTGTAGCTGAGTCTCCTATGCCTTATGACTTATGTGAAGGGTTCTAATGGATGTACTCATGAAATGCACTATATAGGTTTGTGGCATCTGCTCGTCAATTAGCTAAAGCTTTGGAGGTGCCATTGGTGAATGATCTAGGATACACAAAAAGATATGTGCGCTGCCTTCAGGTGGTTGGCTTCTCTTTTCCTATTTTCCCAATTATTCTTTTTGTTTTTTTAATGAGTTTGAACTATTAGGTCTTGTTAGAATATAAAAAATATAACTGTTAACCCACACCAAAACTTTGGAGTTTTGGTATAATTAGGAATGGTAATAGACGTGTCCATGGGTCAATTTTTGGGCCGTCCTATAAAAAATTTTGAATTAAAAATGAAAATTTTATTTTTCTAATTCAAAATTTTGTATAGGGAGGGTTGAAAATTGGCCTGTGGATGTGTCCATTACCATTCCTAGGTGTAATGGAGGGGACTTTAATATGACATTGGAGCAACCTAGATTCAAATTCCACAGCTGCACATTTAAGGATTTAAAAAAAATTGAATATTATTTTGTAGAGCCTAAGTTATAGCTTAAGTGGGCGCTTGACATGTGGGAGTGTGTTAGAATATAAAATTATCTATCAACTTTCACCAAAACTCTAGAGTTTTGGCATAGTGGAAGGGATTTTAATATTTCTTTTTGTCAAGTTGACACTGCTTTTTCAGCTTGCTCCCTTTTTGGTTATTAATTTGCTCTTTGTATTTATACCCGTCACATTATTCTCGATAGCTCTAAGTTATTGGAAAAACCTATTTTGCATCTCAATGACATTATATCCTGAATTCTTGTCCGATGCTGTGGATGTTATTCTGTGGCTCACATATATGAACACAGATGTGCGCTAGAATAACACATCATTTTAAGCTTGGTTCAGCTGTTCCTCTTAAAGCACATTTCATCTTCCATTAGGCAAAGAAGCAAATGGGTTAATCTCCATGTTAAAAGGTCATGTGCTTTCTTATAGCTGTCACTACAAGCCTCATTGCTGCAAGAATAAATTTCAGTCTACTACCTCTAAAAAAATTAAAAGGACCCAATCATGGGACTTAATTCTCCACCATGCCCTAACTCCCCCAAATATTCTACTCAAGTTGGTCAACCTTTTGATAAGCCAGTGTGCATCTTTTACTCGTATAAAATCTTTTTTGTGGCATGTGCAACTGTCTTTTTTCCGAAGTATTCCCAACATGCACTGCTGTAAGGCTGGAAGTAGGCCTGAGAAATGTTCTTTACCTCTGGCTTCAACACTTTACGTTTGGATGAACTGAGCCAACTGCTGTGCTACTGATTGTTTCGAGAGTATTGCCGTTCAACAGTTCAAACAAGTCCACTTCTGTGTAATAAGATGTACTTGACATCTTGATCTTGTGACTACAGCTTTGTCAAATTTAATGAGCTGATAAACATCATTAATGTCAAATTTAGTACTTCATTTACTGTTCAGGTGACAACCTCCACTCTTGGTTCTTATGAACTATAGATGTCTATATGGAACCAGGACTCCGTGCCTGTTCTCATTGTGAAGCCACGTTGAAGTGGTAGAACTGGTTCACTGCTGATCCATTGGTGATGTCATTTGCATGCCATTAAAATGTAGCTGTTGGATTATGCAATTAAAATCTTCATTAGCTTCTTTCTCGGACCTAGAGTTCGTAGGGTGGCATCTTTTATGGACCCATTCAAAATCTGATCCAAAGGTCAGGTCAGAATCTTGCTAGATCAGTTGGAATATAGGTAACTTGCGGATAACACCTTCCCAGTAAGTCTGTTTTTGCGTATGTCACCTCTAAAGTATAAAACTAGTGTCTTGCACCCCTCAATTGCTGTCTCCTAACGATAATCAACGAAGGCCAAACACTGTTAATATGGACAAAGTCACATGCCCTTCATGTATTAGTGTCGTAAATTTTCCTACCTATGTAACCTGTCCCTAACTGTTGTAATCAATCTCTTACCAACTCCTGTTCACACATTACAGGCAAATTTTGGGGTTGAAAATGAGTGAGAGCAGGTTTAAGTACTAATTATAGCAAGAACTGCAAAGGGGAATATGCAAGGCGATTTACTATCCCCAACAAGAACGTGACTGGCACATCTTCTATCCAAACTAACAGTTTATACTCCGTCAAGTCCCATTAGGAATTGTGGGCGCTAACAGGGGGATGCAAAGCGGTAGTTTCACACTTTGGTGGTGACATGTACAAAGATGGCCATACTCTAATAATGTTATCCACAATATACCCTAATAACATACAAGACTAATTCTGGGCAGTCTGGTTCAAGGCAGACCAGAACCAAACCCGACCTGTTTGCACGCATAGTTCTTACTAGTAACTAGGAAAGGTCCATTGCTTGCAATATGCTTTGTCAATGTAAGGAATTTCGGATTCCTTGCCAGCTTCATAGTGTACTGTGATTATTTCCAACTGCAATAGAGAACTATGAATTCCATGATCCCCTGAAATTGTTGTAATTTGTCGGATCCTTTATTTTAGTGACATGTGGGCTTGATCTACCACTGGTAGGGGAAGGATGTTACTTTTGTTACTGTGTTCCAAGAAAGGATGCAACTACCCTCGCTCGTGCGAGGGTGGGCATGCTCCCCTTCAAAAAATATATTTTTTTAAACTTAATATTTACAACTTTCATGAGTCTGCCTCCTAGAATTTCAAGTCCGTCACAACCCCTTAATTAATGGACATGACAAATAAAGGAGATAATATATGTACCTTTTGTTTTCCCTTAATTTCTTGCTGCTCCCTTTTGACTTTTGGAATCGAAACTGCAGATTTCGGAGGTAGTAAATAGTATGAAGGATTTGATTGATTATAGCAGGGAAACAGGAACAGGACCTATGGGTAAGTTTTCTTGCTACAGTGCTGATACCCCCACTATCTATTGATAAACTTATCAGTATTCTTTTAAATATAACATGATTTCAATGTTTAACTATTTCAAATATAATTAAAAACAATCAAATCTCTCTTTATGTGTTTGTTCAGATAGCCTTATCAATTTTCCAAGAAGAACATCTGCTTCGTCTGGTTTTCCGCAACAACAAGCACACCAAGCTGAGCAGCAGCAACCCCTCCCCCAGAATTTAAATCATAATGATCAGGGCTCTGCTCGTGCTGCCGGTGCACAGCTTGCTGCTGTGAGCAATGGCATTGCAAGTGCAAACAACTCGGTGAGTGCTCAATCACCGTCGACTACGTCTGCAGTTACCATCAGCGGGCTCCTTCACCAAAACTCAATGAATTCCAGACAAGAAAATCAGATGGGCGCAGTTAACAGCCCCCATGGTGGCGGAAACACGGTTCAGATTCCATCTGCCAGCTCGTCCAATACAGTCGCGCCTTCCCAACCCAACCCAGCTTCACCATTCCCATCCCCCACGCCATCCTCATCCAATAACAACCTAACACCAACATCTCATAGCAGCACTCACCTGAATTCGGCGAATTCACCTGCGAACATGTCAATGATGCAACATGGGGCAGCGCAATCTCATGAGGCTGAGCCTAGTGATTCCCATAGCTCCGTGCATCAAATTTTACAGGAGATGATGATGTCCTCTCAGCTTAATGGTGTTGGTGCGCTGGGGAATGATATGAAGGGGATGAATGGAATCACATCGGGTCTGAGTGGGGCCAACTGCTTGGTTGGCAACGGGATTTCCAGTAGTACCGGGATCAGTGGTGTGGGGTTTGGTGGAATGAGTGGAATCAGTCCATCAGCTACAGCAGGCGGAATAAGGGCAGCCATGGTGAATAGTGCAATGGCTATGAATGGCAGGGTTGGAATGAATCACATATCGCAAGATCCTACTGTGATAAGCCATCAGCGGCAGCAGGACATGAGTAGCGGGCTACCGAGTGGGCTTGGAGCTGTGAATAACTTCAATAATCGTCAATTTGATTGGAAAACCTCTCCTTGAGAAGTAGAGGCTCTGTTGACACCATTACTGTATGTTCTACAAATCCAAGTCTTGAGAGAGAGAGAGAGAGAGAGAGAGAGAGAGAGAGAGAGGAGGAAATAGCTTGACACTGATACCGCAGCAACCATACAAAATCCCGCAGCAGCGAAGCAATGTCAAAAACTCGGTAAATTTGTTCTCTTCTCGATGTATTAATTACTCGGAAAGGAAACATGTACAGCGGCTTCTTTCATCTGATACTGTCCCTAACTTGGCTGATGTTGTATTATGCTTTTCCATTGAGCTTCTCTCTTTGGTGCAGTTTCTGCAAGTTGTCGGGAACCTGTTCAGTGTAGCATGTAGAGAGCTCTTACTCTTTCATATTACATGCTTCGTTCGTTTCTCCGTTAATAGAGAGAAGCGAAATATGATCAATATGTAGTTCTTTTTAGCATGTTTAAATTTTTTAAATTTTTTCTTTGCTAGTAGGCTCTCTCTTTTTTTTTTTCGGCACGCAAAAGCCATAAGTAGGTGTTCTTTCAACATTGAGAAGGAATATAATAGTCTTGAGATAACTTGCTTGCAAGGCTAAAATTGTATTATTTTTTGCAAATTGGGAACCTGCTGAGTGTAGAACGTAGAGGGCCTTATGCACATTATGGTTTCGTTTCACCATTAAAAAGAGAAGCGAAATTTGATCAATATGGACCTCTTCGTTAGCTTTTCCTTTTCAAAGAGGGTCTATGGACGATCGAGTGCCACTGGCATACTCATCATCAGTTCAAGGCAATAAAATTAGCAGTGTTTGTCCTATGTCACTGCTCAAACCTACAACCTGTTTATTGCTAGACAGTACATCTTGTTGCAGTCGGTCATTGCCTAATAGCATCTTGGCCTGGCGGGACTATCGTGAGTGTTGATGTTGCTACAGGAACTACTGGGAACCATATCAGTATCATACTACGGCGCCAGTGTCCAAGAAAAGCATAAAAATATGGAACGGAACATTGCCAGTCTAACAATAATAGAGATAAAATAAAATTTCAAAATGTTGATTGGGGTAAGATATATAGAATACTATTCGACAAATCATTATATGACCAAATAATCACACATTTCATCATTTTCTGGAGTTGTATCAGCACAATATACAAACAGTGTACTCCCGCCTTAGCCTTAATCTGCATAGGCAGTTCGCGAAAATATATGTTTTTTCTTAAAGAAGTTTGGTTATATGGTGCAACTACCATGTTCACTGTACACCGAGCCACACATATCCTGCCCAAATAATATGCAGTGTCAGTCTTCCAGCCTGCATTGGGCCAGCCTTGATATATCTTGGGGAGCCATTTTCCTTTTCGAGACACCTAATGTCATACCCACAGAAACTAAGGTCTCTAGGGATCTTTCACTGTTTGCAGTAAGATCCTCATCGATCTGAATTGCATCCTGCAAAAAAATATATATATATCCAAGAACCATGAATCAGATGAGAATCAACACCCATAAGAATTAAGGTGGGAAGTAACTAGGTTAAGACCCACACCACCCATTATTTCCAGTTTATGTAAGCTGAAGTAACATATGCTCAGAAAAATTAATTATCACACGATGATAACACTACATTCATGTAAGCATATATTTTAGCAATATAGTTGGCCTTTGTAAAGTCTTATTGAAAGGAAAATAGATATTTAGGGTCAAAAAAGTTTTAAATTTCTTTAGCTTTAGATCCTTTTTCATCCCGGTCAATGGTTCAAAACTGATTCAGTCTTCCTAAGTACATGGTTTTCAACATTAGATTCATTTGGCTATTGCAATTAGTGGTCATGTGAATATTCAGTTTTTAGAAGAGAATTGTAAGAACGTTCCTAATCTCCAGATTCTTCTGATTATTTTGCCTCTACTCTATGATCTGGAGAGCACGTTAGTCCAGCATTCTCACTTCTCAGATTGTGTACACAAATCCTCACTTCTCAGATTGTGTACATTCATCAGACATATGCATCATGCATGGCACTTTAATTTTAGGATTTTGCTTGATAAAAGAGAGAGCGGGATACCCTCCCAAAAAAAAAAAGAACAACCACACCAACGGCTCCATCATTAATCCAAGTTTCCATAACATTAATTCCCTAATCCTGAAGTAATATAATGAGAGAAGAGAGTTGGCTCTTATGAGGCTCAGATGCCGGGTTTGGTAGTGACATCTAGTTTGGTGGAGTCAGAATATGAAAACTTCTAAGTACACACGAGCATAGAACTTGGTCTTAACTTTCCATATCAGGTGGTAGAAATGGGAAGTCAGGGAGTCGACACGGCCAAGTGACTAGTTAGAGTGACTAGTTAGAGAAGAGTCGAGGAAAGGCTACACAATAACAATGAAGTCGAGTTGGTAGTTCAAGGAGGTCGCAAGGTCGGTGGTTGGGTAGGCTCATCATGGGTGAGCTCTTGATAATGTTAGTATATATAGGGCTAACAGAGACTTTATCGGGAATCAACTTAGCCATGGTGAACAGTGGAGGCGGGGCGAGACAATGACAAGTGGCGAAATCAATATTTTCAAAGTGGAAAATGAGTGAGGTCACCAGTCTGATAGAGAAAATGAGGCCTACGTGGTTGGGTATCTCTGGCATCGACAAAGCGAAAATTGCACGGTGATATTCGGAACGACAAACGTCTCACCGAAGCCATTTGATAACAACAACAGAGAAGTATGAAGAGGCGAATAATGATGGGACGAGTTGGGTTCAATGAGATAACGAGGAGCGGCAAATTTCGAAGGATGAGGGTGGAAACATCGATAACAATCAAGTCAGTTCGTACAACTTGCGGGATACCTTGGCTTCAAAATTCAAATTTTGAATATAAATGTCAAATTTGAAAATTGTACGCTGAACCATGTGAATTACATCATGGTGATGTGCACTAATATCAACATGGGATTCCACTACTCAGTACTTTGATCTACTGGTGTCTTGACTATATATATATTTTTTGTTTTCTTTGCAAATAATGTCTGCAAAGCGGGAAATTTTCAAATTTATTGTATTTTTTTTCTTTTTAGGTATTATGCACCCATCATTAGTTAGGTTTATATCCAATTGAGCTTATTATAGCATCATATCGTTAAATTCTATTAAATGGAATGTGGGGGGGGGGGGGGGGGGGGAGATTATCTAATATTTACACTCAGAAAAAAAGAAAGAGAGCAGGAAAACGGGAAACGTGCGGAGGCACATTGATAGGCAGACAGATAAAAATGCTTCCGTCATCTAGTCTTGGATTAAGTGCCAAGTCCAGCACTCATGTTCAAGTAGCCAAGCTATACTCATGTTCTTACTTCCCAAACATATTAATTTGTTATATAGGTGGAACCAAGAATACCTAGAAAGCTTCAGCGTAAACATGACTTCTTGCATTATTAGAAGTCCTTCACTTTCTTATAGCTGAAAATTTAATGATGCATCGTTCTTTTGAAACTCTCTTGCATAATTTTACAAGAAATCATTTATTAGATTCCCAATTTAATCTGGACCAACTCACCTAACAGTGTCAGTATATGTAATATCGGTTATATTTCATGAATCTATGTCTGAAGCAGTAGAAAGGCCAGTTTCTTCAGACTGGGACATGGAGGCCATGAGTCATTATCTCCTAAATTTGATTGTTAACATGCACTAAATATACAAGAGCCAAGGAGCCATCGTTTAACACACTAACTTTCTATATCCTGAGTGTTCAACTCAATGGTTCCCCAGCAAGAGTAGTTTTCTGCGAAACAATCCTCACCTACTAAGGCTGTGTTTGGTTTGAAAGAAAATTGAAGAAAGAAAAAGAAAGAGAAAGGAAAAGAGGAAAAAAAAAAAAAGAAAAGAGAAAGAGTTGGAAAGTGATTTTTCTTTGATGTTTAGTTAGTAAGAAAATATTTTTTTTTATTTGAAATTATCTCAAACCAAACAATAGAAAAAAAATTTCTCCCTTATTTTCTTTTCCTTCATTTTCCTTCAAACCAAACAGAGCCTAAAAGTGCATCCATGAGAAGCCTAAGAATTAAAGTTTTGAGCTCAGTTAAGAAGACAAAGGCAAACCTTTTCAAATATGCATATTACAGTGCTCCCTCCAAACGAGAAATACCCCAGCTGATGAAGGAATTAAAAGGAGACTGTTAGGTAATATCCCACACAATTGAAGGTTAAGTAGGAAAGGGAAATAGTTTATGAGTTCAGCGGAACCTCGTCTCCTTTATGGATATAGTCACCCTTTCCTCTTGTGAAAGTGATGCTTCCCACCATTGTTGCTCCGATGGCGACAAACGCTACCTGCATTAGTTACAAACAAATTTGTAAACATTGAACAGCACTTAAGGAAGATCTTCAAATAAGAAATACCTCAGAAGGATGGTATATAACACAAAAAAGGAGTTAAAGGAAATAAATATCCAGTATTTTCCATTAAATATTATGAATATTTTGAATATCTGATATATTTCCTAAGAAATTAAAGAAGTATCAAATAAATTTTTTATATGTAATCGAATGCCCAATAATACTAAAGAAGTAGGATAGCTAAATCACAAACCATATTTTCTAGGATCAAATATATTTATATTTGTTGTAATCAGTTGAATTAACATGGAAGACAAAACAGGCATCGTCGTTAAATGTATTGATAGTTTGGAAATAAAATTCATTACAGCGCCATGCGAACAAGGAGATGGAGAGTAAAAAATGTATACATAAGAATCATGTTCTCAAAGAAATGCAGTTAATTGATCTCCACCTGCATACTGAGACAAAAATATTTGGTCGAGAAAAGAAATTATTTTAAATCTAAAATTTCCAGTTTACGTGAGGCACAGAATCTTATTTATTACCATGACTTGGATCTTATATGCATGGATACTTCGATTAAGGAGCCACAACCAAACTGGACATATCTATGGTACCTGAATACTCTGATACTTGATAGATATTTATAGGATATTTCTTTTAGCATATCCTGAAATTTATAATTATCCTAGATGTATCAAGGATGTGACTCAGGTTAGGAAGACAAAAGTTTTGACACACGGATGATGGTTTCATAATTTCATTCGATTTGCAGATGCATTTATATTATTTTTCCATTTTCCTAATTTAAAGTTATAATCATTCAAGAAGTTATTGATGTATACGTTGATGCATTTTGCAAATTCATATTATAATATAGGAAAAACATGAACTCACAAACATAATTTTTTATTTTCTCTGCATCCATGATATACCAGTATACTGAACATTTAAAATTTGATGTATCCATTAATCTGTATAGTTCTGTATCCATATCCTGTACCCATAACAGTGCAACATAGGATGTGACCCACCCCGAACTTGTGCCAACCATTCATGAGCAGGGTATGGATTGAAAACATTTTTCAGTTGGGTACGGATCCATTATAACTGAACCTCCACCCCAGCCAATATGAAACTTGTGTCATCTTCTCATATTTAGTACAAGTAGTCTGATCACTAGTAAGGAATAGTAGTTTTTAATGAGAGCGCAGGTCACTTTTATGTAGTTTCCAAAGCTTCAGTATCCAAATGTGAGGGCTTTTAATAGCTGATTTTTCTAATTACAAGTCATTTAGTTTTTAGAGACCCTTCTATCTTAAGTTGATTATTTAGAATATGGGAGATATTTTTGTCAAAAGTAATCGTTGTATATCTTACTAACAGAATGTTTAGGCATGGTAAGATATTTTATTTGAGAATTTTTTTACCGAAATAATTGAAACACATACAAAACAGAAAAGGCTTAACTTTTTGTCATATTGATACTTCAAATATCTGACTATTTGAAGGAGACAATTATACCATTGTTTGTCACCAACGTTAATTACTTGACCAAATATGGATTGATAAATAAGATATTATCTACTTTCTTCCATTATTTTCCTTATATCTGTGATGCATCTTATGTAAAGACATCTTTAGGCAAATATGCATAACTGTAATGAGAACTAAAATGTTTCTTCACCATTCTCGGCACGATTGCCAATCAAGAAATAGAGAATGGGTAAAGATGAATATATATACACAGTAATAGTACGGCATTGAATCAAATAAAATGAAGAAAATGACATCCCAGACTAATCACCAGTCTTCTGAAGTTCACATGCTAATATCTAGAAGGCAAGTGACAGAAAGAACCATATAATGTAAATTGAAGAGACAAACCTTCCCAAACTCTGAAGTCGAAATGACAGACACGACTCGTTTATTCTCAGTGAAAACATTGCAATATTTGCTATTCACAGCAATTGGATTAACCTACAAATATTGAAATATGATCAAAAGAATTTAGAACAACATCTTTAATATAAATGTAGAAACCTCTATGAGTGACAAATATAATTCTGTCATTATGAACATACCGTGTACAAGCATCCTGGAATGTCCACAAAAGATTCCACAACCCCAGAAACAGGAGAATGAAAACGATGGTAATCCTGAAAACATCCAAAGGAGCATTCAAGAATTTTATTTATAAA
This sequence comes from Dracaena cambodiana, assembly GCA_036321105.1. Classification (NCBI taxonomy): domain Eukaryota; kingdom Viridiplantae; phylum Streptophyta; class Magnoliopsida; order Asparagales; family Asparagaceae; genus Dracaena; species Dracaena cambodiana. Next base: position 30,544,316 of record JAYEPQ010000019.1, read on the forward strand.
CTATAACTAACTACAGCAGTCAAGCTCAGGACTGCTTGCATGTAAGATACAAGAATCTTAGAAGAAGCTCAAAACCTGCGGTGCCAATCGAAAAATCACTAAAGATCCATTAGTGAATGCATTGGAGCAACTATCTGTCCCTAGGAGACCTTGTAATGAAAACTTGCGTCCCTGAAAAGAAAAGAAATCAAAATTAGTTTCTTTAAGGAAACATTTTGACCGTTTGAGTATTGACATTCCCTCCACTCATATACCCAATATTCACATCTTAATGTCCTTATGAACTTAATGAGAGAGAAAATTTTAAGTGTCTGATTGTTAAAAGAGGTGTCACGTGGTCATTGCAAATGTGCAGGTTCAACTAAGATATGCCTTAATTATCAGGACATCATTTGATTGTCTGCCTGAATTTTGGTAGATGACCCTTTGTATTAGAAATATCAGCAAACAATGAAATGACGACCAGAACAAACTTGCCACATGATAAGTTTTTGCATATTTGGTTACCAATTATCAGTGCTCGTTTTTCACTTATCTTCTAACCATTTTAGCATTAATCCTTCAGGGGCCATTAATATAATTAAAAACAGCATATTGGTCAAATTCGACAATTACATTCACATGCTAAAAGCCAAGAAGTTTATGGTTCATTTGGCATTGGTTTAAGGAAAAAAGTTGCAAAAAGTTGAGAAAATTTTGAAGGGATTGGTTTGGCCTTGCCTTGCATTTGTATATGGGTAGATCATAGTAAGACGTAGTGTGGCTTGAAATACCTTGACAGCTTGTAAGAAAAATAAAAGAGTAACAATTTTGGGTTAGAAAACTCATCATCATGGTCAAGGGTCAACATGTAGGAAATGTGTTTCAAGCAAGGTTTAAAATAGCAGTATTAGTATTGGCTGGTCACTTAAGGTACCCGAATTGACAATATCAGGTATATTGTATTGGCAATATTTCTAATATGGGCAATATCAGACCGATAGTAATATGGTATATTGCATATCAAGTATCTCAAAATTCAATACGACATGTGACATATCAGTATCGTCCAATATTTGAAACCTTGGTTTCAAGTCTGAACTTTGCATATATTGTACCTTACAAGATTAACGCAATTGTTTGTTCTCACTCGATCCCGTTCTTACTCTCAGAGAAGTGCAGAGGGTCATTTCTAGGTTGCATGAGGCTATATTGTTTGACCAACTGCATAGATTTATACCTGCTTCTATCAATGTTTCATGCAAGCAACTCCTGAGTTTGCTTAGCCCGAAATGTGGAACTAAGTTGTTCGATGTCAGGTTTACAGTCGGTTTCAGCTCATAAGAGTTCAGTTAATTTCCTTAAGCTATAACTATTTGGAGCAGCATTCTGGCAACTTGGTTGATGGTCGACAGTTGAAACTTCTATAATTGGAAGTTTAAGAGATTACCTTAATCCAAAACCTCATGCTATCATCAACTGATCTGAATGCCATGAGACGGCAATCAGCTGCACAAACGGCAATATCATCGTGTTCCTTGTAGGCAATTGGCCTTGCACCATGTTTCAACTCTCTTATAAAAAAATCATTAAATGTCTGCCAAAAGAGATAAAGTAGTTGAAAGATAGAAGAAATAAATGGATCACAAAAAACAATATAAATTTACAAATGTTTTGTAGTTGAGCATAACATGGTCAGAGAGAAGTAGTTTCATTGTGAAAAGAATTTTGGAATATGTAGCACATAAAATAAAATATATAAGAATAATTAAGTTATAATTCAGATGCTCAGCGCTTAATTATTTTATTTCTACATAGCAATTAATCAAATAGGTCATATGCAGAATAAAAATTATATGGTAAGGGAAAGAAAGGCCTTTGAGAATAGCGAGCTCTTCTCCACATAATCTGATTCCACCCTTGTGTGGGCTACAAAGTTCTCAAATCCACAGTGATATAAAGATCCCCGAGGTAGTTGAAACTCGATGCGGACAAGCAATCGAGCCACAAAACCCAAGCACTCTTTCAAATTATCCAAGGAAATAATTACAAAAGCAAAAACTGACAATCCCTTGGAGAGGATTTTAGAGAAACGAGGAGAAGATTGGTTTGCTTGCTTATGAAACAACCTGATCATAGGTAGTTATTCAAACTATAAACAATCATCTCCACCAATGAAGAGATGTTATCTCTGCTGACGAAGACATGTCATCTTCACAGATGGATAATTATTTAAACTTATCAAGTCATGGCTGCTGTCCTACCATGACCTCCACAAATCAAGGGGAAATTTACAACCCCCAACTATAAAATATTAAAATCACCCCTAAGACGTCAAGGAAGGGGGATCGGAGTTCAGTTTTTTGAAGTTCAAGATAAAGAAACAATGGAGAAGAGAAGAAAACCTGAGAGTTCATCTTCTTCCTCAATCAAATCTTCTTGCCAGATAATCAACGAAAGTATAAAAAAAAAGGCCACTCTAATCGTACTTCATCATACTCCCGAGAAACTTTGTTGTAATCTCTCTAGGTTGTAAAGAGTTAAATTCTTTGTTAAAGTGTGTGTGTGTGTGTGTGTGTGTGTGTATATATATATATATATATATATATATATATATTTGAGGTTGAAACGGTGAGCGGACAGCCCCCTGCGTTCTATTAATGAGAAATAACAGAACAACTATTTTACATGAAAACAACAATAATCTAACACGGACCGAGAGACCTACGAGTTCCAAAAACTCGGCCATGCTACATCATACATGCATAAAAAGACAATGTACAAAGCATAAAAACAAAAGACATCCACTCAGTGTGGAGTATAGGAACCAACGGGTGTGGCCCTTTAGGCGCCGTCAGTCGTGCCCTGTGGAGATCGAACTGGAGACTTGTCCTGCATCTCCTCATTCGTATCTGGTTCTTCCGAGAGACACAGCCGTTCTTTTTCCGATAAAAGACCTGCCCATGAGATCATATCAATATATGTGAGATAAAAACAAATGTCAGATGAACGAATGCTCTGTCTAAAAATTCTATTATTTCTCTCTCCAAACATTCCAATATATGACTGTTATCATTATGCGACGTATATAGGTACCGCATTTTGTGGACCTACTAAAACCAACTCTACTCCAAATATCAGATGTTTCTGCCATTTGGATTGGTATGTGCCAGTATGCGACGCACTTTACCCAAATTTTTGCTGTATAGGCGTACGTAAGGAAAATATATGAATTAGACTCCGCTTCCAACTGACACAGAGCACAAATACTAGGCCCCTTCCACCCCCTATTTTGTAGGTTATCCCAATTTAGAATCGCTCCCTTAGCAATCAGCTAAAGAAAACTTCTAACCTTAAGGGGGCATCCAGCCTGCCATATATGGCGCGAATGCCGAAACCTGTGGCCGCCATCAATGCAATGCCTGTATGCAGAATTGACTGTGAAAAGTCGGTTCTTTTTCCATCTCCAAATGACCTCATCACATTCATGAACACCCGGAGGGTGTCTCTGTATGAGATTCTTGAGCTCTGAGGCCTGCAGATGAACTATAACGTCCGCATGTGCTTTAGTTCCCAGATCCCACCTATTTCGATGCCACATTCGCCCCGTGGAGGCATTTTTTTCGGCTGCCAATTCGAAGACCTTCAGAAAGAATATCCTTAGTGGAACGTCTGTGCACACCATCGATCATTCCAGAATGTTACCCTTCTTTTCCTGCCCGGTTTAAAAGCTATGCTTGAGCGAAAAATATCTTTCGCCTTTAATACCCCTTTCCAAAAACCCGATGTATTGTATGTATTATGGGTTTCTCCCCACCATACGTCCCCTTTTGGGCCATAGTTTAGCCGCAATAACTTTTGTAGTTGCCCCTCTGGATTTGTTAATATACCCCACCACCATTTAGTCAATAAAGTAAGATTGAAAGTTTTCAAGTCCAAAATTCTCAAGCCCCTCCCTTTTTGGTCTGCAAACCTGACCCCAGACTACCAAACTGTATTTTAGATGGTCTTGTGACATTTCGTTCCATAAAAATCTTCTTCTTATTCTGTCTATTTTTTTCCTAATCCATGTAGGGATGTAAAGGATGGACATGAGATAAAGGAAAATAGACGATAGGACCAAGTTTATAAGTATGATCCGTCCTCCCAGAAAGAGATATTTGGCCTTCTATCCTTCAAGCCTCCTCTCAATCCTGTCTATTACCGCGCCCCAGTCCCTTTTGAGAAGCTTTCCTTTCCTGATTGGTACGCCTAGGTACTTGATGGGGAATTTGTACAATTTACACCCCAAAATGCTCTAAATTGTCATGACAGGAGGACCAGGGGATCCCAAAACTACCATAGAGCTTTTTTAAAAATTAATTCTCAGGCCTGACCAAGCTTCAAAGTAACAGAGAACCCATTTCAGAACTACAGTCCCTTTAATCTTGTTCTCGCAGAAAATCAGCGTGTCATTCGCATATTGCAGGTTGGTGAGAACAAAATTCCTTCCTCCTAGTAGACCACTCATGAGTCCTACAGTTGATACTTTCCTGATCATTCTGTTCAGGCCATCAGTTACGGAAACAAATAGGAGAGGGGACAAGGGGTCTCCCTGATACAATCCCCTCTTACATACAATCTCCCTACCGATCTCCCCATTGACGATCGTTTGAATCTTCGCAGAAGCTAGCCACATTTGTACCCATTTAATCCAGCGCTCTCCAAAGCCTCTTTTCTTGATAACCTCCAGTAGATAGTCTCAACTTATCATATCATAGGTTTTTTCGAAATCAAGTTTTAAAAGGAAGCCCTCTTTTTTTTGTTTTTTTTGCAGTGGTGAATAACTTCCTTTGCTAGGACGATTCCGTCTAAGATACTCCTCCCTTGTATAAAACTCGACTGTGTTTCATCAACTAGATTTGGGAGGACGGTTGTGAGTCTGTTGGCTAATAGCTTTGATATGATCTTGAAGCAACTATTCAATAAGGCTATAGGTCGATAGTCACCAATTGACTCAGGTGATTCCCTCTTTGGAATGAGCACTATGAAGTAATAGTTAATTCTTTCAATATTCGCTCTTTCCCTTGTGAAATCGGAAATAAGCATCGCAATATCCCATTTCATCTCCTCCCAGAATGTTCTATTAAAAAATGGAGGGAATCCATCTAGACCTGGTGCCTTATCAAGTCCAAAATCCCAAACTGCCTTCTTTATTTCTTCCTCTGTAAAATCTCTTTCTAGATGCCCAAGATCAACAGCGTGATACCATTGGCCTTGAAGCATTCCAATTCGGTTGGCCATGGCTCTTCCGAAAAGCTGTTTGAAGTGATGACGAATATAGTGTTGTATGTCAGACTCGACAATGGGGATTCCTTCCATTGATGTTAATGCTTCAATGGTATTTATCCTCCTTCTCATGTTCACTACTTTATGAAAGAAACCCGTATTTGCAACCCCTTCTTTCAGTCATTTGATGTGTGCTCGCTGTCTCCATTTAATATCCCCCCTCCTATAAATTTCTTCTATCAGGGCTCTTAGGTCTCGCAAGCGGACATTTTTTCCTCTACTCAACTTCTGAACCTCTTCTTCCCGTTCGAGGGTCTCAATCTCCTTCAGGCATTCCTCCTTTGACAGTGTCTGTGCCCTGATATGCTTCATCTCCCATTTCAAGAGGGCTCTGCGCAATCGATGAAGCTTTGTACAAAAAACTTCTGCTACATCCACCTTATTTGTCTTTTGCGACCAGTTTTGTCTAATAATTTCATGAATCTCCTCATATTCAAGTCACCACTTCTCAATCCTGAAGATTCGCTTTTTCTTTTCCCTATCTTCACCCGAGTCTAATTTAATGGGTAGATGGTCCGAGGTTAGCCTTCGCAAGGATTGTACAGTAGCGAAACTGAAATTACTCTCTCACTCTGGAGAAACGAGCACCCTGTCTAACTTAGCCATGTTTGGTTCCTCTCTCATATTGGACCACGTGTAACGACGCTCCGTCATTGGGATTTCAATTAGACCAAGGTTCGCAATTATTTCATTAAATTGACCCCTGTCTCGTGCGTTTAAATCCTCACATTTCCTCTCGTCTGAAAACCTTACTACATTAAAATCTCCTCCAATAATCCAAGGTCCTGGTTTTCACGATCTCACCCTCCTTATTTCACTCCATAGGCCAGATCGTCGATCGCTGCGGTTTGGACCGTACACCGTCGTCACCACCTGCGTCCATCCATCTTTCCCTCTCTTTATAACTATAGAGAGGGTGAAATCCCCGACCCAGGAGTCCTCTATTTCAAAACAATTCCGATCCACACCTATTATTATACCACCTGAAGCACCGACCGTGTCGATCGCTGCGGTTTGGACCGTACACTGTCGTCACCACATGCATCCATCCATCTTTCTTTCTCCTTGTAACCATAGAGAGGGTGAAATTCCCAACCTAGGAGTCCTCTATTTCAAAGCAATTCTGATCCACACCTATTATTATACCACCTGAAGCACCGACCGCATTCTTAACAACAAATTCGAATCTGCTTCCTAACTCGTTGAGAGTAGTCAATGATGGATTGCTGAGTTTTGTTTCTAGCAGGCACACAATATCGGCTGCTGCACTTCTAAAGTCCCTGACACCATTCTCCGCTTTCTTTTGATGCCAATTCCCCTAACGTTCCAAAAACACGTATTCATATCTAAACTACTTCTTCTCCATCTCTAACTTAACGGGTTAGATGCTTCCTTTCTTCTCCATCCCCAAATCGTGCTCTATCCCTAAAACCTCCAATTCCCTGATTAATGCTAGGTTACGGGACTGTTCGTCAGTGTTGGTGCCCATGTCAATGTCACATGCGTGTGCAATGGATAATAATATATGATCAGGCAATCTTTCAAAGTTTAATAAAATCTTTGTTTTGTTTTATGTTCAATAACTTCATCTTTTTTGGCTGCTATTAACGATGAAAACACGGTTCCCAACATACTTTTAAGGCCCATATGACTCCCGAGGACGCCCACAAACTCCCCAACTTTAAGTTGAATAGAAATGAAGAAGCCTGATTTATTTTTTTGGAAAAGGACTATTAAGTCCAAATTAATCCCACCCTTCCCCCGAAAAAAGAAAAAGAAAAGTCTCTAGAAAACATCAAGACATGAAATATATGTTATAGATTAGGCAACCTTATAATGTGAATCCTGATTGGCACTTTCGGCTTTAAATATACGCTTACTAACATCTTGTTGCTAGAAGAGGCATAATGGACGAGGCTTTAATTTAGATCTCTTTATCAAATACAACATGAAGCTCACATATTGTAGCATTAAGAGTTGAGCCGGTTAGAGCATAAGAGATGCTCACAATACTATTTTATGAGGCACTAAGAATTAGACCCAAGTCTCATAAGTGCAGCCCTTGTAAATCCTCTACCTAGGTAAGTCCTTAAAAGATATTTGTGATAGGTATGATACCTCTCATAATTCATGCGGTGGACCTATTTGACCTAACCGGTAACACCAAATATACACCATCAATATAAGAATGGAGCAGGAAAATGCACATTGGTGCAAGTCCCAAAGGAGTATAATTCCAAGATAAGTGCTTCACAAAAATCATTAGTCCGGCTTGTTTCTACCACATTGAACATTCATTATGAAGACAACTGTCTTGGTGTTCCACTGTCATCAATTCTCATCACAGAAATGAACTTGACCAGAAAACAGTAAAGTCTTAAGTTTTGGTTAAGATATTTGTAAACCCTAGGACACACATACAGACAGGTGTTTGCCAGCAATTGGCAGTCAAAACAAGATTAGGGATATTTGAAAATGAAGGTGGGATTCTTTACTACAAAGAAAACCTCACTACCTGGACTTGGGCAAATTGAGCATGCATGTAATCTGCTTAAAGTTGTACATATCCTATTTTGTGGACATAACGAATACCATTATCTTCTAAGTGAGATTGTATGGGCTTCTGCTACTCCTTTAGGATCTAGCCTAGGTGGTGTCTCGAACAATCTTTCCAACCAAATTTCTTTCAAATCTATGAAATTTGGCACTTAGCAACCAACTCTTCGTAGAATGATAATTGTATATCGTCTATTAACTAAATAAACTTTCTATGTAAGAGATTTAATCACTGTTTCAGATATTATAAAAAGGAATTTTCTGAAAGATAATAGCTAACATTCAGCAACCGTTTTTCGCTTGTTTCTTTTCTGCAGGACAACTCTCCTTCATATGGCTTAAAGTATTCCAGAAATCAAATTTGTCTTCAAGAAAGGAAAGAGTGATGCATTAATCGTAATTATACACGAATTTTTAAATTTATTAGGAGATACATGCAAATAATTCTGCTTAAGAATAATGGCATTTAGTTGTTAGTTTTCTTGTTAGTAAGAATCTAAGGGGGAAAAATCATCTCATATTCAAACAATGAAGTATAGGAGTGGAAATGAAGTAGACAATTGGTTTGCCTCTCATATATATTCTTTAAATTAAACTAACCTATCCCATGCCTCATCTATTACAACCTTCAAGCCTAAAGTAGTTTTCAGAGCAGTGTTATAAATAGAACAACAATTTACGCCATTTAATGTCTTATTAAGCTTAAATAAGTACCTTGAAATGTTCAATCGGATATTTGACTTCATCCATGTTAATCTGATCCTGCACAAATAAAAAACTAAATACAATACGTAACAATGATTATGGCATGACTCATTAATATGTACAAGAACTTACTAATTTCAGACAAAATTTTTTACGTCCTTAAACTAGAAGCAAAAGAAGTTTTACTGCATTATACAGATGAAATTTAAGGATCTCGATTGATAAATCCATCCTTATTAGAAACATACAACAATGTATATTTTTGTGATAGAAAAATTATATTATATCACATTCGTACATCATCAGTCATTACTCAACATCTAGTTGAACGTTAAATGTATTAAATTCTGGTCTTATTTTCAACAATAGACACTCCTATCTCATGGCACGGAATTCTAGGGCTATAAAAAAGTTGTCACTTGTAGATGATAAACAAAGATGCACATATTTCGTTGGGCGTGCGGTAACACTATGAGATAAAAATAAGTAACAAAAATATTCTTTCACCCCCCATAGGAGGGAAGATTCACCCCCATAGGAGGGAAGATGTAAGGAAATGGCCTAAGATGGTAGGGTCATGTGCTATGTAGACCTACAGATGCTAAAAACTTAAATGATATTGCTTATAGGAATAAATGGAGAAGGATCATCTATGTGAGCGATCTGGCGTGATTGATTATCTTTTGGTTCATGTAACCTATCCCAAGTATTTGAGGTAAATGGCTCAGTCATTGTGAAGATCGATAATGATTTTAACCATAAAATACAAGCTAGCTAATTGAAATGGAGGGCAACGCGAGTTTTATGCGACCGTAACATTCCGTTAAGATTGAAGGAAAATTTTTATAAAACTGCTATTAGGCCAGTTTTATTGTATGGTACGGAATGTTGGGCTATAAAGAAACGTCATTCACAGAAGATAAGTGTAGCAGATATGCGCATACTCCGCTGGATATGCGGCAACATTAGGAGAGATAAAGTGAGAAATGAAGATATTCGTGCTAAGATAGGTGTAGCTCCCATCGATGAGAAAATGCGAGGAAATCGCTTATGATGGTTTGGTCATGTGCAACGTAGGCCTACAAATGCACCAGTTCGACGAGGGAAGTTTATCAATGTAGGACAAGTTAAAAGAACAAAGGGAAGACCGAAGAAAATATGAATGGAGGTGATACGAAAATATATGGATTCTAGAGGTTTAAATGAGGAGATATTACTTGATAGAAATGAATGGAGAAGGACTACCAAAGTGATCGATCCGGCGTGATTCTTTTTTTGGTTCATGTAGCCTACCCCAAATACTTGGGATAAAGGCTTAGTTGTTGTTGTTGTTGTTGTTGTGGCTTAGTCATTGTGGAGATTGCCTATCTCACAGAGAAAGGTAATTGAACTAATAATTTCTCATTTTTAAATTCAAGTCATTCTAGTTAGCTGACTATTCCAAGGAAATGTGTATCAAATGAATGAGCTAAAAAACTGCTCAAAACTTGGAGCACTCATAATAAAACTAAGAGGGAAAAACATGAGTATTGCTAAAAAGTTCCACCATTATTACTTCTATAGCAGGGTATATCAGTCATGTCCATCATGAGCAAAAACACCTACTAAATGCAGGTCTCGAACTCCTTATGTCTCACTTTACTCAACTCAAGGGATAATGAAGAATCAGCTGAAGGTTGCGATAACAAATAAATCATTTCCACTATCTCCAACTTGATCATTTGACCCGGAACTTCCTCCTCTCTTCCTTTCAGCTGCCATGAATCTGGAAAAGTGTAGAGTAAACTACCAATATCCATCTTCTCAACTACCATCACAGCCATAATTCCCATGCTCCAAATACAATCTTCCATTTCTGGACCCTCCTCGCATCACTACCTAAAGTAAAATTCTGTAAAGCTCGAAGACATCGCTGATACTAATCCCAAAGAGTGCCCTTCGATATTAATGATGAAATCCATAATGAATACAAGTCCTGTGCTATGCAGTGGAACATCAGCCTAGGAATTCAACTGAAGCCAAGTAGCAGAAAGGTTGTCTTTCATGGAACCCTGACGGCTTTCATGATTTGTCCCATCTCCCAAAGTTCTGTCCTAGACTGCTTCTCCTTCTATGATGGACTTCTGGACAAATTTCATATCATGGTGGCATTCTTCCATCCAGAGGCTTCAACACCACTGCCGGTAGATAGTCAGCAGTTACTAATTCATCAGGTGCCAAGAGACAGCTCTTTTGGATTAAAGGCATTCCATCGCACTTTCTCTTAAGGCTTCCCTCACTTCTGTAATTCATGGTAATAGGAACCTGCTACAAGTTGCTATTGCTGCAGAGATGTTGCTATTTTCACTAGTGCTATCAATGTCCCTCAGCTCCTAGCTACGCCATCCCATGGCACTGCACAAGTTGGAAACGTCGTCCACGCTATCTCCATTTTTAGTATGGAAAGAGCTAAGAGTAACACGGCACACCCACTATAGATTGCGGGATTGGATATTCAGGTTACGTTAAATGAAATCAAATGGCTGCAGCCTTGAATCTGGGATCTACAATTGGACCATATCAGTCTCAAGTACAAATTTGGCCCTGTATATTTTAAGTTTGCTTGATATACATTGTTTGCCCATAGCCCATCACACAAACAAGGTTAGCTGACAAGCCCTCTAACATGAAGAAGGAAGCCACACCATAAATCAATAGTGGCCCTATGCCAGGCTAGTTCAGAACTTTATACTGAGATTGTAGCTGAGCAAGCTGGAGTAGACGATCTCTTTGACATGCTCGAGCTAAACCATGCAGTATATAATGGTGTGAAAAGGAACCTTCGAACTTGATTTGAACCGGTCAGCGGTAATGTGTTGATGTGGCCTAGGATGTGAATGAATGATCTCTTTTTTTTATCTTGAAAGACAACCTTTACTGTCTCCCCACCAAATGAATTTATAGCCAAACCCCACCCAATGATAGTTTACCATTAACTACATAGCAACCATTAACTACATAGCCTATTGTTGTAGATCCACATGCTGAATAAAGAAAGTGATAATTAGGATAACACTGATAATGACGAATAGAATATGGGCCTCAAGTCCATCCCCCTTCCTTCCAGCCAAGGGCCTTCCCCCTTTCTTCAACATCCTTCAAGTAGCTGTTTCTATGTTTTCCCCACCTTTCAAAATCTATTTTGGCCTTGGTTTCTGATCAGTTGTCTTTCATGTTTTTTGGCTAGCCTCTCGAATTTCGTGTTTAGTTTTGTTCCACCTATGTCATATCTCCAAAAAATGAATGAAAGAATAACCTTCTCATTGGCTCCTATACAAGCACTTTCTCAATAGAGTTACTCTGTTTACAGCATAACATACTCTTGTTTTATCTTCTCCTATCTTACCTCACTGCATAACCACCAGAATATTTGTACAAGAACCTTTGGTAATGTCTTAAACTCAAAAAACCTATTGTCTTCTAATAGCGTCCCAAATCTCACAGATGCAATAATAAATGCAACCTTGTTGACACAATTTTTCGGTTACAGGATTAATAACTCCAACCTTATTGACACAAATTTTCAGTTACAGGATTAATAACACCAACGCAAAATCCCTGCTAGTACACGCAAAAGTTTCATTATTATAACTTCGTTTATTTGAATTAGGATTGTAACAACTTAAATTTGTTAAAATAGGATAGCATTAATTGAATTTGAAAAGCAACCAGGAGAACTCTTTGCTCCTGTAAATAGCACATGAGTATCCACAATAATGATTAGAGATTTTCTCCCAAAAAGTATAACTAGAAGGAAACAGAAAAAAAACAAAAATGCTCTTAAAAGAATACAACTATATATTCATTTAACAACTAAAGGATTTGTTCCCTCAAAGTAAAACTTGAAAAAGAAAAACAATATGCTCTTAAATGAATACAACTATTTATTCAATTTATATCTACAGAAAACCCTTCGGACCATTAAGTGTGTAGACAGCATACTCATGAATATGGAGTTTACTGTTCCACTAGTTGTGCACCAGACTTGAGAACAAAAGGTGAAAACAACTGTGTAGAGTAGTAAGAAAAGAATGTAGTCAGCCAGTTGTAGCATTAGAAAAAAGTTCATACCTTAAAGAAATCAATGAATTTGGGTATGTCTTTAGCAGATTCAAGTGAATTCATCTTCATCCCTTGCTTCTCAGAAATCCTTTGCAAAATCTCTTTGGTCCCTGAACACAGCCAAAATACCATATGTATCACATAAACCACAATACGGTGATAATAATCAACATCAAGACTTTAAAGATGCTAAGGAAAAAAAAAATTCTAGAACATTCTCCAGGAGTGGCATTGTCTCTTTTATGAGGACTATAAAATAGAACATGAAAACTACAAACTTATCCCCGTCCCAAAAGAATGTGCATTTACTGATACTAAGGCACTTTTCATCTTGCGATGAATCATCGTCAAAATATATTTATTAGTCAAAATATATTTATTATACCTAGAATAAAAGGCTTAGATGTTGTTGTTGTCAAAATATATTTATTATATGAGGTGTGTATCATAATTTAGAAATTTAACAACTCTATTATGAAGGAACTTTACTCCATTAACGCCATAAGAAGAAATTACAAGCTTTATCAACCATTAATATTTGGAAAGACATAAATTATGCGCCTATAACTAAATGTGATAATCTAGCTTGCACATCTAATGTATACTATGATGAATAAGGAGATATGACCAAATTAGTTAGGACAAAAGAATATTTCAGGCACAATAACCAGAAAGATGTGCTAGACAGCTAGAGTTCATTCTCACTGGACTATGACTTTTGTTCGTTCTTGGAATATATTATTCTTACCCCTGATTTAACTTTAATAACTATAACTGTAAAATATTAATCTATGTTATCGGCTAATATACATACTGCTTAAAGTATTGAAGTTAATTCCATATAAGATACAAAATTTATGATTGACCCAAAACCTTGGAGCAAGTCAAAGATATCAACACAACCAACGATGTGGGGTTACGAGTGGTTAGAGGGACCAACAAGAAGGCAACATGCCACCCCACACACCCACCCACCCACCCACCCAAACAACACACTATGCATGATCACAGACAAAAAATAAAAGGACCCACACCCATCAAACAATGAGCGCGCACACATACACAAAATATAAAATAACCCACTCCCCTAACCACCACCACAAAACAACTACCAAAAAAAACACACAAAAGGGTAGCTGTTACGGACATAAGTGATTTAAGGTTTGTGATAGGAAATTGGGGGGGGGGGGGGGGGGGGGGGGGGGGGGGGTGGGTGGGTGGGATTTTATTGGATTTTTAGGGAAGAACTAAACTAGAGTTCCAATAAATAACAAAGGGGATAACTTTCGGGTCTCATCATACAAAACAAGCAAATATAATGTAACGATACACTAGAAGTAACTTCTAAATGAAAAAAAAGAAAAGACAGGTTTCTTAATCAAGCACATTAATGCTATAATATCACTAAGATCGGTGAGAACCTACTGAATTTCAAAAGCAACCTCCAAAGACTCACGGAAAGAAGAAACTCTAGAAGTAATTTAACGAACTACGTAGAGGAACTCCAAAGACACTAAAGGAAGAAATATCATGAGTAACTATAACTAACTCAAACTTTATGTCATGCTCTCTTTAGAAATAGGATACAAGTTCCAAAAATAAATTGACTTCTTTTCCTCGTGCGTGAAGTTTCCATGGATCTGATAATACTCAGGAGGGAATTTCAATATTTTACCACGGAAAATAATATTAGTAGCAACTATCTTATGCTCAATCCCTTCCTCTATCATAAGTGTAGCAAGTGAACACCTAATGTCAGGGAATACTAAACTCCACTAATTCATCCTTAGCATCACTAATATCCTTGTGAGCATAATTCCATCAAGTACATGTCTTAAACTCCATTGATGTTATCAACATCACTAGTACATCCTCATAAGTGAAGATATAAATACCAATTCTCAAATCATCAATATTATAAACGTACATGTATCAATAAGTAGACTTTTTGAGGGCACTGGCAAGCATAACATTCATATTTCACATATTTATAACATTTAATTCTTTCTATACCTTTATTTGATGACTTACCAACAACATAATTTTCTGATAGGTCTACAATTGTCAATATCCTACGATATGTGATACGTATTTTACGATACGATACGAATCATAAGAAAATCGATACGTATCTTATCTACAATACTACTGGGTTATGTATCTTACGATACAGCAAGCGCATCCTATGATATGCGATATGTATCTTACGATACGGTAAGCGCATCCTATGATATGTGATATGTATCTTACGATACGCGATACGTTAACTTGATTCATAGATATATTAAAAACTCATTCAAACGAATCTTTTGAGTTGGTTAAATATGGAATGCAAATTTCGAACAAGTATGGTCATTTAACAAAAAAAAATATCAAAGTTTAAGATACTTGTTTTAGTTGATAAAAACATTTAAACAAATCATCAAAAGACGTGTATTATTAATTTATAGTCAATATAATTTATTTAATTACTAATTCTCAATTCAATTATCTAAAGAGCTTATTTATTATATATTAAAATCTCTGAAAAAAGGAAGATTGTGTATAGATTTTAGAAGTTGAAGACTGACGAGATTAAAATAAAAATTCTTAAGAATGATGGTAATATAACTATAAGGAATGATTAAATTGATATTATATTTACTTGTTTTGTATTATTTTGGAGGGCTAACAAACTTTTGTTCAATATTTTGGTTTTTGTGAAAAAACATACAACCGAAACTAAAGCAACAGAAAGGGGAAGAGATTGGAGAAATATATAATCTAATTTGACTGTTGGATATAAAATTCGATTATGGATGGATTAATAAGAAATATGAACTTTACATAGTGAAAAATGTATATTGAATGGATTTTAATGTGTGTTTTAAGTTGAATAAGGAATAATAGATCTACTAAAAAGATAGAAAGAGAATATACAATTGTAAAATTTATCAATTCATTGTTTATTCATAATATTTAGTTCTAATATATTATTTTATCATTATTTGTAAGATCTCTTAACTTGAATGCAGTTGTAAACAATGAGGAAAAAGAAATGATATAATAAAAAGGAGTTTGTATGGAGCAAGAGAGACGACGATGAGAAAAATGAATGTTATTTTTAACTTAAAGGGAATTTAGCAATATATTTGCTAATGTAGTATAATTTTGATTGACAACCTTATAACCATAATACTTTGAATGTTAGTTACATATGTATATATACTTATTGACTTTCATTTAATATATTATTGGCTTTAGTATTTGTTTTTGGCTATTTATTTACTTTAAATTTTAAATTTACTCATATGTTTATTATATTATATATTGTTATGTGCTTATTACTTACCTATTATACATTGATTAATGTATCCTATGATATGATATGCAATACGAAATGCGACACGATACATAGGGATAACGATATACTATATGTATTCCGATCTGACAACTTTGGATAGGTTCTTAAAGAGTAATATCAAATTTGGCAATGCTGTTAAACTAACATTTATATTGCTCTCTGAAAGACAGCTTTAGCTCTAAGGCCAAATGGAATGTCTTTTCGATAAAATTCAGATATGTAAGACATCTCAAGTTTACATCAGACTTCAAAGGCTCAAACTATTGTAAAACCTATATAGAGTAAGTGATGGCCTATCTGGATATCACATATAAAGTCAAGATCATCAAATATGTTCATATACTCATCACAATAAGTCCCCCTAACATAGATTAAATAACTAATCCAAAAACCAGGCTATACAGGATGAATGAGTAAATCTCTTCATAAAATTTTCCTTTATGTCATCTCATGTCACCATAAGGCTGCAGTATATTCTCTCTGTTTGTCTTTCTACAGTACAAATTTTGGACTGCATAGTTTCTGCCTGGCAAATCAGACTTTAGGTGCTCGGAAAATTCATACAAATCAAAAAGTAGACCACAATTGTTGTCCATGTTTGCTATCCCAAATCACAAAATATACAGGGGTATGTCTACATTTCTTCTTTCCTAGAACCATGCCAATTACAATCACGACTATACATATAATCATCTTTAGTCCGAGTCCTACAACCATCATATGGACATAATCCATACTGTGATGTCATGCTTTCGTGTTTCCTGACTATCATATGTAGACGAGCATTAGTCTTCAGATAATTCCATATCTTTGTTATTTTTAGTATATCAATCAAACGCTTTAGATATTAGAAATCACATCGAATGGGAGGTCTTCATATTGGATAGAGGAATACTGGACAATATATAGGGATACGAGCCAAAATCGGGCATCCATATTGTAACAACAAACTCTCCAAAATTGATATATCAACCAATATGTCATTTGTAGCAGCCAATATATAGATAGCGTGTAAGTCTTAAAATTCTTAGCATTGTGTCGCATACAACGATTCAATCTAGGACTGACTATGCAATGCAAAAGTAAATACACAGATGGGTATAAAAATCCTTGACTTAATCAGAACTAAATGAGTGCACTAAATGATAAAATAAAGAAATTCTAAGAATGTCTATAAATGCAAAGAAGTGCCGCTCTAAAATAGTCATGTAATGCACATGACTAATGAGAACAATAAATAGAAGCGACCAAGCAATAGAAACCACAACAGATGCAAAAGTCATAGATTTATAAGAACTGAAAAACTGAAGGATTGATGCAGTTAAGATATCATTTGAGGGGTGAATCATTTATGTCCAATTGTATGGAATCCTATAAAATCCTCGAAGAATTGTTTTGTCAAAAATTGGAACCATGTATGGGAATCAAGAATAACTGGCTTTGAAGGCATCATCATCCAAATGGGTGTGGATAGGAACCATTGCAGTTCATCGGTGTCAAATTAACTTCAAATCAAGCTCGATTATGATTCGAACTTGACTTGAATCAGATCTGATCTTGGCTGGATCGAATTATTTTAATTTGATTCAAGCAAGGCTTGGATTAGACTGGACTAAGGTATACTTCAGTTTAGGTTTAGATTTGAATAAGTTTGGGCTCAAATCTAGTATTAATATGGGCCTAATTCTATATTCTGGTATGGATCTGGACTGTAACAGAATTATATTAGGATTGGAATAGCACCATAGGAATTGCAAGCAAGCCACTATTTGTCTTTGCATGTTATTTGACTCACAATCGACTCCACGAACGGTGAGTCTCACGGACTAGAAGTTGGCATGTATAGGTGCCTAGCGAGGGCAAGTAAGCAACAATGATGTTGACAAGAACTCGATAGTGAACAGGAAACAATGACTACACAGATCGAATCTAGGGTGAATCAGCAGCGAGCGACTTTCCAGCTATGAATGGAAAAGGAAGGAGGCGGAAGTGTGTCAATAATGAGGCTAGAGACTTGTTGCTCAAGACGATGCAAGACTTGGGGGGCTCAACTCAATCTTGATCGGCGAAGACGAAGGTGGAGTTGGATGATGAAAGTGAAGGCAAATGTGAAAGCCATTGGGGATGTTTTCTTTTCTTTTTTTTGTGGTTTTTCCTCTTTTTTCTAAGAATAAGATGAAAATTCAGGTTTTAGGGTTATGAAGAAGATGGAGGTGAAAATTGGAGTCTTTCACTCTAATATCAAATCTGGCATAAGATGGAAACAATTTAGGATTTATTGTGGAAAATTTTATGAATTTAGGAAAGAACTAAATTGAGGATTTGTCAATAGAAAAGAGAACTTTCTGACCTCATCTCAAGCAAATCACATGCCTACTCTCACGGATCACTCGCCAAGATATTTAAGCAAATCACAAGCTTATGGTTTCTCATAGCAACTATTTTATAGTCAATTCTCTTATTTAAGATAATATAACTTGTCTCATGATATAAATAGACTAATCTACATGAACAGCACGTGCAATTAAAATAACTAAGAAAAGACAAAGTTCTAATAAATAAAATGACATACAAGCTAATCTATCTAAAACCAAATTTGGTCTCCATCAACACCCCCCTCTCAGTTTGTGTGCATGCACATGCACACACACACACATGGAACAGTGGACCACCTTTCCCTTACCCAAATGGTGTACATGGCCCATGGTTTACCCCCTAACATGAATTACTACTTTTTTTAACGGGACCCATATACTAGTAAGAGAGGAGGAAAATAAGAAGGGAAACAAAAGATTCAGCAGAAGATTTCCCTCATTCTGGATGGAGGATTGAATTAGGAAGAAAAAGGAAGTAAAGAGGAACAACACTTGGAAGATTAAGGTAGTAGGCTGCAAGCTTTTATGTAGTTGTTTGGGGGTGTAAGAGATAGATTGACTGAAGTACACCTGAAAGCTGTAACAATTCTATGGTTACTACTCCCATAAGCTTAAACTGCAAAAGTAATCCCGTCTGCTTTCTAGTGGGGAGCCACTACTTTGCATCTCTTTTCGCCTCAGCTAGTAACTTTCCATTGACTCACAGAGGACTAAGGTCAGGTTGAAAGCATGTGACAAATACTTGTTCTCGACAATTCTTCTCAGTGGATGCTCATGCCTCGGTAGCCAATCATACTTTAAATGGTAAAAAGGCACGAAAATACAATGATACAGGTCATGTAAGCAAGGATATTATATTAGTATTACATAACTGAAGATCTTTTGGCTTGTATAAAATATCAAAAGAGTATAGGGACAGGATGAAAGCTCTCTTATTTTGAATTATGATTTAAATATTTTCCAAGCAATCAACGGAATCGAAGAAAATTTTGACAATAGAAACTCATAAATTGCACATACCTTTATCAATTAGAGTGAGCCCTACTTTTGATTGGTACATAGCTCTCATTGACAAAATAATCTTGCTGTCAATAATTTCTTCCACTAATCTCTTTGTTCTTCGATCAAAAACCTAGTGAAATAAATATGAAACAAATATTCTGAAAAAAAAAAATCCAGCAAAAAGAACAAAGCAAACTTCGATCTTAAGCTTAAACTTTCTTTTGCCTGCCCATGGCACAATTTAAAATAGAAAAAAGTAAATTTCACCAAGTTCTGAAAAAACGTCATATCCCAGTAATAATCTATAAGAAAAATCAATGTTTTAGTTCTTTTCCACTTTTTATCTCAAAGTTTACCTGATAATTTATAAACCAAATTTTAGCCGAATAAGGGTAGTATGTAACGTAGAACTTGAGAATTAATGCTCCAAGCGAATCAAATGATTGCAAAGAATAACTTCACTAAGAGGAAAATACCATTTCCAATGTGGTTCCTAAAATAAATAAAGATCATACCAAAATATGTGAAGCTCTGGATCCTAATTTCAAGCCAACATCATAGGACGAAAAATGAGTCCACTCACTTAGTTTTAGAATCCACCTAGAATATCACCAAAAAGATATCCACCTTGTATAAGTAAAAACGATCAAAGAACTTAGATTGTTAAAGGTAAATACAAAGACTTGTTACAAGAGGATGCAGGCATCACTCCAGTCTGTGAAAGAGCTGTGTATTTTTCTAACCCATAAGAAGCTTGCTTATCTGTCAAAAACCCTCCTGTCATTATCTGATTTCCTGTTCCCTCATCGAAACATAAAGTTAAATGAATTATTGCATTCATCTTGTCGAACTTCTGAAGGCTCTCACCACAAACAGGGCAGCTACTGATAAGTGATTCCCTTCATCAATAAAAAAGTAATAGTAAGTGACAAGTCATTCAGAGAGCAAATAAGAGAGAATTAACAAAAAGAAAGTACTTAAAATGAACAAAACAAAATTTCTCAAAGGAAGGCAATTACTGTTCTTGTTCAGCTGCTAGAAGCATTGCCAACTCATCAATGTCAACCACACCGTCACCATTTGTGTCTGCTTGCTTGAAAAGATCTTCTTTCTAATAAGAGATAAAAATGCATTGCTAAGAGTCAATATAGTATTTGTGTAGAGGTCAAATTTAAGAAAAACCTAATTAGAGAACACACAAATCTACACCTTGGTTGCTGCCACATGATTTCCAAATGCATTGATTAAGTCAGCAAATTCAGAGAATGTAAGCTTTCCATCTTCATTGTAGTCCTGTTTTCATCAGTCATATAGTATTTGTGCGAACTAATTAAAAAAAGGTTAAACAGACTTTAGGCATAAAAAAGAAATAATCCATTAGCATAATTTATCGTACTGCCTTGAGCCACAGCCACATGTAAAACAAATCTGTGATGGGTAGAAATATGTTAAAACATAAATATAACTTAGGATCTCAATGTGATGCTCTGTAGATGACAGAGAAGTACATAATAGGGTAGACGGGCAGATATTTTGGTGTATTGAAGTTTGGAGTTTGGTGTTTGCATGGTGAAGTAATCAAGATATAATTGACATATCAAATCAAAGCAAGTGAAGGGTAGTCATGCTTAGAAAGTCAAAAGAGATACCATCAAAGCCAATATACGACGTGAGAAGGACTTCTCTGTTTCAATTGGATCCTGCCACAGTTAGAAGCATATGATAAATACAAACCATTTATAACTAAACCCTCAATATGCAAGCTAAAATAGAAAACAGACACAAAAATATATTACCTCAACATAGCAAATAATCGATATACTACCAACAGTTTTGCTAGGTGAGGAGACATCCAACAAGCTAAAAACCTCAATGTTATCCTCTGAGTCCTGCAAGAAAAAAGATGCTAATAAAAAACCCCATGCATAAAAAGCAAGAAAAGAAGATTAAAAAGTTTGACGATCCTTGAAGAGAAGAGAAACAGTTTATCAAGTGGTGGTTATAATAAATCCTTAGAAGGGAGCAGAAAAGGAAATTATAATGGTTAGTTTGTGAGATGATCATAGAAAAGTTTCGAGAAAATTAAGATTTAAGAAAAAAAATGGTAAGTTTTAGCTTTTTTAAAATGGTAAGTTTTAGCTTTTTTAAGGTTCTTACTTTAGTGAATTGGAAAGTAGTATTGAGAAATTGCAGTCATGACTCAGATCAGAACTAAAATTTTGGTTTGCGCTAATGAAGATATGGTGCTTAATTTTCCTTCCGTTCGTTGTTCAAAGAATTGTGAAGTCAGGTTAAATTAAAGTACAGAAAGCTATCTTTAGGGTTTGTAAATGGACTTTCTGTAGTCCTTGAGGAGTAGGAGAGGTGAAGATAATAAAGTGGAGAATTCATCAACAATTTGCCATCGGATTCCCCAGATATGATATTGATCATATGAAGTAATAACAAAACTTTGCCTGATCCATATAAATAAGAAAACTTATGGTGGGAAAAATATTACTAGATAATCACACAACAACAAAAAAACCTTTATCCCAAAATATTGGACCTGGCTATATAAACCCTTTTCTTCCATTCACCTTAGTTAAACGTCACCTCCATGATTAAATTAACCACTCTCAAGTCTCTTTTAATTACTTCATCCAAATAAATAAGAAACTAATGGAAGAAAATTTTTTTTAGAATATAGAATAAAAAAGCCTTACTCCAAAATTTTGGTATCAACTACATGAATCTTTTTCTTCCATTGAACACGATTAAGGGCCATCTCCATCTTTATCAATTTTCCAGTCCATTTTAGTTGTTTCTATTAATTTTCATTTATACTTGCCTCTAGTTCTCCTTCCTTTATTAACTACACCTCAATCCCTTCCCCTTCTTTCATTGCACATGTCCAAAATATCTCAAGCAGTTATCTCTCACATTGTTCTTAATAGGACCAACTTCTAAAGCCTATTTGGGAACCTAGTTATCCTACCTCTACCTTCATGGAGGTAGGATAACTTAACTCTAAAATCAGAACTGAGAGTTGTTTGATACAAATTATGAAATTAGAATAACTCCATTTATTTTAACTTTAACTCCAAAAAGATGACAAGTATGGAAACTCCAATCCTACCAATGCTACTTCTTAAGTTTATTTATCTTGATGACAAGCATATCACACATTTGGAATTTAGATAACTAGAGTTTAGACTTGAATAAGTTTATATAACCTATATCTCCACTTAAAAAATAACTCAAGTTATCTAAACTCCATAACCAAACAAGACCTTACATATTACAGATGCACTCACTTTTATTATATCTCTTCATATATTAAAACTTATCCACTTTAACATTCTTATCTTTGTCAAACTCATTTTGATACATGTTAGTTCTTAAATACCCAATATTTTGAAATATAAGGCGATGTTCTTCTTATAGTCATCCTATTAAATTTTTCCTTCAACTTCATCTGTATTTTGTAATCACTTAAAATTTGGAAAGCATTTACACATTTTAACCATTTTGTTTTTATATCATATGATAAATCTTCCTTAATTTTACCATCTTCATGAATGATTAATACAAATATCTAAAGCGGTTGGCTAGAGATATGCCTTAGCCACTAATTTGAATCATATGCCCATTCCTCCTCACAATTTTGCTGAAATTACAATTCATATATTCCGTCTTCCTTAAAGTAATTTTGAACCTTTTAAATGCCAAAACAGCCCTCCACCTTTTAACTTTGGGTATTATCCCTTTCTTAGTCCCATCATAACACTCCCAACTCGTACTCACATACTTATTTATTAATAAGCCATTTAAACATCAATATGAATTAGCAGCTGTAATTATGACTGTGAAACTTGTACAACCATATATATATATATATAGGATGGATGGATTACTATGATAGTATTTGAATGTGGATACTATCAACCAAGATCAAAGAATAAACAACCCAAAATAGAAATCTAGCCAGCAGATATAGTCCATCCTTCATAAATTATTTACAAATAAAATTTTAGATGTGATCTATCCTTCATAAACTATGGGCCAAGTGCAAACAAAATGAGCACCTCAAAACTACATAAAATTCACTTGGGTGGTTGATCCATTAGTAAATCGCACAAAATTGTAATGAAATCAATTTACGAATGATAAATCACTGCTATTGGAATAAACCTAAAATTGTCCATTATTAGATGTTGGTTGATAGTATCAACACCCAAAACTAGCAATGGTAGCTCAGCCTAATTCTCTCTCTCTGTGTGTGTGTAGAACCTAGATAACAATATAAATAAAGATGATATATCACAACCATTCAACCATGTGTTCAAATATGTTGTGGAACTAACACAAATAACCAAACCAGCCATTCATGTTCCTCGTTACACAAGGTTACAGCTACATAAAAGCTTGATTTACACCATGACGTCCACATTTATCTTCTGATTAATTTACATAATATAACTCCAAAACACACATAAGTATACATATTTCAAAACATAATTATACATATTTCAAAAGAGACTTTTCCATCTCGAATCCATGTTCCTACTCTATGCTCCTATGTGGGCAATATGTGGGTTTCTTGCCCTAGTCCTTGCCAATCACAGGCAATTTGAAGATTTTAACTTCTTCTAACTGTTAATTAAGTCTTAGGGTTTTGCTCAAGCAAAAAGATTGAATCATCATGGGAGACAAGGAGAAATGAACTTAAAGATGCCTCCGGAAGGGTGTTCTTGTTGGCCTAGTTGTTGGCGAGTTGGCAAGGCTGGTCCAGTTGACAATGCCATTTCAAGGCAAGGAAGGATGATTAGGGCTTAATGCAAGATTTTTGAAGAAAGAATTGCGAATTAGAGAAAAATTGAGAAATTCTACAATAGGTATAGAGTAGGAAAGGAGATAATTAATGATGAGACAATTCAAGTGGGCTCAAAGGTTTTACGATATCTAGAGATTTAAGATGGTGAAATTTTGGGGATTTTCCTTGATTTTGATATGAGTATTCAGGGGTAAATGGTAAATTCAAGAGAATTAACTTTTGTTCTTAAGCCTCTACAGGTCCATTAAAGTTCTGATCTAGTCAAGGAAAGTCTTCTCTTCTCTTTTCCCCATCCTATGACAATTGCCATAATTTTCTTTTATAAAAAAGAAATTTTTTAGGAATTTTGCATTAGTCCCTTTCTCTTTAATTTATTTTTGCTATTATTATTCGAAAGTTACCCATAAATAAATTTTTGCAATATTACCCACTTTACAGTTGCATGTTCATGCAGGATGCAGGTGGAAAATTAAGATTTGTGGTTAATTTGGGAAAGAATATAAGATAGGAAAAATAATACAAATAAAGTTCGGGTGCCATACGCAGGTTAATTACTCACCCACTCTCAAACAAATCACTCAAGGAAAGATTTACAGCAAATTATTTTGTTAAAGCTTCAAAAGAAATAATTTTTACTATCAATAATTCATTAGCTCCTCCAAAAGTCTCTTACAATGTATTTATAAGAAAATCTATGTACACGACCAGTGCAAAAATCAAAAGTCACTAAAACCAAGAGAATAAATATAATTTCTCATAATAAAAGATACCATCAACTTGAGGAAGAAAACGAAATCAATGGGATCATTTGTTATCAGAATTTATATTTAGTTTCTTCGTTGTAGTGACTTTTGATTGTTGCACACGTGTGCACGTAGATTTTCTTATAAACAACTTTATAGGAGGCTTTTGCAAGAGCTAATGAGATATTGATAATAAAAAATTCATTATTTAGCATGATGATTTGCTAAAATTCTAAATTTTCTCTCAAGCGATTTGTTGAAAGTGGGCGAGTAATCACCTGGGTGAGACACAAATCCCTTATTCTTCCCCTAATTTATCCTATTTTTCTAATTCTTCAATTATGTTGTGTCACATATCATATACATATGTGTGTAATTGTGTATAATTTAATTAATCATTTATTGTCAAACTATTTTTAGGTTAAGTATATAATGTAATAAGTCTTGTGCACAACATAGCCTTCCGATTTTCTTTACAGTAGATATGAAAATTTTCTTTAAGATTTTAAATCGATAACATGTCACAGATTTAGTTAGCGATGATCTATTTAACAAAGTTTAGATTTTCAAGGTGCTACACTAATCCGTTAATATAATATCGCCAGTAAACAACATGCCTCACGATACTTCTTCCTATATACACCTATTAAGTTCATCCATAACTAAAGCAAAGTAACAAGGGATTATAATTGACCTTTGATGTAAACTTATGACAGTGTTCTAAAAAAAGGCATAAGCGGCCGCATAAGTATATGCGCTATTGGATCGAACCGATTTGGATTATACACCCATAATACATGGTCCTTGGTCCTTACAAATAATCAGTTCCATGCAATGTTTAAAATAGCGATAACTGTAATGTAACATTTTGATTCTGTTAGATTATGTCGCATATAGCGTAACGCATAACGTAGGTTATGTAATTTTCTATTTATTTAATATAATAATTTTTATAAATTGAAAAATAAATTTGAAATTTCTAAAAAAATATATAACCATTTTGTAGTATATAATCTATTCTAATTTTATATTAAGTTTTTCACTAATTTTCACATTTTTCATAAATTATATTAAGTCTGTAGTCATAATTCCAGTCATCATCTATACAAGAAAACAAGATTTCAATTTTTTATTTCAATTTAGTTATTATCATTATTGTAATTTCTACTTTGTAATGTTCAATTTATTTTATTTGTAATTGTTGATTTCAGTTCACTTAAAAATTCAATAAAATCAATAAGTAAGATATTTCAGCAATCGAAGATAAATTATAACAAGCGAATAAAAAAACAAACACAAATTAGTAAGTTAGCCACAAGCAATCAAACAAACTAACAACTAATCAAAAAGAAAATTTAAACAATTCGCTAATAATTAAAATAATAATCAATAACAATATAAAATTAATAAGAAAATAATTATAAATAATGTACCATAATATAATTTAACGTAACGTAAAATAACATTAAAAAACGTACTGTTACGGTGCATTGAGTTATTTTCCTTGAAGTTCTATTAGGTTTCATAACGCAATATAACGGGTTTCATAACGCGTTATTCTCAACATTGGTTCCATGCATATTACATGCATCCTTACTTATATGGACAACAATTTGTATTGATTTCTTTCTAACCAAATGTGTTTGCAAGTTGAACCTAACCAAAAACTAAAAATGACAAATCCTATAATTAGAGTAAAATTTTAATCATTCTCTCTAACCTCATCCATCTTTCTATCTGTTTGTAGAAGAATGGTGAGGTTGTGACTAGTTTTTATCATTTTCTCTTAATTCCTTGAATTATGCGCTATTATAGTTTTTTGACAAGACTTCTACTTTTGCAAATTACTCCTCTCAATCTCCAATGCTTTGTTGGCGAAGGTTGTAAAGCTTATCCTTAGAAATAGAAAAACTGTTGGTGCTCAGTCTCTATAATAATAGTTTTAGCTTAGAAATTTTATCATAATTTTTCAGATTTTTAAATGTTTGAGAATTGTTGATACATAATACATGTAAATGTAGACACAATTTTAATATATATATATATATATATATATATATATATATATATATATATATATATATATAATTCCATTTGGTGTAATTTCGCATTATCTGTTTATGCGACGCATAAACCGTTTATACACTATGCATTATCTAACCGAACGCATAATAAAAACATGTTTTACAACATTGCTTATGATGATAGAAAAAGGTACTATCTCACTCCTCATTGTTCTCACCCAAGTAACAACGCCTTCATACATATCCTTAAGCACATTTATTTAGTTACTATATACTTTTTCTTTTCTAAAACCCACCACAATATCTCCATAGTAAACCTACCATAAGTTTTTTTAAATCAACAAAAACCATATGCAAGTTTTTTTTTTTTTTAGTCTCACTATATACTTCTATTTACCTTCAAATAAATAACTTCCATTAGAGACCCCCTTGCACAATGTGAAAAGTTTACACAAAGATTAGCACAGGGAAAGTCAAGTACTACCAGGAAAGAAATAAGATGAAATATGAAATCAATTTCTGTATTGGAATACACTAGAGCAAAGAAACACTTGCAGCAAGAAAATCATGACATCTTAACAAGAAAAAAATAGCATAACAAAACCACAATATGAGAAACTGAGAAAGAAAAGCCAACTAACATTTCAAATATTATAAAATCAAGCAGACTTACTTGACTAAGAACTTCCCTGAGATTGACTTCACAATATCCAACCAAATTGTTTCTAGATAGCCTATTTGTCTGCACAATGCAAACAATATCGTAAAGGAAATATATAGATGTATTATACATAATATGCTTGCATTTAGTCATAATGTACGTTCAAACATCATAAATTATCATTTCAGCAATACAGTCATCATAGATGGGATTTCCAAACGTTACCCAATTAGCTCCTAGAAAAGAAAGAGACGACAAAATGCGATTCACCAAATATTTGAAAGAAATAAAAACACAATAGACATTCACGAATGCAGAAGGGGATAATCACGTAAGACGTTCACAAATGCAAAAGAGGATAATCAAGTAAGCCAACAGCGAAAACCAAAAATCCTAAATGCACAGAGTTACTCTTGTTTTTATGAATTGTCAAGTAACATCCTGTGAAAGCCAAAAATCTTAAATGTACAGGACTAACACTTGTTTTTCATGAACTGTCAAGTGACATTCTGTGCTATAAAAATGATAAATTTCAACTAACAGTATATTTAGGAGCAACCGATCATTGACTCATGCACATTGAACACCATTCTATCAATATTGGTACAACTAACCTCAAACACAGAAATGCGGGCAATTTGAGGGCCACTGCTTTCCAGTACAACTTTCTTTTCCTGAAGAAGAGAATAAAAGAGAATATAAATTTCTTGAGTAGTAGACCACATATACAAATATAATGTTTGAATATGGAATAAATTTAATAAATTTTAAGAGACGGATCTACATGGTTTCGTGATAGTTATTGAGTAGTAGCACATGAATAAGGGTTAGAGTCTCGAGATTACTCTGATAACAAAAGATTTAGCCATTTCGGATGTTTCAATTTTTCCATGTTAAGCTGTTAATGGTAAGTAGTAAAGTTCCTTGGTTTCAAGGGTAAGGTGGAAAATTTTGTGAGTTTTGATGGTTAAGGATGAGAATACGGCAATTTAAAGGATTCTTGCACAGGTTCACACAAGTAAAACAGCTGATCATAACCACAACAATGCCATCAAATTCTGTGGAATGAAGGGCAAGGTGGGAATGAGCTTCTTCAATTATGCATGTCCTTTTGATAGTTGGTGGTTGGTTTACTTTGCCATGAGGCAAACGATTATGTTTGATGAAGGGCAAGGTGGCAATCAGTATGCATGACCTGCAGTAACATTTTTCTGGCTCAGGAAAAATTGACAGGCAGCAATGCACTGTAAAAATTTTTAATATTATGCATCAACTTCAACTGTATCTATAAAACTTTTAACAGCCAGTTAGCCGAACTTTTTACAGCCAAAAGATATTCAACTGGATTTTATATATTAAACAAGCTTTTTATGGTGACATGTGGGTAGATCTGAATCTGATTGAAGCATTACGTGTAACATTGGAACTGCTGAATCATGACAGTAGTGCAAACCAGGTTCATTTCAGACTGCCTGATATTTAAATGATTCTCAAAACTAATAACACTTTGTTATTGATAACTTAGAAAATTTAACCATAGCCAAAAAGGTAGCTACATTATGATCTCATTATTTTAGGTCTTTTGACTTTTACACAAGAATAACATATTTCTATGGTATGCTTGAAAAAGTAACTTTCTTCACTCACCGATTTCCAAACAGGCTTGTCTGTACTGCAGCATTATTTATGTGGAACCACAGAACAAATGAAGGGAAGTGTTAGAATAATTTCCAAACAAATCTTATTATGGAAATATAAGTTATTTGGCAGATAATATGTCGCTGAAACAAAATAACTCCATCTAAGAAAACATCAAGATAAGTATGGGGTAGATAATATCATGGCCAGTATCTGCTAAAGATTTAAGTTCCCCTTGTTACTAGGATAATTCAAATAAAAGTGACATTACAGAAGTGTAACCAAAAGATAAAAACACGATTTCACTCTAAAAAGAAATCAAAGATTTGAACTCTAATCATATCAGTGTAAATTACATGTACGCTCTATGTTGATATCATCTTTTCTTTTTTTTTTTGGATTAATGTATGTAGTCATGGCTTTACAAAAGACAAATTCTAGATTGACAATACACATACAACTCACAATTGAGGAAGGAATAGATGGAAACTCCTACTTTTCCAATTAAATTGGTCTTAGGATATTAAACGCCACTAGAAAAGCATTTGTTGCAATCATGGGGAGGACTGCATAACGCCACTAGATAAGCATTTGTTGCAATCATGGGGAGGACTGCATCTACAAATGTCTAAGTTCGACCTAGACCTTTAATTTGTCTTACCTAAAGGTAGGAGATAGGAGCCATAGAGATTGGAGTAGTTGGGAGCAAAGGTACCAAGTAGTAGATAAGAAAGAAGTAGGAGTCAAGCTCCTCTTAGAGAAAAAGAGATGGTTAGGATAACAAACTTGAAATGTGGATCCCAAGTGATTTGAGTCCTTTGTGATGGTAAACTGGCCCAACGGTACCGACGGTGTAGTGGACCAACCATTCTTCTTAATGAAGTTCAAAATTTTCCTTCTCCAACCCAAAAATAAGTAGATGTAGAATGTTGATTGTGAACCTGGTTTTATGCAGTATGCCCCCTCTTATAGTAGAATCAAAATAGACGGATACGTGAAGGTACCTACTCCAAGAGTAGAGAATCTCTCAGGCCTCCAGCACCTATTGATTTTCTATCCTCTAACATTTATATTATTAGATTAGAGAACTATCTTGTATTTGGTTTTAGTTTGGATTTAGTCTCACATCGTCTGGTAGATTGTTTATATGGTGTTGAGACACCTGTAAATCAATGTTGAAAATAACGCGTTATGAAACCCGTTATATTGTGTTACGTAAAATAACGGAACTCCGGTGATACGTAACAACTAGAAATAACGCAACGTACTGTAACAGTACGTTTTTTATGTTATTTTACATTATATTACGTAATGTTACGTTAAATTACGTTATGTTACGTTATTTATAATTATCTTTTAGTAATTTCTATGTTATTATTGATTATTATTTTGATTATTAGCGAATTGTTGTAATTTTATCACTTGATTAGTTATTGGCTTGTTTGATTGTTTGTGGAATTACTAACTTGTTAATTTGCGATTGTTTCCTTATTCGCTTGTAATTCCTCTCCGATTGCTAAAATATCTTACTTATTGATTATATTGAATTTTTAATTGAACTAAAATCAACAATTATAAATAAGATAAATTGAACATTACAAAATATAAATTACAACAATGATAATAACTAGAATAAAATGAAAAATTGAAATATTGTTTTCTTGTTTAAATGATGACTGGAATTACGGTTGCAGACTTAATATAATTTATGAAGATAAATGTGAAAATTATTGTAAAATTTAATATAAAATTAGAATATATTATGATTATAAAATGGTTTTATATTTTTTAAATATTTTAAATTTATATTTCAATTTATAAAAATTATTTTATATAGTTTATATTTATTTTTATTAAATAAATAGAAAATTGCATAACATACATTATGCGTTACGTTATATGCAATATAACCTAACAGAGGCAAAACGTTACCATTATCGTTATTTTAAACATTGCTACAAATATATATATATATATATATATATCCTTTGACTTATTATAAATAGATTGATTGGTTCTGATTATTTCATAACATGATATCAAATATCGTTATAAAATAAATCTCAGCTATCAATCTCAACTATCCCGATTCTCACCCCAACTTCAATTCAGATGCCGACTCCGATTCCGAGTTTGACTCTGCAATCATATCACCAGTTCAATACCGACTCTGACTCCACAATTGTGTCACCAAATCAAATTTTGCGTCTGCTTTAGTTTCTGTTTTATTCTCTGCTTCGTGATTGTATGGACTCTAACTGGTCCCTTCTCAATTGAAAAAGTGTAATTCTAACCCTTTGCTCCTTCATTTGCCTAATGCTACTTCTAAGAAAAATGTTTATCTACTACCTACCACTGTTTCTACGAAATAAGTTTATTTGATGCCTACTTCTACTTCTAAAGAATAAGTTTATCTACTGCCTACTACTGTATCTAAGAAATAAGTTTATCTGCTGCCTACTATTATTTTTTAAAAAGAAGTTTATTTGCTACCTACTACTGCTTCTAAGAAAGTTTATCTGCTGCCTACTATAGTTTCTGAAAAAGAAGTTTATCTGATGCTTACTATTGCTTCTAAAAAGGAAGTATATCTGCTGCTTATTAGTGTGCTTCTTAAAAAAGAAGTTTATATATTACCTACTATTACTTCTAAGAAAAAAATTTATCTACTGCTACCTATCAATTTTAGATTGTAGTATAAAGGCCTACCATAATGGGTACGGTTATGCTCTTGATGATTCAAGTGATTCATCTATTACTGCTACTATTACTTGTAATACCCTTAAATTCGTACTATTCGCATTCTTCGTTTGAGATCGATCGTGCCGAATTAGGAATATCAGGAGCCAATTTGGACACCAAAATAACTTTAGATGAGCGTAACTTTAAATCTGTAATTTCAAATGGCATTCGGTCTTCGCGGTTATTGATTTTTTAATATTTATGAATTTTAGAAATTTTTCGGTAAGTCTGAATAATATTCCCAAGTTTTACTAATTTTAAAATACTAAATTATTCTTCTAATTACTTTGAAATTTTATTTCTCTCATTCAGGATATCGAAATAACAAAAGGATAATTTTTTAGAATTTCTCTCGTTGAGCACTACATCCTCTATTAATTTGGTAGCATTTGAAAAATATTGGTTGGAACCGTAAAAATAAAATATTAAATAAATTAAAATCATCCTATTTTTTTACTCAAGCAGAGTCGGTGATGAGGTGGAGGGCTGAAATTGAATGTGGCATTGAAGGGAAAAAGGTGTTTTAACCATGTGGTTGCTTGTGGATTAAGACAGAAAAAGGGACAGAAAAATTACATAAAAGCACATATATAACATTCATCACCTCACATTTCTCACTCCCTCATAAATCATTTTCACACTCTCTCACTTATGCTACTCCACAGATAATGACGTTGGGAGTTGGGCTAAAGGATTTTTGGCAAACCAAAAGAAAATTAATTAGGTAAGTAACACCTCTCTTTCCCTCTTCACTCCATCTTTTTACAAGTATACTATATTTTTTTCTCATGATTTCTCCAATGAAATGATATGCAAGTATCTACATTTCCATTTTTGTTAGGTGAAAAATCTTAGACCTGAAGGAACGTTTATTACTTATTAAACCAATCGACTATTAATTATAGTGACTTTCTTTGAAGTACAGTGTCTATACTTAGTTGGGGATAATATTTAAAGGACAATTTGTACTAATCTAATCAAAGTGCAAGAGAGTAATTATTTGGATGGGCACATAACGCTAAATTTTGTGCACAATCTAAGCAATTAATTAAATTAGATTGAATATAATTGGTAGGAATATAAGTAATATTTGGTAGATTAATGTGGTGTCTAATTAATTATTATAGGAATAAATTCACTTTGATATATGCATGGAAATTGCACTGGCAAACTAATAGTAATCTATATTTCCTAAAACAATTATACTTTGTTTATTTATTAATCTCATAGTGGATAAATTCATGTAATAGATTATTCCTCTAATTCATCTCAAAGATGTTTGTAGACATTAAAATGTGCCGTGAGAAGTGAATCTTCGCTTACAGATGTACTTCATAAAAATTATTACTGTAATTAATTGTGCTATTACGACACTAAATTACAACATTTTCATAGAAAGGTGAACCACGTGAGAAGCTTATTGCTAACACTAGATTCATTTGTCCTGATTAATTAGATAATGAAATTAGATTGTTTTAGTTTATTAGATAATGAAATTAGATGTTTGTTGAAATTATGATGTGTCTTGAGAAGCTAATAGCAGTCTTAACCACATAACCACTTATGATGTGGGACTCATGTATCCTTGGACATTATTAACCTTCATGCATATTTTTATTTTTTCCTCTCTCTGCACATTAATATGAGAGAACACATGCATGCGCGTAAATGTGCTCGGTATCAACTGAATGAAGACACATGTGCTATGCCTGCAAAAAATACATAAGCATGTATCTGTGCTTGCAGACACACGCCGGAAATAGGGGGACGAAACAGCCTATGGCGATACAATCTAGGATATCAAAGTTGATGGTTGACATAGGCCAAACCACCGCCAGCTAGCAGTAGGAACCGCTAGCTAGCAGAATTCCTGACTTTGATTGACTTGATCCTAAAAGTATTAATACGCTAGTTGATACTTCGTTCTAAAATAGTTTGATTTCTTTAGACAAATTAGACATCAGGTTAACTGCAAAGAACTCGAGATAACCTAGGTCAAGTGCCATCAAAAGGCATGGGTTGGATTTAGGATGTGCAATAAGAACACTATGAATTTCTTAACGCTACTTGTGTATACCAATTACGATAAGTTATGTCATGAGAATTCTGATGCCAGAACTGTACATGTTTGGTAATAATACCCCATAGTTAAATATGACAAGTAACATAGCATGCAATTCTGTAATCGACATTTATGATACAAAATGGATATAATTATTTTGGAACATGGTAACATAATGAATTCTGAAATATTATGAACATACGGATACATAGTCTGAATCTGATATGATAATTAACATTTTAATTTTTTATTTCTGATTTCTAATTATGATATTATCAGACATATGCACTGTATTTATATCATGCCACAATATTCCTGAAAAGTCTATTATGACATAAATAGCACGGGGTTAATGGAAAAACTATATGATGGATAAGAAATATATCGTATGAGTTTTTAGATGATTGCAATTGAGAAATCAAGACTTTTTACTGCAGCGGTTTCTGATGGTACTGGACCACTATCTTATATGATTTTGAGTTCCAGATGGAGCATCTGTTCTAATCTATTCCGATACGGAATCTGAATTCTGTTCTGAGTGCCTAGCAGTGCGTCATGCTTCAGCGCTATGGATTTGGACCAGGTCTCGGGTATGTACGGGCACTTATACGGTATGGGTAACAGAGCGCATTTTATTCATCAGTAGTAGTTCAAAAAGTAAGACTAACTAATAATCTATCTAGTTTTTGAATATCTGAGTTATGACCTAAACGAGACTTGTTACCTGTATCTGATATGTGCAATCCTATACATCTGATTCAATTGTAACTTCAAGTTTATTTATATTATTTTGATTTATACAATCAAAATTGACACCAACATATCATGTTCATGATCATTTATTATGAGTATTGTGATAGTACAGTTTTTGTTCTTTTTAAGTTACTTGTTGGGTTTAATTCCCTGGGTTCTGAACCCGGGTTTGGAAGGTAAGGAAGGAGAACCAATCCCAGCCAACAACTCATACTTTTTTTAGCAGGTCGAGCAGCAGTAAGCGATAAAGTATCTTCTAGAGATCCTTTTTATATATTTGTTGATATTTTTTTTGTCTGGGCACTGCTTTATTCTTTTGTTCTTTTATTCTTTTTGTATTCATATTTAGAGAAGTGTGTCATCTTATATAATCAACTCTTTATATAAATAAAATATTTCCAGTTCTAGACATGTTATTTAGCAATCTGAATATGACAGTAGTTACAGTTGTTCCAAAATCATTTGACTATTGAGTTATCTAGTGTACGATTTAAAATGGCGTTCTCTATTTTGGGAAGTAGCTGAAAAACGGGAGCGTTATACTGTTGCTCATCCATTTCAAATTAATATATACTATTGAAGAGGGAGACAGTGTTTTCTAATCTGTGTAACAAGTTGAGTACAATATACTTCAATTTGAGATAGAGTATTAGATTAGAAAACTATCTTGTATTTGGATTTTTTTGGATTTAGTTTGAATTTAGTCCAATATTGCCCGTTGGATTGTTTATATGGTGTTGAGACATCTATAAATATATGTATCCTTTAATTTATAATAAATAGATTGATTAGTTCTAATTATTTCATAACATATATAATATGAGCTAATTTTCTCATCATACTTTTTCTTCTAATACTAGTGCGTTTAGGATGTAAAATCATATATAAAGTTGGCACCGGATACTAGTGTGTTAAGGCTCTAGAATCACATATAAAGTTGGCAATTCTTCAAGGATTAATTTAGCTGGGATTTGAGATTCAAGTGGCTATTTTGCATCAATTTAACGATCTACACAAGTGCTCCATTTGGAAACTTAGCTGAATTTTGTTTTTCTCACTCGGCCAATATATAATACAAACCCAAAAGAACATGTGTGATATGCATCTAAAGGAAAATTCTAAATGCACCAGCCAATTTCTAAATGTCCCCCACTTACTAAGCAGACCCATTATGACGTTTAAAACTATGATTTTTTCTAAGTACACCCCATTATATTCCTCGACTACGTTTCAATTTTTTTGCTCCAACCCTCTAATTTCTGTCACTTTCTTTTTCGCTACTTCTTCTAAAAAATTCTAATCAATTAAATACTTCAAAAAAAATAATCTACTTTTAAACGAAAAATAAAAATATCAAGATGTGCAAAACTAAAATTTTAATATATTATTTTATTTATTGTTAAAATTTTACTTTTTGTGTAAAAATTAAATTGTTTTTATTCTAAAAAACTTTAATTTACTTTTATTGTACTCTCAATAGCGAGATCCTTCCTTCAAATCTCTTGAATTTCACTTCGATTGAAAGAGAAATTTTTTTGCCATTTATTATATCTTTTAGAGAGATTTATTATCTAAAATTTAGGAGAAATATTAGGGTTTTAAACAAGATTTAAAGAGGAGAGAGGAAGAAGACAAGCACAAAATCCCTAAATATTTAATGGCAAACTTGTAAATAAACTAAACTTTTTTATGGGTTCCTAAAAACTGCGGATGTAATTAGAACTAGGGAAATTCTAAATGTACTCAACAATTTTCTAAGTACCCCCACTGAATAAGTATAACCTCCATAAAATTCAAAAATAAGTAACTTTTTTGACTATTTGTAAATTAATTCTTGAATTACTTTTTTTTTTTAATATTGAGAATCGTTAGGATTTGAATTCTTTTTATTTTTGGAGTATTGAGTACTATTAAGGTTTTAATTCGGGACAAATTAAGGAGGAAGTATGATAGAAGAAAGAAAAATAATCAAACTTGTAAAAAAAATTGAAGAAGAAGGATAAATTCGTTAACGAATTATAATGACATACTTGTAATAAAATTGAATGTTTTAGTAGGGTACTTAGAAAATTGGTGGGTGTATTTGGAATTTCGCCTAAAACTATTAATAATTAAATCGTTGACCGTAGGGCAACGGTTAAGATTCTCAGTTCCCACACCTGAATGGGTCAATTCAAATTGTCTGAATTATTCATTTCCTAACGTGCTCAATTTCCAAATTAATAAAAAATTTGTAAAATAAGGACTTTTAGAACAGAAATTATATAATATAAAGTTCAGTTCTTGGCTGCTAAAATTTCAAGAACATCTCAAAAAAAAAATGGGAAAATACATAAAATTAAACAAATTGAGGGGAGAAAAAAAAAGTCAGTAGAGTTCAAATAACTCAACCATTCCGTAATCTCAGTCCGATACGTGCGCTCTCCTAACGACAAGCAAGCCATCCACCGATCCTTGAACTTCATCTCCGCCTGCAACCAAAGTTCAAAAAGCTCAGCTTCATCTCCATACTTCAGAAACCCTAAAATTTTTGCCCCAAAAAGTAAAACTTAGAAAGAAGTACCCCGATGATCTCTATGCGGGCGATTCCGGCGAAGTCCTCGACAGCGATGGCTTTGAGCGGGCTCGGGTCGGAGCTGGACCGGGGGCGGTCGAGCCCCAACCGCCGCCGGAGCCGAGCGCGGCGAGAGGGTCTCGCGTCGTGAGCGCTTCCATTCGATCTCGAGCTCTCGTTGCCCATTTCTCCGGCGTATTGATTTGACTTTTGCAAATAATAACGAAAACACCACTCCCAAAGACGATATATATATATATATATATAAAAGAGCGCAGCCAGTCAACCGAAGAGGGAAAGAAATGTGAAGTCAAATCAAGAAACTAAGGGGAAAAAAACGACCGAATAAGAAATTATAACGCGTCTAAGTAATAATTTCTATTGAAAAATGTGGTTTTTTTTATAGAGAAGAAAATTGTTTATAATTGAAAGGAAAAGCAATTTTTTGACCTTTTCCTCCTTCGCCATCCACTTGGACTCGGGGTCCTATATTGGTGGGTGGTCAAATAGAGAATATTCTAAATGGGAATAATATCTTGGGGAGAAAATTTCTTACGGGTGACCTTAGTGGTTAGCATGCTACCTAAGAGATAAGATAGACCTTCTCTCATATTTGTGAGAGCTTTTGCGTTTGTAAAGTATGAAATTATTTTTCACCAATTCTCAACCCTGCAAAACCTATTTCGTGATAAGTTAGCAGAATGTAGCAGAGGCAATGCCTCATTTGCTCAAGATTCGGAGGCGAAGCCCTTGAATTTATTTTTGGAAGGGTATGCAGGTAGTTTTACATGTTAGTGGATTGTAAGTCAAGTATATACATTGTCATCTTGTAATACTATTCTCAAATAGTGAAAAGATCCTTTGGCCGCCATAGATGTAGTCTAACTTGGAACGAACTTAGTAAATATTTATATTCGTATAATTTCTTCTTCTTTTTTTATTCTTCTGTATTTACTATTTATATTTGTGATATTTCAAGCAACCGGTATCAAAGGGTCAGATGTGAGTGGGAGTAACGATTGCAGAAGATGGAAAGATCAAAATCAAGAAGTTTGAAGGATCAGACTTTGGGTATAGGAAGATGTAGATTGAAAATTATATGCATGGTAAAAAAAAATTGTACTAACAATTCAGTTAGTGAGTTTATTTAATTTGAGAATGACAGAAGATACTTCTTTGGTAGAGCACATTAATGAGTTTAGTACTGTTACAATTCAGTTAGTTTATGTTTCTATTAATTTTTTTCTTTCTTTCTTTACTTGAGATTTGGAATATATTGTCACCACTGTGAGCAGTTTTTTAAGTAATAAGATTCGGAAGTTCAATGATGTCTGAGGCAAATTTGTTAGGATTGAGTTGCTTTGAGCCAGTTTCAGTGCCCTACTTTCGATTTTACGTAGGCAAATATAGTGATTTCTTAATGCTATTTTTTTTATGGAACAGTCAATTCCTTCTGACACGTTTTTTGCTTTTCATTCCCAAATCTATAACCAAATACACGAACCAATCAGTCCCCTACTTGATGGATGCATGAATCCTACTTGGATTAGTGAAAATTGTAATTAATTAGGATAATTAAGGGATTACATTGCGTGTTGTACGATTTCGCTCTGATAGAAAAATAAATCCAGCCGAGCACAACAAAAAGCAGAGCATGAAGGAATTAGATGGGGAAAAAAAACAGATATCATAGTTTCAAAGTTGGAATTTCCAAAGGAGCACACCTTTTTTTCTTAGTGAGTCCACTTTCTCTTTTGAAAAAAGAGGATTTTTCCTAGTGAGCACACCTAAAAATCCAAAAACTATCCTTTTCTATTTTTCTCCCAACATTTCAGCAAGTTCCGGACTAGATAGTCTGAATTCTCTATGGTGGATCCGGGCTTACTGTCCCGCATCCACCTTATCGGATTCGGGCTTACAGTCCCGAACCCTTTTCTACCGAAGTCGTCGCGACGGATGGCTCTGGCTCTGCTGCAGTTATCTGCTCTCAAGATCTATTACTTACAGTTTCGGACTTATAGAACCATAACTTTCTAGAAGTTTCAATATCCTTTATGGTGGATTTTCTCTCTGAAGTGGCAGAGGAGAGTAAAGGCGGCGGCAGTGAAAAGTTAATGACAGTGGAGGAGATGAGAGAGAGAGAGAATAGAGAGGTTGAATATGAGAGTATTTTTGTCTTAAAATTTAAATGATAAAATTATAAATAAAACCAAATTTTTAAGTCAGCTCACTAGGAAAAATGGTGAGCCCCTCTAGAAACTCCCGTTATAAGCCATCGAGATCAACAATTCATATTGGGTATGGTCGGTCTATTGAGGTGACATGTTCATCAAGGTAATATAAAATTATACCAAATTCTCATCCAAAGCTTTTATTTATTATATTGTTAAAGAAACCATTAATTTGCAATTACAAACACAAAGTATTTTCAAAATATCATATATATATATATATATATATATATATATATATATATATATATATATATATATATATATATATATATATATATATATATTTCTATTTTAACATATGGAGATCATAATTATATAAGTACTATATGTTGAGATTTAGAATTATCTCCATATTCAACTCTCGATAAAACATAATTTTTTAAATTAAATAATAAATATGACCCTTAATCAACTGAACAAAAACAAATGTGTCTAAATCACCGGACATTTTGTACATCTTCACTAACTTTTAGTGCACGGAAATCACAAATAAGGATTTATATCATCAATATAGACCTTCTTTATTGATATTTAAGGTCAGCAATATAGGTAACTCCCTATGGCGCACCTAACACACGCCGCCGCACATGCACCCACACATATATATGTAAGAACTAATAACAACACGATTTTTTCTTCTTTTTTTTTTTCTTTTTCCTGATCTAGGTCACTGCGGGGGCAAGGATCAAAATAAAAAAGTAAAATTGTGTATAGATATACTGATTTTATCATATGCTGAATAATGGGAAATTCTATTCATAGACACCTATTTGTTCAAGATACCCACCTTTTGCTTTACCTTACTTTTTATTTTGAATCATCCTATATTTACTCAACACATCCATTTTGTTCTCAATCCTAACTCTCTCTCTTTTCCTCCATCCCATTTTATCTTGGTTGGATATTATTATCCAACCCAAATGAAATTTGGTCGGGTATTAATATCTGATCCGTGATTAATTAGATCAGATATTAATACCCGACTAGTGGGTTATGAAAGAGCAACTTAGTCTAAAAAAATTAACGACGAAATTGTAGTTTTTGGGAAATTCTATTTGCACCCGGCATTTTACTCTTGACGCACAGTTTTGAAACTTATAAATAATTACAAGTTTGCTATTATTTTTTTGGACTAAATTAGCCTTATAAATTCTAAGCTAAGATTTCTTAAAATTTAGAATTACGACTCATCGTTTTCCTCCTCTATTTTCTCTCTAAAACCCTAAATAATTTTTTTGGTATTTAATAAAAACACATATCCTATAAAATCATCAATTTGATTTCTTGATCCCTAAAAATTTTTTACATTAGAGTTCTTGAAAAGATTAGAAAAATTTTAAATTTTTTTATTTCACCGTGACAAGTGAAATTTGAATTTGGAATTTGAGTTTGAGTTTTCTTATGCAAATGAAAAATTCCAATATGCAATTGGTGTTAGAGAATACGTCTAAGATACGATTTAATTTTTTTTTTAGGTTTTATGTATATTTGTTTGAAATTTATTGTTAATTAGTTTTTTTTTGGAGACTTCGCTTCCTGGTCGGGTATTAATACTCGACCAGCACGTTTCTTGGTCGGGTATTAATACCCGACCAAAATATTTTTTTGCTCTTAAACTAACATCCGATTCAAAAAAAAAGATTAAAATGGGATCGGACTGGAAAAAAATTTGGGTGCAGAGAGTAAAATTATAGTATTTCAAAATAAGAGTTTGGTGTAAAGAGTATTCAGGGTGTCAAGAGTAAAATACCGTGTTCAAATAGAATTTTCCGTAGTTTTTCTACGTCCAAAATTTTTCTCAAATTTAACCATCCCTCTCTCTTCTAATTTCGTCCAATTTCATCCATTTGTTTTAGTCAGATATTAATATTCGAGCAAAAAATATAGTGATCGGGTATTAATATCCAACCAGAAATTTATTTGGTCGGATATTAATACTCGACCAGTGATAACTGTTTCACTCCAACAAACGAAAAATTATTATCAATAAATTGCAAACAAAAACAAATCAAAAACTAAAAATAATTTTGAACCGTACATTAAATTTGTCGTCTGACATCAATTGCAGGTTTGATTTTTTCCATTTGCTTCAAAAACTCAAATTCTAAACTCTAATTTAGCTTATCACTGTAAATTCGGAGAATTTAAAATTCTTCCTAACTTTTTAAGAAATGAAAATATAAAAATTTTCGAGAGTTAGAAAATCGATGAGTTTGTGGGAGATATATATTTTAAAATATTTAAACAGTAAAAAAATATTTTTTTGGGTTTTAGAGAAAGAATAGAGGAGGAAGATGACAGTATTATAAATTTTTAAAAAATCTTAGAGATTTGGGATTTAAAAAGATAATTTAGTCAAAACAATAATGACAAACTTGTAATTATTTGCAAGTTTTAAATCTGTACATGAATAGTAAATTTCCGTAGTTTTTTTTAGAAGTTTCAGAGATGGGCGTCCTGAGCAAAGTGGTGTGTGTGGATAGAATTTCCCCCGGCTGAGTTCAGTCATCATGGGGGGTGGTTATCTTGCCTTGTGTCAGTTTTTATTACCCCAGTATGAACTCATTGTAATTGTTTACTTACATACATAACCCAAATTCTTTATAGAGTGAAGTTGTGTTGAGTTCAGTTACATTAAGAAAACTGCCGAGAATACAGTTTTTCCTCTTTACCCCCACAAAGGTATTGCAAATGATGCATACAATTGATAAACTTGCCAATACGTATGAAGTGGAGCCCCCTTATCCGAACAAAGAGATAGCAAGAAACCAACGGATGAGAAAAAAACAAAAAAAAAAAAAAAAAAAATCATACTGGAGACTTGCTCCGTTGCTATCTTCTACTTTTCTTCCTTCATCAGTCCTATGGCTTCTCTTCTATCTTCTTCCACTTCTCTCTTCTCGAGCTCCTCCACTCGCATGGTTCGTTCTTCTCCGCCGAAGACCAAAGAGAAGAAGAACGCTCCCGCATGGACAACACCGGTAAGGGCAGTGGGCTCGGCCGAGCCCGCAGACAAGGAGGAGAAGACAGCCCAGGCTTCAACCGAGCCGGCAGAGCCCCCTCAGAACGTGGTCCGGCCTAAGAAACCTGAATACTCAAGTAAAAATTGGTTAAATACGTCTACTCTAGTTAGCATAAATTTTGTCAACTTAACCAATGGAGAGTAATGCGCGTTGCAGTGAAAAAAGGACAGATTGTACGAGTTGACAAAGAGAAGTACCTGAATAGCATCAATGTAACGCTCGATTCATTGTGCCTTGTGTCTCACATTCTTACTGATGATTTGTTTCCAGTTACTCTATATCCTGATACAAAATGAATTTGAACTTTTACTTTCAGTATTTATCGGTTGGCCATCCTCCTTACTACAAAGGCTTGGACTATATATATGAAGATCGTGGTGAAGTAAAGTTATATGAAAACGTTCCCTTCAATAACTTCTATAGCTGCTGGTTTAAATTAGTA
Source organism: Dracaena cambodiana (assembly GCA_036321105.1). Taxonomy (NCBI): domain Eukaryota; kingdom Viridiplantae; phylum Streptophyta; class Magnoliopsida; order Asparagales; family Asparagaceae; genus Dracaena; species Dracaena cambodiana. Next base: position 30,587,397 of record JAYEPQ010000019.1, read on the forward strand.
TCTACTTAAAATTTTTTGTATTTTTTTTGTCAAGGTTTTGGATATCAGGATCTTTGAGACCGGAGAGTATGCTCTTGTAAGTGATTTTCACTTTACTTCCTTCACTATTAACCTTTTCGTAAGTAAGTACTTTGGGAATACATCGAAATCAACCTTGATGTTGGGCTCGTGCGAGCATGAAAACACTTGGATATATCAAAGATATCTATTACTATATTTCGATGATTAGTTTGATGAACTGCAGAAATTGCTGTGTTTCAAATGTACGTACTTTCATCGATCCCGGTTGTTCTTACAGATTGCTTGGGTTGGAATCCCGACTGCTCCCGCATGGCTGCCAACAGATATGCTTATCAAGGTAAATTTATGCAAACATTGAGATCTTGAATATTGTGAAGTAAATTTTACCAGATACAAGACTGTATGTATTTGACGAGAGTAAGCATTTTGAATATGGATTAAATTTCTCTATGATGTTTTTGATCCTTGACAGTCGGACCAGCTCGACTACGAGAGGATCTGACTAATTTGGAGCTCCATTGTCGACATCCAGCCAAGGGGAATGATGTATATCGAGCTTCATGTCAGGATAAAGAGCATCATGTATAAAGATATCTATGCCAAAACTTGGCATAAGTATCAAAATAAATAAATAAATAAAGACTTGGCATAAATGCTATTGTTTCTCATGAGTGAACTCAGAGCTTATCAGTTTTTATACTTTCTAGTTTCTACCGACGTTGATGGTGAAATTTCCAAAATCAATATAACCACGCAGAACGCAGAGCTAACTCCGTAGCTCCGCGTTTGGCTAAGATTTAGCCTTGCATTGAGTAAAACGCGGAGCTAAGTCTATAGCTCCGCGTTCTAGTGTTTTAACTCCACGTGAGCAGAATTCCAATTTCTACGTCAGATCGTCAAAATGAGCTACTTGACACATAGAGCCCATAATTCATTATAAAATAAAACGATAAATTATAAATTCTCTCGTTTGTTTTTTTATTGTTCTTTTTCATTCTAATCAAGTTGTATTTAATGGAAGGAAGCAAGATTTTTGCGACGAACAACCGATATTATGATCTGAAACACTTCTGTGTGTGTGTTACCGACACCTCAAACCTTTAGCTTTGTTGTTCGGAAAATAAAAAACAACAAAATAATGAGAATACGAGAAACAGTTAGAACTCCCATTTGAGTTATCGTGTTCCCGTTAAAGAGAATTAATAGAACATCACATAAAATACTAGCAAAAGAAAGTCATTAGGTTACTGTTTCAATGTCAAGCTTTTCAACCACTCTCATATTTTGTAAAAATTTATTACCTTATCAATATTCTATGAAAGATTCATTAGTAATTTGTAAATAGCCCATAACTCGCTTGAAAATGTTTTCACAACAAAATCATTCAAAATATTAGCTAACTGTTACGGATTCTTTAGCCAAAAACAAAAAGAAAATTATGTTACAAACTTATTGTTTACTTATGCATAGAAAATAGAATTCAAGTCATTTCTTGATGTTGCATTTACCATGGTGCCTAAGTGCTAAAAGCTTTCTTTAAGTGACCAAGAGATCTAAAGTTTGAACCTTACTTGCATCAATTAAAAGAAAAATTGCCCAATCAAACAAAAAGAAAAATAGTATAATCCTTGTAAATACTATTTTCTTAAAATGAAAGGAGAAGAAAGAAGAAAGAAGGCAAGTACTTGGGCTATGTCTGGATTGATAGAAATTGAGAGAAAGAAAAGAAATGGAGAAAGAAAGAGAAAAAGAAAAAAAAAATGAAACTATAATGAAAATATAAGAAGAAAAATAATAAACAAGTAAATAATAAAAATTACGGAAAAAAAGCCTTGTTCCAAGTGTCTGCCACTCTCTTGCCATAATCTCATACGGTAGAAACACTAAATAAAATTTTCTCTCATCTTCTCTTATTCTGAGTTTTCTTTCAAATAAAATAATAGAAAATATTTTATTTCTTATTTTCTTTTCCTCTGCTTTTCCTCAAACCAAACACAAGAATAAAAACACAGTGGAGGAAAAAAAATTCGACGGCAAAATTAAATTGCTAGCAATAATTAGGACATAAGATCTTCTCATTTTTGAGTGAATTAACTAACTGAAGAGAATAATAGATACTATTCAGATGTATCACAAATATTTATATATATAATTTTTTTGGAAAGAAACTTCTTAATAGGGATATAATTCAAAAAAAAATATTGTTTTGTTTCTTGTTGCATTTATGTATCCTATCAGAGGTCCTAAGTGAAAAAAATATTATACAGATTACAGAGATATTTGTTGTAATTAATCCGGAATAATATGGAGTAGTCTTTATTTTGTGAATGGGGAGGATTCAAATATGAAATCACTAGGAACTAAGGGTGTGTTTGGCTCATAGACGTAATGAAATTTAAGAAAGAAATTGAGAAGTAACTTCCGATATTGAAGTAAGAGAAAAGTCTTCTTCTTATGTTTGTTTGCTAAAATTAAAAGAAAAAAGTGTATTAGGAAGTGAAGAAAATATTATTTAATTAATTAAAATATACATATCTATCTTATTTAATTTTTATGGAAAAAAGTACCACTTTTGAATGGTAATGATGATATATAAATAAAAAAAAATCCTGTCTTATTCATTTACTTGCGAAGCTCTTCCAATCCAAAAGTGCAAGAAGAAAATTTTGGTAGTGATGTGCCACATAAATGCCACCTCACTATATAATAAGTAACTTTCAAATTCTTTCTTGACGAAACAAACATTCGAAGTAGTGGAAGTAGACTTACTTCCGCTACTTCTATTTTACTTCTATGCAAACAAACACACCCTAATATGCAAATATGAGATTTTTCAGTAACCACCCCAATAAAAAACCCTTCTTTCTTTTTATATTTGGGGTTTATATATATATATATATAGAGAGAGAGAGAGAGAGAGAGATAGAGAGAACTGGAGGAGAGCTGTCAGCTCAGGTTTTTTCCTGAGCTGACACCACATGGCAGATTTCCATTTGCCAGGCTCTCAAAAACTAATTAGTCTAGTTTTTGTATGTAACTAAACTCATATACTAAAATACAATGTTTAAAATAGCGATAACGGTAACGTAACGTTTTGCCTTTGTTAGGTTATGTCGCAAATAGCGTAACGCATAACGTAGGTTATGCAATTTTTTATTTATTTAATAAAAATAAATATAAACCATAAAAAATAATTTTAATAAATTGAAAAAAATATTTAAAATATCTAGAAAAATATAAAATTATTTTGCAATACATAATCTATTCAAATGTTATATTAAGTTTTACAATAATTTTCATACATCTTCATAAATTATATTAAATCTGCAACCGTAATTCAATCATCATTTAAATAAAAAAGCAAGATTCCAATTTTTTATTTCGATTCCAATTATTATCATTGTTGTAATTTATATTTTGTAATGTTCAATTTATCTTATTTATGATTGTTGATTTCAGTTCAATTAAAAATTCAATAAAATCAACAAGTAAAATATTTTAGCAACCAGACGAGAAATAAAACAAGTGAACAAGGAAATAAACTTAAACTATCAAGTTAGAAATTCCAAAAGCAATCAAACAAGCCAACAATTAATTAAATAAAAAATTACAGCAATTCGCTAATAATCAAAATAATAACCAACAACAATATATAAATTACTAAAAAAAATAATTGTAAATAACGTAGCATAACGTAATTTAACGTAACGTTACGTAATATAACGTAAAATAACGTAAAAAACGTACTGTTACGGTGCACTGAGTTATTTTCAGTTGTTACGTAGCGTTGGGATTCTGTTAGGTTACGTAACGCAATATAACGGGTTTCATAACGCGTTATTTTCAACAATGCTAAAATATAACAAAGAGAGGGGTTTAGTTGCAAAAGTTTCTCCTCTCCAAACCTTCCAATCTATCTCCGCGTTCTCTCACTCTCTCTCTCTCTCTCCCTCTCAATGTATCTCTTCCTCTCCAATTGGAGAGCGGTCAATTCGCCGCCAGAACTTCGTCATCGACAATCAATAAAGCCCCGGCCTCATCCTTTGCCCAACAATAAGCCAAGATTGAGCTACTCGAAATATCGAGAAATGGATAAATTAGTTGTAACTTCGATGTGTTTGTATAAATGCCCATGTGAATAATTTCAATATATTGAAGTACTCAATTTAGTCTAGTATAATTTTGTCAAATTTTACATGTTATAGTTTGGGTGCTTGGTAAGAGCATATACATGAGCTTCAATTCTACTTGCATACTACGCTTTTGAAGCAATGCATTAAAGAATCCAAAATATGGAGAGAGATCGCATTGAGGAGATAATTAGAGAGACACGGCATGATCCCGGATTTGGTCAAGGAGAGAGAAAAGAAAGATCAGAGAGAACTGCAACTTATGGAGAGAGAGACAGATTGAGCGAGATCAGGAGATCGAGATAGGGACGGATCGAGCGAGAGGGCGTCCGATCGGAGGAGAGAGAGAGAGACTAATCGACGAAGGACGATTGCGTTCCAGTCGGGAGAGTTAGAATCTAATTGGGCATGGTTTTTGCAAAAGAGCCCTCCTCTTTTCTGTTTTTTCGCCATAGATTTTTCTAGCTCCTTGGAAATAAATAGATTATTGTTTTAAATAATTTGTTCTCGGCAAATGAGAGCTCGCCATGTGACGTCAGCTCAGGAAAAAACCAGAGCTGACGGCTCTTCTCCAGTTTTCTCATATATATTCTCATATATATATATATATATATATATATATATATATATATATATATATATATATATAGAGGAAACGGGAAATACACCGGCGGTGAAGGGAGTTCCTTCACTGACGCTTAGGTGGCCCAATAAAATTATAACACGGGGCGTCATTCAAGATAACAAATAAATGAATTCTCTTAAATGACACCATGTGTAATAATTTTATTGGGCCACCTAAGCGGCGGTGAAGGAAACTTCCTTCACCACCGGTGTATTTCCCGTTTTCTCATATATATATATATATATATATATATATATATATATATATATATATATATATATATATATATATATATATATATATATATCCCTTACATCTTTAAAAATTAGAATTTAATCCCCAAAATCTTCATATTTATAATTCAGTCCCTCAAATCCTTTAAGTTATCACAATTTAGTTCCCAACCATATTTTTGGTCCGAATTTCCCGTTATACACTGATTTACTTCATTTTAGTTCTCACTTTCCAATTCCTCCTCTCTTTCTCTTCTTATTGAATTTCCTTCTCTATTCTTCTCCTCTCTTTCTTCCCTTCCAGTTAATTTCTAAAGTAAAGTAACTTAAGAAAATCCAATAAAAAGAGGGAAGAGAGAAAGAGGAGAAGAATGGAGAGGAGAACCCAATAAGAATAATGAAGAGAGAAAGAGGAGAAGAATGGAGAGGAGAACCCAATAAGAAGAGGAAGGAAGGAGGAAAAGGGAAGGAATGACTAAAATAAAGTAACTCAGGGGTATAATAGAAAATTTGGGCTAAAAATATGGTTGGAGACTAAATTGTGGTAATTTAAATAATTTAGGGACTAAATTATAAATGTGAAGGTTTATGAGACTAAATTCTAATTTTTAAAGATGCAAGGAACAGATATGTAAAAACCCTTTTATATTTATCAAAAAAGAAAAAAGAAAAAAGAAAAACCACAGACTGAGACTCAACCGACGACAGAGGGATGGATCGTCGAGGCGAGGAGCAGGACGACGAGGAGCGGCAGCAGCTCGCCGGATCGGCTTGTGTGGCGGCCGCGGGATCGAGCGCGTGGCCGACGGTGGACGGCACGCTGGGGCTCTCCGGCGAGGAGTCGGTGGCCTGCGCCCGCCGCTTCTTCCTCTGGGGCTTCGCTTTCCTCCCCTTCCTCTGGGCCGTCAACTGCTTCTATTTCTGGCCTGTCCTCTGCAAACGAGACCCGTCGCCGCCGTCCTACTTCAATCGGATTCGACCTCGTAAGCCCATTTTCTTCACTTTGTTTTGTAAAAAATTTGTGGTTGATGGAGGCGTTTCATATAAAGGTGGGATTTTTAATTATCTTTTTTTGGTTGGGTAATTGTTGATTTATGTTAGAAGTATTACTGTACTCGATTTTGTGCTTTATTCAGGGTGGATTAAAGTAAAAAAAAAAAAAAAAAAAGGCGAGATTTTGGACATTATATTGTGTCTCGGTAAAAATCGCATCTTTTTCTGTTATTTTTGAGGGTCGATTGATATGAGATTCTGAGGGGATGGGAGAAATGAAGAAGTTGCTCATTCAGAAGAGGAGCCTAACCGTGCGCTTAAACTTGAGTATAGCTTGAAATGACAGATTTTTTTGAATATGGAGGAGTTATCACCTTTTTTATTTTTTTTACTATCATGAAATGTAACATCCAAAATTTGAGTAGTCCCACTCAATTAAAGATTGTTATTTGAACAATTTTCTATGTGGTACAATTCACTAAGTAGCAATAGAATCGTCATATGAGAATGGGATTTTGAATTATGGGGGACCTAGGTAGAGGCATCTTGCAATTATATCCAGGTCTATACGTGTTAGTTGGCAAAGTGGGTAAACTTTGTGAAGGTGCTGAGAGGGTGCCATTGAGAAGCAATGTGGAGTAATATGCACTGCTGGTGGTGGTGGTGGATTACTGGGCCAATGGAGCATTGAACTCATTATTGTGAAGATAAGTTCCGTGTGTTCCTGGAAAAGAATTTGGAAGAGGAAAACCGGTCATGGGAATTAGCTAGGTTCTATGTGTTTGTATTTGTCATTCTGATTGTAGGAGTTGAAATAAGGATATGTGAGTGCCCGTACCTCTTTAGCATCTACAAATATTTTGTGTGTTGATGACCTTTGCTCACCATCCCTTTTTTGTGGTTGTAGCAGCTATATGCTCTACACCAAAAGTTGAACACTTATATTAGATTCAGTGCCGCCTAACTCCTATTAGATGTTCTTCGTTATAGGCTAAAGACATAGGCTGAAGACAGAAATTTTGAAAGAACAGGAAAAACTTGGGAGAAAGGAAGATTTAGAAGTTCTTAAGAATAGCCTGTAACTCTTAACAATTGAAGTTATAATAATGCATAACTGAATTAAGAGATAAAGAAACACGATAAACCTGGCTAAGCAATGACCGTTATGGTAGTTAAGAAAGTTTTGTCTTTATGTAAATACATGCTATACTAGCTAAGTGGGTTTCTTTGCTTTGGAACCAACTGTAATAACTTTTGCGAACTTTTTCCCGTTGAATCTCTTAATGGAACTTGGAAACTTGATGTGGACATGGAATGTTGTTACAACATTGCATCATTAAATCCTCGGTAGTAGGATATGAGGACATGACAACAAGGGTATTGATTATATGTAATGTAATGATAAAATAAATTGTACTAGATAATAATACCAGTAATAAAGAAGATGCATGTACAACTAGCAAATAAAATACATGTATAAACTTAAATTCACACACCAAGGGTGTGGGGATACACAAGTGCATGTAAATAAGCTAACATATATTTCTGTTAATATAATTAATTGCATACTATGTTTATAATATCAACATCAACAAAATTTTTCTTGCAAAATTTTGGCATCGGCCAAATGATTCATTTTCTTCCATTCACCTCGTTTATAGACCATCTCCATAGTTAAATTCACCACTTCCATATCCATTTTAATTGCTTCGATCCATGTTCTAGTCTTTTGAGATTGATGGGACTTTGATTCTATTACTTCTCCTAACCGGTGTATATAAAAGTTTCCATTGCACAATGTCTAAACAATCTCAATAGTTCTGAATCATTTTATCATCAATTAGTGTAACTTCCTACTTCTTGCATATAAACTCATTTCTTATATTCTCTCTTGGTGTATTTCCTTCATCTATTTTCTCATTCTCACTTCTGCCACACCCTTTTTAAATATTTTATTTTTTAACCGCCTAACTTCTGGAGCCATAGAGCAAAACTAGTCTTATAGCTATCCTATAGAATATTTCGTTCAACTTTAATAGTACTTTATGATTATATAGAATTCTGGAAGTATTTCTCCATTCTAACCATCCATTTTAACCATCCCACTTTGATTCTCTGTGTCACAGATTTTTGAATTTCACTATCTTCATTAATGATTGTTCCTAAATATCTAAGCTGACTTGTTTGCGGTATATCTTGACCATCCTTTGAACCACATGTTTGTTCTTTCTCACAAAATGGTTAAGGTTATATTTATAGATTCTGTTTTTATTCTGCTAATTTTAGATCTATTAGATTCCAAATCATCTCTCCATATTTCTGTTTTGGATGTTATCCCTTCTCCGGTCTTATCAATTAGTACAATATCATCAACAAACAATATATGATAGTTACATGTATTCTAAAGTTAACTATAGTACATTTTTAGACGTATTTGTAAGGAATATGTTTTTGCCTGTTAACTTTCTATGAAATTGTATTGTATCCAATCTTGTCCACTTTTTGTTTAATAGCTTATTGTATCTAACTTCTTATATTGAAACATATGCTAAAATGGTTGTGATTTATTCAGTTTCTATTTTGACATCCTTTTCTACTAAACTAGAGTCTCTTAATAGATAAGTATTAAGCAATATCTAAACATATAATGAGCATGAAATTAGTGTTCGGGAAGCGTCTAAGTTATGTCAATGACCAACCTAACGAAATTTATTATAATGTTGCATGCATGTTTGAGATACGCTCGACACACGTCCTTCATGTGTGTCCTTCATGGAGTGCATGAATCCGGTGCTGGTATGGTTTGTGAGAGAAGTGTTTATGTTATGTAGAATAAACTAGTGTACTCATATTTTTCTTGAAGGAGGGAGAGGTTTTAAATGTTGGATATTAAGAACGTAATGGATGGAAAATTCCATCAGTTATCATACATCGGAGATATTAAGTAAATATTGGGATGCCGTATCAGATGTTAAACATACATGTCCTAATGACAATCAATACATGCATGAATCCAAAACATAGGACATGTTTAGCGTGTACATACCATTAAGCTTATGCATCTATGATGAATAACTTGCTTGGAGAAGCTTCTAAAATGTCTCACAAGATGTAAATTACCTGAATATCCAGCCTTTTAAATTTGAAAATATATCCAGCCTGAAGCTTTACATCATTGAAGCACCTTATTGGCGCAAAACCTGTAGATACAAAACCTAATATAGCGGCCATATATTGGGCAAAATCTGAAATATTAGAGAAAATTAGCCAAAAACGATATGGGGATACTTGTTACCATATTGTTGTGACCAGGCTTAAAAAACAATATATCAGCGTAAAAAAAGGTAACCCTGTGCACGAGGTTCCTGCATTACAGAGTCTAGGGAGAGGTCTGAAGTATCAATTATCTCTACCAATATTTAAAGCATATGGAGAGGGCTTCGTGAATTGATAAAATCAAACAATCTCTTCTTCTTCCTCATCCAATGTAAACCAAGCTTTGTTTCTATTCTGATTTTCGTATTCATTACAGTGATTTCAGATGGAAATGCTGACTCCTGGAAAAAGAAATTGAACAAAGAGCAACGTGATGAGTATTTAAGAAAGACCGAGCATAAATACTTGCCACAAAAAGAAATAAAATTTCAGGTTATAAAGCACCATGGGTTTTATGTTTCAACATTGAGGTACATGGGATATAACTGCATTTTTTTTACTGTTAATTTTTATTTGGTGTGCAATCATTAAAGTGCAAAATTTTCAAATAGTACAATGGAGATGAGATAGAATGAATATATGAGAATTTGAAGTAAAAAATGAAACTCAATCACTCTGAAACATCATGGCTGCAATCTTGCAAGTTCATCCCAAATCAATCTAGTTGTCTGTATAACACTGAAGTTCAAATGCTAGGGTTAAAAAAGTGTCTAAGTTTGGGGAAAGTGTCAGGTTGAAAGTTATAAACTAATATTGAGGGATTTGGAATAATACTGTGAAATTGTGGGAAAGGAATTGAGCCCAAAATCAACATAAATGAAGGGTTTTCCAAGACCCATTAAATCATTAGCTTATCACTATTTCATTACAGAACATAGTTTCATTAACTGACATTGAATTGCAATGTACACTGGAGTGGGGGCAAAGAGAATTCAGCACTTTTATGGATCTCTTTAAGCACTTGTAACTTTGAAATTTAAAGTACAGGACCATGGAAGCATGAAGTTTTCTGTATCAGTTCAAATTAGTTATTCAATAGAGCAATAACAGATCCATTATTTTAAACTTTTGGAGTCCATCTACTTGAATCCTTTTCTTCCATTTAGATTTTATGATTTTGTTTTGTTCTATAAATTTTCTCCAAGTCAGTGCAAGCATCTTCTTTGATATCTTTTATCCCTCTTTAACATTTCTAAAATTCTGGTAATTTGGAATGAGAGTATAAATTTTATTTTATAGTTCATCTTTTTTCAATCTTTTTTTTTTTTTAAAATCTGTTTTAAAGTGCAGATCCATGCAAGTATGTTTCTCTCCTTTTCCGCCGACCGTTTTAAGTGCAAATATGTCTCTCTTTTTCTACTCGCATTTTACCTCTATGCTATATTGATGTAGAGAATGGTGTTTTCGTTTTTAGGGTTTCAATTATTCATCCATTCTGTCTCTTCACCTTATGACGATTACATGCTAAAACTCTTTGGTTTTGTTTAAATTTTGAGTCAATTTCAACTCCTTTTGCGTTGTAGGCTTGTCTTAATAAAAAGTATGTTGAAGTAGAGAGAGGTCTCTACCTTTAATCAGTTATCACACTGTTTTCTCTTCTATTGTTCATGGTGATGCTAAAGTATTGTGGGTATTTGCATGTTAACATGATAGTTCGATGCCCACCTTTACTCGGGCTTTATTTAATCGCCTCTTCTATTCTGGTTCATTGTTAAATAACTCGAATGCTTTGACCTAATTGTTTGTTTTCCTTTATGAACTGCTGGTTTAAACCTTGCAAAAAGAGGGAAAAAAAGAAGAAAAAAATATTCATATTTAGAATAATATATTATTTGTCTTTTATAGTTCTTAAAGGTATCAGAATGTTATTAAGCTGAAATGGAAGATCCTAAAATGAATAAAAAATAATCCCTATGCTGATAAAGTAGAGTTCATGCTTTTAGTTATGGTGTTCATATGTGATGTAAACCTGCACTATTCTACTGTCAATTGCAACTGGTTGCATAGTTTCTTTTATATTCTCTCTCATTTACACCTTTTAACCTTCAAAATTTCTTTCCCAAGTTAACAAGATTGTATATCTTATGCTATGCAGATGTCGTGCGCTCAGCTGCAGGCTTCACAATCTTCTCTGTACTTCTCACTTCGTGGGCCCTGACGTTTATGATTGGTGGGGAGCGGCTGTTTGGCCCGTCATGGAATAATCTAGTTATGTATAAAGTTGCTGACAAATTAGGCCTCACAGGATGGACATAAATTTCTGATTATAAGTTAATCCTTTGGGTTATACCGAGCTGTACTGAACAACCATAGTCACTCATGCTTATTATGGGAGCTATCCTTGGCTTGGTAAACTGCCCCAGATATCTATTGGTAACTGCTAGCTAGGGTTTCCTGGCATGGAACTGTAATATCTGTTCTATTGTTGTTTAATTTGATGAGAAGACTCATTCAGGATATGTAAATGATATTGTTAGCGCAAAAGAAGTGCAATTTGGTTTTTAACATGGCAGAGACTAATTTCTATGTATTTGTGCACTCATTATATTGGACATGATTTTGTGGGTTGACATCATCGGCAATTCAAGATGTTTGGTTGCAGATATGATTCACTGTAATAGAGATCACCAGCTCATTCTGGAACTAGCAGATCATTTTATCGTGCAGAGGATGAGCTCCGAGAGAATGATTTGGTTTCTTATAATGTGAAAGAAACACACTCTCTGGACGCAATATTTTCGGCTCTATCCTTGCCCCACCTCTCCTTTCGATGCAGTCATTAGACAACATTGCATTGGGTGGCTTTGTGTGGCTTATACTAAGCAAAGGTATGTCGACAAAATTTCTGCTTGCACCTTTAATGCCCAAGTGTTGCATCGTCTTGCCTCTAGTCCTTAGCCATATCCACAACTTGTAACCACTTTGAGATTGATATAGAAGTACTAGCACTTGTTTTGCTTCCGTACCTTGCGTTGAAAACAAGGGTAGCTAATTTGTTATTTTCAAAACAAAGGTAGCTAATTTGTCATTTTCAAAAGGTCGCACGCGGATCTTTGAAATCTTTGTATCAAATTTGCAAAGATGACATCTTAAACTGCTGTCGTGGGAAGCAAACTAGAAGGCCTCTGGAGGCTCACCTGTAATTGAATCCTCATATCGGCAACCATATAATTTATCATTAGCTTGTTCAAATGAACGTCGAGGTGCAAAGTTAACAAGAAGGAATAAACGCTCTACAGGTGCATGCGAAAAAAAAAATTAGGTTAAGAGAGGTGTAGTAAGAGAAAATTGGTTCACCAAATTGTACACCAAAAGCATTTTGCCTTCTACAATCAGTATGCGCATGTAGTTATCAATACAATGGCTTTGGGCAAAATTGTTAACAATGTTTAAAATAATAACGTTCCGTCTCTGTTAGGTTATATTGCATAGCGAAATGCATAATGTAGTTACGCAATTTTCTATTTATTTAATAAAAATAAATGTAAATTATATAAAATAAATTTTATAAATTAAAAATTGAATAAAAATTCTAAAAAATATAAAAATATTTTATATCCCCGTATTAATTTTAAATTTCTAATAAATTTCACAATAATTCTACTATTTATCTTCATAATTAAACTACATTCACACACATAATTTCAGTCATCATCTAAATAAGAAAATATGATTTCAAACTTATTTTCAATTATTATCAATATTATAATTATATTATGTAATGTTCAATTTATATTATTTCTAATTGTTTATTTTAGATTAGCTGAGAATTCAATTTAATCAGTAAGTAAGAAATTTCAGTAATTGAAAAGGAATTATAACAAACAACTAAGGATATCACAAAGTCAACAATGCCATAAGTAATTAAATAAGCAAATAATAAGTCGTCAAGTGAAAAAACTGCAGTAATTCGTTAACAATCAAAATAAATAATCGACATCAATATAAAAATTATTTAAAAAATTATTGTAAATAACGTAATATAATGTAATTTAATAGAATGTAACGTAAAATAACGTAAAAAAAGCACTGTTATAATGCATTGAGTTATTTTTGACTGTTAAGTAATACTGGCTTTCTATTAGATTTCATAATACAACATAACGGGTTTTATAATGAGTTATTTTCAACATTGATTCTTTACATGATTTAGACTCTACTAGCATTAAAATGGAGAAAATGAAGCGCCGCTAAAATGACAAAAAATTATCGATATCTATAATTTGACTGCATATACATTGGACTTATTGGAGGCGGGTAAGATGCTAATATGTTACCACATCTTAGTCATTGAAATGACATTACAATCATATGCACCATCATGGTTGCAGTTTGACAGTAACAGTGGATTTAATAGGTGCCATACAATTTCCGCCAGTTAAGAGGACAAGCTTCCTTCTTTTACTAGGTTGGTCATGCATCTCTGAAATAACGGTAGATTGAAATGACTATATACGATAACCCTAGTCTTAGCATGTCTTCTTTGGAAAGAAATTTGACGGAGCTCTCAATACTATGAGGGTCAATTGGTCACGATCACGAGTCCGAAGATTCAATCTTCCAGAGATGGAGGTCAGCTGGCCACTTCTCCGCATAACGTTGCCTGCCAAAAGAAATAAGCAAGGAGAGTCTATCACCAGAAAAGAAAGACTATAAAACAAAAAAGAAAGAAGTCTCTATAAATATCATCCCGATAAAAAAGAACTGCATGTTAAGCAGTGTAACGGAATAGAAAGAGCACCTTCTATACTTTCAATGGAGTCAACCACCAGGAACTCCAGTTTCAAAACCTGCTCTGCTCTCGCTCCAAATTGGAATCGTAAATTATCCCTATACCTACAAGCAGATAATCGGGAGCGAAAGCATTGGCCGATACTCATCAGCGCTTCCTCTTATCAGTCAGAGAGGAGACAAGTGCTCTTCATTATATTGTTCTGCGCTCTATTCTCCACTCTCTATCTAAACCCACCCTCAACCAATATGGAAGACATTCCCTCAAGTCAGTGCCCATTGCTTTGTTTGGTTCGTCAAATGGTGGGCTGGTTAAATGATTTCAACCTTGTCATACTTCAAGATTTAGAATTACTGCATGTGTGCTTATGGTCCTAGCAGTGTGGTATGTAGCAAGCACTTTCGAGATGGTTGTGAGATGTATAAGATGGCGCAAGGGATAGAAACCCTAATGTGCAAACTTAGAGCATGGATTCCACCACATAGGCACTTCTACGATAGGGATGGCAGTTTGAGTGTGCTACTCGAAATGTATCTGTGTGCACTTAGCTCTCACTCAAACCCACCCGAACTGCTTCTATGTGCATGTGGCTCTTCGAAATTTAGTAAACTCTAGAGACACTAATTCTTGATGTTCAAGTCAGATTGGTTTCTTTCTGTTTTTAGGAGATGGCGAGGAGGAGACGGCTCGAGTAGCTCAGGAGAGGAGTAGGGACAGTGGTCGTTCACCGACTGTAGTCATGATTGCAGTCATGAATTATACTGGTCTATCGTAGTTATGTAGTTTGTATTAGACTGTATTATTACCCACTTTTGTTTTGGACTGGGATATGTACTTCTTTCTTAGTTTGCTTGTTTGTAAGTTCTGTTAAAACTGTTTTAATGGAACGTGGGAGGGGCCGCAGTTCACCGTTTTTATTAAAAAAAAAAAGGGTACGTTAGAAAGCAAATGCGGTTGGGGAAAGTTGGGCTAGCCTTGAAACGTCGATTGATGAGGGGTGGGTCAGTTGCAATGAAATGCATGCTTAGGTGCAAATTCATGTAACCCTCCTACTTAAGATTTCCTTGTAGTAAGCAGCTATACAAATTCAGTCGATGCATTTACTTATCGAAGGCTACTTCAAGATAGAGAAATAGGGCTCACATATAGCCGAGAAAAATAAAGGTAGGGGAGAGTGCAAATGTTTGATGGGGATTTAGTTGGAGTAGGAAACAAAACAGGTAGATTAATGAGGTGCTAATTTGAAATACTAACTGTATCCATATATATAGGATTGTAATTGGCTATCAACAAACGTAAATTTAAGTTATCCCGTCATGTATTATAGCATACATGTAAGAGATCGAAGGTACAAGCTTCTTCTAGATATATGATACAGTTAACGTTAAGCAAACAAGCTGAAAGTATTTATAACAAGGCAAAGACTAATTAACTAAAAAGACGAACAAATAATTCTACATATCTTTGAATTCTAAAGGTGGATGAGATTCCTATATATACTAGCTAGGTTACCCTACTTAATTCCTCTGAAGTTCTCAACCAATAGCTATGGTTAGAACATATAACCACACATGCATTCATCACAAATTTCTCAACCATGCATCTCTACAACAAGAAATTAACAAAATTGTACCCCTCGGTATTTTATTTAGAAATGTTTAACTTCATCCGATATGGTGTATCATACTATCCAATATCGGTAACAATGTTAACTAATGCATTGTTTTGATAATTAAAAAAACTCTTACCTTTCACTGGGACCGATATGTCATTGGTATTGTGTGCATCAGTGTTGCTAAATACCGGTGAAATGGATTTTTTTTTTTTTTTTTTTTTTTTCAAATTAAGGCATATTACATAATGTGAATGGTGAACAACAGGCAGTTTGAGGCTGAATATTTGTTATCCATACATCTAAGTTGTTGGATATTAATTATCTTTCTATATTTGCATGTCATTGTTTTTTTTTTTTAACGATAAACGGCGAGATATATCTCTCCGCGTTCCATTAAAAAGAAAATAACAAAACATAAGAAATCCGGGTCCACAAGTGGAGAGACCCAATCAAAATCTTACAAAGCAAAAATTCTTAAAAGTACTAGAAAGAAACAGAAATATAACCAAAATAAAAATACACTTTTCCAGCAAGAGGTACATTTGACGGTCAGTCCACCTACCCTCGCACCTCTGATCGATATCTCTACTCCTCCTCTGGCAGATTGACCTCAACATCATCTCCTGATCCGCCACTTGAAAAGTGAAGCCTCTCCTCATCTGATGGAACACCTGTCCAAGTAATGAAATCATGAACAATGAGTCTCTCGCTGTTGGCAGTGAAAATTTCTAAGTTAAAAGGATTTTCCACAACAGAACGCGGAGCTAATTCAATAGCCCCGCGTTTGGTTATATTAACCCTGCGTTTGAATAAAACGCGGAGATGTTTAATAGCTCCGCGTTGATTTCGCAGTCTGGCTTGTATTAGCCTCGCGTTTGAGTAAAACGCGGAGATGATCAATAGCTCCGCGTTTTGGTTATTTAGCGCCGCGTTTTGATGCGATTAAAGCTCCGCGTAAGCAGATAACCAGAATCTCAAATTGATTGAGATTATGATTCTGGGCCTATCCAAATACCCGAATCAAGTCTAATCAGAATTCCATCAAAACTAAGATATTTGATTGGAATCATTGATGAATGCGAGTTTTATTTAGATAGAAACTCTTGCATTAACCTGGGGCTATAAATAAATTCCTGGTGAAACCCTAAGGATCTTCTTTTTTTGGCTTCGGAAGTCTCCTATCGATCCTTTGGCAATTCAAGTACGTGAGAGAGCCTTGAAGCCTTTGCTGATCATCTTCTGAAATCTTGGAGAATTCAAGTTACGCACAGAGCCTTGAGTTCGTGAAGATCAGAGAAAACCACCATCTTCTTTCTGGAGTTCTTGAGAAGTTCCAGTTACGCGAGAGAGCCTTGAACAAATCAAAACCAGAGAAGATCGTCTATATTCGGCCGATATCTTTAAAAGAGAAGATTTCAACGTACCGATCGTCCAAAGGAGCTGCTTGACAGATCCCATCGCCACAGATCCCACAAACAATATTGTAAAAGAGAGAGATTGAAGTATAAAATCATCTCGTTTGTTCTCTTCATATATCTTGTTCACTTCCGTTGTAATCTAAGATGTATTCCATGGAAGGAAGCGAAGAAAATTTTGCGACGAACAAACTGGCGACCACAGTGGGAGCCGTCTCTTTCACTGATGAAGAGATTGTGGCGCAATCGGACGTTGACTTGATCGGATCCGAAGTAGACACGCTGGTCGTTGAAATCGACCAGCAGAAGTACGAGGAGTTCCTCTTCTCCGGATCAGGTGACTTGGATGAGACACGGCACTATCGTCGCATGTACTCCAATGCCCGAGTGACAGGTAGAAAGGTATCCACCGAGAGATGGGGATCCTTGGAGACTGCGGCTATAGAGCCGGAGTTCACACAAGAAATCCTAGCCGAGGAAGAGCTTCCGATTGCCGAAGAAGACATGGGAACTGGACTGACAAGGACCCAACTCCGGAACAGGAACCGGAGGGCGAGGCGTAGAGCCCTCAAAGCCCGTCTTGGATGCGGAGCTAACCCTAGAGGATGCGAGGCTATGGTCCCTCGCAAATTGGCTCGCGCTACCCGCGAGACCAATCTCTACCGCGTTAAACGCGAAGATACAACTTGCCTTAAAAGCAAGGAAAAGCCAGCGTGTGATTTTCCACGCGAGGCTGGTAATACTGGCGAGTTACGCAAGATTCCTGACACTCGCGAGAAACGCGAGTATAAAAATTATTCAAAGCCAGCGTGTGATTCTCCACGCGAGGCTATTACTGTGCCTAGCGAGAGACGCGAGGCTATTTTAAGTAGCTGTCGCGAGACAGATGATGATTCAGAATCGAGCGATGACGAACCTCATCGTATTACTCGACTAAGATCAGGAGCCGTCCCGCCCCGAAATTATAAGAAGCTCGTAGGGGGTTCTTACGACGAGGACATCGATAATTCTGCTATAGCCTCGCCCCTATCCTCTATATCGTCTCGGCTACAGAAGTCAGCATCGCATATGGCAGATAAGTCTGACGATATCAATCAGAGATTTGAAGCTCAAGAAAAGATGATTCGAGAGCAGCAAAAGATGATTGAAGGACTCAAAGTCATGCTATTGAGGTTTGTTGAAGATAATGCCAAAAAGGGCAAAGAAATTCTGAATGAAGAAGAACATGAAGAGAAAGCCCACTCGATTCATGAGGAAGAGAATAGATTTTCTTTCCATGATCCGCATGGCGAAAAGATAGAAAAGCTGCAGAGTCAACTCGAAGCTTTAATGCGTAAAAAGGAGTTGAAAGAAGCTGGGGTTTCTAGACCGTATCCTCCTGAATGGGATATGATACCTTACCCACCAAAGTATAAACCGCTCAAGTTAGAGCCATACGACGGGAAGGGATCGCCCAGCCAGCACATCTATTATTTCTTGTCCCAAGCAGGACATCTGTTGGGTAATGACCCAATTATGACCAAAGTATTTGCAAGTACTCTGCGAGGGCCTGCCTTTACTTGGTTCATGCAGTTGCCCCCAGGTACTATTAATACCTAGTTAGATGTTGAGAAATTATTTCTCTCACGTTTCTTCGAGGATGACACCGAGATTATGGTTCATTCCCTTCTTGCAACTAGGCAAGGAGAACAAGAAACGGTTAAAGATTTCATAGAAAGGTTCCGGGAGAAGTCCGTACATTGTAAACACGGAATGATCCAGAAAACTCTAGTCAAGACCTGTCGACACAACCTTAAGACCAACGTGCTCCTCAAAATGGAGGCCGTAGAGTCTAAGACGTGGAGGGACCTGCTCAAACAAGGAGAGCAAGCTGAAGACTTAATTCGCCGAGTCGAGGAATCCCGCGGATCAAGAAGCGCTGGGGGTAGTAAGCTATATACCCAAAACAACAGCAATAAGAATAAAGGGAAAGCAGTCATGTCGTCAGAAGCTGCTCCTCAGAAAACCGGTCCTCCGCCAGAGCCAAAGCCTCAAAGTCAGCGAGGATCAAGGCAAATCAGACCGCAACAAGAAAGGAATTACACTTTCAAAGCGGAACAGACGCATATCCTCTTTCACCTGCTCCAGAAGAAGGGAATGCTAAAACTTCCAGAGAATAAGAAGCCAGAAGATGCGGGTAAGACTAAAGATCCCAATTACTGTCTTTATCACCGGAATATTGGGCACCCTACCAGGGATTGTTTTCCCCTTAAGAACAGAATCCAAGCACTAATAGAGGCTGGAGTTCTGACGCTTAAGGAAGAGCAGAAGAAAGTCACTGCCAATATGACAACCATAATGGTCGGAACTCACGAGTTTCCCGCAGGAGTGACCCCAATCCCTAAGGGTAAGATGGTCACGAGGAATCTTGATCCGCACAATAAAGTCCAAGAGGGACTTGTGTAACGCCCCCCTTTTTGGGGCTACTTCCCAAAACGGAGGACGCTACTTTTTACTTGCACTAGACAACCCAACAGTCACAGGATCTTGGAATAACCGTAACTACTGCCACAATCAGGTGAATAAATAACATATCTGAGACTGAAATGACAAAAAGTTTATTACATAAAATGGCACACTGCCCTAAATATGAATACAATGAAAAGTAAAGGAGGAATGCAGTGTCCAGATAAAGGAAATACAAGCAATATATATGAGATTCTTCGGTAAGTACTTCACTACTTAATATTGCTCGGTCTGACCGATGAAGTACGGATCCTCAGTCGGGGCAGGTTCTCCTTCTTGGTCCTCTAAACCTAGGTTCGGAAACCCAGGGGATTAAACCCAGCAAGTAACACATGTAAAATAGGAATTGTGTACTATCATAGTACATGAATATCAATGTGCATGAGCATGTTTATGTCAATTAGCATGATGGCAATATATAAATTAACATGAATGTAAGATAAAAATTAACATAAAGGCAAGCATAAATAAATGAATAAATAAATAAATAAACATGACAATAATTAAATAAGCATGATAATAACTATTATATCTATTTAATCATATTTTCTATTGGTCTCAGTCAAC
This sequence comes from Dracaena cambodiana, assembly GCA_036321105.1. Classification (NCBI taxonomy): domain Eukaryota; kingdom Viridiplantae; phylum Streptophyta; class Magnoliopsida; order Asparagales; family Asparagaceae; genus Dracaena; species Dracaena cambodiana. The sequence goes on from JAYEPQ010000019.1 coordinate 30,607,449, forward strand.
GTCCAATTTAAATTTAGAAACTGTATTGATGGATAAGATAGCGCTATTCTCCATTATCGTATAAGTGCCCGTGCATACCCGGGACCCGGCCCCAATGTTCATGGCGCTGAACCATGACGTGCCGCTAAGCACACAACCACGTTCCGTACTGTATTACAGTGACGGACTTACCACTTTGGGTAAATATCAGAAGGTGATCCAGTAATCACCCGGACCGCTGCAGAATCCGGCCCAACAAGACAATCAATCCTTATACGGCAAGGCTCTTCTCCATTATCGTATAAGTGCCCGTGCATACCCGGGACCCGGCCCCAATGTTCATGGCGCTGAACCATGACGTGCCGCTAAGCACACAATCACGTTCCGTACTGTATTACAGTGACGGACTTACCACTTTGGGTAAATATCAGAAGGTGATCCAGTAATCACCCGGACCGCTGCAGAATCCGGCCCAACAAGACAATGAATCCTTATACGGCAAGGCTCTTATCCATCATATAGTTTCTCCCATCCCCGTGTTCATAATGAATTATGTACATGAAAATTTTATAATCCTTCTTTAATTGTTTTTCAATTCCTGATAATATGCTTGCATTTCCAGGACTGTACATGACATGTAGTATCATAAAACATGATCTGTAATATCAAGTACATGACTTGTAAAATACATGACTTGTAATATCAAAGTACATGGCATGTAGCATGATAGATGTTAGTGCACAATTGTACCACAATGCATATCATCAAAATTATTACAATAATCTGGTTTCATTCTCAGTGTCAATTAATAGCCAATTTGTGAATTAAATGCATAATGTAATAGTATTGCATATTATTTATTAAGTAGACTGTATTTCTATTTACTATGGCCTACACACATTTTATTTATAAGGCTCACTGCATTTTATTTATTTAGGCCTATAGTATTATTATTCATAAAGCCCACTGTATTAAATATTATCTTTTCTCTCTTAGTCATTTATTTTCTTTTTTCTTTTTCTTTTCCTTTTCTTTACTGTTATAGCCCAGCCCATTATTACTCTTCTATATCATTTTGTCTTCATTCAATTTTTCTCTCTTTATCCAATGAAATCACCTAAAACTATTTCCCTGCATATAAACTTTCTCTTTATCCAATGAAATCACCTAAACCTGAATGAAGCCCATGCAATTACTTAAGCCCTCATATCTTTATTTAATTTCATTTTCCTTTTCTTTCTTTTTCTTTTGTCCAGCCCAATCCCAAGCCCATGATGTCTCTCCCTCTTTTTCTTTTATTTTATTTTTTATTTCTTCTGGGCTGGGCCAGGCCCATGATCTCTTCTCTTCTTCCTCTTCTATCTTCTTTTTCTTAGTGAAGGCCCAAGATTTGCATGCAAAATTATTATTTGCATGCAAACAGAAATTTGCATGAAATTTTCTTGTACGTGATTTTTTTTTTCTTCTTCTTTCTAATTTTGCATGGGTTACATACAAGATTATTTTTGCATGCAATAAATCACGGATGCACATATAAGTTAAACCTGAATTAAACAAAAGATTATACAAATTGAATAAAGAAAAAGATGAATGAAAATATAGCAGTATTACTTGTACGTAAAATCAAATATAACAATACTCGTATGTATCAATATTGACCCAATGGCCTAGTTTAATTCTCAATATTAATCATGAAAATAAATCATGCATGTAAATATACAATAAGGAAGGAACAAAAATAGCAGTGTTACTTGCCTCGGTTTGATCTCGAATATTCGGTTCGAATCCTCGATACGGTTTGATTTCTCTCTTTTCTTTTATTTATTTTTTTTTTTATTTTCTTTTTCTCTTTCAGCAAGAGTATGAGAGGGAGAGAAGAGATTAGGGAGAGGGAGAGAAGAGATTAGGGAGAGGGAGATTAGAGAGTGGGATGAGGGATTAGGGAGAGGGAGAGGGTTTATATAGGAGATTTGTGAATTTTATTATTCTCAACCTCAATTATCATCTCAATTATCATCTCAATTATCATCCCACCCCCCACCTTTTCATTCCACCGCCCCACGCTTTCTCACGGCCGACCCACGTTGATAATAATGGAGGTGTGCTCACTTAGCAGGTGGGCATATTAGTAATTACCAATTTATTTAATATTTTATTTTTTTACGGTTCCGGTAAACATTGTCCAAATGCTACCAAATTTTTACAGGACGTAATACTCAACGAGAGGAGTACTAGAAAATTATCCGTTTGTTATTTCGATGTCTGGAATAAATGAACCGAAATTCTGAATTAATTAGAAAGGAGAATTATTAGTTAAATATGAAATTATGAGATAATTATTATACTAATCTTTCATTAATTAAGTTAATTATTACATTAATTATTCAGCGTCCAAATCATTGGTGTGTGCACTTAGAAATTTGTGGTGTATAAAGTAAATTATTTAATATTTTATTATTTACAGTTTCGGTAAACGTTTTCCAAATATTACCAAATTTATGCAGGACGTAGTAGTCGACGAGAGGAGTACTGAAAAATTATCCGTTTGTTATTTCGATATCTAGAATAAATGAACCGAAATTCTGAAGTAATTAGAAAAGAGAATTATTAGTTAAAGTATGAAATTATTACTAATCTTTCCTTAATTAGATTAATTATTCACCGTCAATTATTGAGCACACCGTCCAAATTAATTATTCACCGTCCAAATTAATTATTCACCGTCAAAATTATTGAGTCATCCACCGTCCATACCTAATTGTGTGCTCACTTAGTATGTGGGCGCATTGAGTAATTATTAATTTATTTAATATATATATTTTTTTTTTCTCTTAAAAGAATCTCTAAAAATCATAAATATTACAAAACTAATAATCGTGAAGACTGAATGTCATTTGAGTTTGTGGATTTAAAGTTACGTTGACTGAAGATAATTTCGGTGTCTAAATTTGACTTCGGTTGACTTATTCAGCACAACTGGTCTCAAGAGAGCAATATAAGTAGATCGAATTTTGGGGTGTTACATCCTACCCACCTAATAAAAAAATTTCGTCCTCGAAATTTAATTGATGTATTTGATCATGGGAAAATGTATATATATTTTATCCTGATGTCCTTCTCAAGCTCCCAAACTAAATCTCTTGGTGATTGTATATCTTATAAGAACTAATAATGTTACTTTATCATTCAAGACTTCTCCCATCGATTTATAATTTTTAAATATTGCTTCTCATATTTTAAGCATGATCTGAAGTCTACTTTTTATAGATTCACTATTTTGTACTTCTAGCTAAGTGCTTTATCATTTATAATATATAACATAATTATGAACAATTTTTATTTTTATTATTTTTATTTTATTATATATATATATTTTTTTTTTTTTTTTTTGATAATGGATAATCAGGATTCCCAATTTATTCTTGAAACTTTATTGGAATGAAGGAACACAAAAACAAAATAAAATTTAATCAGGAATAGCTGCTACTAATTTGGAGTGCCACGCCATCCTGACTAAGTAATGTGTAAGATACATGTGATAAATATATATATATATATATATATATTTTTTTTTTTTTTTTTTTTGTAGTGTTCATTTCTAAGGTCCTATTACATATTGTAATCGACTCTAGAAATAAAAATTAATCTGAATTATTATAATATCGATGTAACAAGACTTTGAATGGTAGGGACACAAGATAAGAAATGAATTCATGACTAGTAAAAAAAAATTCAATCACCTACAACAATCTTATTAAGCGACTGCAATTGCTGACGTCAGAGAATATCTCCCTACAATTGCCTCGCCGACTCAATAAGATTTCTGATGTATAAAGGCTCAAGTCATGAATCATATTATGATAATATTCAGATAGAAGATACAAAATATCAAATGTGAATGATCAACAAAAAGTAATGGAATAGGACGATCATTTAGAAAGATAACTTTAACTTGAGTAACAAGATATAATGCCATATTCTGGTTTGATAAAATGTATCTTTTCTGTTAATAATACTGGAGCTCCCCAAGGCTAAACACTAGATCTTACAAAATCCAATTTCAATAACTCGTCCACTTGCCACTTGACTTCTTTTAATTTCTATGATTCTCATTTGAAACCAAACTAATTCAGCTCCAGGGCTAACGTCAATAGTGGATTCTACAGCTCTTACTAATGGTAATCCAGATATCTCTTCAGGAAATATATTTAAGAATTCTGATACTACTGAGATCATTCCTTCTTCTACAACCTATTACTGCATGGAAGGTACTCAACTAATCCATACCTAAGATAACATCATATCCTTCTCTGTTGATAACTAACAAGTTGGCATAAAATTCTCTTTGCTTAATCACTAAGAGACATAGCTTATATTCCTTATTAGTTGTGATATTACCGTTTCCAGTCTTAATGTTCCACCCCGCAGTTAAGATTGCAAAATTAATAGAATTGCGGGAAACAAACACAGTGTGAAGCTCCAGAATCAAATAGAGTAGTTGCTGGTGTATTGCCAACTAAAATCGTACCTGCCACGACTCCCGCAATGATTTGAATTTTCCCCACATTCATCAGCTTAACTTATCATTTCCTCCTTGGGTGCTGGCATGAGTTTGTTGTTGGGTTTCCAAAGGCCCTTTCTGATCTGGTCCTGAAATCTTCTGGGTTGATATGTTTGTCGGTCTGTCCTTTGCCTGAAATGGGACCTTAGCTTTTGCCGACTGTTGAGTTTTTGGGCAATCTCTCAACCGATGACTAGGGGATCCGCATACCAGACACCACCCTTGAGCTATTCTACACATTTTCTTGATATGTCCCGGTTTATGACAATAATTACAGATTACTAGACCTTGATTCGACATCACCTGCTTCTTTGCTGGTGTGTCATCAAATTTCCTGGCCGATGGGTTTGCTCCTTGCCTATATGACCCTTTAAATGCCACTGACCTCTTATTTGCCACCCTTAGAAGGTTCACCATTTTGATTCTCTTTTGTTTTTGGCACTGCAATATCCTTTCTAATATCATTATTGTGGTTTGTTGTGTTTGTGCTACCCTTTGTACCATATTTCTAAGCTCAGACTCTTCACTTGTTGGATTTGGGCTTGCGCTAGTAGAAGATTGGTGACGGACCAAGGAAGATTAATCAGATGGAGTTTAAAGATAGATATTTCGAATGAATTAGAAACAATAAAATAGGCACGATACTAGATCTGATAGGAATCAAAGAATAAGAAACAATTACGAATAAGTCACAGACATGTTCTTATGTGGCAGTAGTCCTATGGTCTTCCACCGAAACCTAGGCTCTGATACCAACCTGTAACGCCCCCCTTTTTGGGGCTACTTCCCAAAACGGAGGACGCTACTTTTTACTTGCACTAGACAACCCAACAGTCACAGGATCTTGGAATAACCGTAACTACTGCCACAATCAGGTGAATAAATAACATATCTGAGACTGAAATGACAAAAAGTTTATTACATAAAATGGCACACTGCCCTAAATATGAATACAATGAAAAGTAAAGGAGGAATGCAGTGTCCAGATAAAGGAAATACAAGCAATATATATGAGATTCTTCGGTAAGTACTTCACTACTTAATATTGCTCGGTCTGACCGATGAAGTACGGATCCTCAGTCGGGGCAGGTTCTCCTTCTTGGTCCTCTAAACCTAGGTTCGGAAACCCAGGGGATTAAACCCAGCAAGTAACACATGTAAAATAGGAATTGTGTACTATCATAGTACATGAATATCAATGTGCATGAGCATGTTTATGTCAATTAGCATGATGGCAATATATAAATTAACATGAATGTAAGATAAAAATTAACATAAAGGCAAGCATAAATAAATGAATAAATAAATAAATAAACATGACAATAATTAAATAAGCATGATAATAACTATTATATCTATTTAATCATATTTTCTATTGGTCTCAGTCAACGTCCAATTTAAATTTAGAAACTGTATTGATGGATAAGATAGCGCTATTCTCCATTATCGTATAAGTGCCCGTGCATACCCGGGACCCGGCCCCAATGTTCATGGCGCTGAACCATGACGTGCCGCTAAGCACACAACCACGTTCCGTACTGTATTACAGTGACGGACTTACCACTTTGGGTAAATATCAGAAGGTGATCCAGTAATCACCCGGACCGCTGCAGAATCCGGCCCAACAAGACAATCAATCCTTATACGGCAAGGCTCTTCTCCATTATCGTATAAGTGCCCGTGCATACCCGGGACCCGGCCCCAATGTTCATGGCGCTGAACCATGACGTGCCGCTAAGCACACAATCACGTTCCGTACTGTATTACAGTGACGGACTTACCACTTTGGGTAAATATCAGAAGGTGATCCAGTAATCACCCGGACCGCTGCAGAATCCGGCCCAACAAGACAATGAATCCTTATACGGCAAGGCTCTTATCCATCATATAGTTTCTCCCATCCCCGTGTTCATAATGAATTATGTACATGAAAATTTTATAATCCTTCTTTAATTGTTTTTCAATTCCTGATAATATGCTTGCATTTCCAGGACTGTACATGACATGTAGTATCATAAAACATGATCTGTAATATCAAGTACATGACTTGTAAAATACATGACTTGTAATATCAAAGTACATGGCATGTAGCATGATAGATGTTAGTGCACAATTGTACCACAATGCATATCATCAAAATTATTACAATAATCTGGTTTCATATACCAACCTGTAACGCCCCCCTTTTTGGGGCTACTTCCCAAAACGGAGGACGCTACTTTTTACTTGCACTAGACAACCCAACAGTCACAGGATCTTGGAATAACCGTAACTACTGCCACAATCAGGTGAATAAATAACATATCTGAGACTGAAATGACAAAAAGTTTATTACATAAAATGGCACACTGCCCTAAATATGAATACAATGAAAAGTAAAGGAGGAATGCAGTGTCCAGATAAAGGAAATACAAGCAATATATATGAGATTCTTCGGTAAGTACTTCACTACTTAATATTGCTCGGTCTGACCGATGAAGTACGGATCCTCAGTCGGGGCAGGTTCTCCTTCTTGGTCCTCTAAACCTAGGTTCGGAAACCCAGGGGATTAAACCCAGCAAGTAACACATGTAAAATAGGAATTGTGTACTATCATAGTACATGAATATCAATGTGCATGAGCATGTTTATGTCAATTAGCATGATGGCAATATATAAATTAACATGAATGTAAGATAAAAATTAACATAAAGGCAAGCATAAATAAATGAATAAATAAATAAATAAACATGACAATAATTAAATAAGCATGATAATAACTATTATATCTATTTAATCATATTTTCTATTGGTCTCAGTCAACGTCCAATTTAAATTTAGAAACTGTATTGATGGATAAGATAGCGCTATTCTCCATTATCGTATAAGTGCCCGTGCATACCCGGGACCCGGCCCCAATGTTCATGGCGCTGAACCATGACGTGCCGCTAAGCACACAACCACGTTCCGTACTGTATTACAGTGACGGACTTACCACTTTGGGTAAATATCAGAAGGTGATCCAGTAATCACCCGGACCGCTGCAGAATCCGGCCCAACAAGACAATCAATCCTTATACGGCAAGGCTCTTCTCCATTATCGTATAAGTGCCCGTGCATACCCGGGACCCGGCCCCAATGTTCATGGCGCTGAACCATGACGTGCCGCTAAGCACACAATCACGTTCCGTACTGTATTACAGTGACGGACTTACCACTTTGGGTAAATATCAGAAGGTGATCCAGTAATCACCCGGACCGCTGCAGAATCCGGCCCAACAAGACAATGAATCCTTATACGGCAAGGCTCTTATCCATCATATAGTTTCTCCCATCCCCGTGTTCATAATGAATTATGTACATGAAAATTTTATAATCCTTCTTTAATTGTTTTTCAATTCCTGATAATATGCTTGCATTTCCAGGACTGTACATGACATGTAGTATCATAAAACATGATCTGTAATATCAAGTACATGACTTGTAAAATACATGACTTGTAATATCAAAGTACATGGCATGTAGCATGATAGATGTTAGTGCACAATTGTACCACAATGCATATCATCAAAATTATTACAATAATCTGGTTTCATTCTCAGTGTCAATTAATAGCCAATTTGTGAATTAAATGCATAATGTAATAGTATTGCATATTATTTATTAAGTAGACTGTATTTCTATTTACTATGGCCTACACACATTTTATTTATAAGGCTCACTGCATTTTATTTATTTAGGCCTATAGTATTATTATTCATAAAGCCCACTGTATTAAATATTATCTTTTCTCTCTTAGTCATTTATTTTCTTTTTTCTTTTTCTTTTCCTTTTCTTTACTGTTATAGCCCAGCCCATTATTACTCTTCTATATCATTTTGTCTTCATTCAATTTTTCTCTCTTTATCCAATGAAATCACCTAAAACTATTTCCCTGCATATAAACTTTCTCTTTATCCAATGAAATCACCTAAACCTGAATGAAGCCCATGCAATTACTTAAGCCCTCATATCTTTATTTAATTTCATTTTCCTTTTCTTTCTTTTTCTTTTGTCCAGCCCAATCCCAAGCCCATGATGTCTCTCCCTCTTTTTCTTTTATTTTATTTTTTATTTCTTCTGGGCTGGGCCAGGCCCATGATCTCTTCTCTTCTTCCTCTTCTATCTTCTTTTTCTTAGTGAAGGCCCAAGATTTGCATGCAAAATTATTATTTGCATGCAAACAGAAATTTGCATGAAATTTTCTTGTACGTGATTTTTTTTTTCTTCTTCTTTCTAATTTTGCATGGGTTACATACAAGATTATTTTTGCATGCAATAAATCACGGATGCACATATAAGTTAAACCTGAATTAAACAAAAGATTATACAAATTGAATAAAGAAAAAGATGAATGAAAATATAGCAGTATTACTTGTACGTAAAATCAAATATAACAATACTCGTATGTATCAATATTGACCCAATGGCCTAGTTTAATTCTCAATATTAATCATGAAAATAAATCATGCATGTAAATATACAATAAGGAAGGAACAAAAATAGCAGTGTTACTTGCCTCGGTTTGATCTCGAATATTCGGTTCGAATCCTCGATACGGTTTGATTTCTCTCTTTTCTTTTATTTATTTTTTTTTTTATTTTCTTTTTCTCTTTCAGCAAGAGTATGAGAGGGAGAGAAGAGATTAGGGAGAGGGAGAGAAGAGATTAGGGAGAGGGAGATTAGAGAGTGGGATGAGGGATTAGGGAGAGGGAGAGGGTTTATATAGGAGATTTGTGAATTTTATTATTCTCAACCTCAATTATCATCTCAATTATCATCTCAATTATCATCCCACCCCCCACCTTTTCATTCCACCGCCCCACGCTTTCTCACGGCCGACCCACGTTGATAATAATGGAGGTGTGCTCACTTAGCAGGTGGGCATATTAGTAATTACCAATTTATTTAATATTTTATTTTTTTACGGTTCCGGTAAACATTGTCCAAATGCTACCAAATTTTTACAGGACGTAATACTCAACGAGAGGAGTACTAGAAAATTATCCGTTTGTTATTTCGATGTCTGGAATAAATGAACCGAAATTCTGAATTAATTAGAAAGGAGAATTATTAGTTAAATATGAAATTATGAGATAATTATTATACTAATCTTTCATTAATTAAGTTAATTATTACATTAATTATTCAGCGTCCAAATCATTGGTGTGTGCACTTAGAAATTTGTGGTGTATAAAGTAAATTATTTAATATTTTATTATTTACAGTTTCGGTAAACGTTTTCCAAATATTACCAAATTTATGCAGGACGTAGTAGTCGACGAGAGGAGTACTGAAAAATTATCCGTTTGTTATTTCGATATCTAGAATAAATGAACCGAAATTCTGAAGTAATTAGAAAAGAGAATTATTAGTTAAAGTATGAAATTATTACTAATCTTTCCTTAATTAGATTAATTATTCACCGTCAATTATTGAGCACACCGTCCAAATTAATTATTCACCGTCCAAATTAATTATTCACCGTCAAAATTATTGAGTCATCCACCGTCCATACCTAATTGTGTGCTCACTTAGTATGTGGGCGCATTGAGTAATTATTAATTTATTTAATATATATATTTTTTTTTTCTCTTAAAAGAATCTCTAAAAATCATAAATATTACAAAACTAATAATCGTGAAGACTGAATGTCATTTGAGTTTGTGGATTTAAAGTTACGTTGACTGAAGATAATTTCGGTGTCTAAATTTGACTTCGGTTGACTTATTCAGCACAACTGGTCTCAAGAGAGCAATATAAGTAGATCGAATTTTGGGGTGTTACAACTTGTCCCCGTAACAACCCAAAAGGGGGAAGTTATGTGGGTTCACCCCGACTTGCTGGAAGATGAACAATGGACTACTTCAAGAAGTCAAGGGAAGAAACGGCCTGTTAATGCCATTTCTGCTGATATAAAGGGAGAATATATAGCTTTGGGGGCCTTCACAGATTCTGAAGAAGAACCCGAAACTATGGCCACCCATCAAGATGGGGCAGGCCCTTCCGGTACTCGATCTGGAAAGACATATCTTAAGAACTACACTAGAATGGATCCAAAAGATATCTATGCAGAACTCGCAAAGCCTGCGAAGCAGAAAGGACTTCGTTTCCAGAAGAATCCTACCAGAGATGAAGGAGCCAAAGAAACTCCCTTCGAATTTGACATAATTGCGCAGTTGGCTAACATCCCAGCGCGAGTAACGCTTTACGAATTGTTGAGAATATCAAAATCAACACGTGAAGCTCTAAGAGAGGTCTTGGCAGACTCTGAGTCGTTCCTAGCTCAGATTGTCGAGCCGGCCATCGAAGAGCGGGACTCTTGCCCCCACTGTCATCAAGTGAGGAGGCAAGTCCCACAAATCATCTTCTCTCCAGAAGACATGCAGGTGAGGAATATAAAGCATAATAGGCCTTTATATTTCACTGGATATGTCGGGTCCACAAAAGTGGACCGAATTCAGATTGATCCAGGTTCTGCACTCAGCGTCGTGCCCAGTAAATTGATACAGTTGTTGGGGATTTCCTTTCATCGCTTGACACCTACACACACTACCATCTATGGATTCAACGCTAATAATAGCCATCCTCTTGGCAAGATCCGATTGCGGTGTCAAATTGGAGACTTGAAAACGGAGGTTACATGCTATGTAATTGACACTGATACCTCCTACAATATTTTATTGGGGCGACCTTAGATCCACTCTCATATGATAGTTCTGTCGACTCTTCACCAGTGCATGAAATATTGCGATGAGGAAGGAGAGGTCCGGACACTAATTGCTGACAAGCAGCCATTCAAAGGGTTGGAAAATTACTTCACAGATGCTGCACTCTACAAGCCAGCACATGAAACCTCCAATGACAGTCTTAGCAAGTTTCCAAAGCCCGACGACAGTGGCAATGAAGCCGACACTGAGTACGAGTTCCTTGGAGAAGATGATGGGGGTGATTACGAAATCAACCCTCACCTAGATCTTAGCTTAGGTCTTGATAATATAGTGGATGTAACAGAAAGTGAATGGGTTATTAATGAAAATGTAAAGTTAGTTTACGAGCATACTGTAGCTACTGAGTCTGAGCCCTCTTGTACCTCCACCGAAGCGGATGGCCTGACCGAACTTGAAGTTCTGGCGGCATACCATTTGCCCCTCAGGTCTTCCCTCCTCTCTCAATTAAAAATAACCGAGGATCAAGGGCACTTCTTTGAAGTGCCTCCCCGACAGAAGTCCCAAAGGCCGATCATGTTCGGCAAAGTGGCCACGTCGCCTCGACAGAGACAAAGTAGTGAAAGTGATGAACAAACATCACCTTAATTTCACTTATATGAGCAAAGGTCCCGACAGATGATGGAGAAAATGAGATATAATTTTACCCAGAAACCGGGATTAAACTTTGGAAAAGGGCGGCGGAATCTCATACCCTCGTTTAGACCGAGAGGAAAGAGTCCTGATTATTATCAGAAGACCCGCAGGGGGTTGGACTATGTGTCTACTCCACCCTCATCGCCATCCAAGGATGAAGAGAGTTCTTCGGATAAAGAAGAAACATCTTCACCAGATCATGATTCAGGTATAAGCACCGGTGCTTGGTTTCAATATTTGACAATCAATATGGTTTCAGCCGCGCCAGAAAGCGACGAGGAACCAATTGACGTTCAAGATGATGCTTGGGCTAGGCATATGGATACTCTCTGGGATGTCCGCTTTGAACAGCGTGACCCGCCCACAGAAGACAAATTAATACAGGTTAACATGGGAACGGAAGAAAATCCGAAACCCATTTTCATAAGCGACACACTAACTCCTTTAGAAAAAGAGGAACTTATATCCCTTATCAAAGAGTATATAGATGTGTTCACATGGAGTTATGAAGATATGCCTGGGCTTGACTCTCAAATTGCCACACACCGGTTAAATATAAAAGAAAATGTCAAACCTGTTAAACAGCAACAGAGGCGTTTTCGACCGGAATTGATGGAGGCAATAGTTGCTGAGGTCAACAAGCTTATACAATCCAGGTTCATTCGTGAAGAACAACACCCAGACTGGGTAGCAAACATAGTGCCAGTTCGCAAAAAGAATGGCAAAATCCGGATATGCATTGACTTTCGAGACCTGAACGCTGCATGTCCTAAGGATGAATTTCCACTCCTCATCACCGACGTGATGATCGATAATACTTGCGGTTATGAGAGGATATCCTTTATGGATGGCTTCTCAGGTTATAACCAAATCAAGATGCACCCGGATGATGAAAAGCATACAGCTTTCAGAACGCCACAGGGGGTATACTGTTATACGGTGATGCCATTCGGATTAAATAATGCAGGTGCCACCTACCAACGCGCAATGAGTGTCGTATTCAAAGAACACCTACGCAGAACAGTGGAGTGCTATGTGGATGACTTAGCAGTTAAAAGTAAAAACAAAGAAGATCATCTTCACGATTTAAGAGTGGTCTTCGATCTTATGCGGAAACATCACTTGAAGATGAATCCTACCAAGTCGTTCATGGGGGTATCCAGCGGGAAATTTCTTGGGTTCGTAATCACCTCAAAAGGAATTTTCCTCGACTCTTAAAAGGAAAAAGCAATTAGCGAAATTCCGCCTCCCCGCAATATTAAGGAATTAAGGGGATTACAAGGAAAGCTCGCTTATATTCGGCACTTCATATCCAACTTATCTGGACGATGCCAACCATTCTCCAAACTTATGAAAAAGGGAGTGTCTTTTATATGGGATGAGGCATGTCAGCAGGCATTTGATGACCTCAAGGAGTACCTTACTAAGCCTCCTGTACTAATGGCACCAGCCCCTGGGCAGCCCTTCCTTATATATGTAAGGGCCATGGATAATGCTTTAGGAGCATTACTTGCTCAATATAATGAGCACGGCCATGAACATGCCCTCTACTATTTAAGTAGAACAATGATTGGGGCCGAACAGCGATATACCCCAATTGAAAAGGAATGTTTAGCCCTAGTGTTTGCTGTTCAGAAAATGCGACACTACCTTTCGGGGCAAACAATTCATGTCATATCACGGGTTAACCCCTTGAAGATTCTAATGATCAGACCGGGATCCTTAAATGGTCGATTGGCAAAATGGGCGCTCTTACTATCGCCCTATGATATACATTTTGTCCCTCAAAAGGCCATGAAGGGGCAGGCAATCGCTGATTTTCTTGCAGACCATCCAATTTGGTCCAAATTAAAGCAGACATCAGAAGTCAACACAGTTACCAAAGAGCAACCTTGGCAAATATTCTTTGATGGTGCCGCGAGACGATCTGCTGCTGGAGTGGGAGTTGTGCTAATATCCCCACATAAACATATATTGCCTAACGGTTACTCATTAACAGAACCGTGCACTAATAATGTAGCGGAGTACAACACGCTCATTATCGGCTTAAAAATAGCTCTGCAACTGGGAGTGAACCATCTAGAGGCATATGGAGATTCTAAGCTCATTGTCAATTAAATGACAGGTGAGTATGAAGTCAGACATGAAGCCCTCATCCCCTATCATCAGCTAGCTATTGAGCTAGCAGGATATTTTGAACAATTCTACATATATCACGTATCTCGAAACGAGAATATTTATGCAGATGCTCTTGCCGCATTAGCCGCAACGCTGGCAATCCCGCCAGGTGAAACGAAAAGCATCACCATTGGTAGTAGAGAACTCCTCCACCCGATGTGGTATCTCAAGCCGAAGAGGTATGCCAGATTGACTTAAGGTTAGAACCCCGTGATTGGCGATTTCCGTTTGTGAATTATGCCTTGCATGAGATATTACCAGAAGATCCTAAGGAAACCACCTCAATAAAGAGGAAGGCCCAAAGATTTTATTATGACCATAAACTTCAGACTTTATATAGAAAGTCAAGAGGTGGTCTATTGCTACGCTGCATATCGAAAGCAGAAGCAGAACAAGTGCTGAGAGAAACACACAATGGAGTATGTGGAGCTCATCAGCCCGGTCCTAAACTTGGAGACCGTATAAGAAGGCTAGGGGACTACTGGCCGAGCATGATTACGGAAGCAATGGCATACGCTAAACGATGTCATGCATGCCAAATAAATGCCAATTTTATTCATCAACCCCAAGAATACTTGCACAATACCGTCGCAAGCTGGCCATTTGAAGCCTGGGAAATGGACATTGTGGGGCCAATAACTCCCTCGTCATTCAGAGGACATCGGTTTATTCTTGCAATAACCGATTATTTTTCAAAATGGGCCGAAGCCGTGCCCATGAAAGAGGTGAAAATGGCAAATGTGATCAAGTTTATCAAGCATCATGTCATTTACCGATTTGGCGTCCCTCGACGGATCATTCATGATAATGGTCCGCAATTCATCGGTCAGGGATTCTCCAGATTCTGCAACAAGTTCAGAATCAAAGATATCGCTTCTACACCATATAACCCTACGGCTAATGGGTTGGCTGAAGCCTTTAACAAGACGATCATCAAACTCTTTCGGAAGTTCGTCTCTTCCAATAAACGAGATTGGGATGAAAAGCTAGGAGAATGCATGTGGGCTTATCGCACCACCGTTCGCACCCCGACTAAAGTTACCCCGTTCTCTTTGGTTTATGGAAGTGAGGCTGTCTTGCCTCTTGAAATCCAGATACCATCATTAAGAGTGGCTTTAGCCACAAAGATGACGACAGAAGAACGCCATCAGCAAAGATTGCAAGAATTAGAGGCGTTAGATGAAAAACGTCTCAGGGCTCAACAACAAATTGAGTTGTATCAAGCCCGAATATCTCAAACGTTCAATAAGAATGTTAAACCAAGGACCTTTAAACAAGGAGACTTGGTTCTGGCTGTTAAGAGGCCAATGGTGCTAACCCACAAGACTAAGGGTAAATTTGAACCCAAGTGGGAAGGACCGTTTATTGTGGAGACAGTATACTCCAGTGGAGCCTATCGCTTAATGAATCAAGACGGCGACAGGATGATGATGCCGATCAATGGTAAATTTCTGAAGAAATACTATTCTTAGTACCCCTAGAGATACGCGTCTTCTCTTCTTAGGCATGCGCAGTTTGGCGCCTCTGACCTAAACCTGGTGCGTTTGGTTCTCAAGTTTGAACCACCTCCAGTCTTTTCTTAGGCATGCGCAGTTTGGCGCCTCTGACCTAAACCTGGTGCGTTTGGTTCTCAAGTTTGAACCACCTCCAGTCTTTTCTTAGGCATGCGCAGTTTGGCGCCTCTGACCTAAACCTGGTGCGTTTGGTTCTCAAGTTTGAACCACCTCCAGTCTTTTCTTAGGCATGCGCAGTTTGGCGCCTCTGACCTAAACCTGGTGCGTTTGGTTCTCAAGTTTGAACCATCTCCAGTCTTTTCTTAGGCATGCGCAGTTTGGCGCCTCTGAACTAAACCTGGTGCGTTTGGTTCTCAAGTTTGAACCACCTCCAGTCTTTTCTTAGGCATGCGCAGTTTGGCGCCTCTGACCTAAACCTGGTGCGTTTGGTTCTCAAGTTTGAACCACCTCCAGTCTTTTCTTAGGCTTGCGCAGTTTGGCGCCTCTGACCTAAACCTGGTGCGTTTGGTTCTCAAGTTTGAACCACCTCCAGTCTTTTCTTAGGCATGCGCATTGTGCGCCTCTAACCTAAACCTGGTGAGTTTGGTTCTCAAGTTTGAACCACCTCCAGTCTTTTCTTAGGCATGCGCAGTTTGGCGCCTCTGACCTAAACCTGGTGTGTTTGGAGTATCCAGTTCAAGTTACGCGAGAGAGCCTTGAACCGCCTCCAGTTTGGTTCTCAAGTTTGAACCACCATCAGTCTTTTTCTTGGGCATGCGCAATTTGGCGCCTCTGACCCAAAACCTGGTGTGCTTAGTTCTCAAGTTTGAACAGCCCCCAATTTTCTTTTAGGCATGTGTAATTAAGCGCCTCTGACCTAAAAAGTATGAATTGCCCAACGCCAACTAGGCAATGGGAAGAGAACTAGTTTCTCGCCAACCCATCATATTGGGGTAAAAGTATGAATTGCCTAACGCCAACTAGGCAATGGGAAGAGAACTAGTTTCTTGCCAACCCATCATGCTGGGGAAAAAGTATGAATTGCCCGATGCCAACTAGGCAATGGGAAGAGAACTAGTTTCTCGCCAACCCATCATGCTGGGGTAAAAGTATGAATTGCCCGACGCCAACTAGGCAATGGGAAGAGAACTAGTTTCTCGCCAACCCATCATGCTGGGGTAAAAGTATACGCCAACCAAGCAATGGGAAGAGAACTGTTTCTCGCCAACCCATCATACTGGGGTAAAAGTATGAATTGCCCAATGCCAACCAGGCAATGGGAAAAGAACTAGTTTCTCGCCAACCCATCATGCTGGGGAAAAAGTATGAATTGCCCGACGCCAACTAGGCAATGAGAAAAGAACTAGTTTTTCGCCAACCCATCATACTGGGGTAAAAGTATGAATTGCCCAACGCCAACTAGGCAATGAGAAGAGAATAAGTTTCTCGCCAACCCATCATGCTCGGGTAAAAGTATGAATTGCCCAACGCCAACTAGGCAATGGGAAGAGAACAAATTTCTCGCCAACCCATCATGCTGGGGTAAAAGTATGAATTTCCCAACGCCAACCAGACAATGGGAAGAGAACAAGTTTCTCGCCAACCCATCATGCTGGGGTAAAAGTATGAATTGCCCAACGCCAACCAGGCAATGGAAAGAGAACAAGTTTCTCGCCAACCCATCATGCTGGGGAAAAAGTATGAATTGCCCAACGCCAACCAGGCAAAGGGAAGAGAACGAGTTTCTCGCCAACCCATCATGCTGGGGTAAAAGTATGAATTGCCCGACGCCAACCAGGCAAAGGGAAGAGAACGAGTTTCTCGCCAACCCATCATGCTGGGGTAAAAGTATGAATTGCCCAACGCCAACCAGGCAATGGGAAGAGAACAAGTTTCTCGCCAACCCATAATGCTGAGGTAAAAGTATGAATTGCCCAACGCCAACCAGGTAATGGGAAGAGAACAAGTTTCTCGCCAACCCATCATGCTGGGGTAAAAGTATGAATTGCCCAACGCCAACCAGGCAAAGGGAAGAGAACGAGTTTCTCGCCAACCCATCATGCTAGGGTAAAAGTATGAATTGCCCAACGCCAACCAGGCAATGGGAAGAGAACTAGTTTCTCGCCAACCCATCATGTTGGGGTAAAAGTATGAATTGCCCGATGCCAACTAGGCAATGGGAAGAGAACTAGTTTCTCGTCAACCCATCATACTGGGGTAAAAGTATGAATTGTCCGATGCCAACCAGGCAATGGGAAGAGAACTAGTTTCTCACCAACCCATCATACTGGGGTAAAAGTATGAATTGCCCAACGCCAACCAGGCAATTGGAAGAGAACTAGTTTCTCGCCAACCCATCATACTGGGGTAAAAGTATGAATTGCCCAACGCCAACCAGGCAATGGGAAGAGAACTAGTTTCTCGCCAACCCATCATACTGGGGTAAAAGTATGAATTGCCCAACGCCAACCAGGCAATGGGAAGAGAACAAGTTTCTCGCCAACCCATCATGCTGGGAAAAAAGTATGAATTGCCCAACGCCAACCAGGCAAAGGGAAGAGAACGAGTTTCTCGCCAACCCATCATGCTGGGGTAAAAGTATGAATTGCCCAACGCCAACTAAGACAATGGGAAGAGAATAAGTTTCTCGCCAACCCATCATGCTGAGGTGAAAGTATGAATCGCCCAATACCGATAAAGTAAAGGGAAGAGGAAAAGTTTGGCATTTAAGCCCAAACGTAGTCCTCGACAACTCACCATGTTGAGGGGAACAACATGGCTAGCCCAACTCAAACGGTAGTTGGTAAAGGCTAATCAAATCCGTTAATAGCTGGGGGTTTGCTAAAAATCCCATATTAAATTTTAATTTTTATTTTGGTTCGAGAAATTGAGCATAAACGATACCGAGATAAATCGTTTTGACGACAGGTTATTTGTTGGGCAAGCAAATCTGTTTTGAAGCCGGCAAATAAAAGAGTCAAAAGAATCATCTTTATTAAAAAGGTGAAGATACAAAAAGAATTTCAAAGAAATATCGTAAGGTTATCTCTCTCCTGTTTACGAAGTTCTTATTACAAGGAAGATAAAAGCGTACAGTGAGATGAAACTATTGGCCTCCCAGGAGTCTAAGTTGGTTTATTGTCTCGTCCAAATTTCTACGATGAGAAGCCTCCACGGTTTGCTGAGCTTGCCTACGCAACTCATCATCACTTATTGTAAGTTGTTGCTGACGAGATTCTTCTATGGTACGATTCCTGACCATCTCTTCCTGTTGAATCTGCTCCTGCTGGACAAGCAACATCTCCCGCTTCTTGACAGATTCTCCTAATCGGAGTTCATTTTCTATCAAAGTGGCCCGAGCTCTGGCAATCGTCTCCTGGGCTTTAGAGATGGCCGTCTGACCTTCCTCAATTCCAAAGTTTACCCTCTGCAGGTCGCCAAGAACGGATTCCCGACTGGCCTGGAGCTCTGTCAGCTCCTGAGACCATCTCTCCTCCTGCTGCCTTAAAATATTTCTTTGAGATAAGGATTCTGCCCGAAGCCGCGCCAGCTCTATCTCAGTGATCGCCTCCACATCCGCCTGACGGAGTGTGCGTAGCGTGGTCACCTGCTCTTCTAAGGCTGCAAGGCGGGCCCGGTATGGAGCTGCTCGATCTTGTCCACCGAATTCTTCGATATTTCCTAAATAGCGGAGTAACAGTGGACGTGCGAAGTTGAAGAAATCGTGGCCAGCAAGAACCATCTCGACACATCTTCTTAACAAATGCATAAAATCCTCGACAGTGAAGCCGAAAAGTCTTTCAAGAGGATTTGCAGTGTCGGTAGGCAAAGTAGGTAATGCCAAAAGAGGTGTCGTGAGTAAGGGAGCAGTAGTGGCTAGAATTGGAGAAGAAGAAGCCTGTCCCTGCATTAAATTCATAATCTGAGGGACCAATAGAGCCAGTGCAGATCTGGAAGAACTGGAGACCCCAGACGAAGTACCGTCAGTACAAATCACTTGGGTACCCCCACCAACAGGAAGAGAAGATGGGACCACTTCGCCTGAAGCTCCTCCGGTGGGAGAAGCATCTTCGAATGAGAATTTCAAATTATTCTCCTCCCCTGCTGGAAGGCTTGAAGTCGGAAGAGTTACAGGTATCTCAGCAGCCACGACAACAGACGACGTTAAAATCGCTGACTGAGAGGGCACGCCAACGACTGTGGGAAATGTCTCAGTGGAACAGACTGGCGTTAGAGATGGCATGCTAGGAGAAGGTGTAGCCTCATTAGCGGCAGCTGCGATAATAATCTCAGTTCTCTCGTCACTTCCCAATTCATCAATTGGGGGAATTGAAGAGGAAACAGAGGCAGGATCCGGTGTAAAATAATCAGCCGCAAACTCACCAGCAGAGCTACCCACACCACCAACGGAACCGGAATGGTCCATTCTATCGTCAGACTCTACTTGGGTAGTCGAGTGCATTGGCGAAAGAAGTTGATCACCTGCATTTCAGAAGACCAGAAAAGCAGTGTTACGTTAAAATAATAACGGGCAAAAGATAAAATGCTAAAGGCCATACCAGGCGATACAAGTCCAGTTGTCGGACTTGAAGGGAGAGCCATTGTCGTTTCCAGCAATGTACCCGTCTCGCTACCCGTTAGTTGCGCCCCAGGTTCTGTCACAGGCTCTACGGCCGAAGGAGCCGAAACCTCAGCAACACTTGGAGCTTTAGCAGGTTCATCCTGCCTTGCCAACGCTGGGGGTAGAGCTGAAACCAACAAGTCAGAAGTGAGTTTGATAGCCACTTCTTGGGGGGCTATCAAAGTTTCCTGTGCCAGCTTTTGCTTCTTACCCGGCCTTTTCTTTAAAGTGCCGCGGCATTTGAGAGTTGGACTCAGGGAACGACTGACAACAGGTTGAGGAGCTCCACCAGCACCAGTATTGTCGTCATCATCACCGGCATCATCGTCTGATTCGCTGACATCCGAAGGCTCAGCCACAGCGCCAAGGAATTCTTCCATTCTTTTTATCCTTACCCTAGAAGCACCCTGGCGGCTAATATAGAGGGCTTCAATCTCTTTGCAACAACTGCGATTGAAAGAGAAGCCGGGCACGTCAGCATTCGCAATATTGAACCAATTGCAGGAGCTGAGGGTCATGGCCAATTCTGGCACCTTCTGGGGCAAGGAGAATTCAGCCTCGGTCCCGCCCGCTGCAAAATGGAACCAGCCACGAGCGCCTTCGTATAAATTCCCCTCGTGAGCGAGATCTTTATTTGGATTGCCCACATAGAGTTGAGAATATCTAAACTGGCGAGCAAAGCGACTCGGAGTATATGGCTCGATCTGACACTTGAGATCTTGACGATACACTAAGTGTCCGGGACGGATGTTGAGAAGCCACCAGAACGCTCCTGCAGATAAAGTAGTGAACTTATCTGCTCCCACGGCATCTTTCAGCCTCGTCCCATATCCTCCACCGGGAAAGTCCAGAAAACACCGGAAGATCTCGTAATTCTGAAAGCTACGAAGAGTCTTCCGAATCTGGGACATATAATTCTGCCTCCATGAAGAATGTTCATACAGTTCTACAAGGAAGTACTTTTCGCCCGAACGACACTCTGGTGCACTCATTAAGGAGGGACAGTGCAAGACAAGCCACGCCATCAAATAGGTGTAGGGCATCTCCACCCTAGGGTTTGGAGTTTTCGGCTGGGCAGTCTCCTTCGACTTGCCCTTTCCTTTCCCCTTGACTTTAATAGTAGGGAGGAAATCACGACAAAGCACCCTCAGTCCATATTGCAAATTGCATACCATGGTGGGAAGGAGTCCAAGGGGTCGGCCGTATGCAAGAAGAACCGCTGGATATACCACGGTCATTGCAATCGCTTCCTTGGGCAATGACGGCACGACGCATCTCTTCAGCCACAGCATCAGAAACCCGGCAATGAGACCTCTGTTGGAAATCGGAAACTGGGCTTGATAGTGATAGCTCTTGAATGAAGTGCCAGGACCATATCCATTCTCATTGGATTCAGTGGTATAATATAATAGATGGTGGCCCTTAGCAATACGGTGATCAATCTCTGAGCCATAGATGGGTGGATGACCATGGATAATGGCCGAGCTATCCTTAGAATTTAAGTTGGCAAAGAGATATTCGGCCCACTTCTTGTGGCCAATACCGTGATTACGCGCACCCGTCAAGTCAGCACAGATATGATAATGACACATCATCTCCCAGTATGTGGCATGGATGCGCTCATACCTCGCCAGTAGCATGTTCAGCTCCTCGGTGGTGGGGATATACTCCTCGTAAGGGACTTCGCCCATCGAGAGCCCAGAAACCTCAAACATCTCGTGGAGAGCGAACCCTAGCTCACCCACTGGTGTAAAGAAAGTACAGGTCTCAGGGTTATACATCTCCAAGAGGCAGTAAAAGTGATAAGCACTCTGGGAAAACCCGAATTGGACATTCCTGATGGCTTTATACAAGCCAATATCCTTTAAAATAGGCTCGTGGGAATCCAGCATGTACTGAACAAGGCGTGCCCACCACATATTGTTAGAAGAATAAACCCAGCCAGGCATCCTGAAGTCGCTAGCCGGGTACTGACCATCCTTCGCCAAAAACTCACTTAAGAAAGTTCGGGCACGAGATGAGACTTCTCCCACTGGAAGCTCCTTGCCAAATCGGCCTGGAAGCAAGCCAGTAATGCATCTAGGGGAACCATCTTGATAAACCCCTTTTGCACCAAATTTGCCTGTTGGGACGCCATCTTGCTCTTGAGTCAGTCCCCACTTTAATTCCCGAGGCATTGCCAGCCGCTGAAGATAGACCAGAGGATAGCTACGATCCATTCTAGGCAAAAACATCAACATTTCGCCTGAGTTATATAGCCAAACACGTTCCCCTTCAGAAAGGATCTCATCTGATTGATCCATCTGGTCTCCAAAGAGGAAGGTGGGTTTTTCCATCGCCTCTCTATTCACAGTTTCGAAGGCTGCGTCAGTTATGATTTCTCGCGCAGTGGTGGGATGATATTTGATCAACTTCTCCTTGCGATCCTTCGGGTCTGGTTTGTACAAGGGCAGGATAGTAGTGAAACGGAATTGGCCTGAGGGATCAGAACCCCCAGCAAAGTCGAAGTAGTTCTTGTGGGGAAGAGATTCCATCGAATACCCTACTGCACAAAGAAACACCAGAGTAAGAGAAATTTCTCTAGAGCAGAAAATTTCTCTAAGTATGAACGCGCGAAACTAAAGATTAGAACGCACGAAGCTAAGAATAGCGCCGCGTGAAGCTAAAAATTAGACCGCGCAGAAGTCAAAAGAGCCTCGCGTTTTCAGCGCGACTGCTACTTAAAATAGCCTCGCGTTTTCAGCGCGACTGCTACTTAAAATAGCCTTGCATTTTCAGCTCGACTGCTACTTAAAATAGCTTCGCGTTTTAGCGCGACAGCTACTTAAAATAACCTCGCGTTTCAGCGCGACTGCTACTTAAAATAGCCTCGCGCTTTAAACGCGAGGATGACGCGATAACTTCGCGTAAGAAGGTAGTCAGAGACTTTTCTTCTTCTCCAAGCCTTACGGCAGGAGTACGGCGCTCTCGCCGGTAAAAGAGTTGATTGATCAGTTAAATTTAAGCCAAATCACTCTAAAAATATTCTAAAGAGTCTCGATGGAAGGATTCTTACCCCCGATAGGCGAAATGTGGGCTGGCGCGTCGCTGCCTTGGCCGCCGCCACCACTGCTTGCGCCAGTCGCCGATGATAGAGCCGCTAGAGAAGTAGCACGAGTTTTGGGTGCCATTGCTGAGGAAAATCGACTGAAAATCTGGAGAAACTCGGTCGGAAGAAGCTCGGGTCGCCTGAACTCTGATCGCCTGAATCTCTAAGTTTCTGGAAAATTCTCAAATAGAGTGAGAAGGATAAGAAATAAAGATTTCTTTTAAATGAAAGGAACAGCCTCTTGGAATTCGGCGCGAATTTCGGAAAAAGTGACTGGTCAGTTACTCTCCAACACGCGAAGCTATTAGCCTCGCACGATTATGGAAATGCGAAGTTGTTTAACTCCGCGCAACTATACAAAACGCGAGGATAGCCTGTGCCTTAGCTTCGCGTTTTCATGGAAAAACTTAGATTTTTGACGAGTGCAATTAGGCACTTCCATCTAAGTTAAAATGATCCTTATCCGATCGTTTGGATATTATCAATCTAAGTTACGCAGAAGTGCCTTAAACTATTTTACCAAAATTATTGACCATCTGTTTATTGTGCAAGCAAGTTTATTGAAGCCAACAGATAGAGAGGAAAATAATTTATCTTTATTCATGAAGCAAGAGATTACAAAGAGGGAGTTATAGCTCTTCCAAAAGCTTTTACATGATCAACTTGTCAATAACCAAACAGTAAGACTTCTCTACGGGGTGTTGAAGCTCAATTCCCTGGTTCACATGCAAAAGAATTCAAGATTTCTCTACGGGGTGTTGAAGCTCAGTTCCCTGATTCACATGCAAAAGATCTCCTCTGCAAATGTCAACTAGGATCTGTCATCCGAAATGAAGCACGAGAGGAAAGGAAAGTACTGCACTGAAGCGCAATTCTGAACTGCAAGTGCTGCAATTCTGCACTGCAAGTGCTGCAGCTCCTTATTTACAGCCCCTTCAGGAGTTTATCTCTCGGAGCCAGAGCTTGAAACCTGCAACTATGTTGTAAAGCATATGCTTCTGACTTCCTTAGAGTTACTTTTGCTGATGAAGATCGATGGACCCGCATACACTCCTCTTCAGAAAGGATTGAACTTACTGCAAAAGGAACAGAGTTTTCAAAAGAGTGAAAACGCGGAACTAAGCTAACTCCGCGCACAGTTGAAGAAATAGCCTCACGCTTTAAACGCAGAGGATGATGCGATAACTTTGCGTAAAGAGGGGACAAGATTCCTTTCTGCTCTTTCCTTCTCTTTCAAATTCATAGCGACTGCTAATCAAAGATAGCCTCGCAATTCATCGCGACTGCTAATCAAGGATAGCCTCGCAATTCATCGCGACTGCTAATCAAGGATAGCCTCGCAATTCATAGCGACTGCTAATCAAGGATAGCCTCGCAATTCATCGCGACTGCTAATCAAGGATAGCCTCGCAATTCATAGCGACTGCTAATCAAAGATAGCCTCGCAATTCATAGCGACTGCTAATCAAAGATAGCATCGCGGATTCATTGAGACTACTAGTAAAGCCCCGCGTTTCAAGCGCAGGGACGACACAATAAAACGGCGATCTCGCCGACAAGATAAGCAATCGTCCAGAATAAACCAAGCCAAAATATCTCAGAATGGTTCTTAGAAAACCAAGAGATGAGGTTTTTACCTTCGGAAGACGCTTCATAGACTGGTTCGCCGTCGCGTCTACCTTCACGACTGCTGCCATCAACGCCGGCCAACTTGCGAAAAGCCAAACTCCTCTGGAGAGACATCCTAATGATGAAAATCTATGGAGAGTTGAACGAAGATCAGTTGAAGATCATTCGTGAGTCACTCGAGTTCTCAGAAATTCTTCGGATGAGATGAAGAAGAAGATGAGCCGGGAGCTCTATTTAAACAGAATTTCCGTCGCTTGGTATTCGGCGTGGAAACTCAGGGTAATTAATGACATAATTACTCATTTCACTGAAGACGAAGTGAAGCTGATTAGCTCCGCGTAAGTGAGCATAACGCGAGATAGACTTGGTATTCTAACTCCGCGTTTCAGTTTAAATATCCAAAGTATTTCAAAATCTGCTGAAGTCTAAGCCATTTTGAAAACTTTGGAGGGGGTTCTGTTGGCAGTGAAAATTTCTAAGTTAAAAGGATTTTCCACAATAGAACGCGGAGCTAATTCAATAGCCCCGCGTTTGGTTATATTAACCCTGCGTTTGAATAAAACGCGGAGATATTTAATAGCTCCGTGTTGATTCCGCAGTCTGGCTTGTATTAGCCTCGCGTTTGAGTAAAATGCGGAGATGATCAATAGCTCCGCGTTAGCTCCGCGTTTTGGTTATTTAGTGCCGCGTTTTGATGCGATTAAAGCTCCGCGTAAGCAGATAACCAGAATCTCAAATTGATTGAGATTATGATTCTGGGCCTATCCAAATACCCGAATCAAGTCTAATCAGAATTCCATCAAAACTAAGATATTTGATTGGAATCATTAATGAATGCGAGTTCTATTTAGATAGAAACTCTTGCATTAACCTGGGGCTATAAATACCTTCCTAGTGAAACCCTAAGGATTTTTTTTTTTTTGGCTTCGGAAGTCTCCTATCGATCCTTTGGCAATTCAAGTACGCGAGAGAGCCTTGAAGCCTTTGCTGATCATCTTCTGAAATCTTGGAGAATTCAAGTTACGCACAGAGCCTTGAGTTCATGAAGATCAGAGAAAACCACCATCTTCTTTCTGGAGTTCTTGAGAAGTTCGAGTTACGCGAGAGAGCCTTGAACAAATCAAAACCAGAGAAGATCGTCTATATTCGGCCGATATCTTTAAAAGAGAAGATTTCAACGTACCGATCGTCCAAAGGAGCTGCTTGACAGATCCCATCGCCACAGATCCCACAAACAATATTGTAAAAGAGAGAGATTGAAGTATAAAATCCTCTCGTTTGTTCACTTTATATATCTTGTTCACTTCCGTTGTAATCTAAGATGTATTCCATGGAAGGAAGCGAAGGAAATTTTGCGACGAACACTCGCAGTACACAATAGAATGATATTTATCATTGAATAATCTATCATTGCGTTCTCTCCATATATTCCAGCAAAATACCGCAATAACGCTTCTAGTCCTATGGCTATCATTGTCCCCCCTCTCGAGATTCCTCCAAATGCTTTCATCTAGCGCCATTCTGATGTGCAAACCCAATGTCCTGACACACGCCTGCCATGTAGTTTTAGAAAACGAGCAATGGCACAAGATGTGTTCGCTTGATTCCGCATCCCTCTTGCATAGTAAACAGATGTTAGGGCCAGTCCAGTCTCTTTTTTGAAATTTTGGCCAGGTTATGAGGGCATCTTTACAGGTTAGCCAAAGAAAAAGCTTGACCTTCTCAGTGCATTTCACTCTCCAAATATCATTTAACAATAATATTTGCATGTCATTGTTGAAGAAGATTAGGAGATATTAATGTGTATGGTTATACTTTTTGCTGGTCCACATAGCTTTCTTTTAATTCCTTCCTTAATTTTCTAGACATTGGTTGATTGTCGTTTTAAATACTTGTTAAATTTTAACAAATTAGTCCCCACATTTTCAATTTGGAAAACATCATACACACATGCAATGACCACTTCTTGCCTTGCCCAATTTTGGATAAATTTCAAGAACTCGAACAATCTTGATACATCCCAACCCATGTTGTCCAACTTCCCAATCTTTTTTCGTGTTAAATAAAATTAAATATGTGACTAAGTACACCTTCTAACATGCTTTGTTGTGGATTAAAATTAAGATTATTGGTCGCATCTAACGTGGTTATTTTATAGTTAATCTTTCTAACGAATAGAAGTTAAGCTCTAAATACATAATATATTCGAATTTAATGTAGCTATTGGAAATAGGAGGAAGAAGATGGCTATCAAACTAGTGATCGTAGATTAATACTGGCTGTTGCAATTGGTAACACATAAACCTCAATGATGACCATAGGAAGTGTTGTGCAGCCAACGAGTATCTGAGAGTTTTCGTCTGCTCTATCGTGTGCTTGTTAGGTGAAACTACTTCGACCAAAATGTCATTGTCATAATCATCGGTAACAATTTCTTGTTATATAATTAAGTTTACTATAATGACTGCAAAGAGAGTGCAAAACTAGCACAAGGACAAACTAAACACTAGATTATTGAAATAAGGGTTAATTATAGTCAGACCCCTGTAATATTGGGGGTATGTAACTTAACACTCCTGAAATTTGAAACTCTCAAAAAATCTCCTGGACTGTTAACATTTTTAGTGAGTGTTAGTTATTTTCACTCTCCTTTTTTTTTATTAAACTGCACTCATATCCCTTAAATTCCTATTTTACTCTCATCCCTCTCTTTAATCAGTACACTCCCTCCCTCTCTCTCCTCTCTCTTTCTCTCTCCCTCTCTATCCCTCTCTCTCAGTCACTCACGCTTCCTCTCTGACTGAGAAAGGGGGATAGAGAGAGAGTGATTGAGAGAGAGGGATAGAGAGAGTGATTGAGAGAGGGATAGAGAGGGAGAGAGAGAGAGGAGAGAAAGAGAGAGGGAGTGTGCTGGTTAAAAGAAGAGATGAGGATATAATAAGAATTTGAAGAATATGAGTGCACTTTAGTAAAAAGGGAGAGTGAAAATAACTACCTTTCGCTAACAGTGTTAACAGTTCAGGAGATTTTTTTAGAGTTTCAAAATTCAGGGGTGTTAAATTACACACCCCCAATACTAAAGGGGTCTGACTGTAATTAACTCTTGAAATAAATTAGTAACATGGTAATATATGAATCTTATACCAAATATAACAAGCATGGATGAGTTGTGTTCATAAACAAAGAGGTACTGATGCAGACGGAATAGTTTGATATTAGTTGGTATTAGACCGTCGATAACTTGTTATAACTATTACATCCCAAGTATTATATCTATCAGTAACCTAGGACTGACCATCTGCAGGCATGTGAGAGAGATTGGCTACCACTGTTTGATGCCATTCTTACACGCCATTAAACCTTAACCAAGTCCAGCATGAAAGTTTAGAAAGTGATGCAAGAGTAAGCCTTGTCGCATTCAGAAGTTACATTGGA
This sequence comes from Dracaena cambodiana, assembly GCA_036321105.1. Classification (NCBI taxonomy): domain Eukaryota; kingdom Viridiplantae; phylum Streptophyta; class Magnoliopsida; order Asparagales; family Asparagaceae; genus Dracaena; species Dracaena cambodiana. The sequence goes on from JAYEPQ010000019.1 coordinate 30,635,815, forward strand.
ACCAAAACTTGCAAAGTATTATTATTTGCTGACAATTAAGCTTTATTGTGATGTGCATTTGGTAAAACTTAGCTGCCTATGTAAAAGATTAACCTAATCACCTTTACATTTTAAACTAGCCTAGTTACATAATTAGATAATATGGAATATTGGCCAAAATTTATGTCTAAATGATGATCAAACACCAGAAATTTTCAGATCTTTTTCAACAACTGATATTCCTTTTCTAAGTTCCAACCCTTGACCTTTCTAACAAATCCTACATGTAATTAAGTCATTTCCCAAAATGCATCGGCAAATCAAAAAAGCAGGAATTGGACTGTCGGTTGCTTAAGTTTGTATCCTTCATTCTTCTTTAAGTGTGATGCAAACAATATGTCATTATCAATAAAACATTTCCACATGAATTCCTTTTGAAACAAGAACTATATATATATATATATATATATATATATATATATATATATATATACATTGTTCGTTCATGAATGTAGTCAAAACATAGGAAATTTAGCTTGTTACTACAAACCACAAATCACTACTAATTGTTATCAATTATTTCTATCAAATTAGACGTTTCTAGCAAATCCTACATGCAAGTAAGCCACTACCTAAAGTTACATCAACAGGAAATGTAAACACATCTGCTTTGGGTTACTTAAAATCTCTACTCTTCGAACTTCTCTAATCAAATTCAACGTAAATGCCTGCCCCACTATTCCAATTACGATCATTTTATGGTGTTTGATGACAGCTACAACATCATCACAAATTGCTCTTCTGAGCTGTCTAAGTTCTCAAAATAAAAAAGCTACAGCATCATCATAACGAATTCAAGTCGATCACCCTGACTCAAGTGGCCATAGAATTGCACTTATGTGCAAGGCACAGAAGGGCTTCTAATCATAGGAAGTGGTGTTTTGGGAGTTGCTAGGAGCAGAGAGCCATGTGAAGACATTTAAAACTTACTCTCTATAGACAGAGATCATGCACCAAACTAGGGTTTTCTTCTCAGATGTTAATCGACCTAACCCCCTTATCCTAATCAATACAGTTGGGAGTGGTCCATAACCATTTGGGTCTTTGAAGAAATATCATGTCAGAAGATTGATAGATATATAATAGCTACTTCATAACAACTTGCTGAGAGTTTAGTATCTCTGATAAGTTACAATATAGTGACATATATATGCACAACAAATTATATATAATTGTTTTGTTAGTTTTAATTGGTAGAGTATTCCAATAGTTTAATCATACTTATGTTTATTGTTCTTGCTTGATTGTGGGATTAGTTTCAACTTAAGTAGGTTGCACATATTTAGGTTTAAGGCCAAGCGCGATTTCCTCGTTTTGTTGTATTATATATGCATGCTTAGCACTTTTTTTTTGGGAAAAATAAATATCAGATTAAGTTCAAAACTGATATTTCATTTTCTTTTCTGATGAAAAATAAACTACTTTTTTCATTTAATATGCACAAAGTTTTCAAATGCATCCTCACAATTTTGAGCTGAACTCTTATAAACAAAAAGTAAGCATTTAGTTAATATCTTATAGAAATTTTGAAACCCAATAGCTCTTCGAGAAACGAAAGAATAAAACTTTTGTTTTTTTTAGCAAAACAGTGGGTAAATCCTCTCATGTTTCATTAATCAGTGCTAAATGAAACATAGTAATACATGTAAGTCTACTATCCTCTCTGAACAAATATGCAAAATAAATAAACACAAATATTACTAGTGTCATCCTTCCAATACGAATAAAACATTATTACTATAAGATCATACATTAATTTATGCAGCCGTAGCGATTTTTAGCTACACCATTTTCCTAACACACAGAATTTCTTAGCTATATCGATGAGATATGATATACTTTTGAATTTAGATTCAAACAAAATTCGGTTAAGCAACTCAAATAGAAGTGCCTATGGATAATTCTTCCGTAAAATTATATAGTAACTCATTTATTAATGACTGTAATCAAGACCACATGTGCATCGTATGCATTCATATACGGTTATAAATAGGGAGGAGAGAGAGAGAGAGAGAGAGAGACGGTGCACGTGCACGTGCATGTGTGTGCAAGAGAGTCTCTGAGTCCTGTTTCAAGAATATTGTTAAGGAAGTTGTAAAGATGTGTGAGCAAGCTTTATGCAATGTGCAACCAAAGTGCAAACACGCAAGATATCAATTCAATCACTCACACTACATATATAATTCCACCTTCTCTTGTGGTGTAAGTGTAAAACTAACAAAAAAGACTTGCCATCCAAACCCTAATCCATAAACTTTTCATACGCCTCCTTCTCCCCTTCATCTTGATTATCATCACAATCATCATCATCTCAATATATATATATATATCACACAATCGAGACAACAAGCAAAAAAGCACGATAAAGAAGAAAACGATTGATCATATGGAGGACCAGGAGGCTACTGGCTCCGCCTCCGATGATCAGACGAAGTCGTGCCCACGAGGCCACTGGAGGCCTGGTGAGGATGAGAAGCTGAGGCAGCTCGTCAAACAGTACGGCCCCCAGAACTGGAACTCCATCGCAGAGAAGCTCCAAGGACGGTCAGGTCCGATATCTTGAGCTTAGTATCAACTTTTCTTGAATTCTAAGTAAAAGTTTCTCTCTTTCTTTCTTTCTTTCTTCTTGTGTTAAATTCTTCTCTCTCTCTCTCTCTTGCAGGAAAGAGTTGCAGACTACGGTGGTTCAACCAACTAGACCCAAGAATCAACAGGAAGCCGTTTACGGAGGAAGAGGAGGAGAGGCTCCTATCAGCGCACCGCATCCATGGCAACAAGTGGGCCCTCATCGCACGGCTTTTCCCCTGGAGGACCGACAATGCAGTGAAGAACCACTGGCACGTGGTCATGGCTCGGCAGCAGAGGGAGAGGTCGAGGCTCTTAGGCAAGAGAAGCGGGACTAGCCCCTATGACGTACAGTCTTCAGTTCATCATCAAGAGAGGCATCGTCGCTCGAACCACTTCCAGTTCGACGGGAACAGGCTGTTTGAGCTTCGGAATCCTTTGAAGGACATGTCAGAGTCGAGCTCATCTCATTTCTCTTGGGCATATTCAGGATGTTCAAACGTTTCAACGCCTCTTGATAGTTATAAAACCCCTGGGAGTCCACAATTTTCTCATGATCAGCAAGCTCGGCGGCCTTATTGTCGTCCGTATCAAATTTTTGGCTCGTCAGGGCAGCAGCCTAACTACAAGCAGTCGGGTCCTTTCTCTATCGGCTTCTCATTTATCGATGATGAGTGCAAACTAGTCAGAGTTGGGGATAACTCAAGCGAAGTGATGAGTTCTAGAAGTAGCAAGCCGCAAGAACTTGACTATGAATCCTTAAAAAGGAAGGACGTGCCCTTCATCGATTTCTTGGGTGTCGGTATCAGTTCTTGATCTTTTTTTTTAAAAGAATTATTTTGGATGATAACTTGTTTAAGGAGGATCAGGATCCAAATTTTATTTAGGTCGATGCATCACAAGGATGGCCATTGTTTTGGTTTTTAATTAGATGATGTAGTAAATTAAATTTTATTTAATAAAAATTGTAGCAGATGCAAATGATGCATATATTCATTATTCTTGCTATCCTCGTGCTTCATTTGACTGAATAAAATGGTTCCACGCTATATATATCATGAGAAATAAATTTCTTGACCCCAACGTATTTTCAAGAGCACAACTTACGATCAATAAGTTGCATGAGTGTTGATGATCACTAAGAGTAATAGAAGTAATTGTATAAATTTCATCGATACATTGCTATATTTATCTCAAATTTTTTATCTAACAAAGAAATATTGATACTCTGATAATATTTGAGACTCTAGTGAATATGTAAAGTATGCAATATCTCCAAGTTTACCATTTATTTTTTATGAAATATTTATTCTCAATTCACACTTATTCTTTGAGGTCATATTTCTTGGGAAAAAGATAACTTTTACTGAAATTGAGGAATTTTTTTTTCTACTACATTATTTGCATGATTTGCACATTTATTTTACGTTATCAATTCAAATTACTCAGAAGATATATAGAAGAGGTCAATTATACATCCAAAGTCAATATTCTACAAGGTTTTTAAAATCTTTGAGTGTGTGACTAAAATATTGTAACAACCATTTTTTAACCTTAAGTAAGTGTGTATATCATTTGTGATCAATTCAATCATAAGACCAACTAAATTTATAACAAGAAAGTAAAGTGAAAATTAATCTAATGGCAATGGAAGTAGACTTAAATTAAATAAATCTTTTCATAGAAAAACACAATAATTTTAAATTACTATGCTTCATCAAATTCTTCGAAATTTTTTTTTCCTAAGCAAATCCTTCACACTTGGTGTTTGGAAAAACAATACATCTTTCAATGATTGTCTTTTCAGTTTATCACTCCAACAAAGCCCTTCATCGAGTTCTTTGCAACTTGATCATAACATTATATTGCATCCTTATCTTGAATGAATATAAAACAAAACGAAATCCACAAAAAAGGTTTTTTTTTTTTTTTTTTTTTTTTTTTTTTTTTTTTTTTTTTTTTTATCCATGGTTATGTTCTCACTTTTTTTTTCCCCATAAATGAACTACGTTATTCTCAAAAACTCGTTTTTATAACAAAAATTCAAATTATTAGAAGTATTCATGTGTGTGTACATTAAGCCAAGCCTTTACATCGGATGTTTAAAGGATAAATTAAGACATCACGCAATGATTTTCTCTTTGATCGTTTACTCCATTCAGTCTTTTGTTGATTTCTTTGTGACTAGATCACACCACACTAGATTTCGTTCTTTACTCAATACAGATATAGAACAAAATGAAATAAAAATGTTTTTAGCGCTATTATAAAAAATAAATAATTATAAGAAACGTGAAGATAGTATAATCATATAATATATAGTAATTAATACTCACATAAAATCTTATAAAAAATAAATCTCCAACTTCCACCGAATCCTTTTCATTTGGTGTTCGAAGAAACAGGAGCTCGTGCAACGATTTCCATTTTGCTCTTTCACGCCACCAAGTCATTTGTCGAAATCTCCACGACTTGATCACAGCATTAGATTGCAATATAGCATTCTTATCTCAATAAGAACTAGAAACAAAGACTAAAACATAAACAAATTACAACAAACATGAAGATAATACTCAAGTTAGGATCACATATTGAATACGAATGATAGGTTACACCTAGAAGATGCCTTTAGGTTAATTGTAGCTTTAACTTGATAGGTTTTGTGAAGGGTGGCCAAGCTTCGTACAATCCAAGTAATGATCATAACCTCATTGATGTGAGCTATATGCGATTGTCACTTAACTTCTTCATATAATTTTATAACTCTCCTGATTAAGAGAGCATGGAGAAAATATCCTATACAAGGAGGAAAATTCTAAATGCGCACCACATTTTACTTAGCGAGCACCACATCCTTTAGTAAAGTGATTAACAACATAGGGAAAAATGGTGCTCACTAAGTCAATTGTGGTAGAAATTAGCCAATTATGGGCCAGTGTATCTATCCAGTAATGTTTCATGAAAAGAACTCCAACCAAAGTTGAGAGAGGCCTGCATCAATACCTTGAAGACTTGAACTCTCATTTTTCGCTAGACATTACAAATATTCTTGCTCTAAATAGTTATTTATTACTCTTCTTTTTCATTTTAACTATATGTTGATGTTTTGACTAGGTTAACCCATTTAATTTAAGTAGTACTAGACAAGGCTGAGGGTTCAAGGTTGATCCGAACCAGATTGAAGTTCTGAGAACAAATCGCTGAGATGCGAGACTTGCGACAAGAAACCTGTATAAAGCATTAGAAAATAGAAAAGAAAAAGAATAGTTATGTAATAATTAACAAGGATTAGCTTGGATGGAACTCGAGCCAATATTTGTTATGTTAGTTCATACGTGAGTATAGTCTCATATCGGATAGGACAAAAAAAGTCTATGGGTTTAAATACAAAGTTGGAGTTTTAACTTAATGGCTTAAGTTTTTGGGTCAAATTGGTTCTCAGCTTTGTATTTAGTCCCATCATGCTTCCTGTTGGACCTCTAAATTTAATACATCTTGAATCTGAGTTTCGAATTAGTAATGAAATAACTAACCCAAGTCGATTTTGGTAGACAGTTGATTTATTGTAATTGGGATGGAAAGTTTGAATACAATTTTATTGTCATGTAAGAATTTTGTTAGATAATTGATTTATACTAATTGGAGATAGGGAGCTTGAATTGTAATTTGGCTTTTCACATAGAGGATTGAGTGGTGATCATGTGACTCATGTTCTTGATGAGTTGATTCCTAAAGTGAATAATTGCTCGCATGACATTTGTAGTGTATATTGCTTTGTGGGCTTTTGCCTGATGGGCTATAGTCATAGGTCTAAGCCCACTAGTTTTATGTAACAATGGGCTTCAGTAATAGGCCTAAGCCAACTAGTTTACGTAACAACACTATTAGCCATGCTTACAATCCTACATGCGATCAAATTAATAAACCTAACACAAATCATACTCAAGGAGAAAGTACGATGATTTATTTCCTAACATAAATCTTTTTGAAAAAGCTAAACAACGGTTGAAGGAAGCACTCCGCGTTCCATCCTAACATAAATCTTACTCAAGGAGCCTAAGGATCATGCATGTCCGGATAAGCTAAAGCTGCTAACCAGCCCGGATCAGGCCAATCCATCCGGGCTAACAGTCCCGGATGGATGAAAGAGGGGTGAAAGAGAGACAGTTTTGACCAAGAATTTTAATGGCAAAATAGTAAATAAAAGAAAGATTTTAAGTGGCTCACTAGGAAAAAAACTGTGCCCATCTAGAAATTCCCGTCAATTGTCGGTTTATATCTATGTCAATTGTCGGTCACAACCCATGCTCGCTGTTTGAAACTAGGATAATGTATGGGTAAATTAAATCTTGAAATATTTTCATCAACTATTTTTCTTTTTAGCATCAATCAATCGGTGAGTAATCTCCTTGCGTTCCATTAATTAGAAACTAACAAAATAAAGTTCCATATAATAGTTACATGATACCTTTAGCTCGCTAGTGAGTGGACTAATAACCGAACCAAAAGAACCCTATCGTACGAATATTCAAACTGAACTTATGAAATACACCAAAGAACAAAGAACCTCAGAATGCTGAATCAAGAAACTGCACAAATGCAGCAAGTGTATGTCCGCAGTAGGGATGACAATGAGCCATTTTTTTTCTCGTCCTATCTAAAATTTTGAAATAGAAAAATAAAATTTTTACTTTAAATTCAAAATTTTGAATATGAGGGTTCAAAATTGACCCCATGAATAGGTCAATTCCCATCCCTAGTCGACGTTATAGCATATTGATACCCCACCAACTTGTTGGGGAGAAACGCCGGGTCCAACTGCTAGCATGATAGGCCTAAAAATAAAACTGAGAACCAGTCTGACCCAAAAACTTATTAGAGTTCAGCTTCAGACCAAATTGTCGTCAGGTTAATGGTCCAGATTATGGCGTAAGAGGAAATGAAGTCGATGTTTGAAATCCGAATTGGTCGAATTAATTTTGGATTTGATTTCCCACGTATCAGCTCTCCATGCATGTAGATGGTTACCAAAGTTAAGTTGGTCGGGTTAACTTTGGATTTGGTTTTCCACGTGTCTGCCTCTATGTGGATAGTTGCCAAAATTAAATTGGTATACTCACAACGAAAGGGGAGATTATTAGTTATTTATATGTGAGTATAGTCTCACATCAGATAGAACAAAGAAAGTTTATGGGTTTAAACACAAAATTGGGGTCTTGACCTAACAGTTTAAGTTTTTGGGTCAGACTAATTTTAGTTTGTGTTTAGACCTATCATGCTCCTAATTGACCCAGCGTGTCGTCGAGTCAATGCTCCATTGGATAGGATGAAGAAATTCTATGGATTTACATACAAAGTTGGAGTTTTGACCTAACAACTTAAATTTTTGGATCAGACTGATTCTCACTTTTGTATTTAGGTACATTCTCACTTTTGTATTTAGGTCCATCATACTTCTGATTGGACCCGACACAACTGTGCTTTGTTAACACACCAGCCACTCAGTAGGATAATGTTGTGGTGCCCAGAGATTGCTTCAAGCTTGCCAATGGGAAGCTTGAGGAGATCTCATCTTATCCAGATTCTCACCACAACTTCACTGGTCTACTTGTGTGAGCCACACACCCCTTTTAGTTTCTCCTCTCCATCATCATCAACACACACGCCCGCGCGCACACAATCAAAAAGCCACTCTCTGCACACTCTCCCCTCTCACACTACAGCAGTGAAGGAAAAACAATGGCAGCAATGAACTCCAGCGTGCTGGCATGCAGCTACGTGCTCTCAGGTGCTTCTGATCAGTCCAGCAGGAAGCTCGTGGCGATGCCGTCAGCTACATCACCAACGGTTGCACAACCCAGAGGGCAATCCATCAGAGCCCAGCAGGTCCAGAGGCCCGAATCACTGGAGAAGAGGAGCGAGGGAAGGAGGGCTGCTCTTGTAGGCCTTGCTGGTGTGCTGTTCACTGCGGCCGCCGCTGCGTCCTCAGCCAACGCCGGGATCATTGATGAGTACCTTGAGAAGAGCAAAGCTAACAAGGTTTGTTGATCTTGTAACAGTCTTTGGTTTGTGTTTTAAAATTTCCGACTTGATCAACAGATACTACAACTCATAACAGTTGCATAACATAAGATTTTAGTCACAAGAGGAATGATTCAAATTTAATACAGAAGAAAAGGTTTACAAATAATAAGCAAAATCGAAAATTTTGAGATTCGACTCTAAACATAGCATTTAGGATACAAATTCTGACAACCCATATGCCTAACTTCAATGATCCATTAGGGTAACTTTGGAATCTATGTCAAGCTATTTAGGATAACAACTGAACTTGCTGGAATTGTTCAGACTGAACTATGAACTATGGCAATAATATCAGTCAAAATATGCTTAAATGGAGCTACATAAAATATAACACAGACTCTTTGGTGCAGGAATTGAATGACAAGAAGAGGCTGGCCACTAGCGGCGCAAACTTTGCACGTGCATACACCGTAGAGTTTGGCACTTGCAAGTTCCCCAACAACTTCACTGGATGCCAAGACTTGGCCAAACAGAAGGTTTACGACAATCCATTTCAATCTTCAAATTCTTACATAAATATCTTTACTTGCAAGTTCAAAATCGATCGAGTCAATTGCTGTGTGCATATATATCTACATTCTTTATGCACCGTTCTCAAATTTTATACAGATAAATAAATAATTTCTCCATGTTCAACCCTCTCTAGCATTACAATATTCATCTCTTATGCCAAGAAACAAATAGTTTTTCTAGCCTAATTGCCTGAGTCTTCTTAATAATTATTTCTTAAGTTTCTATATATAAAGACTGCATTGCAAATTAGTCTAGAAAAATTTAATATTTAACTAATATGAGATTTATTGCTTTTACTGATAAGTGTTGCCTTCTCTTTTCATTGTCAATGGGTCATTAATCCCTGTCTATGTAAATTAATCCACATTAATTTCCCTAATATCCAAGATGCGGGTTAGTTCTAGACATCTAGCTATATATCAAGCTGCTACAATATATCTTCCAGGTCACAAGACACGTGACTGCTTATGCAGCAAAAGAATTGCCAAAATCTTCTTCTCAAAATAAATAGATAATAAATAGCATCACAAGCATTCTCTTTTACTTATTATATATACTCACAACCTCTAGCTAGGTCCATATATATAACATAAATTTTCTTCTATTGTTGTAGTTGAGCAATTTATCTGCAGAAGGCTAAATATCGTTCTTTATTTTGATGATTATATAGAGAGTACCATTCATCACCGATGACTTGGAGATCGAGTGTGAAGGCAAGGAGAAGTACAAGTGTGGATCAAATGTTTTCTGGAAATGGTGAACAATCAATGTAAAATATATTGTCAGGCATCTGTCATCAATATAACAAGCTAGCTTTTGTATTTTATCGATCTTTCTTCTCCATGTTAACAATGTTTCTTTGTTTTTTTCCCCTTCCTGATCTTATTGCATTGTAGATAATTTTGCAGCATAGATCCTTTAAATAAGCGCAGGGGGATACTACATATCCCCGTGTATCCTTAAAAAATTATACTAATGAGCATTCAATTATATTTGCAAGTAATTCACGAGTCCATCTAATCGATACATTTATTCTGATTTTATGTGCCGGAGTAAGTACTTATTTGTAGGAAACAATTCATATTAAAGATAATTTGTGTATAAGAAAAGAAAAATCTTACATATGTATATAATGTCATAAGAAATTGGGAAGGAAAAGAACAAAAACACAGAATTCAGCAAGAACATTCAAATATGCAAAAAGAATAAGCTTGGAGAGTCAACTTTTCTTTTGTCGTTAGAAAGTGTAGGTGCTACGTGATTTAATTAACTTGGAGATATGCAAAATAAAAATAAGAAATAAAAATAAAAGAAACTCTTATTTCTAATAGTTCCTTCTAAACAATTCAAGTCAAAAGTCAATTATAGTTGGAAATTGATTAAATAATTACATATAAATTAAAAATTATAAGAGTTTTCGATATGAAGATCAAGTATTTATTTTTTTGAAATAAAACGGCGAGAGTGAGCCCTCCGTGTTCTATTAGCAAGTGGATAACAGAACCATACAAAGAGTAATGAAGTACGATCACTCATATGAGTGATTGTCATAATATATTAGGTGCTAAAATAAAAAAAAGCAAAGAAATGATACACAGAAGCTACAAAAGGTCCATTCGGTTATCAGAGGTCCATCCAGTAGTTTTTCTTGTAGCGTGCAAAACGGAAGTACTGCGTCTCAAGTCAAGTGTAGTCTGGAGAGTCCAGGTCATTTTCAGAAGAACCCCTGAGATATGTATGCGCTCCTCATCAGAAGGTATATCTGCCCAAAGAAAAAAATCATGTATGACTAGGCGGGTGCAAGTATGTAATGAACGAGCAGCAGAGTTAAAAATTCTATTATTCCTCTCCAACCAGACATTCCAACACAAGGCTGCTGTTAGGGTTTTGGCTTGGGTTGATGGGTGGTTAACTAGACATAGTCTACTCCCTATGTAATTTTTCTCCTCCATGTTTAAATTCATCCCTAGATCAAGTATTTATTCTGATAAGTTTTTAATTTGTTATATTAATTAGAGTAATTAATTTTAATTATATAAATAAATAAATATGTTACAGGTAACTTTAATATAGTACATCCATTAACTATATGTGTTGCTGATTTTGAAATCTTGAGTTTGTATATTTCCTAATTTAAGACTCGTATATAGTTGGCCCATTGAATATTAAGGTGAAAGTTGAATGTAGTGTTGTTTGTAAGTTGATGTTCAATGCCCAACTGGTTAATTACTGCTGAAATTGAATTTTTTGTTTTAAAATAACTTGTTGATTACTTGTTCAATTATTCATTACATTTCCATCTTCTTTTTGTAGGGTCGAGATAAAATAATCGTCTGACTGTTATGTTATAAATAATATAAAAATGTAATCATTCAAGAAATAGCTCGTGAATCATACATACAGTACTTTATTAGTAATATCAAAAAATAAATAATACATATAACTGTATAAGCATAGAAATTACCAATATTTGCAATAACATATGGATGAACATAAGAGTAGGGCTACACCACTTTTATTGATGTAGAACGGGTTGCGGATGCATTTATGAGCCGATTCGAAAAACAAAAACAAAATAAAGGAAAGTGATGACGGCCTAGTTTAGAAACTAATGATGACGGCCCAGTTTAGAAACAAACTAGTTGTAGGCAAATTTTATTATTTTTATTTCTGTTTTTTTAGTTGGATTAGGGTTTCCGTTTTTAAGTTGGATTAGGGTTTCATGTTTGGGTCTATATACTACAAGAAAATGGATTTTTAGTGACGACAGAAGTCCTCACTGAATGTCTTCAAGTTGTCACTGAAAATATTCAGTGACGAGTTTAGTGACGACTAAATGTCGTCGCTTATGTGGCCATCACTGAAGGTTTTTGTGACGACTTTTAGTGTCCGTCACTGAAAATAGTTTTCGGTGACAATTATGACTTGTCACAAAATATTAACTAGATTGTCACTATAACTTTTTTTTTGTGACAACTAATATCGTCACTAATTTGTATTGGTGACAACAATAGTTGTCACTACAAAGTTATTATATCGTCCTATTACGACTTTTCAGTGACGACTTAGTTTTCAGTGACAGTGATGACTTGTCACAAAATACTAACTAGATTGTCACTATAACATTTTTTTTGTGACAACTAATATCGTTACTAATTCGTAATGGTGACAATAATAGTTGTCACTAAAAAGTTATTATATCGTCACTATTACGACGCTTCAGTGACGACTTTCAACATGACTAAATTGTATTTGTGACAATAAAACTTGTGACAAAAAAACTATTACATGGTCACTATTATAACTCTTTAGTGACGACGTTCGTCATCACTAAATCATATTTGTGATAACAATATGTGTCACAGAAAACATGACTATTTGTCACTGCATATATATAATATTATATAATGACATTAACTACAAAATTAGTGACGACAAATATTGTCACAAATAGGTAATTATTAGTGACAAGTTTTTAATAGTGTCACTAAAAGTTAAAATTTGCAACAATGTGTATTGTCGCTAAAACACAAATTCTGTGACACTATCAATTATCACAAATAAATTTATCAGTGACGATTTACTGATATTGTTATGGCATTTTCAAATAGCTGTTACAAATACAATATATAAAATCATTCATATTTTCGAACATCATATTCACAGGAGATGTTTTATAATTAGCTGATATATATATCAATGATGTACAATAGAAAAATAAAATTCATCACATAAACATGCTTAAATATTTAAGAGATATACATTCCAATCTTGCACAAATTTTAACTTGTTTTTGTTCTTAGCAAAGTATTAAATCCATGTAAACACATAAAATCAATTTTTTGATTTTGATATAAAACCAAAAATAGAAGCCATCCGCTCTTGAAACATGAACTTGAACTCAGCTTGCATTTTAGCTCTAATTTCAACTTGTATCTCTTGTAGCTATGTCTTTATTTTCCCATCCGACTCAGCTAGCTGTGTCTTCAATTTCTTATTCAACTCAGTCTGAACTTCTTCCTTAATATTTTGAGTTACTTCAACCATCATTGTCTCCCTGGCATCACTTATAACATTCTGTACTTACTCTTGAACATCCTGTCGAAGTTTTTTAGTTGGAGGCCTTTTTCCCTCTTCTTTTTCTCGAAGATATTCTGATTTCTCACCAAACACATGAAGCAACATATCATCACGAGACCTCTATTTCACGATAACCTCGTGTAGTCTTTCCTATAATTAAAAAACAACAATTAAATGCATCAGTAACAATGATCAAAATAAACTCCAAAAGCAAAATACAAAATTTTAGTTGGAGGTCAAAATCTCAACCAATTAATATAAAATTTTTATGAGAGTGTCAAAACATATTCTAGAAATAGAATATAAAATTTTATAGTAGCTATGTGAACAAAATACAAATACCTCAAGTCCTGTGATTTTTCCATCAGATGACATGGTGCTACGAGATTTATAGGATTGGCATGATGAATTATATATCTTTTAATTTTTCTAGTATATATCTATATTATGGTGTCTCTTTCCCTTGTTTAGTCTGGAAATGTATCATGCAGTGTTAGTTTAGTTTTGACTAACAATCTGGACTGCTGTAACAATAAGTAATTCAAGTCTATAAAAATATATATCCTTTAATCAAAGTTATTTAGTTCTAGGTTGACGAATAGAATTGATATTCATTTGGATGCCTCTTCCTTGATTTTCTCCTCCAGATTCAATATTCTTATCTTCCAACTTCTAGTTCCCTTTTCTCCCATATATAATTCCTTCGCCTCCTCTATCAGTCATTGCTAGGTGAGAGATTTGTGAAAATGGAAATATATAGTTAACATCTAAGAAGCATGGACATGGATACAAGAAAAGGGTGCAGGCATGGACACGAGATACATAGATAGTGTCACAACAATTTTGAAGAAAGGGACTCAACAAAATGACTATAGATAATATAATAAACATAGTAGGAAATAGAGATATAGAAACATGACAATAGATTATATGATAATGATAGTAGTAGTCGTAGTCATAGAAATACAGACACAACAACATGAGTATAGATGAAATAAAAAAGAACAGTAGTAGTTGTTAGTAGTAGAGAATACAAAATTATATCCTTGGATCAACAAGTGAGTAAATAGATATGCAAATAAATGTTTCCAATAATATGACAATCTTTAAAAATGCTCTCAAAAATAACCTATCATACACCTAATAAGTTTATAATATACAATTATGAAGAATAACTATTACAAATAAAGAACATTATATTTCAAATATTTGTAATAGTTATTCTTTTACTTTAAATGTACTTTATTTGTAATAGTTATTCTTCATTAATATATTTCTTTTCAACTGAAACAATATACTACTCTAGAGATATTAAATCATGCAAATCACATGTATAAAGAATTCCATCAATAACTACTTGAAACTACAATCATTATATTTTCTACATATAACTGTTAAATTCTTCCAAATAAAATTTCAACTCCTATTTCACAAAATAAACGTGCCACACTAAAATCTACTCAAATTAATCATTAATGATCAACCGAATATGAGCTCCTACAATTTGCTTTCAACTCCTCTCAACAAAAAAAAACACACATAAAGTTAATATAACATAATTAAAAATTTTAACTTAAAACATAAGTGGGTACCTTCCGTAGGTGTTAGCTTGAGTGTAATTAGAGACTAGACCACCATTCAAAAGCTGACCGAGGCGTATCGCTGCAGGATGCGGCTGCGGGGAACAGGCTAGGATGGGTCGGGGCTGCGTGGCAAGGCAGGGTGGGCCTGCATGGCAGGGAAAGGTGCAACGGCTGTGGGTGCCGAGAGGGGCGGCCGGTGCAGGGCGGGGGAGGGCAGGCCGGTGCAAGTGCAGGGCGGAGGGAGGGCCGGCCAGTGCAGTTGCTGGGTAGGGCGGAGGGCCGGTCGGTGCCGGTGTGGTTGCTATGCAGGGGGGAGGGGCGGCCGATGCGATTGTTGGGCAGGGAAGAGAGCGATTATGGGTGTGCGTGGCTGCGTTGGGGGCTGTTCAAGATGCGGAGGTTATGGAACGAGGAAGTTACAGAGATCTGGATATTTAGAAAAACAAAAAAATTACGGCTGGCTTCAGGGGATATAATTAGGGTAAATAATTAAATTTTACTTGTATTACAATTTGAATTGAAAAGGATATTTTTGATCCATTGGATCTGAATGGACGACCAAGATGAGAATTTTACTTTTATTATAATTAGAATTGAAAAATATTGTTTTTGATCCATTAGATCTTAATGGATGGCCAAGATGAAGTGAGAAAAATGAAATTTATATAACAGGTTGGAGTATAAGATAATTAAATTCATTTAAATATTTTATATGAATCTCATGATTCATGAAGTTGTAAATAAAATCCAATATCGTATATGGAAAAAAGGAAATTATTAGAATGGGTACCAAAATTCCACCCAATAGAACCAGAATAAGTATGAAAAAGTTATGTATATTTTAATAAAAACAAAATTTTAAAATAATATATATTTTAGAACAAATTAAGTTAAATAATTTGTTAGAACATAAGTTCAAGAAAATATTTACCTTGAAACAAGTCTTAATATTCTTTTTTTTTTTTTTCCTTATTCACATATGGCATATGTAAAATATATTTATATTTACTTATTTCTTATAATAACATAAAAGAATTAATTTTTACTGTACCTTCCCAAAAATAAGCACATCCAAGTATTTCCACCTAGAAGCTATTAAATTTTTTTAAAAAAGTGACAATATAAATTACTAAAAACAATTTTTATGTTACAAATAAATATGGTGTCACTGATTTCCATTTTATTAGTGACAAGTTTTTTTGTTCACTGAAAAATTTATATTTTTGTGACGATTCATTAGTACTGGTCACTAAAAACAATGATTTAGAGACAAGTTTTTTTCATTGTCACTGAAAAAAATTATGTTTTTGTGATGATTTTCAGCTTTTGTCACTAAAAATTGTTTTAGTGATAGGTTTTTTAGTTATCACTAAACATTTTATGTTTTAGTGATGAATTCTAATCCTCGTCACTAGAAACTATGTTATAGTGACAAGTTTTTTCGCTGTCACTAAAACAATTTATATTTTTGTGATGATTTTTATCCCTCGTCACTGAAACTATGTTTGAGTGAGAAGTGTTTCTCATTGTCACTTAAAAAATTATGTTTTTCTGACGATTTTTAGCCTTTGTCACTGAAGATTATATTTTAGTAACAAACTTTTTAGTTGTCACTGAAAGTTTTAGTTTTTAGTGATGATTTGTAGTCCTCGTCACTGGAAACTATGATATAGTGACAAGTGTTTTTCATTGTCACTAAAAAAAAAATTATATTTTTATGACGATCTTTAGCCCTCGTCACTGAAGCTATTGTTTAGTGACAAGTTTTTTTCGTTGTCACTAAAAAATTTATTTTTTAGTGATGATTTTTAGTTCTCGTCAAACTATGTTTTAGTAACAATTATTATCTATTATCACTAAAAAGTATGTTTTAGTAACAATTATTTATCTCCATCACTGAAAACTCATAATTTGTGACAACTTCTTATTTTTGTCACAAATACTCACTTTTAGTGACGAATTTAATCCTTGTCACTAATAACTCATCACTATAACCCCTTTTTCTTGTAGGTATATAAATATGGTTTTTTATTATTGTGGAGGGATCATCAAATTTTATAAAATTTATATATTTCTCTACAATTGTGAGTTTCAGAGATGAAACTTTGTCTATCTTTTTTGAGAATAATCGTTGATTATTTTCGATCCTTTTCTACGCTAACTCGCTGCGTCAGGTGGTATCAGAGCGGTTACAATTCAGACTACAATGGCCAGTTTAGGAAGCGGTCATGTCCAGAACGTTGTTCAGGATGCGGAAGCCTTGCGAACCAGAATAGAGGCTCAAGAGGCGGCAGTCAGAACCTTGGAGCAGAATTTTGATCAGAGATTCCGGCGTACGGAACGACGCTTTGAAGATTTGATCGACAAATTTGATGCCCTGGGAAACGATGACAACAGAAACGACAATGGTGGTAGGTTGCGACCAAGAGAAAGGGATGCTCAAGGCAAGCCTATTAACAATCGTGGGCAACCAGCCTATGATGAATCAGATGACGAAGAAGATTTGGTGTTGAATGAAGATCGAAACAGACATACCAGACAAGGAAGAGGTGGCGGCAATGGTAGGTTTAATAATTATGATTTCGGTTATGGTGATAATGGTGATTTTAAATTAAAAGTGGATATTCCTAGTTTTAAGGGGAACTTGAATATTGAAGATTTTATTGATTGGATTGCTGAAATTGATCGATTCTTTGAGTATATGGAAATTCTACAGGAGAAAAGGGTGAAACTGGTAGCCTGCAGATTGAAGGGAGGAGCTTCTGCATGGTGGGAGAGCTTGCAGAATAGGAGGTATCGGGAAGGAAAGCAGCCTGTCAGAACCTGGTACAGAATGAAACAGTTTCTGCAGAGAGATTTTCTGCCACCAGATTATGAGCAGATTTTATTCCAGCAGTACCAAAGATGTCACCAGGACCAGAAAACTGTCCATGAGTATACTGCAGAATTTATGAGGTTGGCTGAAAGGAATGACTTGCGAGAGAGTGAAGGACAGCAGGTGGCACGGTATTTAGATGGATTGAAACCTCAGATTAGAGACAAAATTGGGGTTCAAGTATTGCAAAATTTAAATGAAGCCAAGAACATGGCTGTTAAAGCTGAACTGATGATGCAAGAGAAGGGTGGAGGCAGGTTTGATTCTAACAGGCGTACTTACGGGAATGATAATTTTCAGAAGAGTTCTGCAGACAGGACTAAATCTGTCCAGGAGTTGCAGAGTCGTAACGAGCGGAAAGATGATAAGGAGGCTGGAAAGAAAGTGGCTGTAACTAAGGAGGGTCAGAAATCAGCCAATCCTTATGCGAAACCTATGCTTGGGAAGTGTTTCAGATGTAACCAGACTGGTCACAGATCTAATGAATATCCTAACAGAAAACTAGTTAATATGGTTGAAAGGGACGATAATGAAGTCTGTTGTGAACCTGATGGGGATGATGATACATATGAGGAGTATGATGAGAGTGATGAGCAGGCTTATGTGATCAGAAAATTGATGCTAATGCCTAAGCAAGAGGACAACACTCAAAGACATCAGTTATTTCGCACTGGATATACTATTAATGGTCGTGTGTTTGATTTAACCATTGATAGTGGCAGTTGTGAGAATATCATTAGTAGAGAGGCTGTGGAGGCATTGCATTTATCTATAGAAAAGCATCCTCATCCGTATTCTATTGGATGGATTAAAGCAGCAGAGAAAATTCAGGTGAAGGAGCGTTGTAAGATACCTTTTTCCATTGGTAAATATAGGGATGAGGTATATTGTGATATTGTAGATATGGATGCATGTCATCTTTTATTTGGTAGACCTAGGCAATTTGATATGAATGCACAGCATGCTGGTAAAGATAATGTGTATAGTTTAGAGAAAGATGGGGTGAAGTTTACATTACTTCCTCTAAAGGCAAGCAACCGTCCTAAAGCTTCTAAAGTGGAGTGACGATCTTTCCTAACTATTACACAGACTGAACAGGAAATGGAGGATGCAGTTAGAGAGTCACAGATTGTGCATGCTTTAATTGTAAAGCAAATTACAACAGTTGGTGATGAGCAGATGAATGAGGAGATGGCAGAAAAGGTGAAGCCTTTGTTAGAGGAGTTTAATGAAATTATACCAGAAGAATTACCTGATGGCTTACCTCCTATGAGGGATATCCAGCACCATATTGATTTGATTCCTGGAGCTAGTTTACCGAATCTGCCACATTATAGAATGAGTCCGAAAGAGAGTGAAATTTTGCAAGAAAAAGTACAAGAGTTGTTGCAGAAGGGATATATTAGGGAGAGCATGAGTCCATGTGTTGTTCCTGCATTATTGACATCTAAGAAAGATGGAAGTTGGAGAATGTATGTTGACAGTAGGGCGATTAATAAAATTACAATTGGGTACAAGTTTCCTATTCCTAGGTTGGAAGACATGCTAGATAGATTGAGTGGAGCACAAGTGTTCAGCAAAATTGATCTGCGAAGCAGGTATCATCAGATTCGAATTAGGCCTGGTGATGAGTGGAAGACAGCCTTCAAGACAAAGGAGGGACTTTATGAGTGGCTAGTTATGCCATTCGGGTTGTCAAATGCTCATAGTACTTTTATGCGAATCATGAACCAGGTACTAAAACCTTTTATTGGCAGATTTGTTGTGGTTTATTTCGATGATATTCTGATTTATAGTAGATCAGATGAAGAGCATTTTGTGCATTTGAGGGAAGTGCTAACTGTTTTGCAAGAAAATAAATTATATTTGAATTTAAAAAAAGTGCAGTTTTATGGTCGGGAAATTGTTATTTCTTGGCTTTGTAGTTAGTGCTGAAGGTATTCAAGTTGATGAGGAAAAGGTCAAGGCAATTAAGGAGTGGCCAGCCCCTAAAACGGTGATTGACTTGAGGAGTTTTCTTGGGTTGGCTAGTTTTTATAGAAGATTTATTCGACATTTTAGTACTGTAGCAGCTCCTCTTACTGAGTGTTTAAAGAAAGAAAAATTTCAATGGTGTGATGAAATGGAGTCGAGCTTTGCAGTGTTGAAGGAAAAGTTGTGTTCTGCCCCAGTTTTAGCATTACCAGATTTTGATAAATTGTTTGAAGTAGATTGTGATGCGAGTGGGGTAGGGATTGGAGCAGTTTTATCCCAAGAAAAGAGGCCTGTTGCATTCTTTAATGAGAAATTATGTGAGGCTAGACGAAATTGGAGCACTTATGATAAGGAGTTCTATTCTATTGTGCGAGCCTTACGAACATGGGAGCATTATTTGATTGGTAGAAAATTTGTTTTGTATTCAGATTGTGATACTTTGAAACATTTAAATAACCAGACCAGAATTAGCAAAGAGATGCATGCAAGGTGGGTTCAGTTTTTACAGAAATTCCCATTTAAATTGAGGCATAAGGTGGGTGTGCAAAATAAGGTAACTGATGCATTAAGTAGGAGAGCTACTTTGTTAGTGACATTAAGTAATGAGATTGTAGGGTTCGAGCACTTGAAGGAGTTATACGAGGCGGATGAAGATTTTAAAGAGATTTGGGAAAAATGTAGTAGTAAACAGCCTTGTGCAGATTTTCACATTTATGATGGGTTCTTAATGAGAGGCAATCAGTTTTGTATTCCCCAGTCTTCTTTGAGGGAGAAAGTCATTCGTGATTTGCATGGTGGTGGTCTAGCTGGTCATTTGGGCAGAGACAAGACTATTGCTGCTGTTAGTGAGCGATTTTATTGGCCTTATTTACGTAGAGATGTGGGCAAACTGGTGCAAAGATGCTATGTATGTCAGACAACAAAGGGTCAATCGCAAAATACTGGATTCTATATACCTTTGCCTGTTCCTGACAATATTTGGGAGGATTTGTCCATGGATTTTGTGCTTGGACTACCTCGTACTCAGCGGGGAGTCGATTCTGTTTTTGTTGTTGTTGACAGATTTTCAAAGATGGCGCACTTTATTCCTTGCAGAAAAGTTGCAGATACTCAAAGCATAGCCAAGTTGTTCTTTAAAGAAGTTGTGCGTTTGCATGGGGTCCCAAAGTCAATTACATCTGATCGTGACAGTAAGTTCCTTAGTCATTTTTGGCGAACTCTTTGGCATATGTTCGATTCTTCTTTAAATTACAGCAGTACTGCCCATCCTCAGACAGACGGTCAAACTGAAGCCACGAATAGGACTTTGGGAAATTTGATTCGCAGCATTTGCAGAGACAAACCAAAGCAGTGGGATGTTGCATTGGCGCAGGCAGAATTTGCATACAACAGTGCTGTTCATAGGACAACCGGAAAGTCACATTTTTCAGTTGTCTACACTAAAACGCCTCAACATGCACTGGACTTGATTCAGCTGCCTAAAGAAACAGATAATAGCATTGCAGCGAAGCATATGGAGGACCAGTGGCAATCTGTTACAGAAGAAGTCAAGCAGAAAATTGAGCAGTCTAATGCAAAGTATAAGAAGGCAGCAGATAGGCATCGCAGAGGTCAGATTTTTGTAGTAGGGGATCAAGTGATGGTGTTCTTTCGCAGAGAAAGATTTCCAGTTGGCAAGTATAGTAAGTTGCAGTCCAAGAAATATGGGCAATATCCAATTGAGAAGAAAATTAATGATAATGCCTATGTTATTGGGTTGCCTAATAGTATGGGAATATCCAAGACATTTAATGTGGCGGATATTTATCCATTCTATCCAGATGATGAACCGCTATATCCGAAAACTCGAGGTCGATTTTTTCTCAGGTGGGAAAGAATGATGTAGAACGGGTCGCGGATGCGTTTATGAGCCGATTCGAAAAACAAAAACAAAATAAAGGAAAGTGATGACGGTCCAGTTTAGAAACTAATGATGACGGCCCAGGTTAAAAACAAACTAGTTGTAGGCAAATTTTATTATTTTTATTTCTGTTTTTTTAGTTGGATTAGGGTTTCCGTCTTTAAATTGGATTAGAGTTTCATGTTTGGGTCTATAAATATGGTTGTTTTTCATTGTGGAGGGATCATCAAATTTTATAAAATTTATATATTTCTCTACAATCGTGAGTTTCAGAGGTGAAACTTTGTCTATCTTTTCTGAGAATAATCGTTAATTATTTTCGATCCTTTTCTACGCTAACTTGCTGCGTCATTTATAAATACTTTTAACTTATATTTACAAACTAATACACCATGAACTGCTACACAATTATTCAAACAAATTATTACATGCCAAACTAAGAGAGTATATGTATCTTATATATATGCCATAGGTCTTCGATCCCCTCATTATTATTTTTCGAACAAACCAACAGATAGCAAGACCCTCCACATTCTACTAATAAGATGATAATTCTCTCTTTATTATTATTATTATTATTATTATTATTATTTTTTGAAGCAAAACTACAGATTGGAACCCTCCACATTCTATTAACGAGACGATCCTCTCCTTATTACCAATAAAAGAAAAACGAAAACACTATGCATCAGTATAATTCTTCAGATGCTGGCCTTGGTCTCTAACATAAAGCTTATCGATATCATTAGCAATCATTTGAGCATCCATGGAGACACCAGCCAGCCCTCTCCTGCCCAGCCCCGCACAATACACCCCATTCTTCCCCTTCCAGTGATTCGGAAACCTCTCCTTCGGAAACCCATCTCCATCAAGCAACCAACCATCATCCTGCGTGCACATAATTTCCATCATCAAAATTAACATTCAGTCCCAATTGCTAATAAACATGATCCAAATCTTAATAATTAGTCGAAGAGCTCGATCACTGTAACTCATACCCTGAGCCAAGTGTTTGCGGTGCTCCTGTAACCAGTCGCAAATATTATCACATCAAAATGGTGCTTCTTGCCATCTTTGAACTCCACCTCGCTACCATTAATCTCGACTATCTCTTTCACAACCTTTTGATCCAAGATATAAAAAATTTAGCTTAATATGTATATGTACATATGAGGCAACTGTATATTATATAGGTTAATTTACTAATTTTAACGACTTCACCTGAATTTCTCCGATCTGGATCTTGCTTATTGTTCCGACGTCTATGACTGCAGACCGACCAGTTGCGGCCTTGAGGGCGAGGGGGCCCAATGCTGGCTTGTCAATTCCATACTTGGATAGGCTGCCATAGTGGCTCCGGCTGAGGAGGAGGAGGAGGTCGTCCACCAGCTCGATCGGGAGTCGTTGCGCAAGAACCATGCCCAAGTGTATGAACTCCTTGGTCATCACATGTAACTGCATGCAAAATTTAGAAACGACATGACTGTATTCTACTTGTAAGGACTCGGAAACTCCTATTTTGAGATAATGCTCTGTTCGTAAGGCATGTGGATGAGAATAGACGGTTTAAAAGTCAGCTTTTGCTCTTGCTTATATATAATTTTGAATTAAAAATAAAATTATTTTTTTTTATAATTCAAGAATTTGAATTGGATAAATATAAGACTAATTCTTAAAACTGTTCATTCTCATCTTTAATTACTTATTTCCAAGTAAGACTAGCTTCATTTGATGTACGTAAGAATGAGTATATTTCGATTAAAATCGACATAACCAAATAAACAAAATTGAACCGGATCAAAATAATTCGATCTGCTTTTAATTTTGAGCTTTGAAAATCGAAACCAAACCGAACCATCCAATTTATTTCAAAATCATATATTTATACATATATATATATATATATATATATATATATATATATATATATATATATATATATATATATATATATATATATATATATATATATATATATATATTATATATATATATATATAATAATAATAATAATAATAAATTCAACACAAATTGGATTCTTCACAGAGATATACTTAGTAAAACAATTAAAATTATAATTTTCAAGCAATTTTTATTTAAAATTTGGTTCTTCGACTCCCATTGCTAATCGGTGCGGTTCCATTTTCGCTAAAATTAGCAAAACCTGAACTGAAACCACCCAATGCATCTCTCAATATATGTTACTAACACACACGCATATAATAACACAATTATCACAAGAACGATAATTCAGCACGAAACAAGGATATTTTTTACTTTCTTGTAAGCAATCAAGACGTACCGGGCTTCGGATGACTATAGAGGTGTCGGCGCCAAAATTCGAAAGATCGTAAGCAATCTCCATGCCAGAGTTCCCACTCCCCACCACCAGAACTCTCTTGCCACCATAACCAGCCCCGGACTTGTACTGGCAAGAATGGATCACCTCCCCATCAAAGCTCTTCAGCCCCGGCACGTCCGGCACGTACCCCTCCGCGTTCTCCCCCGTCGCCACCACCAGGAACCTCGCCTCGTACTCCTCCGCCTCCTCCCCCGTCACCGCATGCCTCGTCCTCACCACCCAGACTCCGGCGTCCTCGTCGTAGGACGCCGACTGCACGAGAGTGTTGCAGAGGACGTCCATGTTGAACTTCGCGACGTAGTTGTCGAGGTAACGGACGAAGTCGTCCTTGGGAATGTACGTTGGTGCGGAGGCTGCAAGCGGCATGTGAGGCAGCGCGCAGAATTCCTTGGCGAGGTGGAGCTTCAGACGGTCGTAGGCCTTCTTCTTCCAGAGATGGGCGGGGCAGTCCTCTTTCTCGAGCACGATGTAGGGGATGTTGAGGACGGTGAGGCATGCGGCGGTTGCGAGCCCGGCCGGGCCACCGCCCACAATGACCACCTCCTTCCTCATTGCTGATGCACTTGGTTGTAGAGCGTTTCATCGATTTTTTTTACGTATTTATAGATGGATTTGAGAGAGAACGGTGAGATTTTACTAGATTTGGATGTGCATTCTTAACTCCATGAATACTTAGTAGTGTGTATGGTTTTGGTTAAGCTCGAGATTGTATAGAGTTGACTCATTGGAGCTTCTAAATTTTTTTTTTTTTTAATGCATTTTTCCTAGTAATAAAAAGATTTGGTGAGATTACAAAACTATCCGAAACATAGAAAACAGTGTAACAGCAGTAAATAGTAGAAGATACACTATTTACCTTGTACTGATGCATAGAAGAGAAGCGGCAATTTCTTGATTTTTGTTTCCAAATATATTCTAAAATTGATGGCTCCGCAATTTAATTAGAAACCCTAATATGTCTTAAACAAAACAGCAATGGAAATTATTTTTTCTAAAGCTAAAATAGTGAGATAATTTCCCCTGCGTTCTATTCAAATCACTTAATGATCAAAACATGATACGTACAAATGAGTTCTCTCCCTCCACTGAGGGTTACTTGGTACATAAATAAACTACATAGAGGAAAAATCGAAAAAAGCCCTCTCATGATCCCCGGAAATGTGTAGATTGGTGAATCCTCCCTGAATTATCCTCCTCAGTCCTAGCCCTCATGTCCCATGTTCACCTCATCAGTG
The DNA here is from genome assembly GCA_036321105.1 of Dracaena cambodiana. Taxonomy (NCBI): domain Eukaryota; kingdom Viridiplantae; phylum Streptophyta; class Magnoliopsida; order Asparagales; family Asparagaceae; genus Dracaena; species Dracaena cambodiana. The sequence goes on from JAYEPQ010000019.1 coordinate 30,661,025, forward strand.
GTAGAAGCATCCGGATCCATCGTATGCATGAATTTTAGTCTTTTACGTCCCTCTAGTCTGGCTAGACGTTGCCTTGTAACTTTTTCTCCACCTTTTTGGACTATAATATGAAAGGAACTGCAATTGCAATGGAAATTATTAACTTATACATTGATTTTCTTTTAAGATTGTAACAGTGAGAAAATATCCTCAGTGTTTTATTAATCGGAGATAATAGAATCAACTAAAAGTTCAGAGATACTGAGTAGTACAAAAATCACATTAAAAAAATAGAAAATATAAATAGTAAGGTACATAGTAGGGTATAAGAGTTTCTTACTCGCTCATCACGTCTATCTCACTCATGATCTCCCCTGTGACTCTATATATATACTGAATAGGGCTATGTCTATGTCGATGAAGCCCTCAGCTGACTATGGCGATGCAATCATATCCAAAAGATTGTATCAATACTAATAGACCGTGAGCAAGCATCCAGTGAAATATCTGGATTTCTAAAAATTTTATTGTTTCTTTCGCACCAAATGTGCCAGCAAAGTGCAACAATGACTCTATATCTGGTCCATATATTCGAATCCAGTGACATGTCGACTGAAAAGTCAAACTTTGCCTGCATTTGACCCAAATTCGGTACATATATTCACATTTGAGTAATAGAAGGTCCAATAGTAAAAAATTTGCTCGTTTTGGATCTTAAGAATTTACTTGTTTTGCGTTAAAATCCTTTTAATGAAATATGGAGGATTATAATATGACTCTAGCACAATCTGCACAATCTAAATAAATATGATACCTCCGAGGATCAGATTGTGCATCTTAGCCAAATTAATACGATAAGTTTATTTTGGATGTGCATTAATTTTGAGGGTATGGCTAAAACTTGCTTGTTTTGGATGTGCATATATTACGCGGAAGCGGTCTTGATTCGAGAAGGAGGCTAAGAAATCAAGAAAGCTGTAAAGTATAAACTAGTAAAGAAGGAGGCTAAAAAAGTAGTTCGGAATGCAAAAATTAAATTATATAAACAAGTGTACAAGAAGTTGGATAATAAAGAAGCATAAAAGGATATATATATATATATATATATATATATATATATATATATATATATATATAATTGCTCGAATAAGAGAGAGAAAGTTTAAAAATTTATGTACTGTAAAGTATATATATTAAAAATGAGGATCAGACGGTTCTAGTTCGAAACGAAGAGATTAAAGAAAAATGGAAAAATTATTTTGATAGATTATATAATGGTAGTTTTACTCAATATTTGGGAAATCTTACTATTCAATGTGAGGATATGAATCGTAGTTTTATACGTAGAATTAAAGAGTCTGAAGTAAAAGATATTTTGAAGAGAATAAAATTAAAAAAAAAAAACTGTTGGTCCATATGAGATTCCTATAGAGGTATGCAGATACTTAGGAGGCTAATAGATCTTTTTAACAAGATTTGGCAAATTAAGAAAATGCTAAATAAATGGAGGAAGAGTATTCTAATATCTCTGTATAAGAATAATGACGACATTCAAAGTTGTTCTAACTATCTGAGAATAAAACTCATGTGTCACACTATGAAACTTTGGGAAATGGTAATTGAACATAAATTGTGACAAACTATTAAAATATCGGAGAACCAGTTTGGATTTATGCTGGGACGATGGACGACATAAGCTATTCATTTACTTCGTCAATTTATAGAGTGATTCCGAGAGAGAAATAGAGATTTGCATATGGTATTTATTGACTTAGAGAAACCCTATGATAAGGTTACATGAGAGATACTTTGGTGAACACTGATGCAGAAAAGAGTTCTCATCAAGTATATCGACATAATTAAGAACATGTATGATGGTTTAACAAGTGATTTTTCTATCACAATTGGATTGCATCAAGGATCTGCATTGAGCCCATTCTTATTTGCTATAGTGATGGATGAGCTTACTAAAACCATTCAGGACGAGATACCTTGGTGTATGTTATTTGCTGATGATATTGTCTTAGTTGATGAGACAAGAGTAGAGATAAATGCCAAGTTAGAGTTATGGAGGCATACATTAGAATCTAGAGATTTTAGATTGAGAGGTCTAAAACAGAGTATATGGAGTGTAAATTTAGTAAACGACGGACCATAAACTATAATGCTGTAAAACTGGATAGGCAAGAGATACAAATGAGCTGTCAGTTTAGATATTTGGATTTTATTATTCAGAATGATGGAGAAATCGATAATGATGTTAACCATAAAATACAAGCTGGCTGGTTGAAATGGAGGAGGGCAACGGGAGTTTTATGCGACCGTAACTTTCCGTTAAGATTGAAAAGAAAATTTTATAGGACTGTTATTAGGCCAGTTTTATTATATGGTATGAAATGTTTGGCTATAAAAAAAAGTCATTCACAGAAAATAAGTGTAGTAAAGATGCGCATGCTCCACTAGATGTGCGGCAATACTAGGAGAGATAAAGTGAGAAATGAATATATTCATGTTAAAATAGGTGTAACTCTAATCGATAAGAAGATGCGAGAAAATCACTTATGATGGTTTGATTATGTGCAACGTAAGCCTACAAGTGCACTAGTTCGAGGAGGGGAATTTATCAATGTAGGACAAATTAAAAGAACGAAGGGAAGACCGAAAAAAATATGGATGGAGGTGATATGCAAAGATATGAAGTCTAGAGGTTTAAATAAGGAGATATTACTTGATAGAAATGATTGGAAAAGGAATATCAAAGTGAGCGATCCGACGTGATTATTTTTTGGTTTATGTAGCCTACTCCAAATACTTGGGATAAAAGGTTTAATTGTTATTGTTGTTGTTGTTGGTCTTGACTCCATGAGTGCTTAGTAGTTGTAGTTGTGGTGTGTTTAATTGAGCTGGAGATTGTGATGCGTTGACCCATTGGAGCTTCTATATCTGTTTTCATTTTAGTTAAAAAAAAAGATTTTAATGGTGAAATATATCTCAAACTACACATTAACTAGTAACATAGCATTTGCATTTAAAACAAAACAAAAACAAAAAAAACTAGTAACATAGCAGTTCTGACACAGAACGGAAGCGATTTAGGATTTGTGATGGAGAGATTGGGAAAGAACTTAGAGTTTTTAAGATAAATTAGGGTTTGGATCTCACGTCCAGGCGAATCACACGCCTACTGTCTCATGAATCACTCGCGGAAAAATTCCATAAAGCAAATCACATGCTCTCAAAAGAAATCATATTTCACTTTTCCTTCCAGATTAGAGTTTTACAGACCATATATATAGAAAATTCTAAAACAACAAGATAATAACAAATCTCTAAAAATTCAAGATCTAACTAAATTTTTAATTAAATCAAATCAAATTAGATCCAACTAAATAACTAATCTCATCTCTATCAAGTTCTTTATTCTCGCCTGACTCTCACACTATTCTACTTTTGAAACTTACACCAACTCAAAGAGAGGGTGAGTTCATGCATATGATATATAATTATGGCCAAAGAGGAACAACAAAATTTTTAACAACAAAATCAATTTTATTTTCTTTCTGCAGATACATTACCATATGGTTTTATAGATAGTTCTAGATCAACCAGCAATTAAGAGTATACCGCAGCAGCAGACGTACACCGTGAAATGCGTAGATGCCTAGACCTACACTCCAGGGATGGGGAGGACACAGAGAGCCAGCTGGACCAGCAATACAAGAAGAAAGAGCAATAACAACGAGGAACAATATTAAAAACAAAGTACAGGGAGGGAGCATGTAATTTGAATTATATTATGTAATCATTGTAATTATAACTGGTAATAATATTAGTAGTGCAAACCCACCTATTGGGTGGTTAATCTATGTATTATAAACATATAGTTTCATTATATGCCTTATTAATGAAATACGGCTCGAATATAGCTCACTGTTATTCTCACACACATATATAGATATATACATACATATACACACACTGCCGTGTGAAAGAGTAAGAGTTTATTTAATTAGCTACCTACTTTTTAGGTTAGTATCGTGATTTTATCAAGTAGTTTTAGGCTCAGTTAGATATAGAATCATATGTACACTGTTGCATACAAAAACATAACAATGATGATGATTAGATAAATAAATTGTTAAAAAGACCATTGAACATGGATGCTTGAATTCTATCCAGAATAGAGATAATAATCAACGTATCAAAAATGATCATTAAAAAGATTATTTTTTACCTGTGAATGCATTTATTACCATTCTTAATCCAGGAGCATGATAAATTTCAGTTGTTATGGAGAAATGTTGGACCCAAAAACTTAAATTAATAGGTAGAACCTCCAAATTTGTATTTAAATTCATAAACTTTATTTGTTCTATTCGATATGGGACTATATTCATGAGGTTGTGCCGGTCCAATTACTCAAAAAGCTTGTACCCAAAGTACGCCCCAACAGTTAAACAAGGGGAGTGGGCCCAACCAGGCCACCACTTTTACTAGATATAGATTCGGACGATCGATCTATCAGAACAGTCTTTAAATTTGAGTTTTAAATTATTTTTTTATTGAAAAACTATCGGTAGTAATTTGTGAGCATGAGCTTCTGATAACTTTCTTTATATCAGCGAAATTGCTGTTCATGGTCTCCTCAACATCTTAGACCTAGTTTTTGTATAGAGTTTATGAAAACTCTGGTCTCACTAACAGGAGCTCCACTTAGGGTTTGTTTGTTTGTTTGTTTGCATAGAAGTAGAATAGAAGTAGTGGAAGTAAGGCTACTTTCACTACTTCACTTGTTTGTTTGGCCAAGAAGAGAATTAAAAGTTATTTCCACTAGGATGATGTGATCATATGTGGCATCCCAACTTTCCCTTTTCTCTTCCCTTTATTTTTGAGTGGAAGTGCTTTTGAAGTTTAAGGAACAAGATAATATATTATTTTTTATTAGTTTCTCATTATTACTTTTCAATTTTACTCAATTAATAAATATATTAATATTATTTTTTATTTAATTTGACAATAAAATAATATTTTTCATATTTCACTTCTTACTTCCAAAAGTGAGCTTACAAACACTTAAACTCTATTGAACAACTCTCTTCCTAACCTTCCATCTTGGAAGCTACTTCTAATTTTCTTCTCTACTTCTCCCACTTCTAAAAACCAAACAGGGCCTTAAATTGAATCTAATTTAGTTTTAGAATAGATATGAAACTTTGCAAAAGATTTGATCTGAGTGGAATTTTGATTTAGGCATTTAAATGGATTTTTACATGGTTTTGTATCATACAAAACCTAAATTTTCGTAACCAAATAAGAAAAAGGTTGACATATAAATTCATCCATTTGAACGATATTCTTTTAAACCTCCATTCTATTGTGGACCCCTTGACTAAAGATATGTTTGAAACTGGGTGCTCTAGAAAATGAGTGCATGTAACAGTTTGCAGCGGATCTCGTTCCTTAGGCATCTCAGATTCGCAGTGCCTCGCTGAACCCAAATTTATATACGTGGCACTATGTTATTGGCGGACAAAATAAAACCAAGAAAAGCTGAAAAACTATTAATTAGGGGTATTTACAGATTTATCCCTCAAATAAATTATAATTTAGTCCTCCAATTTAATATTTAGGATTTAGTCCCAAATCCTCTAAGTTAATGCAATTTAGTCTAATCACTAACTTCCGTTAGCCTAGTTTAGTTTTTGACATGATTTTTCCATTTTACCCTTCCTTAATTCTTTCTTCCCTCTTCCTCCTCTCTTCTCTTTTTCTTCATTAGGATCATTGGCTTTCCCTTCTTCTTCTCTTCTATCTCTCTATTCTTCTCCATTTTTCTTCATAGGAATATTTAAGTCATTTCATTATTTTAAAAAAGTAAAAATTAAATTATGTCGTTTATTTGGACCGAAAAAACTAACGGAGAAACTAAATTGTAGTAACTTAAAAGATTTGAGAGATTAAATCCTAAATATGAAGATTTGGGGACTAAATCATAATTTATAAAGATGTAAGGGACAAACTGTAAATACCCCTATTAATTAATTAATTAAGTTGAGTTTATTGATAAACAAAAGTTCGGCGACGGAGGTGACCCCATCCCATTACCCGGTGAACAAAAGGGATCCTTCTTCTAAAGGCAGCCTCCTTTATAGATTAAAAAAAAAAAAGAAGGGAAATTCTATAGGAAGGTAACTTCACCGCTTTCTCGATTGGATCCTTACGGTCACCCACCGAGGGATGACGATAACCCTCCTGCGGTGATGCAGAAGACGTCGGATCCCGGGGCCGTCTTCAGCGGCGGCGGAATTAGGTATCTTTTTCTCTTTATCAATTCGTTTTGTTTCTTTCTTTTTATTGAATATTATGAATATATTGGTAAGTTATAGAAATCACAGATTTCAATCAGTAAACAATCGCTGAGAGAGATGTAATGTAATAAAAATCCCTAATTTTAACAGATTAAGAAAAAAGCCCTAATTTTGTTTGTCTCGGTTCATTGGAATAGTATGATTTGCTGCCAAATTGCCACTTTTTACTAAAAGATTGCATTTTTCTTAATGAAGTGAGGTTGCAAAGTACCAACTTTTGTGTGATTGGAATCTTTAAGTTAGCCGTAGTGTTGTATGGGTGTGGGTTTGTGAGTTGGTAGTTGAGCTGTGATTTACTTTACCTTAGCTTTCATTCTTCGGACATTTATTTCATTTTGATAACAAAATGTAGAATTTGTGTTATTAGAAATGGTTAAATATGTAAGTCCGAAGACTCGAGTAATTATCGTAGTAGTGGTATGAGAGTTGGTGCTTAAGGACTAGATCTTTTGGCGCTAGTCAAGTTGGTATTATCTTTCCTCTACTAGATAGACAGGATTAATGTGAACATGATATCGTTATATATGAATATTGTTTCCTTATATATCATCAAGAATAAGACCAACCAATGTTTAGGGATTAACAAAATAGATACAAACTGAAAACTCAGTTTTAAACTTATTATTAATGCAATGCTAACTAGATTTGTTGGCATGAGTCAGGAAGATTTAGACAAGAATATAGAATTGTGGATCCGTATCTTCTCCAAATTGTGAAAACCATGGACTGTCCAAAGTGCAATTTCAACCATCAATTTGGTTGGTTAATATTCTTTTTTTAATATAAAGTAGATATAAATGGAAATCATGGCGATGGAGTGAGAGTTAGTTTAGAAAGATTTTAACTGCCCACTAATTTAAAAGAAAGTTGAGATACGCTTTGGATGGTCTGTTAATTCTCCCGCTTTGGAGAGAATCCAAATTCCAAAAATATAAAACCGTTCTGGTGCCAAAATGGGGTGTGCCAGTCTAAATTCAGGTTCTAGGCAGATTTTTCATAACTAAGTGCCCTTGAATACTCTATCTAAGATTCTGGTCTCTCTATCCAGTTTTTACAGCTAATTTTTAGTTCTACAAAGTATGTAAATGTCTGAAGGAAACTTTAACTTAGCTGTCAGGCATCTTAGTTAGTCTTTCTTTTTTCTCCTTTTTTCCTTTCTACTTTCTTTTTTCGACCAGTCTGAAACTGCTTGTGCTATAGTGTATCATTTAAACGTAGATGGCATTGTGGTGGCTTGTGTATCAGTTTCAAATATATTAATCGTTGATAAACATTCTATGCTTTAACCATGTCATAACCAAGCATATGGTTAAGCATACACCATTTGCAAAACTTAGGTTTTTGTGCTCATAAACATAGCTTCTACAGCATGTGGTTAAGTATTGCTCATTTGCTGACAGAAGTTTTGCCATCTTGAAAATAGTCATGAGAACTACATGGACAATTATTTGAGAACAATAATTATAAATGAAAAACAAGAATTTAAATGAATGCATATTAGTATTTTTTTTTTTTTTATTATTAAAGAAAAGAAGTAGGAAAAAACAACAAGAAGGCAGGCCTATATCCCAAATATTTATGGCAAGCTACCTTTACAACAGTCATTGGGTTGTACTTGTGAACAAAAGAATTGTTAGGTTAAAGTTGTGCCCTTGTGGGTGTTTGCGTCTCTTATGAGGGATTTTGATGGCTATACCATCATGATACCGGTGAAGAGATGTTCTGGGATATGATTTGGCAAGTCGTCCTTGGAATATGTTAGAAAAATTTTAACCTGTGATTCTGAATTATATAACCTTTGCAAAAACTCTCTTTGGCAAGACAAGTCTGGTTTAATCTTAGTGCATGTGTTCCCTCCACCGTGAAACATGCATAAAGTATGAACCAAAAATTTAAAATTCAGCCAACAAAGATATATATTGCGAATATCATATTGAATTTTATAGTATTCGAAACAATGTAGACCCTATAATATGGGTACCAATATTGAATATTGTTGATAGGATATGTTTGATATCATGCCGATTTCTGATGCCATAAGCAATCTGCCCAATGCCGATTCCGAGATTTGTATGAATATGGAGAAGTATCTATAAGAGTTTTACCATATGAGAGTGATGCAAGTGATGGCACTCTATTTTATGGGCTTTGCTGCTGAGGAGCAATTCCCTTAGGATACTTGATAATAAGCATAAAATACCTACTAGATTACTTTTTTGCCTTTTCACCGCTTTTGGAGGTGGGCTTATTCAATTTCACATTATACCCTTGCTCCTCTTACCTTTGTTCCAGGTGCTCCTAACATCTTCAAGCCAATGCTTCAAACCTTCTTAACTCTAAAAAAATTATTTTCTTCTTTTACTTAATGTTTTTGTCCCGGAAAATTTGAATTTGGGCACCTGGTTTGAGTTCAATTAACTTAGTGCTTTAAAATGGTTTTGAATGTTGTAATATTTCTTGCATGTTGATTATTTGGTATTGTATGCATTTGGATTGATCAACACTGGTATTGAACCAGAAATAAATTTGTCAATTGTTTTGACTCTAGATTAGTCAAAGGTAAGGTTGTAAAAATTTCAAAACAATATATCTAATTAACTTTTTAGAATTGAATTTTTTCTGAAAAGAAACTAACTGGAAGCTTGGTAACGACTAACGAGACATCCAAATTCTGCCAACCAATGTGAATTTTGAATGACAGTTACCAATACAAACTGCAAAACGCAGGTTCTGATGATAAATGCCTAGAGCTAGGGCGTTTTTGGCATATTTCAAATTAGATGTATATTCGTGAGAGGTGGTGGTTGAGGCCACGAATGGTAAGCATTTGTGAAAAAGTGCAAGGACTATGTAATAGGGGTGGCAACGGCTCGGATTTGGATCGGATACTTATAGTATCTATATCCAAAGTTGATAAGATTTAAAGTTATCTATACTCGATTCATTACCACTAAGCACTAGATGTATTCGTGCATATTTAATTTATTTGGATTCTGGTTGGGTTTCAAGTACTTATCATTTTTTAAATATTTTTATTGAATTAATGCTTTCTAGATGAGATAATACATGTTAGAAAAAAAATAAAAGCACCATTTACCTAACAACTTTATGAATAAATAGAGTATTATCTTATTAAAATATTACTCTTGCAAAAATATAAATTAAATGATACAAGATCTCATAATCTCGAAAGGCATGTGACTCTCAAAGATTTTCGGTTGTGGTTATCGGGTTTGTAAATAATGGGCATGGATGCTAGTATATCCAAATTCAAACCCGATATGCTTACGAGTGAAATTTTTAAATTTAAACTCTAATGGTGTATAGAATTAGTTTCCAATCCCAAAACTTCGGGTCAGGTTGATGGGTTATTGGCTTCCATTGCTACCATCCATACCTATACTTACACCTAAGAGAAACTTTATAAATTAAAAAGAAATATTCATATTTATACATCTCTTCTAATCTTGATCCTCATCATTACACTTTTGCTTTTACATATCTAGTAGTTTAAATACATTTTTCTTTAGAAGGAACTGTAACTCTGGCAAATTAACATGTCTCAACCTTCTGCTGTGTTTTGCACAATTAAATTGGAGTTTATATATCTTTGCTTTGCTGATCTTATCTTTTAAGTTTTCACCCTATTTCAATTACTATCTATCTTTAGCCATTGTGTTCGTCTGATAGCATACTTTCTAAAACGCCTTTTTCTGGATTGGTAGTTTTGTTACTGGCAATAAAAATGGGAGATTCAGTTATGGATATTCCACTTTTAAGGGTAAACGGGCTTCAATGGAAGATTTCTTTGAGACAAGGATATCTGAAGTTGACGGTCAGATGGTAGCATTTTTTGGTGTATTTGATGGTAAGTACTGTTGCTTTCTAAAATAACGTATAACTCTGATAAAAAAAAATCCTTCTTGACATCTTTCTATATAAGTACTGTTAGGTAGGTTGTGATTGATTAGTTTATAATTTGTGAAACATTTAGCAATTTTAGTGACCTTCTATGCATCCTTGGACACTCTTCGTCTTTTTCTTTTTCCTCTTTGGTCTATATATTTCCTTTGATGTAGGTCATGGAGGCTCTCGAACTGCAGAATATCTGAAAAACAACCTATTTAACAACTTGAGCAGTCATCCAGACTTTATCAAGGACACTAAGTCAGCTATTGGTCTGTGGTTGGTGGATTTTAATTTCTGATATTTATATGTTTCTTATTTTTTCCCGTGTGTGTGTGTGCGCTTTTTTTGTGTTGGGTGAGGGTGGTTTTGGGTCCATCTATTTGCTTGGAGTTTCACCTGATAGTATAACTTTGTCTATCACAGTTGAAGTTTTTAGACAGACAGACACCGATTACCTTAATCAGGAGCGAGGTCAACAAAAAGATGCTGGTTCAACTGCATCAACAGCTGTTTTGGTTGGAGATCGGCTTCTTGTTGCAAATGTTGGCGATTCCAGAGTGGTGGCGTGCAGAGCTGGCGCAGGTTTGTTTTTCCCAAATAGCAGAAAAGAAGATTGGAAAATGTCTATGCAGTGGTTTATAGAAGTTCACCTGAGTAAAATGTTGCAACAACAGAGTGGTTGTCTAGGTCAATGAACTGGCATATTTAAGCCAAGCTTTATGTAATTACTAATGTGGAGTTACACAACTTAAGTGTCATGTAGGGGAGAATTTTCGAGTAATTAACAGGAAAATTACCAGGTAATAATCGAGCTAGCAAATGCGGACGTGAGAGATTGGAGGAGATTTTCATATCTTGACCTCGGCCTAGGATCACCTTGAGGGGGTGTTGTGTCGGCATTCCAGAATCGTTAACAGTGTTCTGCAATGGACAAGGAAAACACGAACACCCATTTGAAGCATGCAATTAGATAGAAACAAATGGGAAACATTTTCAAGTGCAGGTAGGAAAAGAGGGAGGGAGGAATTCCATATAGTGATGTGAGCTCGAGTACCCTGAACAGAGTGTATGTAGGCACTACAGATTCTTTCGAAATAATTCTCTAATAGAATAGGAAACTGTGACATATAGTACAAGCTTGGCAATTCAACAATAGTAAATGAGTAACCCTTCTTTCAGTATGGCTAGTGAGCGAGGGAAGGGGAACTTTCATAAACCAACCTCAGCTAAAATTCACCACAAGGGAGCATTGCATAGGCATTATGGAAGCTTTTGTAAATACACTGTAATAAACTACGAGAATAGAAGCAACAATTATAAGGTTGCAATTGAACAACAATAAGTGGAAAGTCTTTCTTTCAGGGCGGACAAGGACAGATGGCAAGATGAATGGAAAATGAGATCAGCCGAGGTTTTTGTCCCTGGAGAATGTGATGTAGACATTACACGATATTTTGATAACACTCTGTAATGAACAAGGAAACCATTTAACTACCATTATAAGCTTGCAATTCAATAGAACAGTGGGAAACTTTTTGTTTCTGTGATTTTAAAAATCTGAATTCCTATTATAATGGACTAATGTTATTGCTAGAACGGTGGATTTTCTTCCTATTAGCAGATTATAGCTCTTTTTTAATTATGGACCCACCTATATTTTTGCTTATGTTTCTTAATAACACTGCTTTGGGAGGAAGTTTATTGAAAGAGGTGTATAAGGTATCACAATCAATGTTAGTAAGAGAACGAAATTCTTTCCTTAATTCAAAAGAAGCTAAAATAGTAAAAAAACAAATTATAAACAATTAGCTTAATACAAAAAGGTGGCATAGCATGGTTTATCCTGTATATATCTTTTAGGTGCATGTAGGTTTATGTGTTTGTGAGTGCCGGATATGGATGGAGATGGATGTTGTCCGACATGGTCGGGCATGCCCATTAAATAACGTATTTGGGGCTATCAAGGTTTTAAATATCAGTTGATACCAATTTACATTACAAATATTGTATCAAAATTTTGAGGTACTTTATGCATGATATATCATATAATATAGACTTGATGTTACGGATATTGCCAATATGATATATTCTGATATTGTTGATTCCAATGCCATAAATCATAAATCATCGGTTGATACCAATACCAGTACCGATGCTGGTACCAATGTCGATTCCAATATTTTAAACCTAACAGGCTATTACTAATTTACTATCAACCAACCTCAAGATTAGGTCTTTCATGGATCTTCTGACCCTCAAATCAGGCGAGTTATATTTGCTGTTCACATTTACCTCAACCTAATTATCATCCTCTTGGACTTTTTCTTTTACATTAGTGAGAAGAAATTTTAAGCCTCTTGGCTATACATGGTTCCGTGTGATGAAATCGACTTATATTTCTTATTAAATTGTTTCCACAAAGTCAGAAACCCATGCTTCTAGACTGTACATTTGACCAAATAGTTTTCTCAATCAAGATTTGATTATCCAACACACGTTCTATAATGCAGCAATTCCTTTGTCTATCGATCACAAACCGGAAAGGTCGGATGAGCGTGAACGAATTGAAAATGCAGGAGGATTCATTCTTTGGGCAGGTAAATCGTATTACAGAAAATCTTCATACACCATTGCTTTCGGTAAATAGGTGCTAAAAGAATTTCTAAAATTTTTCTTCAAATTAGCCATGTGTCCGGTGTCTCTGGACATTGACTGCATGGTTTTTGTTCTTTATCCCAAAAACTAACTACGAAATTTCCAGGTACTTGGCGAGTTGGTGGTGTTCTTGCTGTTTCTCGTGCTTTTGGAGATAAATTGCTCAAACCATATGTTTCTGCCGAACCAGAAATTCAGGTACATAGCACATATCACTGCCTAGATTTCTTCGTTTTTAAATTATTAACTAAGAGCAGTAAAAGACTTAACTAAAGTTTAACATTATAATTGAAAATCCATTTGTGTGTTTAAAATGGTTTCGTTCTGAACTTAATGGAACACTGGGGGAAAATACCTCACAGTTTTTCTCAAAAAATTTGTGTTTTGAGGTAATCAACTAGGTAAGCCTAGAATTGCAATATATGTACTGTATACAAATTAGCGACTTTCTTTCGCTTCCTATTACTTGTGAATCTCACTGACATTGTGAACCATAGCGGTGCTCATCGACAAAACTCAACTCATATAAAATGATATGGAGAAATTTTACAGAGGTAGGACTTGAAGTTGTTTTAATGAGTCATCTCAGGATGTTGACCAGATGTATAAAAAGATCAGCTTGCCCTAATTGAGCACATTCCTGTTATATAAAATATTTAGTGTTTGTTTTGATACTAAGGATATTTTGGTTAACCTTCATGATTATATAAAATCATCATTTATAAAGTACATGTTTGCAGTTCTCTTCTCTCTTTTTAAGTTGTATTATGTGTATTAATGAACATTTTAACGTAGATGGTGTTTTTTTTTAATGCCTAGGAAGAGAGCATAGAAGGTGTTGACTTTCTGATTATCGCCAGTGATGGACTTTGGAATGTTTTATCCAATAAGGTATTTGCCTATCATACATTTTCTTCTCCATGAAATTACAATGCACCCAAGATGCTGTAGATATCTAAGCCGTTTTTTTTATCTACATTAGTTTCTTGTTATTTTGCAAATTTCTATTACTGTGCATACTTTTATCAACTTAAATAAGTATTCATATGGGAAACATTTGAATTTTGATATACACAAACAGTTTTCCTGAGCTAAGTTCACTTTGAAAGATACGTTCTGTGTTGCTTGAGGAATGAAGAATGCAGAAAACCTCCACACAACTTAGCTCAACACCTTTATTCTGTTGTGTTGTTAATTAAGTAGATGTTAAACATGTTATTATCCAAAGCTTGGATGCTCATATATTTACCTGTCACATCAGTTTCTTAGATGCTTAATAATTGTGGTGGGGGCAAAGAAAGTCTTCAGCATCTCATTATTCTTTATATTATGATTTTCGCAATGAAAATGTAATTTTCTTTCGGAATGTCTTTGAGTGGGCTCTTATCACCAATATTACTGTATGTACCATTAGAGTTCACAATTATGTATTTAGATAACTGAAACTACATGACATTTGCTGAGTATCTGTGAAATACTCAGGTTAAGGGGAGTTCAAGTGATCCTAGTTTGCTATCAATATCCAAATTTTAATATAGCACAGATCTCAATCTCTGACGAGGCATAAACTGCTTCCCCATACGAAAAAGACCAAGCACAAACTCTAGCCACTACTTGGTGCATTATCCGTAATATGAGCAAGTTGTTAAGTTCCTTTCTTAGCTCTGTAGGTTATATAATACCATCTACATATGCTTTCATGCTTCAGAATATTTTCACTCTGGTTCTAAAAATGGAGTACAGCCTGCAATGCTTGCTAATCTACATATCTGGTTTTTATGCCTCTTGCTATTGAAGATTACAGATGAAAATAGACTTAATGACTTCGACGTGTGGGAATGCTAAACATAGGGTAGTAGCATGAGAGGATTAACAGATTAATCATGGGAGCGTTCTAAACTGATATATTTGTGATGTGATGTTTCTAATATGTAGCGAATTCTTACTTTAGTTGATCAAATTTCATGCACAGATATGGGAAGTTTCATTCGAACATGCATGTTTTAGGCAGTTAGAGTGGCGAAATGAATTCCATTCAGATGTATTCCTGTACGTGTTCTTCCCTGACTGGATATTCTGCTCAGTGTCATGGAAGCATGTGCAACCCTTAATGCAACAAAAAAGAACAAAAGAAGTCATGTGTAGTTCTTGAAGTTTTTTTTTTTTCCCAGGCATTTAACATCAATTAGATATTGAACAGACTTCCTTCTATAAGCATACTGATGCTAAGTTTCAAACCCATCAGATAATGGTCATCACCTGTTTAAATACTAGATAGCATTTTTATTGCCTATATATCCATGTAGGCAACAAGACAAGCAAAAATTTTAGTCCCCTATTACCAGGTACATGGAGGAAATACTCAAAGGAGTTTTGTAACTGAAGCATGGAGTATTTTCTTGAAACAGCTTATGTTTCTTAGTATCGACCTTTCCGGATGATGAGTGTGGGGTTGTCCTAGCTGTTACCCTTATTATTAGCATAAACCTTAGAAAAGGAAATTTTAAATGTGAGAGTTCTCTCTCTTAGATGCTGAACATGACAAATTTTGCATTATATTCTTTGGTACCCGATCTGGTTATGGTTTTTATTAATTTATATTATGGGCGTTGTACTTCATACCAAAACCTGTATCCCTTACAGTACTTTATCTTTGCATGGTGTTAATGTTTTGTGATTAGGAAGCCGTAGCCATTGTGCATGGCATTGCTGATGCTGAAGCAGCATCAAGAAAGCTCGTAGAAGAGGCTTTTGCCCGAGGAAGCAATGATAACATCACATGCGTTGTAGTACGTTTCGAGAAACCTTGAGCAATGGAAGTATGATATCTGAACTATCAAAGAAGTATATTATTGTTGAAAGAAGACTATATGGAACTTGTTCTCTCTTGCATTCAAATTATTGATTGCTGGGTCTATGTTGCCATCATGCGGGATTCAACCATCACATTGCTCCAGACCAAAACTCATGGCAGCTCTGAGGCAAATCAGGTCATTCAACTAACTAGACTGCAGACTACAGTGTGCGTATTTATACCTGTTCTTGCTGTCTAATTTATCAACTGTTTAGCTATTTAATTTTAGCAGAGTGATCAAACGTTTTCTAGGTTAAATTCTTTGGTTTTCGCTACTAGTTGTGTGTCTAGACTTGAATTATTTTTAATGCAGAACTTGTGGAACTACTAACTTTAGCTAGCCTGTTCTTATACCCTCTTAAGATGCATATTTCCTGCTTTATTACTTCTCTTTTGATCCCTCTTCGCATCAGTTTGATATGATTAAACTCTGATAATAATAGTTTTGGGCATTAGAGTAAGTGTGGAGATTTGATAACTCAATTCCAGCAAACTCATTCTTTGACAATTCTATATCAAACATCATGAGCTTTGCCTATGGGCAAGAAATCAGCGACATGTTTTTGATAATATCCACACAATATGCTTACTTGTTGACTGACTGAAGCTTCTGATTCTGTTCAGCAAGCAAAATACACTAATGAACTTGTTAGATCATTTATCATTAAGCTTATGTTTCTGTTCTCCTTGATACCCACCATGCTCTTGTTATCATTAATCTAATGAACCTGTATCATCTTCATTCTCTGATCATGTTTAATTCTTCCCATTATTTTTCTTTCAATCAGATTTCATGAAGCCTGTCTACTGATAGAATGTAGGCTGAACCAGATGAGCCTGCTGCTATCTTTGCTCATCTAACACAATTTCTGGGCTCTTTTAGCCTGATAACAATCTTTTACAGGAGAGGTAATCTCAATTCTGAACTAATTATCCTTTATCCCCCATGAAATTACAGCAGCACAAGAAAGAAAGCCACTTTAGGATCACTCAAAAATTTCACATGATTGAGTAGTTGGTCCATCTTGTTATGGTATTGCAATTTTTTTCTTCCTTTTTTTTTTCCCTGAATAAATGTCGTAGTCTGGTCTTGAATTTAGGATCTCTAATTATCTAACCATAAGGTTTAGTGAACCTTATTGTAATCCTAATGATAGCTTATCTTCTGATTTTTCTTTTTTCTTTTGGTTTTGGATAATTTAGAAGGTAATGCATGATCAACTTAAATATTCAGTGGAATTGATTGTTGCAGTTTTTTTTTTTTCTTCCTTTGTTTTTACATTTCCTCCAGTAGTCTTACTTCTTTATAATAAATCTGGAGACAGGAACTCAAATCATTGATAACTGTTGCGAATGACAGCTTGACAATTATAAATCTGAATGTTGAATGCAAATTGCTTGAGACTTGGATATTTTTATTTTGGTCCAGTGACATTCTGTGGGTGAGAGCCCACCATGAATTTAATGTTGACCAGGACCCAATCAATTTGAACAGATTGTGAATGAAAACTAGGAGGCATTGCTATGATGAACATGGTCTCAAGTCTAACCTGTCATCTCATGGGAGTTTCCAAAGGAGCACACCAATTTGCCTAGTGAGCCCACTTTTCAGTGCTTTTTTTGTCGGGGCTCAAATCTCGGACAGTTATCAAGTGGGCTCATCAGGAAAAATGGTGTGCTTCTTTGGAAACTCCCCATCTCATTTATCATTGGACTACAGTTTATCCTCCTTATGCACCATTTTCACTTCGGGAATTTCTAATCGAGCACGTCACTGGTCTTAGTGACCGGAGATTATTAGTTCTGTACAGTCCCGTACAGTCTTTAAACTGTTCAGAAGTTAGTCTCCGAACGGTGATTAATCCTTGACCAAGGCAGAAAGACAAGGTCACATAATGAAGCGGTAAACTTGTAAATCTTATCAATTTTAGAAGGTGTCTTCGATAAGACCAGTGGTATGCTCATTTAGAACTTCCCTCCACTTCTGACAGTTTCTGTAATATAAAGATGTGATCTCTTTGCCATATCTCTGCAAGTTATCCTCATGGGAACAAGTCTGTTGCAAGTTTGAAGAGGAGGTATCTCACTCTAAATTTGGTTTTGATTTGCTCTAAGCTACTTATATAACATTCACAAGTGAAATGTCAAATGTGATTTGGAATCATGAATTCATTTACTTTGGTTATGAATGATGAAATGTTCAAATTTCTTGACGAGGGAACTGAGAAGTGAGGGCCAGATGGCCTGGATAAGGAGTGTAGGTGGGGATGGTAATGGATGTATCTACGGGCTAAGTTTTGATCTTCTCTATACAAACTTTTGAATTAGAAAAATAAAAATTTTTAATTTAAAATTGTATAGGATGAGTCAAAATTTGGCTCATAGACACGTCCATTACCATCCCTCAGTGTAGTGTAGTTCTGTGAGTTTGGTCCCACGTGTTTTCTCAGCTCACACATGGTTTGTCCGAGTTGGGATCAACCAGGCATAGAAAGAATGAGCGCTTTTCTACTGGCATACTCAAAACACAAATAATTATGACATTCTATAGTATCGGCATCGGAGTGTGTAATTGTGCAAACATTATGTAGCCAGGCAAAGAAGAAAGTTGTAACGAACATAATGGGAAAATTTTGCATGCATGATCACATTTTCTTTAAGTAGAACTGCTATTCTCCCATTTATGGAGTCTAAATGGGCACATGATCCCATAGTCTTAAGTTAATCATATTCCCGATTATTATTAGGATAGACTAATTAATTCATGAAAAGTGGAAAATAGTAAGTGAATTGGTGGGATTTACTAGCTTTTCACTTTCAGTGGAACACTTTGTGGAATGTGGTCATCATATACTAATAAGTCCTTCTCCCGCTCAAAAAAATACTAATTAAAAAGAGAGGCAACTTTCAACCGGATTAGCGCAAAAAGCGCCGAGTCCATTATCCATCTCCTAATTTTTCATGCTATGTAAGAAAAATAACAATTTCCGCAGTACCTATTTTTCATAAATCAATCCACAAAAATACCATATTTGTGGAGGGCGGACTCTCTCTATTTTTTTTTTTTTTTTTTTCTTTTCTTCTCATTTCACTTTACATGGGGCTTTCCATGAATCAGTCACCCCTAGCCTATCTATACAAAGCTCTAATTGATAAAAATCCTAGCCATCTTGATGGTGATTTTAGCTCTGATAGATCAATGGGAGCTTTCCATGCTTGGGTTCTAGTCAGAGCCTAATAGTATACATGATGTGATCTCTCACTCTACATCTATGACTTTCAACTGTTTTGCGTTGAATTGCATAGAATCCACGTAAAATTATTTATGGTTTTATTGACCGCATTATTAAATTATTTGTGTTTATTCATAAGAAAAAGGCAACTAAATTTAGCATGTTCTTTTCAAAAGAAAAATATAATTATCTTATTCCATTATCATTGTTTTTCTTTCTTTTTCTTTTTTCTTCTTTTTATTTTTTCTGGGATAAGGACAGGACGATTAATCCCTTTCTTTTTCATGAGGAAAATTCAACTCTTTTACAAGTTTACGTAACCTTACTCTCGCTATTATTTTTAATACATTTATTTGCATTATCGCCATCTTAAGCATTTTTCCTATCAAAATGGAGACTCTAATTTTGAAATTCTATAGCCAAGCCTTCAATATGATTTCATATTTTTATCCCAAAAAAAAAATATTAAACAATATAGAAGGACTTTCTATAAAATTCATTCTACAGCTTACCATCATTCTAAAAGTTGAGGGCTTGGGGCTTGAAATTTTTGCCAAACAAATGACTCACCTAATTTTTCTCATCTTTTATGTCAAATTAATCTGTAAGAGATCACAAGTGATAAAATTTCACCCCCACAAAAAACTAAAAAATATTTGTTGGGATCCGTAATAGAAATAATTTACCAATTGATAAATCCGAAATAAAAAAATAAGTTTATATATTATTGAATCTCCTGATTAATAGCATGAGTACAAAATTAAAAGCGGAATCATACCTAAATCCATTGATATGAAAATTTTGCGGGAAGAGAACCCTTGCGTTATGGTCTTTGAGAAATCAGAATACGTCGTGGTAGAACCGGGACCATAACCCTAATTATAAACTGCTAGGACAGTTATAATTTTTACTATAATAACCCTTATGCCACTCATAGAAGTAATAATTATCTAATGGTATCTACACAATAATCTCATGACTATTATACCCTTTAAGTCAATTAATCAATTATTAATTAGACCACAAAATTTAGACTTGACTTAATTAAATGATAGCACACACATTTTAATTGTCTACATGTGTGGTCCCAAATTATAGATTAATTACAAAAATTAATCTAACAAAATTTACTACACGGCATGGTAAAAATTAGCACCCACCCACCCCTGGGTTGCCCCTAGCCCACATAGACCTGAGCAACTTGAGCAATGCTCTGGCCTTGGCCTTGGCCCTGCACCCGCACTGGCTCTGCAGCAGCAGCAGCACCTGGCTCAACAATCCAGCCTCCACCGCCTCGGCCCGTGCTCTGGCGGACTCGCAGCAGACCATCAGCAGCGCCCCGACCGCGTGCTCGCTCCCCACATTACCCGATGAGACTCTGAATACAGATTTCACAAGAACTCGAGCCGCATTCGGATTCTTGATCAGAGCTCTCCTGCCAGCATCAGTCCCTGCCAGAACCTCCAATGTGGCCAGCGCCAGTGCACGGTTTTTCCCTGCGGAGCTCGTCAGGTACCAAACTAGCCCATCTACTGCCCCCTCCCTAACTGCATTGCTCCTGTTGCCCTCTGCTGAGCAAATGGCCGAGATTGCTCGGACGGCCGATTCGAGCGCATGGGCGTCCGTCTGATCGTGCAGGAGAGAGACGACAGCCTGCAGCAGTCGGCGTGACTGCCCGAGAATCAAGCAGAGCTCCTGCGTCACATTTGCACTCGCAATCATCCCCAGCAGGTCGCAGAGGCTTGATTTGATCTCGACACTGCCTCTGTCTAGGAGTTGCAAGAACGAGTCTAGGCAGCCATCATTCTTTAGCATGTTGAGAGAATCCAACTGAGTCGGGTGACACAAGCTCAGCACGCAGTCCAGGCCGAGCTCGGCGGTCTCCGGGTCGGGGCTCGGGCGGCTCCGGAACAGCATCTGCAGCAGCAGCGGGAAGTATCCGAGCTGAACAAGGTTCGCCTTGCCGACATCCGATTCCGTAGCGAGAACTCTGATCTTCTTCAGTATCTCGAGCTTCGTTGCGGCCGTAGTTTCCGACGAGAGCAGGTTTAGTTTGAGGTTAGCAAGCGATGAGGCGGTTCCGGTGCCGGGGGCAGCAGGATGGTGGTTGAGGTCCGGCACGGAGAGGAGCCAGCGGTCGATGAGGTGGCGGAGGGTGCGGTTGGGGACGAGGGAGGTGTCGCGGAGGCGCTGCATTGTGACGGGGCAGGTTGAGTTGCCGGCGGCGAGCCATTTCTCGATGCTGGGACGGTCGTAGGTGTGGCCGGTGCTCAGGGTGACCGGATCGGTGAAGAGATCCAGGCTGATTGGGCACCTGAACAAGTGTGGGATGCTCATCACCTCTCAAATTTCAATGCTAGTAACAAAATGGCAACAAATATTGTGAACTTGGTACTAAGTTACAACATAACAAAAATGTCCGATGACACTTCAAATCAAATATAGTTAAAGAAACAGTGAATTGGGTACTGTGAGAAGAGAGAGAGAGAGAGGAAAAGGTTAAGGGGCTTGTGAGCAGTAGTCAGAGAGAAATGAGGGGATGCGCTACTGAATACTGATATGGGCCAAAAGCTTTCAAGCCAAGACTAGACACTCTCAAATATTTACTACTTTATTTGGGAGTTTCCAAAGGAGCATACCATTTTTCCTAGTGAGTCCATTTTTCAACTGTAACCCGAACAAAAAATAACTATTTAGTGGGCTCACTAGGAAAAGTGGTGTGCTTTGGAAACTCCCCTTCATTTACCATCTCTAAAATCCGATATAGAAAGTGTTTTTATAAGAAAATTCTAAGGAAAAAAAAAAATCTATCAAAATTAAATAAAATCCTATCATAACCGTCATAATCATGTAAAATCCTAATTAAAATCTTATTAAAATCTTAACAATAAAAATAAGATTCCTATCTGATCTGATTTCTATCGGGGTAATCAAGAGCAGTTAAAATTTTCGTGCAAATTTTTCTAAAATGGATGGATCTATCTAAGCCTATAAGGTGATTTAATTTTATTTTGTCTCTTTTTTAAGATGTCACTACACCGAAACATTGAAGTTGTTGTGATAGTTGACAGTTCTAACACGCCGTCTAGATTGAAGCTATTATGACTACCAAAATTATATAAATATAAGACAGTCAATCTTAATAAAAATTATACCTGCCAATTAAGTATGCTAGTTTGTACAGAATTAAAGAGAATATTTTGACAACCAATAAAATGTACATTTACAAGGTAATAAATCAAAATTCAATGTCAAAAAATAAATATGATATATTTGGGAGATTATTTTGGATTTGACAAATCCAATATTAATTAAAACATAATTTATTTCCTTAATAGAAGAATCATGTCAGAGAACTCAAAGGAGACAACTGGCACAATATATGGCAAAATAATGCTACATATCTATCCTTATTAAGGATGGTAATAGATGCATTCAAAATAGAAAATTTTTGATTTAGAAAAATAGAATTTTTATTTTTAAATTCAAATTTTGTATAGAATAGATCAGAAATTGATCCATGGACGTGTCCATTACTATCTCATTCCTTATAAGATAGGAGTAACTTAATTTAATAAAATATAATTTGAAAAGGAAATTTTCATTCAAATCTATCTAAGAATAGTGCTATAAATGTGCATATTTAAAAAAGAAAAAAAAGAAAGAAAATAGTCAGATTTAAAACTTGAAACGTTTTCGAGGACCTTAGTATTAAACTGGGTCGATTACTGAACAAGAAATAAACAAAAATAGAATATATATTTGTAATTAT
The DNA here is from genome assembly GCA_036321105.1 of Dracaena cambodiana. Lineage (NCBI taxonomy): Eukaryota > Viridiplantae > Streptophyta > Magnoliopsida > Asparagales > Asparagaceae > Dracaena > Dracaena cambodiana. The sequence goes on from JAYEPQ010000019.1 coordinate 30,683,795, forward strand.
AACTGTGAATTGGATATTATTTAGTGGATAGCTGTGACTTCATTGTCTCTAAAGGGATAGATCATCCAGATACTACATCGATGGGAATTTCTAGATGCGCCGCTCGAAAATTTAGAGAAAAAATAATTACATCACTAAGAAAAACATATAGCGCATCTAGAAATTCTCTACATCGATTGGATATTATAGCTCCTCCAAAAATCTTTGTATTTTTGTGGCTAGTTTCGAGAGAAATGCTATTCTGACATGGAATAATCTATAGAAAAAGGACTGGTACGAGCCTAATATTTGCCATCTCTGTTGGAAGATGAATGAGAGTATTCATAATTTATTTGTAGAGTATTAGATTTCCTTTCAACTTATGGACATCTATAGCAGGATTTAAGAGGAGTTCAGGGAGATATTACTAGTTCAGATCAATATCGGATATTTGGAATGATGGTAATGAGATACATGGAGAATCTATTATAGGAGCTACATGTGGTGAATATGGTTGGAAAGAAATAACACATTTTTAATATTAAATTTCTCTTTATATTATCAATATTTCATTGTATTAATCATATTATATTATTATGAATAGTAAATGATCACGCACCTCCGAATCTATATTCGTTAAGACCCTTTAGGTGTCATGATCTGCAGCGCATTGATGAGGAGGAGGGAGATGGCACTCAGGGATAGAGGTTGTCTGAGTGATTATCATCGAGACAGATCTCTCTACATCAGATGATAGCAGGGTTGGAGCTTACTCGTATATGAAGATATTTTGTCTTTTTTTTTTTAGCTTGTGTAACCATTTTCCACTCCTCGCCACTTGCATACACTAATATACTCAATTTTGTTTGATTGAATGCTAATTAATAAAATACGACGGGCTGAGAGTGAGAGAGAGAGAGAGAGAGAGGCTCTGGACGTCCCATTTCAGAGGGTCACAAGATTCGGGAGACTGAAATAAATGTGCGGATTAAGAGGGAATCAACTTGTAGATAAAAAAAAAAAAAAAAAAAAACTTTTTAGAGGGAAATAGATTTGGGACACATACCCTTAAAACTTAGGTTATACCTACCTACCACAGTAAAATAAATTTCTTTCTCTAGGGACAAAAATTGGTAAGATTGGGGTCATCAGCCTCGAGCCATCAACTTAATTTAGTTAATTAATGTGAGAAAAGATTAATAAAAAATATTGTTTGGGGGGTTAGATCTGAGGGTTTTGTAGCCACTGAGGGCAGCAACTATGATTAGTTTAGAGGATTAGAGTCACCTAGTAAGGTTGATGTTTGAACCTTTGGGGAAATATTGGCCCATCTCTTATATGTTTATCACCACTTTTATCTATTTAGTTATTTTTTTTCCTTTAAGTAAATGACGTACAGATGCCCTCCGTATTTCATTAAATACATAATTAGTTATTTAGGATATACTTTATAGTACTGCTATTAGACCAGTTTTATTATATGACACTGAATGTTGGGTTTTAAAGAAACATCATTCACATAAAATAAGTGTAACAGAGATGCGCATACTCTGCTGGATATGAGGCAACTCTAGAAGAGATAAAGTGAGAAATGAAGATATTCATGTTAAGCTAGGTGCAGCTCCCATCGATGAGAAGATGCGAGAAAATCGCTTACGATGGTTTGGACATGTGCAACGTAGGGTTACAAATGCACAAGTTCGACGATGAGAGTTTATCAATGTAGGATAAGTTAAAAGAATGAAGGAAAGACCGAAAAAAATAGAGATGATACGAAAAGATATGGATTCTAGAGATTTAAATGAAGAGATGTTACTTGATGGGGAAGGACCATCAAAGTTATCGATCCGACGTGATGTAGCCTACCGCAAATACTTGAGATAAAAGACTTGATAGTAGTAGTAGTTGTTATGGTTGTTAGATGTGAATCCCAAACAGTTGATTTCAGAATTCATAAGGTTTTTAATTATAATAAATCTCAAACATAAGAAAACATCCATGATACAAATAGTACCAACTGTATCATAACTTGGCATTGTTCAATGCATACTTGATAAGGAGAAACAATTATACAACTATTGACTAGTGAGCATGTGAAATGGGCATGATTTTCTATGCACCTAGGCAAATCTAGTAGGGTTTTTTTTTTTTTTTTTTCTTTTTTTTAGGGTTTTCCAGATATCCAATTAGCCCTTATTTGATCATAGATAACCAAACTCTAATATTCTGAGATTACAACCCATAATCCTTACTGAATTTCTAGGGTTAATTTTAATTTGTACTTCCATTTAGTAGACATAAAAATAATAATTCTTATTAATACAACATCTTGTATCTGATTTTGCTGATCGTTTTTATAACCAAACACACATTTTAAGAAAAACTTATTTTAATAAAGATAACTAATTATTAAAATTTAGAAATTTTTTTTATTTATATTGAAATTGGTGAAAATAAAAATTACAATATTTTAGTAATAAAGAGAAAGTTTATGGATTTGATCACATCACGATTAATTGAAGATGGTTTGTAATTTTTTTTTTAAAAAGGGTTAATTGCAATGATATGCTTTGTACTATAAGAGCAATGTAACTTTTTGCCTTTTAAGTTTAAAACTCTCAGTTCTGTCCCGTCATTAGTCAACATTTTACTATTCTACCCTTATTTAGCTTTATATATATATATATATATATATATATATATATATATATATATATATATATATATATATATATATATATATATATATATATATATATATATATATTATTTGTTAAAATATAAAATAATTTATCTCAACCCTCACTACAACTTCGGAGTTGTGGTGGAGTGGAAGGATTTTTCAACATGGTATCAGAGCAACCCAGATTCGATCCTGCTGGGCGCGCATTTATTTGCGGGTTTTACGATGATAATAGTAATTTGAAAATTTCACTAAACCTGCGGGGGTGTAGTGAAGGAGAGCAGAGTAATTTGAAAATTTCATAAATTATGCAGTTTAAATTAAACATGGGATGAGAATAGTAAATTATTTAATAACGATGTTAGAAGTTAATAGAGTAAACTGAGAGTTTTAAATTTAATAGATAATAAATTAGTTAGGCTCTCAGTAATTATTCCTAAAAAAATTTGTCATGGAATTGAAAATGTAGGAGAAACTATTTTCTTGACAAAAATAATACATAGACTGACCAAACATCATCATCATCTTCATCTAGATTTGGACAGTTCAAATGGCAGACAAGATGGGGATCAAAAGGGATTTTTTACTTCTTAGATTATTATAGGCTATGCTATTAAATCATTGCAAACACCAACACCCCCGCCATCCTCCACTCTCATGTGATGTCCACATCCTTTGACTGCTCACCCAAATTCACGTTAGGGCTCAAGCAAAGGACAAAGCTACCATCTCCTCTCTCTCTCTCTCTCTCTCACCCAAATCCACGTTACTAGGGATCAACCAAAGGACAAAGCTAACCTCTCTCTCTCTCTCTCTCTCTCTCTCTCTCTCTCTCTAACCAAAGGACAAAGCTAACTTCTCTCTCTCTCTCTCCCCTTTTTTCTCTGTTTGTCCTTTTGATTCCATAGTTTCCCTAGGTATGATGGGGAGAATCAGTTAGGGAAGATACCAATTCATAAAAGAAGTAATTTTGGGTGTGCTTGATTCATGGAAGTAATGAAAGTTAAGAAAGAAATTTAGAAGTAACTTTCAAAATTAAAGTAAGAGAAGAGTTTTTTTTTTTTTGTATTTGTTTGCTAAAATTAGAAGAAGAAAGTGTATTAGGAAGTGAAGGAAATATTATTTAATTAGTTAAAATATACATCATCTATCTTATTTTATTTTTTTTATGGAAAAAAAGTACCACTTTTGAATGATAATGATGATATATAAATAAAAAAATATTTTCTTATCTTACTCATTTACTTCCTAAAGTTTTCCAATACAAAAGTGTGAGAAAAAAAATTTTGGAAGTGAGGTGCTACATAGACGTCATCTCATCGTATAAGAAGTAACTTCCAACTTATTTCTTGACCAAACAAATACTTGAAGTAGTGGAAGTAGGCTTACTTCCACTACTTCTATTTTACTTCCATGCAAACAAAAACACCCTTATTCTCTCTCTCTCGGACTAAGGAAAAGTTGGATGATAAAAATAAAATAGATAAGGGGTTAAATCTTTAAAAATTAGAATTTAGTCCTCCAAACTTTCATTTTTATAATTTAGTCTCTCAAATTTTACCATAATTTAGTCTCTAACTATATTTTTTGTCCGAATTTTCCGTTATACTTCTTAGTTACTTCACTGTCCTCCCTTCGCTCTTACTCCTCTCCTCCTTTTCTTATTAGATTGCCCTCTCCATTCTTCTCCTCTCTCTCTCTTCTCTCTTCTTATTGGATTTCCCTGTATTACTTCACTTTAGAGATTAACTGGGAGTGAAGAAAGAGAGGAGAAGAATGGAGAGGAGAACCAAATATGAAAAGGAAGAGATGAGGAAGAGAGAAGGGAGGACTAAAGTGAAGTAACTCAGAGGTATAATAGGAAATTTGGACAAAAAATATGTCTGATAACTAAATTGTAATAATTTAAAGGATTTGGAGACTAAATTATAAATATGAAGATTTGGAAGACTAAATTCTAATTTTTAAAGATTTAAAGAATAAATATGTATAAACTCCAATAGATAAAAGTGTATGCTAGTTCTAAAATATTTTATCATCAATATTTTTAAAGGGTAACTGTAATAACTATCTATATACTAGTGTGAATGTATTATCGGTACCTATTCAATACTTTTTTCATAGAAAGACCTACCGTAAGGGTTATAAGTGCGCAAAAAAGAAAAAACATGAAGTCACAATAAATTTTGTTACACTTGTATCATGTTGTATCATGTTAGGAGTCTCTAAGTGAAAACTTTTTATGTGGACATTTTAAGAAATTAAATTTTAAAAATTAGAAGTCTATTATTTTGTTTTATTTCGATCGTTGAAGATGGAAAGCCACGTCTGCTATTTACTTGCCTTCTTTGACTGCAAGAGCGGACTGAGATCACATCAGCTCAGCCCAACTTATCCGAAGCTTCCAGCCTTTGACAGAGTCTGCACTATGGGTCTCTGTTGAATCAAGCCCAAGCCCAAGCCCAAGCCCAACAGGGACGTTGCTCATTTATAAGCCCATGACATGATCCCATTCAAACTGCGGGGAATTCTAAAGGCACACCATAAATGACTGAAGAACACTTGATCTAGAGGCACACCCTTTCAAATTTTAAAAACCAATGTTTTCTAAGGGCACACCTACCTTTTTCCAACATACCCCCTCCTCCTCCTTCCTTTGCGAACGCACCCCTCCACATTTTTCACGTAGTTTTGATTTGAATTTTAATCATCAAAATCGTCGGTAAAGATTTTTGATGAAGGTCTGTAAGTTTTTTTTTTTAATCAGAAAAATAACTACAGACAAATTAAATTTGAGCTGGACTCTATTTATATTGGTTATAGCACAAGTATCTGAGTTGGCAGTAGAAAAAACGATACTTATTTAGATATTATCTTTGTCATCTAATATATATTTTACGTAAATTTGGCCTTATTTCGAAAATATCAAAAATCTCCTTCTAATTGTGAAAGCCTCACCTTAATCCATATTTTCTTGAAAAAGTTATAGGTAAAATGCATAGATACATCTATGTTTAGTTAAGCCATTATTGGATAATTGCGAATTCAAAATTAAGAAAAATTTGGAACCGTAAGTTGGAAATCGCAACTGTAGATTCAAAATTAAGAATTTGGGATTAACAAAAGCGTCAAAATAAAAAAAAAATTTGATCAGGAACCTTATCGGATACATATATTAAAAAATTATAAAACAAGTTTGGACCGACGATCTTGTTTTTTTTTTTTTTAAAAATAAAAAAAGTAGTTAGTTGTTTTAATTTTTTTTTAATTGTCCAAAAAATATATATGCATTGCACGTGAAATATAATAAGACCGGGAAATTGGGAGCATATATGGGCCATGATTGTGAAAATGAGCCCACAAAGCAAATCATCGCATTAAAATAATTCCACGAGGGGCACTAAAATATCTAAAAATAAATCCAAGAAGCGGCCCAAATTGGTTGATCCAACGGCCACCAGCTCGCCACGTCGATAATCAAGCGATCATCATACCAACTCCCTGGTCCCTGCGGTGGCAGAGTCGAAAGCCATGGCTCTTTACGCCTCCAGCTGTTGTTCGAAACTCGCGTTACTCTCCCCATTTTTTGTCAATAAAACCCTAAAAAGACCCAGAGCAGTCGATCTCTCACTCTCATCTCGTTCCCGTTTCCCCAATCTCTCTCTCATCTCGGCTAGCCCTCTCTCTCGCGGCCTCGCCTCTCGATCTCGGGCGATCGCCATGGCTGACGCTGCTTCCTCCTCCTCCTCCTCCTACGAGAAGGAGCTCGCTGCCGCCAAGAAGGCGGCGTCCCTAGCCGCTCGCCTCTGCCAAGTGAAACCCTAAACCCTAATTTCTTTGCAATGCTGTATGGCTAGGGATTGATTTTTTTTTTTTGGGTAAAAATTTGTTCAGACTGTGCAAAAGGCGATCTTGCAATCGGATGTACAGTCGAAATCAGATAAGAGCCCCGTAACTGTGGCAGATTATGGTATGTGAAGGTTCTGTTTTTTTTTTTTTTTTTTTTTAATAAATAAAAAGGTTCTTAGATATTTTTTGTGGATTTTAGCTGCTTGTTGTTGGGGTTCTGCGTTATGTTATGCATTTTGTCTAATGGAAGTTCAGATGTGAGGATTGGGAAGCAAAAGAGTTAGATGGAATTCTCGTTTGAAGAAATTGTGAAACTCTCATCTTACTGGTGAATGTAGCGGAAATATAGTGTTCAATTGTAAACCTCTAAAGAAGTTTCAAACCATTTACATACAATATCCCGAGATTTTCTTTCCATATGTGATGCTATTCTATATATAGGTTTGAGATTGAAACCCTTGAACCCTAGTCATTGCTACCAAACCTCTAATAATGTCTCTCTCCATGTAACTATAGATAACTAACTAAGAGCCTGCTTGGTAAATGGAAATAGAAGTAAGGAAATGGAATTAGGTGATGACAAAACCCAAATTTTGTTTCCTCTCTTGCTGTCAAGTGGAACCAAAAAAATGCAATTGAGGAAAGTGTTTTTTTTCCAATTGGTGGGCTCTATGATCTTAAATCCCAAATTCTTTTTCCACCTCAAGAGGTGGAAACACATGTTAATAGAAAAATTAAAATAAGAAATGAGTGGTTTCCCACACTAACTATGCTTCTAATTCCATTTTTTTTTAATGTCCATCGGCCAAGGAAGGTTAGAAATAATATTCTAACTCCACTCCCATGTTTTTTTTTTTTTAATTTCCCTTCTCATATTGCTGGTAATTCCATCTCCAATCTAAAATATTTTAGTGCAATACCTCGACATGATTTTCACCTAGATGGTCACTTTGCCGGTTCCACTACATGCAAATCTTCGAAATAGCACACACATCCAAAACATTCCATGACAATAGCCTAGGATTACTCGCGTTGTTCCACCTCATACCCACAGATTGCTTCACTTGCATTAAGAATGACAAGTCACACTTGCATGCAACTTCAGAAACCATTGAAAGCCTTACATCCTTATCCTTGCACTCATTATCAGAATTCGTAAATCATCACATTTCACAATGCCTCACTTCACCTTGTAATCCAAGCATCAACTCTAACGATTGTAGCCCTTGCGTCCTTCATCACCCTCATCCATACTACCAACACCAATTATTAATCTGTCAGATATGTATGGACCTCTATAATCATCGTTGTTCTTGCACTGATATGTATACGATAAAATTTAACTATCTATCATTATATGATAAAATTTTCAATTAGTCCTTCAAATATTTCATATTTTGATATTAGTCTCTTGAATCTTTGTATTTACCTGTTAGTCTCTCAAATCTAATAAGTGATCCTTATTAGTTTTATGTTAGATTTTTCATCAAGTTGGCCAGCCTTTGTTGGATTTGCCTAGTTATGGATGATCAATTACTAACTACCCTCTCCCACTCACATGACAATCCATACTCTCATAACTCCTTCATTAACTCTCTCTCTCTCTCTCTCACACACACACACACATACACACTCTTCGTAGCTACTATGGTCTCTTTCTCCTTGTAAATTCTCCACTCACCTGTCTTTTGTATTTCAAATTTGTCAACCCACTCTCTCCACCTAACACCTATTCTCTCTCGCTCTTATGATCATTGTGACCCAATCTCACCCAAATTCTCTTGAATGAATCCACGACCAACTAAATCTAAATAATTTTCAATTAATCAAGAACTACAAATTCATTCGAAATCCTTCCCCTTCGCCTACCTCTCTTCATCTACTTTTTTTTGGCACTAGTCCCGCTAGTAGCAATTAAATTAAGAGAGTGGTTTGAGAAGTCTTGAAGAGAGAAAGTGGCTTGAGGAGTTAGAAGAGAGCGTTGGTGGAGGTGGAGGAGAGGCAGTGGTTGGAGGAGTTAGAATGAGAGGGTGAATGGAGGAGTTAGAAGGTGAGAATTAATAGTGGTTAGATTAAGAGAATGGTTGGAAGAGTGAGAGTTGATAGCGATTAGATTTAAGAGAAAGAGAGAGAGAGAGAGAGGAGTTAGGAGTGGCTGGAGATAGGGGAGAGAGAAATAAGGTGGTGTTATGATGAGATTAGTTGATGTTTGGATTCATGATAAATTAATAATGAAGCAAGGGTGTTATTGTAAGAATGGATGAAAAAGTTTAAGATAAAGAAATCTTTCTTTTAATTTGGATGACAGTTGAATGGTGAGACTGGATTGGAATAACTTATTAGATTTGGGGGACTAATGGGAAATGTCAAGTTTTGAGGGGCTATATCAAAATATGAAAGATTTGAGGGACTAATACTAAAAAAAAATTATGCAAAATTGTAGATAAAGTTTACATAAAAACTAAACCTAGTAAATAAATACTAACTAAAGATAACTATGTGACCTAAATCTTAGCTAAAGCTAAATATGCTAGATACAGTGAATTACATAACGACCCCAGTCTAAATAGTAATAAAAATGTGAAGTCAATTTCTTGATTATGCATGTGGTTTAGTTTTCACCAAAATGATCCATAAATAGAACTATATAATATTCTCAAAATGTAAAGATATCACTAACTCTAAGAAATTCTTCCTTTCCATAAATAAATAAAACCCTATGTTATTCTTAAAATGTAAATATATCACTAACTCTAAGAAACTCTTTCTTTTTGTAATCAAAATTTCAAGTATGTAAATTTTAGTACTACAAAATAAAATTATATAACAGTATTTTATACCTTACGTAAGATAAATTAAACTAAACAAATCTCTAGGTAATAGTCAAAGAGCCCTTTATCATCCATGAAAGAAATATTTACAATAGAACACTGAAAAATGATTGGATGAGTTACCACGGCATAGTTAGTAGTTTCGTGTGTGTGTGTAATCAGTATATTCAAAACAAAACATTGCAATATTTTTTTATATTGCAGTAGTTAGTAGTTGTGTGTGTGTGCGCGCAGAGCAGTTTCAACTTTCAATTCCTCCTATGAGATCAAACCTATCTAAATTATTATCAAAGTAATAACATTGCAATATTTTTTGATATGAGTAAAAAACAACTATGTATTAATCAGATATTCAAATTCTTTATGCACACAAAATAATAAAATACTATTTATAACATAAAAAATATTCCAAAGAAGATATGAACAAGTAAATAACAAAACAATCATTATCATCATTGAGTTATATATTGAGTTATATAACAGAATAAAACAATATTTCTAAAATTATTGAATTATAGTGTTGTCAATCTTCTTTATTATCCGTAACTGATTCCAAAATATTATGAGGGCCCAAATCCAAAATCTTAAAGGATGAGTGTTACTAAGGTCAAAATTGGTTCATAGATACCAAATTTGCTCAAATGTGCCATAATAATAATGCACGTGGTACCAAAATATTTACAGTTGTAGACAAAAAATTTAGTTGTTGATGCACTCTCATGGAAAATAATTTTAACAAAATATTTTTTGTAATCAAAATATATTATCCATAAATATTAATTATCATTAGGATTAGATGGTAATACCGGACACTAATTTCATACTCTAGGAGTGATAAACACAAAATGGGCATGTTTGAAGGATATTATCCACAATTTACACTTAATTACATTTCTTAATTAACAAAAATTGGTATTATTACCAATTATCTTCATCACCAAGCTTCATTAACATGAAAACATATCAATTCTCTACCGTCCAACTTCAAATGGTTGCCCTCCAAAAATTTAGGCGCTGAAGCTCAGACCAGAAATTTTACCATATGATGGGGGAGAAAATGCACAAGAGGCAAAGAATTTTGCAGCAAATTACGTTTGCAATGAGTCTACATGAAGATGAAAGCAGAGTTTTCATTATCAAAGAAGATAGATCATAAAATAATACAAGAACCTCACTTCACCTTTCTTCTACAAGATATGTCCATTTAAGATCATACATGACGACCTATTTATGATCTAATTGTTTTCCCAGGCCTTCTATTCTTCCTGAAGCCTTAAGAGTAAAGTCCTTCGCTCTTATCAAATGGATTCATGTTCTAGATGACTTCGGAACTAGATCTGCCTAGATTTAGATCTACTTACAACTACTAAGCCTTTTATCCCAAGTATTTGGGGTAGGCTATAGATTTAGATCTACCTGCTTTCCTTTTTCTTGGGGAGAGAGATAAAAAGAACTTCCCAATGTCACGTATGCAGCAATGCCCTCTCATTGTTTTAGTAAGAAAGCACCTATGATAACCCCAATTATCATATTCATGAATGAGTGCTCTACAGGAATTCGATTAGACTTTGACATTTTGTTCAGAAGAGATTTTGTTGGAATTAAGGGAAAGATATTGATTTCAGATTAAATTCAACTTCTCACTGATTTAGGCAGAATGGAAGTAAAAGTGGTGACAAAGTAGGATATGGAGTTAAAAGTCTATTAAAACTAATTACTATCAATTAAAACCATGCATTTAAATTAGCTTGACTTGAACTGTAAGGTTTTGTTGTATACCTGGAAATTAACCAAACAGTGAATCAAATAATGGCATTTCCCTCAATCCTTGTAATTGGAAACCATGAATTCCACTATAGGTGGACTTGTCCTGGAGTGAAATGAAGTTGGTAGTCTGTAAGCAACAATCGTAACATATTTAGTTGTATAGGATGGACCTGTCTTGCTTGGAGGCTATGCTATAAGAAAGTATGTAACAGAACTTCCTATTGAAACTTTTAGACATATATCGTCTAGCAAATAAAATAAATAATTATCTATTTATGCAGTCCAGTTTTTGTGTACTTGCAGGTTCTCAAGTATTAGTCAGTCTTGTTCTAAGAAAGGAACTTCCTTCTGATTCCTTTTCACTGGTTGCTGAGGAGGTGCGTGCACTAAACTTTGGATACTATATTACTTAGTAAGTTGCTTGTGATAGTACCTGAAAGGTCTAGCTGCTGGCTGTTTATATGATTGGTTTTCTAGGATTCAGGAGATCTGCGGAAAGATGGTACTCAAGAAACATTGAAACGCATTACGACACTTGTAAATGATACTCTGTCAGCCGATGGTACATATAATATTTCCTTATCAGAGGATGATGTACTTGTCGCCATTGATAGCGGAATATCAGAAGGGGGTCCTCATGGACGGCACTGGGTATTGGATCCTATAGATGGCACGAAAGGGTGAGCATTTCATATTTGAGTACTAGGGTGGATAAAATCACATGCTGCAATGCTTTTAAGTTTAAAATTCAATGTCAGTCTTGATATAAGTCTGACAGCTGCAGCTTGCCGATATGTTTGCAAAAATCGAATTTGCCCAACTATCTTAACAATAAATGATTGCTTCTAGCTGTTTATTTGTAACGTAGATTTTCATGACAGTAACATGAAACTATAAGTTCTACACTACATGGCAAAGTCCTGTATCATGCTTCTTTCTTTAGTCCTGTAATCACATATTATTCTATGCATGAGTTCTTAGTTATATGATTACTTTCCTTTTGATAATGTATTTGCACACTTCAGAAGTACATGGTCTCATTTGTATGCAGAGTTGCGAAGTAGCATCTTGGAAAGCTTGCATATAGGATGTGCCTGTAGTAATTGTGGTGAAGGACTAAGAAAAGTGGGCCCAGTTGTTGGCACCTCATTTCTTACTATGGTCATGTCTACAGTATGGGTTGGTAACAGGCTGATGCTAGGTATAGACAGGTTTTCTAGATTCCGAGCCTATTTGTTTTTATGCCAGGCCTGACTCACCAGGTTCAAGCATGTATCTGAGTCTAGGGTCGAAGAATGTGATCTTTATCAGTAGGAAGAGATTTAATTTTGGGGCATGGGTTGTCGAGACGTGATAGTTGTGGCCTCTGTGGACATTTACAGAGAACAAGAGGTGTATGCCATTCAGAGGAGGCTGGAGAGAGAATAAATTAAAGTTTTTTATCGGTCATCCTGACAGGTCTAGTGGAGAGATTGGGAGCCAAAGTGATGCTATTAGAGCAGAAGGGATGCCTAAGCTTTTATTTCCCAAACCAGTAGCAAAACTCTTCTTTATTAGGTGGATCTCAGATAGATAGTAGATGAAATAGGTGTTTTATGCCACTCCTTAATACGAAACTTTAAAACTTTCAAGATGGATAATAGGAATCTCGCCAAGGCTATCAGCAGTAGACTCACAAGGGATAGTACTATGAATCAAGAATAATATCAAAATACAGAATACAGACTCGAACCTAGTTAGGGAATCTGTAGAACGGGATATGACAGTTAGGCCCAAGCCCAGTCGAGCCTGTGTCCATTGACAGTCTTGTTCACAGTTAACTTTGTTTGTGTGTGGGCCCAATGGGTTCCTGTTCAATTGCTCAACAGGTTAATCAGAGACAGAATGCCTATTATGCAAGGTCTGTCTAACAGTTGTGCATGTTATATGGTGACAATAGGATGCTGTACCTGTGCCTATGTATTCAAATGTACATCATTTTCTAAAATAAAACTATAGGGACAATTCGTAACGAAGTAGTATGAATATTTGGTTTTTTACCTGATAGAATTTTAGATCATATGTTTCCATAATGACATAATGCACTGACACACGAGATGGATTACTTTGCAATAAGCTACTGTGTGTGCAAACAACATTTAACAACAGTTGGATAGGAATATGGAAGTTAGGATGCATCATCTAAGAGCAAGTTTGATGTAAATATCAGGATGCTAAATAGGTTACTTGTAGGGGTATAATTCTATTCTGACTGGAATGTTTTTATTATGTATATTAAAGCTTAGACATATACTTGGGTCCCTGTAATGTTCATTGTTCCTGGAGAATGCGGAAATGGAAAGGAAGCACACCTGAATTTGCAAGCGAGATCTGCAATTTTGTTTGCTTCCTTGTTCCAATTATGCATCTTAGAAACAGGAGATACAGAAGATACTTTGCACTTTCTGGTTCTGTTGATTTAATTGATTCTTCTTTCCAATCTGACATAGCTTGATAAGCATTTAGATTTCTAAGGGGAGACCAATATGCAATAGCACTTGCATTGCTTGACGAAGGAAAAGTTGTGTTAGGTGTCCTTGCATGTCCAAATCTTCCTCTAATGCCAATTGGGGCCTCCAACAAAAGTTCTCTCAAAAATGAAGTTGGTTGTCTTTTCTCTGCTAAAATTGGTGCAGGAACATATATGCAGTCACTGGAGGGCTCATCACCTAGAAAGGTTGGTTCACAATGACGGTCAAGGCATCATTTTATATACGCTGCTGATTCATGTTACTGATAAATGTGATAATTGCTCCCTTCAGGTACATGTTAGCAATGTTGAAAATCCAGCTGATGCATCGTTCTTTGAATCCTTTGAAGCGGCACATTCCATGCATGATTTATCTAGCTCTATAGCTAAGGTACTGCTGAATTCCTTTTTTCTCCTCCATATTTTAAAATATGTATACACGTTGAACATGTTACATTTAATCCTGTTTATTTCAAGCAGAAGCTTGGTGTCCAAGCACCACCAGTAAGAATCGATAGCCAGGCAAAATATGGTGCTCTATCACGAGGAGATGGTGCAATATATTTACGATTCCCACATAAAGGTTATAGGGAGAAGATATGGGACCATGCGGCTGGTTACATTGTTGTCACAGGTATGGACACCTGAAACTGTTTTGTGACTATTGTCTTTTTTCTTGGGTACAATTATGCAACTTATAGTGTAACCTAAGACATAGTAATACAATTGCCCAGTCAAATAAATTTCAATAAGGAACGCACCCTGTTCTCAAAAGGATTGCTAGATTTTTTTTTAACGACCTATTTCTTATAATTTACAGAAGCTGGTGGCGTTGCATCTGATGCAGCGGGAAATGATTTGGACTTCTCAAAGGGAAGGTATCTTGACCTTGATACAGGGATCATAGTAACAAATAAGAAGCTAATGCCATCACTGCTGACTGCAGTACAAGCTTCTTTGAAGGAAAAGTTGCAATCAGCTTCACCTTTATAACTTTTTTCCCCAGCAAAATATTTCTGCAGGCTTTTTTATACCTCTTAGTTGAGAGCCTTCTCATTCTGTCCGTTTGAATGACAGGATTTTTGTAACTGAATGCACTTCATTTAGTATTAAGAGGCTTGGGATCGATTCGTTTCAATAAAAATTCTAATTTCTGTCTTGTGATAAATCTCATTTGCTTTTCAATGACTTTATTACTCAAAATGCTTCTTCATGGTATGTTTTTCCTAATCCAATCTAAATATCATATGTTTACAGGTAAGAATTTTTTTTTTGGCTTTTCCCAATATTTAGCAATGCCATAATTGACATGATTTGGCCGCAAGAGTTGAGCTCCCTTAATCAATCGCAACAGAAAACCTTGTTCTCACTTGTCTCTCCCTGTTCTCCCTTTTGGCCCCTCACTGTAGGCCTTACTTAACAAATTTCTCAATTATTTTTCTTATTATTATCATTGGGTAATCGAAAGTGCATTACTCTCTTGCTGCATCCCTAGCTATATATCGTCAATTGGGCACAGGTCAAGCGACACGAACACTTGTCAAACGTGTACTTTTTGAGCTTACTTGTAGGGATGCATCAAAGAACTATATTTGCAGAATTGTTAGGTCTATTTAGTGGTTCGTAGAGATTCACTATAACATAAAGAATCTTATTATGAAGGGAACAGCCACTTCGTTTGTGATGTTATCCTAGTGATTTAGCATAAGATGGAGATTCATTCCCCTCCTCTGTCAACTTCTTTTTCCCCCTAAATGGAGTTTCATTCTTCTATTATTAGAGTTATCATGTAAACCAACAAGGGCAGACTTAGATTATGAAGGGAGAACATTCTTGCTTTGATATCGTGTAGGCTAGGTTTTATTTGAATTCATTTTTACATAAATATTATACATTGTAATCCAAGATTTGGATTAAGAATTTGTTTGAATTAGTTATCCAATTTACTTTTCTATATTTAACAAATATATGTAAACAACATATCTAAGAGTCCAAAAAAAAGCTTACTCTACCAATGTTTAGCCTACACCTGTTCATAATCTTATCTTATATGAATTCATTTCGATGAATATGGATATACGTATCTCCTCCGTTTAAAAATATAGTATGAATATGAATATTACTTATCGTATCTAATATATCCTTATAATATATCGAAAATAAATATCCGAATAACATCCCGCACACATATCTATTAATGACAATACAAAAAGTAATGTCGATTTTATATTTAAGAATATATTATAGTAAAGACATAATTATCGGGAACATGTATCACTATTTTCAAAATATTATCATAACTAATAATATCTGTTTAATATCCGATCTAAATTCTTATTCAATTTTATCAAATATGGCCAATAAATTTAATATTCCAAACAACATATATCTATATCCTTATTTGTATCAGATAGAAGGAGCCAATACAAATATGATAATATCCATATCCGCTCTGTTTACATCCCTAATTTTTGTTTAGTAAGAGAAATTTATATCAAATACTCCTTCACAAAAAATCCACTTTTAATAATAAGATTTATTTATTGTCACAAAATATCCTTTTTTTAGTAAGAATTTTTACATTCCTCACAAAATATTCGTCATGAAAGCCAATTTTGAAAGCCAGTTTTTATTGTAGTGTATCTATATCCTTATTTGTATTATAAAGAAGCAGCAAATACAAATATAGTAATATCCATATCCGCTCCGACACTCCATGTCCAATTCATTTACACCCCTAATTTTCATTTACATCAGAGAAAGTTATACCGTGAAGGATGGAAGAAAACAACCTCATTGAGAATTTAAAAAACCTTAACTCAATTATCAATATCATTAAGTACTGGAGCATCAAAGTATCTTCTCTATAAGTTCTCTATTTATGTAAATTTCATTCCGTAGATCTATAGTTCCATAAAAATGATTTCCTCCGTAGATCTATAGTTCCATAAAAATGATTTCCTCCAATATTTCATAAATTCAATTATTCTAGTAAATAATCAAAATAATAGAAGCAACACAACAAGGAGGGTAAGTTATAATTATAACGTTCCTTGCCTCTTCGGCTTCTGATCACAATTTTTCTGCGAAACTAACTTTATAATACCATAAATATTAAACGGATCACAACAATGCCATGAAAAACTAATGCACTTCTAGTTGATAACTAATCCCTTAGGTCATGTTGGCTAATAGTGGTTGTAATGCAAGACAACCACTTGATTTGTGAAAGAAAAAAAAAAAAAAAAAAAACTTTTAATACTACATTGAAAAAATTCACTAGCTAGAAGCTTGTGTTAATCCTTGTAGAATTATATTTGCTTCCCAAACATTACCCCTCGGGCTTCTATTTTCTTGAAATTCTCATTAGAATAATATTAATTTATTAGATGAAGGTGTCTAAATTTCAATAAGGGGCAAAAGACACAGATATAAAAAGATACTATTATTTCACTTCCCAATCCATTAAAATGGCAATACAATTATATCAACTCATCTCCCTCCCTCTTCTGAAGAGATTCAACACATCTCCCTCTTCTGAAGAGATTCAAATGTATTACCCATCATGCACTTCAACCAATGTTTGGCTCCTAGAGTAGTAGGATACATTCATATGAACTCACCCGAAGAAGATACCGACTCAGAGTCTGACTGCGGCTAAACTGGAACATCTGGTGGGTAGTCCTCAGAATGGTTCTTTACAGTCTCCCGCAGCGACCTCTCTTGCTCCCGCAGGTTGGAAGGAACTGTATCATAGACATCGGTGAACAGCTCGCTCAGTGGGGGCTTTGGCGCCCTTTCTGCAACCTGAATGGCCTGCAGGAGCTGCACACATCTGATATCAGTCCGTGGGCTGAAGAATCTACAAGAGAAACTAAATCCAGAATGTTACAGTGTGGTGATACCTCCTTTCTGACATTGTTCCTTAATTCAGATTCGGCAGCATCACTCCACCAGCCATTCCTTTCTACCCACTTTCGATACCTGGAGACAGGGCATCTCGCTGTCCTCCAATGCTCAATCTCATCAACTGACCTGTACTTTGTCGAATCATCTGATGTTGAATGATGCCCAATCCTGTATGTAAGGGCCTGAGGAACATTCACAATGAGATTCAAACAAAAAGTTATCAGGTTCGTTCTTGATAGATTGTGTAGAGGAAATTTCTGCACCTCGACTAAGATGGGCCTGGATTCTCTTATGGCCATTTCTCGTGCTGCATGAACTGCACTGTAAACAGCTAGACTATCGTTCCCATCAACTCGGATACTGCGTATTCCATAAGCCTGCCCTTTGATAACCGCGCCATCACCTAATCAAATTCAGTATGACTGAAAAATCAGTCTCCTATCCTACGTGTATCGGTTGTGCAAATTGAACGGAACTAAAAGTTCTTGTGTTACTTCGAAATTGCTCTGTTGTAGGAGTGCTGATTGCCCAACCATTGTTTCGACAAAAGAAAATAACAGGAACCTCCATCACAGCAGCAAAGTTCATCGCAGCATGGAAATCACCCTTACAAGTTACAAAAGTTTCAGAAGGGGCGAACAATAAAGAAACAACCATTCTAAGGCAACCGAATGCATTACCTCACTGGTTCCGCCATCTCCAAAATAAGTGATAGCGCAGGCGTCCTTCTTATCCATCTTGAGCGAGTAAGCAGCTCCAACAGCTTGAGGAAGCTGTGTGCTGGTCAATGGATAACAAAATCAATAACTGAACAGCTTATGCAACACAAGTTGGAAATCGTTACTCACGCTATGGGCGATGATACTGTGAAGTAATTGAGTCTGTTGCATCCGTAATGAATTGGCATCTGCCGGCCTTTCCCATAGTCTGATTCGTTGCCAAAGTTTTGGTTAGCGAATTCTTGCAGAGTGAAGCCACGCCATAAGAGGACACCGGGTTCCCTATACTAGATTAATACAGTGATTCCTAGGAGATGAGGAGGTGAAGTTTTCGAATGATCGATGACAACATAAATATACTTTGCTGGTTTTCTAACCTGTGGGAAGACAACATCGTCACTTGCTAATGCAGCGGCAGATGCAATGTTGATAGCTTCTTCTCCGTTGGAGGTTAGATAAAAAGAAATTCTCCCTTGCCTCTGAGCTTCATAGAAGATGGTATCCATAACTTGTAGTGTTACCATGTCAGTGTACATTTTTAGAGCGATTTCCTTGCTGACCTATTGAATAGTCAAATGATAACTAATTGAAAAGGGTCTTAGTTTATAATTTAGAGAGAAAAACAAAACCGCACTTCTCCAGTTCAGATTTCTTTGACTTGATGACATTTCTTAGGTCTTCTGTGAGGAGGGTTTCTGTCAATGAGATATAGGTTTAAAAATCAATACCTCTTGAAAATGACTGTCTGAAATTGTGTTTCCATCGTCATCAAGAACACGATAGCAGTTGACTCGCTCACTTGGGGACTCCGACAGGAATCTCATTTCAGAGACGAACATAACCTTTCCTCCGGGAAAATCCAAAGACTGCATGGACGACAATCTTACATAATTTAATAAAGCAGAGACATTTGAAGTGAAGTCAATGCAAGGAACTTTACTCTGGACTATTAATTTATAGGTTTTTATAACAATTGGAGTAATCAAAAACGACCATACAAACTCCACTGAAGTAACACAAAAACTATTCAGTCAGTGCACACTAGTTCATCTATTGATAAAATATTACTCCTGCACCAATTTCAAATTTTCAATCAAAGAGAGAATATTGGCATGCAGAGGGTCTGCTGATATTTCTTTGTTTTACAACGGTTTTCATGTCATGAGCCAAATCGGAAACAAGATAACTAAAACACAAATGCACGCATAATTCCCTGAATATCAAGAAATTAAATCTCTGCACCGAGGAAATATATAACCTCAATACTACTTATTCCAAATTCCAACTAAGCATCCAATTTCTAAATTCAATCGAACAGGCAAAATTATCAACCCCAAACATTTTCGCATGGACTACAATCTCTTTTAAATCATAATCCAATTCAAGAATGGTGTATTACTCTAAGAAATTTAGTTTTCACAAAAGGAAAAAAAAAAAAAAAATTACCTTATCACTGGGCTCGTCATACTGTTGGGACTCACTGACCTCTCCAGCTCTAACTGATAAAAATCTCTTAACAGAGAACGCACCCATCAAATCCCTCAAAGACCCAGATGGGCAATTTGCCTCTGCTACAGAATTACGATTCAAAGATCGAATCTTTCTGAGATTTTCGAAAGAATTCACCACTCTCTTGCCGAGCAGAGAAACCCCTCTCGATCTCCCCAGCCAGGCCACCATCGCCATCGAATCAAGAATCACAAGATCAGCTGCAGCCTTTATTTATGGACAGAGAATTTTGTTCCAAGTTTTTTTTAATTTAAGACGTAATTTTTTATTTTATAACAATAAACGACAGAGATTAGGGAGGAGACTCATCTCCAGCGGGTTCGTTTCCGATAACGACGAGGAGACTGCGTCCACGTCAGACATGTACGGTTCAATTCAGTCGGGAGAGCGATGGAGCTGTCCTCGATAAGGCTGAAATCTGCTGTTTGGTACGAAACAACAAACATGTGCTTCGGTCAATTACGTGTCGGATTTTGATTGAGCGTGATGGAGGTTTGGTGTTTGGGATGAATCGGGAGTGGGCTCCGAGAGTCTGGCTGAGGAGGCGTGTGGTGGTTTTGTAAGAGTGACGTCTTCAGCTTTTCTTTGGATTGAGGACGTCCGGAGGATCAAGTGTTTAGGTACGAGTTGAGAACAGCGACTTGCACTTCCCATGTTTAGTGTCCCTTGGATTGGCTTTAACGTAGCAAATACGCTTTTGTTTGTATGGAAATAGAACCGAAGCAGTGTAAGTAAGATCACTCACGTTACTTTATTTATTTATTTAGTAAAAAAAAAATAGAAATTACTTCCATTAGAAATTACTTTTATATATATAATGTAAACACAATTACTATATATAAACACAATTACTTTAACATAATAGATACCGAGTAAATAGGTACGTAAATATGAATCGTAATAAGATATACTAGACATGCAGTGTGAGCATAGAAAATTTCATATGATGAGGTGGTAATTTAATTAAACATAATTTGGCTATCCAACTAGTGATTTAGACTCCTATTCACTGAAACCGTTCAATCTCCAACTACTTGACGGATAGCCAAATCAAATCCAAATTTGATGTTTTTCTCTTTTAATTGATTTAGACTCCTATTCACTGAAACCGTTCAATCTCCAACTACTTGACGGATGGCCAAATCAAATCCAAATTTGATGTTTTTCTCTTTTAAATCCTTAAGCACTAAAGAAGTTGATCATCCAAATCAAATCCAAATTTGATGTTTTTCTCTATTAAATCCTTAAGCACTAAAGAAGCTGATCATGTTGAGTGGAGTGGATGATCCAAAATACTGGTAATACACTTCCCAAAGGGAAGGAGTCGAAGAAGAGATCTTCACGCCAGAGGGTAAGACAATTGAGCCAAAACTAACGACTAAACCGAAATCGCCAACGGAAGGCTGAACAGTAGGAGATGATATCTTTCATCCATTCAAGGTCGCATTTCGCATACCCCGTCAATGCAGTGCAGTTCAGATGATACGAGAGATGATATCTTTCATCCATTCAAGGTCGCATTTCGCATACCCCGTCAATGCAGTGCAGTTCAGATGATACGAGGTCGGATGATACGAGAATAGCTGTTGAATGCAATTGACGAGAACAATGAGTGAGTTGAGCAGGAGACGCGACACGTCGGTGCCTCAGAGGTTTCTCTCTCTTTCTCCATTTCTATTAATTGCAAATCACTGAATATGTAAAAATTGACTGTCATCAGAATAAGAGTGCATTCATCAGATAATCCTAGAAGTAGGATGGTCAAGTCATTGCTTTTCCAAGAATATGGTCTTAAATTCGATAAACGGAGGCACAATTTTTACCAAGTAGTTGATGACACAAATACAATCCATGTGAATATTTTCTTTATGAAAAATACGAAAAGCAACAGGATGTTAATATGTTATACTCAGCCTACCAAGTCTTCAATTTCTAAATTATGAGGCAGTTGAATGAGCTAACAACATTGAATTTCTAAATTATGAGGCAGTTGAATGTGCTAACTCCATTGAAGCAATACCGTTCGAGTTCTGTACATATGACAGGTAGATGGGGAACAATGAACAACTCATCCATCACATTAAGTTAAGACAATGAATGGATGGGGCAATGCCAATCTCTTTCCTCTTTCACAAGTGAAAAGCATGATATTTACCAAGTTACTTGTGGCTACAACAACGGTAAGGCTATTCCATCCCATCTCTGGTAAGTTCTCTTGCAAACTTTGTTCAATTAGAACCTAAAAAACCAGCTTCACTGTTGCAGTCATCATTATCGGCCCCTATAAGAGAATCATGCTTCAGACGACCATTAAAGAAGAGATGTAACTTCATCAAGTTCCGAAATATCCCTTCATTTGAAACCTTCATTACCTTGATGGATATTGGATTGCTATCGGTTGTCCATTAAACCATGGTAATAGTGTGGGTATGAGGGACCAATTAAAGCATCTCCCTGTTGATCTACTATTTCAATTTGTCGATTATAATACAACTAAACTTGCAGTACAGTTTTTTTCTTTTCTTTTTTTTTTTTTAAGGATTTACCAGATAAACAGGAAAGATCAGGAATACATTTTTCTTAGCTTTATCGAGGGCCTGTTGAGATACTGGACAATGCTTCATGTTTGGCTTTGGCGTAGCCAAGACTCTTCAATTTCTCCAAAAGTTTCCTTTCTGCGGCTGCCTTAAACAAAGAAAGTCCCTAGTTATTTACTTGCGAAAGATTCTACATGATCAAATTTAAACAGAAAACATGCACTGCCAAATATTAAAAATGTGAGTCAAAAATGAGACTCATACTACAACTGTACACAGAGACATAATATCAGCGTCGAGATTCATAGAAAGACATGTTGACAGTCTGGTTCTAGAACTCACAATTTGATCATACTCTATAGACTGTACTATATTTATATACCTCAAAGTTCCCTGGCCTTCATCGTTTTGATAATTGTTAATATCAACAATAAATACACAACCTTCTTAATTTTATTTCCACTTCTACCTTTATTACTTCTATTTCTTTTCCTCCTAAAAATAGGCTAAGAATTTGGCGACAGTCTGTACAGGGCTAACTTGGCTGTCAAAACTTAGTCAATTTATGTAGATATCCTGACAGGGTAATGGTCCTCCATCCATTTTGATGGGATAAAGCTTAGCTCATAGAGATATTTTATTATACATTACATTCTGAGAGAAAGAAAGGATCGAGTCAGACGACTACACTAGCAAACAGATCTCTTTGGTTCAGAATGAGATAAGGCATTAAATTGCAATTTGCATCATGTATTGAGTTGTCTTCTTCAGTTTTTCATCAGAGCAAAGTAGCTTCTCAGATGACATTACACATGAATTTGTATGGAGATAAAGGGGTACCTCAAGCATGGGGCTGTCTTTAGGAATATTACATGCCAGGATTAAATTGAGACCTGTTTTCAATACTGCAAGAAGGAAATAATCACCCAATGTCTATAAAAGAAATACGATGACACAGGAACGTAATACAAATAAGCCTACCTACATGACGAGCAACGCTTGAACCTGTATTGTCAGAACTTCCTCCAAGCAATGGAGTGACACCCACCACATTATTCTGCCAAAGCTCATTCAAAAGTATTAATTACAGATATGTAACAGGAAATGAAACCATTAACAGAATGATGGGCATTTGTTGATAATAGTTACCGGGCGAGTGGGTGCAGCCGCATACAAATGCCCAAATTTTGCTGAGTTGCAACCTATCCAAGCATAGATCTGTCAAGTATGGTACAAGTGCAACTAACATCAAAAAAGCTCTAACTTTGTATTTACAGAAACAATTGACTAAAGAGACTGAGGATGGAAATCTAGTGGTTTACTGGAAGCAGCAATCAAATATAAGGTATTACTCATCCTGCATAAAACATTGATTTCTTTGCCTATTACCTGCTATTGACAAGGCTAAACTCCTATGGTCTAGAAAAGCATTTTACTAAAGAAAAACCTGTACTTAAAAACCACCTTGCAGAGCTAAAAGGCAATTGCTTTAGTAAGGCAAATGGATGAAATGTTGGCTTCCCTTTTCAGAAGCTTGCTGTCATAGTGCAGGAGTGAAACGGCTGTCGCATATGACTAATTTTCTCATTATAAAGGCATTGTCATTTACTCTGAGCAAGACCGACCAGTAGCAGATCCAGAACCAGTACCGAAAGAAGTCATATACCTAGCAGGAGCAGCAGAGACAAAGGTACTAGCGCATTCCACCACCGGCTCTTTGCCCAGCACAACTTCAACATTCAGGTGAAATGGAAACCCTTAAACCTCCGTGTAGATCATGAACACAGTAAAGCTATGACATGCCGATCCGCTAGCAGAAGAAGTAGGTTAGTTAAAGAAATGGTCCAGGAAATAGTGTCTTCACAGCGATGCCCACCCCAATTCTAAACAAGTAACCTCCATTTGTGTCATACTAGGCCAAAACTTCAAAAGAAAAGAAGGAAAAACAACAACAACAACAACAACACCACCTACAGGTTGTCTGTTGCGGAGGGACTTCTGATGTGAAGAAGAGGAGACATAAGAAAGCAAGCGGGGAAAAAAAAAAAAAGGACGATTTCCCACTCCCTAATTAGAAGAGATCTTAGCTGGGGGTATGAAGGCCGTCAATTGTGAATGATTAGATACAATTGGCCGCAAAAGATGAATAAAAAAGAAGAAGACTGACTTCACTCTTGATAGTACTTCTGTTAGTTTGTCATGTCATTTGGCCTAAAGAATGTCAGAAAAACAACAACTATAAATAAACGAACTCTAAAGGACATTCTCCATGATATGGAACAAAAATGGATGACATAGTAGTCAAGTCCAAGACAAGAAGCAAGGACTAGAAGTCCTATGAATAGTCTTTGAGAGGCTAAGAAAACAACCATAGCAAGAAATGTGCCCTATGTGAATAGATGTAGTCTCTAGGAAGTCCTTAGGACTCACTGGTTTTATTCAATATATAATACAAGTATTCATTTGAATGGAATGAACTGGTGAAGTTTTCGGTGACATCAAATTTTACAAGAGAAAAGAATATGCAAATGAAGTCAAAGGGAAGAGAAAAGAATATGAGACAATCAGCGAGAGAAATAACAAAAACAATATTCATTTATCATAAAGCTAGTAACTCTCAGAGTATGTAGATTATATATCAAGAAAGGAAAAGGACTTTGCTAATAAAGATAAAGCTTAACCTCCAAAAGAAGTCCAAATAAAACATATACTAACTAATCTGACGTACAAGGCACATGTAACGAAATCTGAGGTTTCAGGGAGAATCCAATCTCTACCTATTTTATAAAAGCCTCAAATTAAATGATTACAACAACAACAACAAAACCCTTTCCCAAGTATTTAGGGTAGGATACATGAACCATGAAGAGAATTATTCCAAGAGCAAACTGCTAGGCTACAAAAACCATGAAATGAACTCAGGCTAGGTTTGTGCAACAGGAAGAAAACTGTTTTTACTACAACTTGGAGGACCAAGCTTCAGAATTCATACTGTCATACATTATTTTGATATTCATAATATCGATTATATCATTATAATATGCAAGTCTGAACTTGTAAACTTAAATTAAAGTATAGTCATTAAACATTAAGCCGTGCAAAAGTGTAAAGGTAGGAAAGTTAGTTTGATCTCTCACAAAATGAAGAAGAGATATACACAGAACTCAAAACAGCCTCCCACATATGGACAAACTAAAAAAAAAAAACTTAGGGTGAGCATCGGTCAGTTCGGTTCGGTTTTTTGAAAAAAAAATCCAACCGAAAACCGAACCGAACATATAAAACCGAAACCGAACCGACCGAATAAAAGTGAAAACCGAAAACCGAACCAAATTTTCGGTTCGGTTCGGTTTTCGATTTTTAGGGTTTAAAACTAATTAGGTGACAAACGCGTGTATTTTATAAGAAAAATAATAATTTTCTTTCTATTTTTTCTTTTTCTACCTATTAAAATAACAATTACATATTTTTTATTAAAAATTTAAAAGAAAAACACATTGAAAATAAATCAAAGAAAAAAATAAGCTACAATTCCAAAAGTTCGGTTTGTTCAGTCGGTTTCGGTTGGAGCTAAAACCACCGAAACCCGTAATTATTTTCAGTTTTTAAACCGAACCGAACCGAACCGATCAGTTCGGTTTTGCGGTACGGTTTTTTCGGTTTTATGCTCAGCCCTAAAAAAGCTGCCTTTATACATTTAATGAATATGTTTCAGAAAAAGTCAACAAATGAATTGCCATCAGGTCAATTCACCTTTTGATGCACATGGGGCGTCGCAATTGCACTTGTACACAAATAGGCATTTCATGGTAGAATGTCCATCCTGTAATTATGTTCGGCATCAAGAAAGTAATTCTAAAAGAACCCATCAAGGTATCAACATCATAAACAATTTGGTGAGACAATTTTTTTTATTCGAGGAAAAGGCCGTAGCAGAAGAAAAGAATTAAGTAGCCTACACATCAACTTACCCAGGCTAAAACCAAAAACCAAACACCTGCATATGACAATCTTGCTAATTGCAATGAGCCGCAGAAACTGGCATGTTCCCTAACACATGTTAAGATGCGAACACATATATACTGGTGAAGTGTTAGCCCAGCGTATGATGGATAAATAAGGTAATGATTTCCTACAAAGGGTCATGAGATTGGAATAAACACTTTCCGATAATATACCTAGCTAGTTTCAGAAAGGTAAACTCTTTAGTTCGGTTCTATTCAACCTTTCTTCCGGGAACTTCTAAAGGGGCACAAGTTTTTTCATAGTGAGCCCAGATTTCCAAGTGAGCCCAGTAAATTTTTCATAAGAAGGGAAATTTCTTAGTGAGCACATATGATATTCCCAAAATATCCTTCCCCCTATATCTCCTCTCCTCTTCCTCTTCCTCTTCTCTCCTCATATCTCCTCCAAACCTAACCCAAACTCACTCTTGCTCTCCCACTTCCACTCATCCTCTCCATACTTTCTCTCCTCATTTCTCCTTCGAAATCTCTCTCTCTCTCTCCCCCCCATTCGTAGACCTCCCTCCCGCCGCCGCTGCCGCCGAGCTTCCGCCACCGCCGCCGCGGAGGTCCCGTCGCCGCCGCCGTTGTTCTCCCGCCGCTGCCTTCCCGCCATTACTAGGTGAGTTTTTCTAATTTAATAATATTTATTGTAAAATTTAGTTTTTATTATTTTTGGATTAAACAACTTTTGAATATTAAGGTTTGGTGATTTTGTTGGGTTTGGGAGGAGGAAGAGGGAATGAGGTAGCAAGTTTAATTGTAGCATTTTTTTGTTAATTTTAATTATTAATATTTAGATTGTAATTATTAAGAAAATTTAATATTGTAATTCCAATTTTAAAATATGCGAAATTTAGTTATTTTTTATAATCATGAACGTTAGTATTAAAATTTATTAGTTAATTATGAAGTTTGATGGTATTGTCCTAATGGTTGATTAAGTTGCAAAATACGGTTTTAGTGTCTTTAAAATTTAATATTGTACTATCTTGCAGGGGAAAAAAATTAGACAAAAAAATGATATTTGTAGCAAATTTTACTTTGTATGTTCATATTTACATGTACAGAACTTAGTGTTATGAAAAATAACATCTAAAAATGAAATATCTTTGTATTCCATAGATGGATCCGGCAGAATCTTCTCGCGTACGACCAACTGCCTCGTTAAGGAGGAAGAAAGCAGCATTTCGACTACAAATCCGTCGCCCGATACGAGAGCGAGAAATCGAAATTGATGTAGATCTTAAATTTAACATACAAACTCCTAATTTGATAAGAAATGAAAGTGCAAGATCAGATGAAAAAAATATTGATGGAGGAGGCTCTCAAGATTATCTTCACGAGTCAAATTATCGCGGTCCAGTTGATTTATCAGTACTGAAAAGTTTCAAGGCGCACGTTGCTTTTTTCGTTTTAAAAGATGAGGTAATTATTTCCCGTTAAAAACCATAAACCAATTATTGTGTGTGCGCATATGTTATGACTATATTATATATACAGGAACGAGATCCACTTCGATGTATTAGTCACTGGTTGCACTCAGCCAGTAGAACCACCAGAAGAGCAAGCAGAGGAACAAAGACAAAATGAAACCACTCCTGATGCATCCGATAGGACTTTAATGACACGAACCAGAAGCAGGTGTCAACCCCCGAGGAAGACAAGGAGACAGTGATTCGATTATAGTAGTTGTGCATTGATGTATCGTTGTAAGGAAATTCATGTGGCAGGTGTAATTGTTTACTTTCAAACATATTGAAGAATTTGATATATATGGTCTATATATGTAATGAACCCAATTATTTGCTTTTTGTTCGACTAATATATACACTACGTTTGTAATTGTTTAATTTGTATGGGATCTTGTTCATAATCTTCACTATATCAATGTATTACTTATCGTATCGTTGTATCAGGTTATCTGTGTATCTGTGTATCATTGTATCATTATATGGTGTATCAGGAGTATCAATGTATTGGTGTATCAGGAGTATCATTGTATCGGTGTATCGGTGTGTCATTGTATCGGTGTATCATTTGTTAATATATTAGTTTTTAATATATTAGTTGTTAGTATATTATCCATATATCATTGTATCGGTCGTTAATACATTAACCGATATATCGTTGACATATCATTGTATCGGTGTATTAATGCTTAATATAAGTCCGTAAAATGTCGTTAAATTGGTTTAACTAATGATATATCAATTTATTACAACTTATAGAGTGGGTGAGGAGTTCGGAGTATATTTCGGGTCAGACCCCTGTTCGGACTGACAGTCCGAACAAAGGGACCCTGTTCGGACTGAAAGTCCGAACATATCTGAACTGTTCGAACTTACAGTCCGAACAGATCTGGACCTGTTCGGACTTACAGTCCGAACAGTTCTGATTTGTTCGGACTGTAAGTCCGAACAGTCCACATTCGGATGTGGTCTAAAGAAGGGTAAAATGGGATTTTTTTTAAGAGGGCAAACTTGTTACATAGGTAAGTTATTAACTGGGCTCACTAGGAAAAAACTTGTGCCCCTTTAGAAGTTCCCCTTTCTTCCACCTATGAAAGATTTTGATAAGGAAGGTTTAAAAAAAGAAAGATGAAGGAAAACTTAATGAAGTTATTAAAACATCACACTATCATGTACAAAGCCAAGTATACAAGATAAACGCACGACAAAATTAAACAAAGTATCATATACTAATCGTTTACAGAGTCTTAACAGACGGATTGACAACTGGAGAGCTAACCCAAAGGATAAAAGAAATAAAAGATGCAATAAGTAACACTGTAAGAGTTGCAAAGGACCAGAAAAAATTAGTCACCTGTTTTGCAAGCCTTATAATTTGGAAATGAACTACAGTATCATGCAAATTTTCTGTAAACCATGTGATCTGTACATCATCGACTGCCTGAC
Source organism: Dracaena cambodiana (assembly GCA_036321105.1). NCBI lineage: Eukaryota > Viridiplantae > Streptophyta > Magnoliopsida > Asparagales > Asparagaceae > Dracaena > Dracaena cambodiana. The sequence continues at coordinate 30,713,009 of JAYEPQ010000019.1, forward strand.
TTTCTAACGAGTTGCTTTTTCTATTGCTCTTAGGATCCACAGTAACATGCAGTTCAGAAAGTTTTTTATTTAGCTCGCTTGATGCCATACTTGCACAAAACAATAATCCACTGTAATAAGAAGAAATAAGTTTCAGTAAATCATAATGCATTCCATTTAACCAGATCACGATTTAAAGATGACATAATGTACTTTGCAAATAGAAGGCACAGATGAAAAATTTAGGAGTCAGAACTGAAGCAGCAATAATGCTGCAAATAGAATGAATTAGTTTGCACTAATTGAAAAAAGAACATTACTTGATATCTCATTAGGCCATCAATTAAGGATATATATGTTCCTATTGGCCAAGACTAGATAAATTTCAAACAAAACTAACACAGGCTTAGCTAAAGAAGCAAGAGGATCTCATGTAATATATGGGTCCTACTGGCGGAATTAAAGAAAATAACAATAATAATAATAATAATAATAATAATAATAATAATGGAAATACCCTATTAGCATAGTAATTGAGCTCTAACAGTAAAAGGATAGTCAACATATTGACTTGATCATTAGGCTACAAGAAATATGCATTGCATATTAGCATCTTCAAACACTTGTTACACCTTGGAAAGGGCCAGATCAAGTGGGCTGCAGCTATTCCTTCAAATGTAACCATCAAAATAGAACTCCACAACAAGGACAATTTAGGTACAAAGGCTAGATGAAACTGTCAAGCAGACTAGGTGTGCAGCAGCAGGAGAGCAGTATCAAGTTCTGTATTACGAAGATATCAGTATAGATCACTTGGAGTAAGATGGGGATGCTAACTTGGGTATATGGGCAACTCAAAATACATACGGATTCAAGAGATACAAACTCACTATTCCCCTGAAACTAGAAATAGAGACGTGTTTGAGCAATAACATCGTGGCTTGGTGTTACTTTTGTTTTTCCTAGTATCGTCCAAGTTGGTATCCTATCAGGCATGTTTCCTGTTTAAGGTCTTAATGCTAAACTTCATGTCCAACATCTTTCCAAACCACCTCAACTTTCAAGGTGTCCCCAGGCTATTAAACATACTTTGACAAGTGTTATTATGCATTGACAAATTCAACATGCAACTTGTTAAGTGAATGATGTGAAAGTATGTGTTTCTTTTGCATTTTAGAGCATAATTTACTGTCTTCACTTCACATAAGTGTTAAATCTCCTAAAACAAAGCTTCAAGTTAACATCGTAACATATCAGATTATAATTTCCGGAAAAACTGTAAGGTTTACATTTAACACAGCCATCACTAACTAATAAAATTGGTTGAGTAAGAAGTATGGGAAAATACATATCATGATTAAATAAGTTTAACTAAATTATTCATCAAGCAAAACAATGTTCAAAGAAGTTAAAAATCCAAAATTTTAAGTGATACAGGCTAAAATAAACATGTTTTGTAATTGCATTCTACTCATATGCACAACATAGCTTAACCTTTCTGATATAATTTTAATAATAGCTTTTGATCACTTCGTTCAATACTCATGGTTAGAGTTAAGTATATAGTTATCTTTAGGTTATAACTAAGAACTAAAGAGCATAACTGAGTTATATAGTGAGACGAGACAAGTTACTAATGAAGCTTGCTTAGATTTACTACCCTAGACTGATCAAACCCAAGACCTTTTACGTGCTGTACTCCTGTATTATTAATTACGTATATTAACAGTGTGTCTGTATGTTCTAGTAGAAAAGATAAAAAAATTTAATTATTCATAGACGTGGAAGGTGCAGATTTTTTTTAAATAAAAAAATGGGGTATTTACAGATTTGTCCCTTAAATCTTCATAAATTATAATTTAGTCCCCCAAATCTTCATATTTAGGATTTAGTCCCCCAAATCCTCTAAGTTACTACAATTTAGTCCCTTTCCCTAACTTCCGTTAGTCCAGTTTATTTTTTGACCTGATTTTCCCATTTTACCCCTCCTTAATTCCTTCTTCCCTCTTCCTCCTCTCTTCTCCTTCCCTCTTCCTCCTCTCTTCTCCTTCTCTCTTCCTCCTTTCTTCTCCTTTTTTCATTGAGTTCATTGGCTTCTCCCCTTCTTCTTCTCTTCTATCTCTCTATTCTTTCCCTTCTTCTTCATAAGGATATTTAATTCATTTCATTATTTAAAAAAATTAAAAATTAAATTATGCCGTTTATTTGGATGGAAAAACTAACTGAGGGACTAAATTGTAGTAATTTAGAGGATTTGAGACTAAATCCTAAAAATAAAGATTTGGGGGACTAAATCATAATTTATAAACATTTAAGGGGCAAACCTGTAAATACGCCTAAAAAGAATTTAAATGTTTACCTTTTTTCTTTTTTAATTTCATAAGATATAAAGTTCAAACAGGAAAGGCCACCATGTTCACAAAAGAAAAAAATCTTTGAACTTTGAATTTTTTTTATTCAATTCAATATCATGATTTTAGGAGATTTTCAAATTCTCTTATCTACCTTACACTCATCTATAAAATATGTGAATTATTTTAAAATTTACCTAAAATCACAATTTTAATGATTTAATTGGAGTTCAAATACTTACCAAGAATCTTAAGAATTCAAGATAAAAGGCCAAACAAATTCATACAAATCCACTTCTAATGACATTGTTTATCATGACATGTAGCAAGACATAAACCTCATCATTATCACCATCACCTAAGTCTTTCTCTATTGAAAAGAGTCGACTATGGAACAGAACTCCATAAAAGATTTAACAAAGTTTTACAACCGGTTGTCAACCTGACATCAATCCTCTAATTCTCTGGTAATTAGTACATGTATCATGGCCAAAAAACTATGGACAAGGTAGAAGCTTCATGTAGTCAAAAAAAGGCCAGCTAGTGTTCATCATATTCTTCTAGATTGTAAATAATATCTATAAGAAGAGTTAAAGATGATAGCAAAGACATAAACCTAGTTTGTCAAAAATTATTTTACTGTAAATGTCGCATATCTGAATTTAAATTCAATAGAACCCAATGGTAATGGGCGTTCATTTAGTAAGTCCCAAACTGTCCCTACAGAAACGATGGATCAAAATGCTAGATGTAATCATGTAGGATTCAATTCAAGAAGTAAAAAATTCCATAATAAACTCAAACCGACTATTCAATCTTCATCTGTCAATGAAAGAAAAATTATGAACAGGTACTCTACAATGTAAGAACTTAAACGTGTAATAGTAAAAGTTATCTCCATATTATGTGTGAAAGCCTGCCATTTGGGATTGTCAAGGGTGAGCTGATCCTTTCCTATTAAGAATGCTTGCATACACCCATGTAATGGTATTTCGTTCATAAAATATATAAATTCAACTATATCTCCCTAATGTTTCCCCTAATTCATGCTATAATTGTGATTAACATCTCATCTGCACAGACACTAACAAGTACTTGTACCCATAAGCAAACATGAAGAAAAATGAAGAGGTGCCAAACCATAATAATTCATATTTCCTAACGTATCCAGCTCGGGCAACCCCGAAACTGTAGTAGCTTACTCCCCTTCCTACATGCAATAACGAGCCAATTATCAGTTTGGAAAACAAGCCTAAAATTCAACGATGATCGTATTCATATGAGACAAGGACTTAAGCTCCATGTTGGTAACTTTCATAAAAATTGAAAAACACCCTAATCGTGGTGGTATGCAAGATTTGCGAGTATCATGCGAGATCTCTCCTCGTCCCCTGCAAACATTTCTTGAAATTATCAAAAACCCCTTTCATATATTGTCCTTGTCATTGTTTTCGACCAGCATCCTGCCGGTACAATTTCTATTTCCTTCTCACATTTGTAAAAACACATCAAATACCCATTCTCACTAACATTCAAAGCTAGGGTTTCCATGAGAAAAACTTTTATGCTGCAACCTTCAAACAAATAACGATGTTAGGTCGCTCTATTATTCTCCAGAAAACTTCCACATCAAATTCAGAAGGTTTTGTTAGGGTTTTCCGCAGGGGGTTTAGGTTTAGGGTTTAATTTGTATCCCAACTAATCAGTTGCAATCCGATGATTATCTACGGAAATCATCTAGAAACTCACTGATTACTGAGATTAATTGATTAATTGACTGATGGAAGGAAACTAACCTTGAAGCTGGACGCGGCGGCGTACCAAGGTACCCTCGAGTTTGAGGCGGCGGCGAAACAACGCTAGAGGGGGAAGACGGGGAGAGTGAGGACGGGGACATTCAATATGCGCCCCCTTGTGCTACGTGAGCCCACCCAGACTTCAGGCGGTCACTTCGCAAAAGTGTGGGCTCACTTAGATTAATTGCCTACCGAATTAGTAAGAGCATTAATTCAAAACCTTAGAAAATATTAAAAATTTTACCGTTATGTTTTATGAATGAATTTGTCGATTCTTCATTTCTTCTGAAGCAGCACCCAAAATTTTTTCCGAGGCACATATTTCTATTTTCCCATATTTGAGTTAAAAAAAAAAAAAAAAAAAATCCAATCAGCATTCTCTTGGTATTTTTATCCTAGCAAATCTTTTTAAAGGTGAATCCACTTTTCCTACCTAGTCTAAATACCAATATTCCTTTTTTTTAATTGGTCTATCTTTCAGAGCTTCTATTTTCCAATGTAATCTGAATTTCAAAAAAATTCAAAAAGAAGATAGTTTGTAAAAAAAAAAAAAATTCAAAAACGGTGCCACAGGAGGTGCTGAGGAAGAGGGGGAGATGCAATTGTGATGATTTAATCTGCAGCCACTCGTGATGTTTTAATTACTTATTGTATTTATATTTGTTAATTCTATTATTAAAAAATGATTGATAGATGGATCATGAGATCTAAGGTAACTGATTGAAATGGAGTCGTCCAAGAATTTCATACGACCATAGCATTCTACAACAACAATAACTAAGTCTTTTATCCCAGGTATTTGGAATAGGCTACATGAACAAAAAAAAAAAAAAAATCACGCTGGATCGATCACTTTGATAGTCCTTCTCCATTCATTTTTATCAAGTAATATCTCATCATTTAAATCTCTAGAATCCATATCTTTTCGTATCATCTCCATTCATATTTTTTTCAGTCTTCCCTTCATTCTTTTAACTTGTCCTACATTAATAAACTCCCCTCGTTGAACTAATGCATTTGTAGGCCTACATTGCATATGACCTAACCATCGTAAGCGATTTTCTCGCATCTTCTCATCGATAGGAGCTACACCTATTTTAGCATGAATATCTTCATTCTCACTTTATCTCTCCTAATATTGTTGCATATCCAGCGGAGCATGCGCATCTCTGCTATACTTATCTTCTGTGAATGACTTCTTTATAACCCAACATTCCGTGCTATATAATAAAACTGGCCTAATAGAAGTCCTATAAAACTTTTCCTTCAATCTTAACGGAATGTTATGGTCGCATAAAACTCCCGTTGCTCTCCTCTATTTAAACTAGCTAGTTTGTATCCTATGCTTAATATCATTATCGATCTCTCTATCATTCTGAATAATAAAACCTAAATATCTAAACTGATTGCTCATTTGTATCTCTTATCCATCCAACTTTATAGCATTATAGTATATGGTCCGTTATTTACTAAATTTACACTCCATATACTATGTTTTAAACATACTCAATCTAAAACCTCTAGATTTTAATGTATGTATCCATAACTCTAACTTGGCATTTACCACTATTCTTGTCTCATCAACTAAAACAATATTATCAACAAATATTATACATCAAGGTATCTCATTCTAAATAACTCTAGTAAACTCATCCATCACGATAACAAATAAGAACAATCATAGCATTCTATTAAAGCAAAATTTTATAGCACTACTATTAGGCCAGATTTGTTATATAGAACAGAATATTGGACTATAAAGAGATATAATTCGTAGAATGCTAGGTTACAAAATAGATGATTCTTAGAAAATAAGTGTACAAAAGATGCGCATGCTTTTTTGTATTTGTGGTAACACTAAGAGAGATAAAATGAGAAATGATGTTATTTGTGTTAAAATAGTCATAGTCCCAATCGAAGAGAAAATATGGTAAAATCATTTATGATGATTTGGTCATGACCTACAAATATACCAGTTCGATGAATGGAGTTTTATCAACACATAATACGAAAAGAGATGAGTCCTAGAGTCATAAATGAAGACATCACTCGATAGGGATGAATAGAGAAGGATCATCCATGTGATTGATCTAAGGTTATTATCTTTTGGTTCATGTAGTATATTCTAAGTACTTGGAATAAAAAGCTCAGTTGTTGTTATTGTATTTATATTTATTTCCATCATAAATATCTCTTAAAAAAATAAAAAATTATTTATATTTCTACTATACGACAAGTAGTTTGTATAGACCACATTTATAATATTTATGTGCCCATACATATTGAACACTACTAGATATTCAGTTAAAAAACTATATATAATCCAAAATCTATTTGATAACACCTCATCAGCCCTCTTTTTTAATACTTAAAATAATCATAATTCCATCGAAATAAATGAGCAATAATCATAGTAACAATAATGGGTTTTTAATAATGAAATAATTACTCTCATTATTATATTTATATAATAGTATATCTAAGGTATAATTATAGGGAGTTACCAATAGATGCATCCTAAATCTCAACTTGAGATGAACAAACGGTCTAAGCTGGCGGAGATCGAAAGATTCTAATAGTTTTCGACTATAGGGAGGAGGCGAGATTTCGAGCGTCCTTTTCGCCAGAATCCGACCAAATTCTGGCCAATTCCGAACTGATCGGATGCGATCGGAATCCAACAGAATCGATCAGATTTTTCATAAATAAAAGGAAAGTTCTTTCCATGGAGAGAGGGAGAGGAAGAGGGGAGGGGGAGAGAGAGAGAAGGGGAGATGGAAGGGAAGGAGAGAGAGAGAGAGAAGGGGAGATGGAAGGGAAGGAGAGAGAGAGAGAGAGAGAAGAGAATCAGGCAGGTTGCAGGTCAGGGAGGGGGGGAGAGAGAGAGAGAGGGAGAGGGAGAGGGAGAGGGGGAGCGGGAGGAGGGGAGGGAGAGAATCTTATTAGGAAGTAGGAATCCATTAACTATCGGATTTCGACCAACTCCGACGACGTACACAGCTCCGACCGTGCAACTCTCCATGCTCCGACCGATTCCCACCGAATCCGATCGAAGCCGGATGGAGTAGTCAGAGCAGATATTTTTGTTCATTCCTAATCTCAACATAGAGGATTTATATGATCAAATCGCTGGTTATAATGTCCGTGATCTAAATAAGTGATATATAAAAATCATACAATTTAGATAATTTTTCATTTTCATTATCGATCAAAAGATGTTATTAGTTTTATTATTAAAAAAAGTTCATTTTAATCTATCTAAGATACAGTAAAAATATATTAATAAGTACATAATACTTTATACACCATTACTTTATAACATGACAATCACAACGGGTTTGAACCGTACAGCTCTAATTCGAAAGACCTACCCATCTCTGACAACGGGATGGCGAGGCCTGCGCCCCAACTCCTCAATCACCTCCCACTCGCCATCTCTGACCTCGCTCTCCCCAACTCCTCACTCTTCGCCAACCTCCTCCAGTCCTGCATCGAATCAAGCTCTCTCGGCGAATGCCCAAAGCTCCACGCTCGCATTCTCAAGACCCACTTCTCGTCCGAGAGCTTCATCCTCAACCGCCTCGTCGACGTCTGCGCTAAATGCGGGTCCGTCGACGATGCCCGCAAGCTGTTCGACAGAATGACCCAACGAAACACTTTCTCTTGCAACGCCGTGCTCACCGCCCTCATGCGTTCGGGTAACCTTGAAGAAGCCGCAGGAGTCTTTATGTCGATCCCGTCCCCTGACCAGTGTTCGTGGAGTTCGATGGTTTCTGGGTTCGTCCAGCATGGGCAGTTCAAGGAGTCGCTCGAATTCTTCAAGAGGATGCATGGATGTAACTTCTACATTAATTCTTATTCGTTGTCGAGCGCGTTGAGTGCTTGTGCGGCGGTGATGGACTTGAGAGCTGGGGTTCAGACTCATGCTTTGATATCGCAGTCGCCTTTGGCCTGCCATGTGCATATGGGCAGTGCGCTTATCAATATGTATTCCAAGTTTGGGCGGCCGTTGGATGCGCAGAATGTGTATGAAGGAATGCCCGAGAAGAGTGTGGTTTCGTGGAACAGTTGATTACTTGCTACGAGCAGAACGGGCCTGTGAGCAAAGCTCTCGTCTTGTTTGTGAGGATGATGTAGTGTGGGACAGAGCCGGATGAGTTGACGCTTGCTAGCGTGGTCAGCGCTTGTGCCAGCCTGTCGTCAGAGAAGGGACCCCAGGTCCATGCCCGGGCTATCAAATATGACAAACTCAGGAATGATTTGGTGTTGAACAATGCATTTGTTGACATGTACGCGAAATGCAGTAGAATTAGAGAGGCGAAGAGGGTGTTCGACTGCATGCAGGTTAGGTGCATTGTGTCGGAGACTTCAATTCTTAGCGGATATGCAAGATCAGCGATGGTGGCCGATGCAAGATCAATGTTTTCAGGGATGATGATGAAGAGTGTTATCGCTTGGAATGCACTGATCGCAAGCTACACGCAGAGTGGGGAGGATGAAGAGGCGCTCAGAATGTTCCTTCAATTGTAGAGGCAATCTGTTTGGCCGAGGCACTACACTTTCAGCAATGTCCTTAAGGCATGCGCAAACCTAGCTGACCTGCAGCATGGCTTGCAGGCCCATTCGCATGTTCTGAAGCACAGGTTCCAGTTTGATGATGGGCCAGACCCCAATATCTTCATCGGGAACTCACTCGTAGATACGTACCTTAAGAATGGACCCGTTGATGGAGGCGTTAAAGTGTTTGAGAGGATGGTCGCACGGGATAAGGTGTCCTGGAACGCCATGATTGTGGGGTACGCTCAGAACAGGCACTGTGAGGAGGCGTTGCATCTCTTTAGGAGGATGCTAGCGTCGGGAGAGAGACCAGATCACGTGACGATGGTTGGAGTTCTCTCTGGTTGTAGCCACGCCTGAGCTGGTGGACTAAGGCCATCGATACTTTGAATCCATGACTGAGGTGTACGGTTTAGTTCCATTGCAAGATCACTACACTTGCATGGTTGATTTGCTGGGACGAGCGGGTCGCCTTGAAGAAGCGGAGAGGTAGAGGATATGCCAGTAGAACCCGACTCAGTTCTTTGGGGTTCAGTTCTTGCCCCATGAAGAAATCATGGCAATGTCAATATGGGGGAGTGGGCTGCAGAAAGGCTGTTTCGGGCCGATTGTGAGAGTTCAGGATCTGTCAAACATGTATGCCAAGAGAGGGAGATGGGCTGATGTCGTGAAAATGAGGGGGACGAAGAGGCAGAAGGGAGATGCTAAGCAGCCAGGGTGCAGTTGGATTTTAGATCGGGAGGAAAGTACCTGTGTTTATGGTGAAAGATAAAACACACCCAGAGAAGAAAGAGATTCACGAAATATTGGAAGTTCTCAAGATGCAAATGGAGAAACTTTGGTATAGATGCTGCGAGCAGTCTGTCCCATGATCTTGAATGGAGAACAATAGGAGTTTCTATAGGCCCCATATTGTGAGATGTGTTCCAAAGATGCAAGGATAAAACTCCTATCAATATAAGTGGTCCTCCTCAGGACCGTAGGAGTCTGTGATATCGTGAGACCTGTAGAACTAATTTTGTGTTTGGTGCTATTTTTGTAAGGAGGGAGCTTGATACATCAGAGTAGACAGATGAAGTCTTTGCTCGAAACAACTGGTGACCTCAACAATGCAGACTATTTCCTCTGAGTACATAGCATATATTTCATGGACAAGATGCACTATCATCGGCTATGACGGTCAAGAACATGCAATGTGTTCGACCAACGCTTGGCATATGGCCAATGAGTTCTGTAGGTCTTTTGGTAAAGAAACCAATACCCTCTGAATAAGGAAAATAAAAAGAGAGGATTTTAAGTACATCGCTATAATACTTGCCGTCTCTATCTTAATAGAATATCATTAACGTAGTGCCGAGCTTGAGGAACTTGATTCTCAAAATAGGAACATAAATACCAAATAACGAGGTTAATCTCAAACTAAATTAAAAATGTCACTTGGGGAAGACATAAGGTACGAATAAATTGTGTACCTTTTTCTTCGGCGTCCACACGTGTGCAGTGCAGGGCCATTTTTTCCCTTTAAAATCTAATATAAAACAAGTTTGGAGAATATTGACTTAAGGATGTAAAATTAGCCGAACCGGCCATTTATTTAGTGAACGAGCTTGAAGGAAGCTCGAAATTATAAAGTAATATTTAAAATCAAGAGTTAGGAATAGCAAAATGATTTTTCTAGTATTTTTTGTCTAATTCTATAACCTATTCTTTTAAAGGAAATCTTTGAACTTACTGCCGCCTTAGTTAATATAAGGTTCAATAAAATAAAAATTTCTGAAGGATCAAAATGGATGAGAATTTTACTCAAGCCTAAATAATCCGTAAAATAAGTTAGAGCTCTAACTTTGCAAATTGAGCCAACCTAACTAGTCCTATGCAAGTCGAGACGGCTACAAGTAGAGCTTTAGACAAGCCTACGTAAATAAGCCAAACTCAAGCTGGACCCAACTTGAACGGGCTACATACGAGCTATATTCATGTACGTTCACTTATTTTACCAAATAAGGATATATGTTCAAGTTTGGTTCATTTAGTTACGGAACAAACTTGAACGAGCTTGTCAAGCTCAGTTCGAGCCATGCTTCAAGCTCTACTTTTGTTCTAGATTGTGTGACGTTTTCCTTGCTAAATGGAAGATGTTTGAATTAGTTAATCACAGTTCACATACATCCAGAGCAGAACCCAGAATTTAAGAAAAATGTTTGGGCCCATAGAACTTCATCATTCAAGTTAACAAGCTAGTCTTCAACTTGAGAGAAATATTGGAATTAGCAAAGCACAAGATTGTGATGTGTGATGTGATGGGAGAGGTAACAAGTTCCAGGTACAACAAAAATAACTTAGATGTTTTATTAAGTATCTTTATAATTGTAGGTTTTTGCTGTTTGTGAGGAGTATTACTATTATGTATCTGGTAGTTGTTTTATGTAAACTGTTATATATTCTATTAAGTATTTTTAATAGAACACGGGGAGTTATTCTCACCGTCTTTAATTCAAAAAAATATATATATATATATACTTTAGAAAAGTCCTATTTTCATGGCAAATTGCTCAATAACATAGTAGAAGAAACAAGATATTAGTAATAAGCACCACGAATGAGGGTGCATAAACATATAACAGCCAGAAAAACGTGGCAACTAAACTACCTTCAACATCATAAGCACTCATATAACTGATTTCTTACTCGATTGGCCGAGCTCATTGATCGATATGTGTGCTTCGGTGAAGAAAGGTGTCTGATTTGAACATAACTCATGAACTCGCCATCCTCACTGCAAAGCCACCAGAGGTCGTAACCTTGACAATCAAATAAGCTAAATATGAGAAAGTTCAGAATTATAAGTTTGAATCAGGAAAAATAAAAAAACAAAAAATAGGAACAACAACCATTGTAGAAAGATAAATATGGTTCAGTGCCTGGAGTCTGCCTCAGAAGGTAAAGATTGTGGGTAGATCACCCCAAGTCTCAGATACAAGTCAAGGCTACAGCCTTCCATCAAAACAAGTGAGTGCAAAGGGAGAACGATAAATATAATCTTCTTGATCTGTGCTATAATTTCAGGTAATCCAGATTCAGCCAGTTCAGAAAGAAATATCGCTGCCTAAAGTCTAAGGTTTTCCAGAAAATGAATACTGAACTAGTACATGATATCCTAAATTTGGATTGTTCATGGGTGTGTCCAATGCCCATTGACAATATGAGCATGTCCCAGTACTTTTAACTTCAATTTTTTGCTAAAATGTGCTTAACAAGAAAATTCTGGAACAAAAAGAAAATTTTCGGAACCATAAACAAGTCTGTTATGTGAAAGGTAATTAGGAGCAAACATCTTTGTTCTTTCTAGATGTGTCAATCAGTAGTTCTCCCAAGAGGAATTTGAGAAGAGTTGGCAAGTAACATTTGTCTACGGCAAGAAGGTCAACGTTAAAGATGTGCCAACTATCAATGTGTGAAAGAAGTTTCTCCTTTAGAAAGAATGGGGGAAATTCTGCCGGGGCTATTTTAATAAAAGGGCTTTGGTTGGTATAAGCGGAGAGCTACTAATTTCTAAATTATAACTCTCCTTATCATTCATTTGATCAGTTGTGGGCTGCCGTCCATGTTTCTAAAAAAAAAAAAAAAAATAGTTTAGGATCGAAGTTTGGAGGATTGGCTTAACGTGATCTTGTTACGATTCATTTGGCAGCAACATTAACTTGAAGGCGACTTTTTGGAATAATTTATACAGTTGGGTGCTGAAGAATGATAAGTGTGTTTCTCAAGTCATAGATTTAAAAATCTTGGATACGAAGCATTCATCTCATTTTATTTTATATTCCAGTGATTAGAGGAGGTAACAATCATCAGAATCCTTTGTCTTTGCTTGTGGTCATCATAACAGTTTCCCTCTACTCCAAATAGGTCACAGATATATCGGCCCAAAGATTCTTCAGATACTTAGAAATCAGTTAAAAAAGCAAGCATTCATCTCATTTTATTTTATATTCCAGTGATTAGAGGAGGTAACAATCATCAGAATCCTTTGTCTTTGCTTGTGGTCATCATAACAGTTTCCCTCTACTCCAAATAGGTCACAGATATATAGGCCCAAAGATTCTTCAGATACTTAGAAATCAGTTAAAAAAGCAAGCATTCATCTCATTTTATTTTATATTCCAGTGATTAGAGGAGGTAACAATCATCAGAATCCTTTGTCTTTGCTTGTGGTCATCATAACAGTTTCCCTCTACTCCAAATAGGTCACAGATATATCGGCCCAAAGATTCTTCAGATACTTAGAAATCAGTTAAAAAAGCAAGCATTCATCTCATTTTATTTTATATTCCAGTGATTAGAGGAGGTAACAATCATCAGAATCCTTTGTCTTTGCTTGTGGTCATCATAACAGTTTCCCTCTACTCCAAATAGGTCACAGACATATCGGCCCAAAGATTCTTCGGATACTTAGAAATCAGTTAAAAAAGCGTAAGCCTTATGAAAGTAATTCCATTTATCAATTAGTAATTAAGTGCTACTTGTGTAGGTTGTGATCAATTTTCTTCAAAGTTTTTTTTCATGAACAATTGATTTAGGTCATCTGCTATTGATTAAGCGTTAAGAATGTTGCCCCCCCCTAAGTAACAACTAAACCAGCTTCTGCTTCAGACCAACATAGGCTAGGGTAAATCCATGGTCTAGCCACAACATTACCCCCACAAAGCCTTTTCTTATAGGAATAGAAAGCATAATTCTAACTATTTAACATATCTACGAAACTTACCTAGCACCAAATTCCGAATACAGATGAGTCAAGAACAAGAGAAGGCCTTGCCATAAAATCTAGAAAGCCATATGACAATTAAAAAATGCATAAGCCAGCTTGTGCAACAAGAAAGCAACCTCCTAACAGTCTTCTAGATGTAGAGTTTTCCGATTTAAATTGCATTATTCTTTATTTTTTACTCGAGTCAATTTGAATTTGTTTTGTTTCAAAGCTCAACAGACCTGACCCCATTAGCTGTCAAACCGTGTACAATTGCGTCATTTCCGTCATATATTGAAAGTTAAATGATCCCAGTCACGGCGTTTGTTCAAGTCTTTCCAGTTAGTATCAGCCTAAGTCTACTAAATTACCGTCTTTCTAGAAGAACACTAAAAAGGATTAATTTGTCAAATATGGCAGCAACAGAGGCTTAAACTTAAAAGTCTTCGATTAACTTCCAAGTAAAAATTCAATACTTGATAAATTATTAACAGGAGAAGACTAGTTACCCACAGAGACAGAGAGAGCCTTCTCTTTTCATGCACCACAAAGAAACATCCAGGAAAAATGTTGTGATTGTTATGCCACGTCCTTCGCCTGCAGAAAAAGAAAGGGAAAAAAAAAAATGAGAAGAGAAAGAAAACAAATACGCCCACAGCACTGACGTTTCCACTCATCTAGAAGCCAATGACTTTTGCACACACAAGAAATCAGAAGAAGATACAGAAGACTTGGACATTAATAAGAGACTTTGTCCGTTAAAACATCAAAGGACTACAACCCTCTACAGTGCACATCATCAACACCAGCAACCTTTTCTCCCTCCCCAGCAATCTTCCTAGCAAATCCACAATATGCTCCCTCAACAACGACGAGAGCTTGCCATCGGAAACAACTTCACCTTCTCAAACCCAACCCACAAAGAGAGCAGCATTCAGAATCACACAGATGAGATGGAGTACGATACATGGGCTGAGCGGATCAAAGGGCAACACAACTCCTTTGGCAAGCCAAACAACACAAGGTTCGGGGCATGGACACGGAGAAGTCCTAGGAATAGCAACCCTGACGTAGATGAGTTCAGGTGGTTGGCTAAAGCAGGAGATGATGAGTCAGGTACTCCTTCCCCAAAGTTGTGGAAGAAAGCAGAGTCGCCAGTAATTCACTCTGCAGAGAGCTCTCCAGTGCGAAGCCATGGCTACAACATTATAGATAGTCATTTAAGTCATATTAGTCACAGTGCGAGAGCACAGTCAATTGCCAGATATCGGAAGGAGATGTTGGATTTGGTCCGAGGTATGCCTGATACAGCCTATGAGCTGTCCTTCAGAGATATAGTCGAGTCTCCAAAGATTGCTTTGCCGCTGCAGGCGACTCCAGAGGATAAGCTGGAGGAAGAAAAGGATGAGGGGAAGAAGAAGAAGAAAAAAGAGAAGAAAGCAATGTCTAGGAGCGAGAGCATGCAGACAGGAGGTCCTCCACTGAAGATGTTTATTCCTAGAATTCCTAGTGTTTTGGGGGGTAAAAAGAGCACCGGAAGCTCGGGAACCTGTGCAAAGGTTTCTCCGAAGCCTACGTTAGGAGATGCAGAGAAGAGTGGATCAGAGAAGAGTACAGATAGTGAGTGGTGGAGTGCGGAATTTAAACAGATGACCAGCAGCGGCAGCAGTGGATCCAGCAATGGCAGTGAAAGGAGAAGCAGCAGGTACCCTTGATAATTTTCTTAGGCTTGATAGAAATATTTTCCTATGATATAACGTGAAAAAGACGTGCACAAAAAATAGCAAATGGTATTTTCAAACAGAAAGTAATAAACCATATCAATAAACAAGGAAGAAATAGTTTTGCAATTAGTCAGGCTATGTAGTTTGTCAAGTTAGAATAGAAAACAGTAAGTAAATAACAGTAAGCTTGAATTTGAACCTTTCTTGCTCACTTCTTTGATCTAACTAATTTTCACAATCTTTTCCTGTCTTCTGAAAACAAAATCTATTTCCTACATAATAAGATGGTTGTGAATTTGATAAGATATTATTCAAGAATAAGTATTTGTAAGATATTCTTCAAGAATAAGTAAAACAGATAACAATTTCACTAATGGAGATCATGCCACTCGATCAAAGATCTGAAATTCAAAGACATATGAATCAAAAGCTTAATGCTAATAATTTTCCAATATGCAAGTATGAAAAAGATAAAGTTGGTCAATAATATAACAAAAAACATATTTCTGAGATTATTGAATGGTTTCTAAACATGTCATCGATTTTACAGGAAATTGAGTGGTTGTTATCCCTTCTTCCAGACGCGTTAAAGTAAATTCCATGCAGAGTTGATGCAAGAATGTCAAACAAAAATGATAGGGAGATCCTTGTAACATTCCTTGTTTTCGTTTGGGGAATGTTCAATCATATGATGAGAGGCGGTTGCCAAAAAGACTGCAGCACAGTATCTATATTATTCTAGTTCATGAATTATGGTTTTTGGTTGAAGTTCAGGCATCACTGTGAAGCTCTTGAGCAAAGCCGTGCTTTGTGTAAGATACAACTAATGTTTTGTGATAAAATTCTATGGATTTGGAACTGAGTGTGACAGACCATGTAATGCTTCCAAACAGATGTTTGTTCCATGTATGATAACAGAAGGAACATCCAACTGTCTACAGAATGATAGAATGTTAAAATTCATTTAAGATATATTGATGTACAAACTATCTGCTACAGCGCCATAGTGATTTAAACAGTGCCATTGAAAAAAATGATAGAATGTTTCCAGCCATAGTGATTTAAACATATTAAAAATCGGAAAGAAAACAAACTAAATCCTTATGGATAAGCCATTGATATCTAAATTGAGCAATTAAACCAAAGAAGTACCAATTCGACACATGACCAAACCAAAGCCCATGATGCCTTCACATGTCCAAGAGAGGTTTCGGGGGTATTTCCCAGTAGCTGATTGATGATAGAGGGTATTTCTTTTCTATATTTATGAATTAGAGCAGTATCCTGCCCAGCAACAGTTTGTCTAATACAAGGATATGGCATGTAGGAGTGTTCTTTCTTCCTTTTCTTTATACATAGACAGAGCCCGACATATCCAATACCCATAGAATATGTATCAGAAAAAGACCAAAATTTTTACATGTGGATAGCGCAAATACAGAACCCATTTTGACATGTCAGTGCTGTTTGGCGAAATATTAGCAAAATTACATGAGGCCAATGAATAAGTCTTTCAGATGACATACTAGAGAATATGAGCTACCTTGAAAACTTAAGTGAGGTCAAAGTAGAGCAGCATAAAACAAAGGCAAAAAGTAAAGAAACTGAAAGATTAAAAAACTGGCAGTAACTTGGTAACTGCACACTTGATAAGAGAAGCTAGAGGGCGAAGTCTAGAGATGTTGACGCTAGGACTTCAAACTACTTAATATACGAATACGGAGTAGAGCAATCAACCTGAGCTTGTTTTTCTACCAAAAAAAAATCCAGCCAAGATAATTAAACTTTTTAAAGCAGATTTTCAACCCAAGTATAATCAATGCATCTACTGAGCGTATGAAGTTAGATACATATACTAGGATCAGTGAATAAAGCTAGAGGCTTTTTTCTACAATAAACTGTGGTGAATCACTTATATTTTCTAAAATTTGAAGTTGAATGGTAATCGAAATTTTGTTTAGAAGCTAATACCTTTTGGTTGCTAAATACAGTGGATGATTGCTAAAGCTGGATATGGTGAAACATATAGAACTAAGAGCTTCAATAATATTTACTAAACCGAGCTGTTTAATGCATCACATGAGGTTAGTAATTTGTCCAATAGAAGTTACTGAACAAGCACAATTATAAAGTTTCAAGCAAATTAACTTAAATGATCAAACCATAAATCTGTTTGTGGCCAATCATCTCAAAGAAAAATAATCGCATGTCAAAACAGGGAAAACAATGTCATATGTTCAGATACCAGCTAATGCTCGGATTAAATGTTAACATGAGCCCACAAAGTAAGTCTGTCAAGAGCATACACATCTTGTTCCAAATACTACTTTTAATCTCATGTTGTTCAGGCAATTGAGACTACAAACTGAATATCAAAAATCTAGGCAATAAACTGATTAAGACTACAAACTGAACATAAAAACTCTCTGCAGTAGAATGTACAGAATAAGCAGAAAGCACCTAGTTTTTGGGCAAAATTTTGATTGGACCAAAAAAAAAATCACTTTCAACAGATCAAATTACCTTATAGGCTTCACCTAGTTACCATAAATAACAGAGAATGTACTTGGGAATCTGGCTTCTCCTTCACCGCCATCGCCACATCCTAAAAACCTTTTTGTCTCTTGATTGCAAAACAGAACAACAAGAATTTGATAGCAAAATTGTAATCACATAACTATGATAAACAGTTTTGTCATGCTAACTGCCTTTAAACAAACTGCAGTTGTTGACAAATGCATCTATACGCCATTAGTTGAAACAGAAGATAAGTTAGCTGTGACAATAAACCACACCTAAATTCACAAGATGGCCAATGGTAAAGATAAATGAGCATATCAACTGACTAACTTCCAAAACTTCCTACTGAAAACTGAAAAATTGCAGATAAGAATTGAAGTTCAAATGTGTGTGTGCGCGCATCATTTTATATTTATTAGCAGATCATAGTTGCTATTTAAGAGCTTTTTACATATGGGTGAAAGAAAACTATTGTTACTAGACTCGTGATACACTGCATAACGATTTCCATGATCTCCACATGCATACTCCCTATTTACAACCAGCGGATCTTCCATGAGAAATTCCCTATAGTTGAATGAACCACATAAACTAGAAGAACCTTTGGTACTTGTCAACAGTCAATCTCAAGTGCCACCAAGGGCCTTCGAACCTGAAATGCATGTAAATATCAAATAACCTCTCAATCAGGATGCTTTCTTTAGTTTAAAGTTTTTCACCAATTCGTCTCCAACATCAGTTCAAGAGCTTAAAACTTTTGCTGATGCAGCATACTCAACAACTTGGAGTTCCTCATCATCTTGTAGTTCCGTGGTGACTTCTTAGATAATTTAACAAGGAGCTGGCCTAAGATTATGATCCACATTGTTCATCATAATCTTTACGCTCTAAAATCTCAAGAGAAGATTTTGCATGATATGCATGTTCATTTAGAAAATTGCTCATCTAGAAAGTTTTTCATTTAGAAATTATTTTATCCTAGGCAAAGATAATCAAATCAAGTGATCTCCCTTCCTAGACATCTCAGGCAAGGAGATGAAAATGGATGATGTTAATTGTCCATATGATGACCCACCACACATGTTAGGCCGACGCCACCATAAACATGAGAGTCACCTCACGAACATTTTACCAACACACATACACACACAAAAGTCACATGTTATTTCACTCCTCAAAATATGAAATATAAATCAACATGTTCTTCTATGCAAATTCTCTTAGATACCACCTCCCATCATTATCTAATTTCACATACATACCACTCCCCTTTAAATTGTAATAACCCTTCATCTTATATAACTATAAATAAATAAATAAAAATAAACAAATAATAAATATAACATTTCATTTTTTTCTTTAACTCTTACGCCTTTCATTTTCTTTAACCTCCTAAACCTTTTATCTTCTCCAACCTCCAAACTCTTCATCTTCTCCATTATTTCAATAATGAAACTCCCATCTTTAATTCTCAAAATTAAACTCCCTAATTAAACTAAAACCTTTCATATTCTAAACCCTCCAAATTAATCTAAAACCTTTCAAATTCCATAACCCCTCAAACTCTTGAAATTCCATAACACCTCAAACCCTTTAAATTATATAACTCCCAAAACCCTTCACATTCTATAACTCTTAAATCCAACACTATATAAACCTAACATTTTTTCTAAATTCAATCTACACTCATTCTCTAAAATTTCTCTCTTCCTCTCATCACACCGAAGGAGCCGCCACCAGAGTCGTCACCGTCGGAGCCATCACTTTGCCCGAAATGAACACATTTCTCCTATCTTTCCACATCTTGAATTATCACCGTTTTGTCAAAAAGTTAATAATAAACACTTTTCTTTCTTATTGGGTTAAACTATTGGGCCTTAAAACTACTTGACCCATTATCTAATAACCCTAATGATTTAAGAATAATATCCATCATTTTATAAACCCAATAAAATGGAGTCAAACTTATTTCTTAATTTCAGACCAACTTAACTTTAAAATCAATTTTGAGTATGTTATAAATATTAGAAAATTCTCTAAAAATTATCTTAATTCATATTAATCTGTTTTTAATATTCTTAGAATATTTTTAATGTGTAGATTGCTCCGTTGAGCGACATTGAAAAACAAAAATCCAGGTGAGTTAATTTTTGGACTCACTAATCATGCTATTTTATATACCTGTTGTTTCAATCATGTTATTTATTTTGTGTAAATTGATTTATTATTTTGTAGGAATTTATCAATTACTTATTATGTTTCATGTCATCAAAAATCTATTGTCAATTGTCATTAAATTTAAATTACATAGTATAGTTAGATTTTAGAATAATCATATATACAAATTTGATAAATCACATAAAAGTTATATTCACGGAAAAATACTGTTTGTGATATCATTTTGTATCGGTGTCTAGAAAAAATTATCTTATATGCTGGTTCTCTAATTAAGGAACGTGCAATGCACGGAAAACCTCCCAGCATCCATATAATTGCCTGGCCGATATCTCTATGATGTCTCAAATCAGTGTCTCTTAAATATAACTAATTGTGATTTATTGAATAAATTATAAACTGAACAGACTTTATAAATTATGTTGTTAACAAATTAAGAAAAACCAATTGAAATATTGTATATGATATAATCAATATACTGTACTATACCTAAATGATACTGGGTTGGAGGAGAAACTTAATGATGGAAATATATTTTGTTTCGGCTGTAAACTTGTTAAGTTGTATAACTGAATATTTCGCATACCATGGGTGCGTGATGATTTGCTGGATCATACCTGACTATAATTCCTGTTTGCCTGATGGCAGGTCCGATTCAGCACCGGACAATCCTGTGACCATTTCCTGGGTCTATACAGGAAATAATCGAAACAGTTGTATCTCATCAGTTAGCTTTTCCAATTACATGACATGTTAGACAAAAATACCCCTATTATAGAGTTGACTTTATTAAAATGACATTAAGATAAGCTAAATCAATTGATATCATTATCACAGACATTTTATTACATATTTTCTAAAACTTGTATTATTATTATGTTTTGACATAACCGTTATATTTCACATTCTTTCTGCGTATTTTATTTTGGTCGCAATCTAACGATCTGGGTGTGCATGCCCAGATTTATCGATAGACACGCCAAAACTGACGCAGGATCCGGTGCACTTTAAAGATCAGATTGAAGCTCAATAACGGATTAGAGATTCCCTACTTTTTTTGTTTAATTGTATTATATTTTGTTTTAATTGTATCTAAACTTCATTCTGATAAATGAAAAGTCAAACCTTTGTTGAATTTTTCTATCGTAATTACTGAGTATTATTGTGACAAATTTATTGAGGCTTTATAATAAATTCAAATTGAATATGTTGCCGGTACCTGTTACATGTGCTCGTATACCGTATATCGGGAGCGGGGCGTGACATAAATTTTGATTCACACGTATCGTTATGAAAAATAGTGAGCAAGACGTATTAGTTCCCACTTTCAGGAGTTAACACATACTCCTTAATCAGTTCATGTGTTCATGCCTATGCATATGCATTACCTACGTGACTGTGGGCGTTTGGTTTCCCTTTTATGGGTGATGGTGGGTAAGTATGGATAGGTGTGTTGTTGTCGTTGGATTGCGCGTGTGGGGGTGGGGACGGATGTGGGGGTGGGGACGGAGGGTGTCATCGCAGAACATAATCTATAAACCATTACCAATACATAAGTGAGCCTCACTACTCAACACCCATCGTTTTGGGATGATGTTGCTAGCAAGCAATGACCTGCACCATAATTCGGACAAGGATGACAAGAGGTTCGCTCCAACCATAGATCCATGTCGTGCAGCAATGTCATAACCTGAACTAAGCACATACGAGAATTTCCATATCCGTGGTGTTATCACAACTTGAATTAAATATTGAAAACGCCTATGGACCACCTAATGACTCAGTTTAACCCTTGTCTCAAATCTATCTAGAAAGATTCAAGGCTTTCTTCTTACTACTTATGGTCAAGTTCTATGTATGCAAGTGAATATTTCAGGAGTGCTTTTTTTCATAGTTGCTAGTTTGGTGAATTAACTCTGCTTGTTTTGGTGAATTAACTCTGCTTGTTATCATTAGGCCCGTTTCGAAAATAACCCCTTTCTTTTAGGCAGGTATTTGTCATTTTCATTTCCACGAGTGAGGTCCAAGAGGTTGGTTGTTATTAGAAGAATTCTTTATGGAAGAACATGTTCATTTTTATATTCCCCAAAACAACCTTTATTTTA
Source organism: Dracaena cambodiana (assembly GCA_036321105.1). NCBI lineage: Eukaryota > Viridiplantae > Streptophyta > Magnoliopsida > Asparagales > Asparagaceae > Dracaena > Dracaena cambodiana. Next base: position 30,734,963 of record JAYEPQ010000019.1, read on the forward strand.
TATAGAGCACAAAGAAAATGTATTTGGTGTGCATATAGCCAAGTCCCAGTTCTTCGACCAATCAGTCCAATTGATAGATCTGATATGTGGGCAATGAGGAACCTAGGTTGTCTGGCTTTCTCGCTTGCACTCCATCTCTCAACTATATCAGTTGGGTGGCAACGGATCAGATTTGGATCGAACACCTATAAGTATTCATAGCCAAACCCAATAAACTGTAAAGGAGTCCACATAAGTTCCATATCTACTAAGCACCGTATGTATCCATACCCTACCTACTTTATTAGAGTTCGAGTCAGCTTCAAACTTATCAGATTTTGAGTATTTTTCAAAATATATAGAAAACAACTTTATCGATGAGAATAATACAAGTGTGAAATCGGCCTCATGCAATTAAGACACAAACAAGGTTAGTCTAAACTACATGTAAATGGCTCTTTAACCTTATACAACAGCTTCCAGCACAGATGTTGCATATAGGATGGAGTTCTATGAAGCCAGTCTCATGGGGGGGCCTTTAAATATGCCACAAAAGAACACTTCTGACGTGCAAAAGAACACTTTTAACATGATGCCGTCAGTACCAACTCTACTAAACCGGGGTGGCATCCCAATGAAACCAAGTCCTACTCTTCTAGATTGGATGGTCTAGGCCTCCACTGCCTCTCATTCAGAGGTCGGAATTGGATTGCTGTATTCGATGAATTCCTAAGCGCAGTTTGCAAACAAATACCAAGCATTCCCATCCCCACATCACCCCAGCCTGGTTGCCATAGAAAGGCAAGAGGGTTGTGGCTACCTCTGCCAGAGCTGCGCAAGCAGCAGCCGAGCACCCACTGCTCATGACACCTGGTGCAAGCTCATGGTTGCAGTTATGAAATATGCATTGCATGCCGAAGCTTGCGCACAATGCCCTTCAAACCTCTACCTTCCTTCTTGTTAGAAATATTCAAGTCTCTCCTAATTGTGAGGGTGCGTACACAGCAAGGAGTAGTCAAGTACTTCATCAAATATGACCATTGTGATCACGAAACCAGCACTATAAGGTTCTCAAACAAAAATTAATCACAGTACTAAACCAGATGCAGCTGCATCCTGATGAAAGCAACAGAAAAAGTGAGATCCATTTCAAAATTGGAGAAACAAATAATCCAGTGTCCCCAAATGTTGATAACTGAATGAAAACCGTAAGCACAAACGTGATTGTGAACAAAAAGAAAATTAAAAAATTATATAAAATTCTAAAATAAATATATAAAAACAAAATCAATTGATTATCCAGATATTAACATCGAGATCACATGATATTCAAATGGAAAGCTACCAAATTTTAATTCGAGCACGAAAAAAACGTAAACTTTAAACCTAAAGTTTACGATTTCAGCCACTAGATGGAACTTCTGATTCGAGTCCAAATTAACAATAATTTATCGTAATTGAAGCAGCTACGGTTAAAATCTTGAGAAATAGAGCATCTAGTGCGATTAATGAAAATTAAGAACTTGGAATTGAAACTAATTACTCAAATGAGGAAAGAAATTTGATGTCGTCGAGAGAGCTTACATTGTTTTCGAAATTGTGAGTGGATTCGCTCCTCTGGGAGGGGAACTTCTAAAGGGGCACAAGTTTTTTCCCAGTGAGCTCAGATTTGCCAGTGAGCCAAGTAAGTTTTTCATAAGAAGGGAAATTAGTGAGCACATATGATATTCTCAAAATATCCTTCTCTTTATATCTCCTCTCCTCTTCCTCTTCCTCTTTCTCTTCTCTCCTCATTTCTCCTCCAAACCTAACCCAAACTCACTCTTCCTCTCTCACTTCCACTCATCTTCTCCATAGTCTCTCCTCATTTCTCCTTCGAAATCTCTCTCTCTCCCATTCGTAGACCTCCCTCCCGCTGCTACAGCAGGCCGCCGCCGCCGCCGTTGTTCTCCCGTCGCTGCCTTCCCGCCATTATTAGGTGAGTTTTCATAATTTAGTAATATTTATTGTAAAATTTAGTTTTTATTATTTTTGAATTAAACAACTCTTGAATATTAGGGTTTGGTGATTTTGTTGGGTTTGGGAGGAAGAAGAGGGGATGAGCTAGCAAGTTTAATTGTACCATTTTTTTTGTTAATTTTAATTATTAATATTTAGATTATAATTATTAAGAAAATTTAATATTGTAATTCCAATTTTAAAATATGCGAAATTTAGTTATTTTTTATAATCATGAACGTTAATATTAAAATTTATTAGTTAATTATGAAGTTTGATGATATTGTCCTAATGGTTGATTAAGTTGCAAAATACGGTTTTAGTGTCTTTAAAATTTAATATTATACTATCTTGCAGGGAAAAAAATTAGACAAAAAAATGATATTTGTAGCAAATTTTACTTTGTATGTTCATACTTTACATGTACAGAACTTAGTGTTATGAAAAATAACATCTAAAAATGAAATATCTTTGTATTCCATATATGGATCCGGCGGAATCTTCTCGCGTACGACCAACTGTCTCGTTAAGGAGGAAGAAAGCAGCATTTCGACCACAAATCCGTCGCCCGATACGAGAGCGAGAAATCGAAGTTGATGTAGATCCTGAACTTAATGTACAAACTCCTAATTTGATAAAAAATGAAAGTGCAAGACCAGATGAAGAAAATATTGATGCAGGAGGCTCTCAAAATTATCTTCATGAGTCAAATTACCGCAGTCCAGTTGATTTATCAGTACTGAAGAGTTTCAAGACGCACATTGCTTTCTTCGTTTTAAAAGATGAGGTAATTATTTCCTGTTAAAAACCATAAACCAATTATTGTGTGTGCGCATATGTTATGACTATATTATATATACAGGAACGAGATCCACTTCGATGTATTAGTCACTGGTTGCACTCAGCCAGTAGAACCACCAGAAGAGCAAGCAGAGGAACAAAGACAAGATGAAACCACTCCTGATGCACCCGATACGACTTTAATGATACGAACCAGAAGAAGACGTCAATCCCCGAAGAAGACAAGGAGACAGTGATTCGATTATAGTAGTTGTGCATTGATGTATCGTTGTAAGGAAATTCATGTGGCCGGTATAATTGTTTACTTTCAAACATATTGAAGAATTTGATATATATGGTCTTTATATGTAATGAACCCAATTATTTACTTTTTGTTCGACTAATATATACGCTACATTTGTAATTGTTTAATTTGTATGGGATCTTGTTCATAATCTTCACTATATCAATGTATTACTTATCATATCGTTGTATCATATTATCTGTGTATCTATGTATCATTGTATTATTATATGGGTGTATCAGGAGTATCAATGTATTGGTATATCAGGAGTATCATTGTATCGGTGTATCGGAGTGTCATTGTATCGGTGTATCATTTGTTAATATATTAGTTTTTAATATATTAGTTTTTAGTATATTATCCATATATCATTGTATCGGTCGTTAATACATTAACCGATATATCGTTGACATATCATTGTATCGGTGTATTAATGCTTAATATAAGTCCGTAAAGTGTCATTAAATTGGTTTAACTAATAATATATCAATTTATTACAACTTATAGAGTGGGTGAGGAGTCCGGAGTATATTTCGGGTTAGGCCCATGTTCGGACTGTCAGTCCGAACAGGGGAGTCCCGTTCGGACTGACAGTCCGAACAAAGGGACCCTGTTCGGACTTAAAGTCCGAACATATCTGAACTATTCGGACTTACAGTCCGAACAGATTTGGACCTGTTTGAACTGTAAGTCCGAACAGTTAACATCTGTTCGGACTTACAGTCCGAACACTCCAGATTTGTTCGGACTGTAAGTCCGAACAGTCCACATCCGAATGTGGACTAAAGAAGGGTAAAATGGGATTTTTTTTTAAGAGGGCAAACTTGTTATATAGGTAAGTTATTATCTGGGCTCACTAGGAAAAAACTTGTGCCCCTTTAGAAGTTCCCCTCTGGGAGAAAAGGGCCCGCTTGATTTCATCGTGGATCTTTTTGGGAAATTCTAAATGGCATACCATTTGACTTAGTGAGCACACAGTTTTGCGCCAGACATTATTATCAAACCGTTTGGAAATTAAGGAAATTTCTATTCATGCACACCACTTTGCGATAGACCCTTTAAATTTTTCAAAACATGTAAAAAATTACATGTTTGCCATCAAATTTTTTTTTATTAAGTTGCCCTTTCACAGTTCACTCGATGTTTACTTACCAGTTATTAATATCCGATCTAATTAAATACCAATATATTTGACCAAATTTTATTTTGGTTAAATAGTAATATCCGATCACGATGAAATGTGATCGAAAAGAATAGAGAGAAAGAGTTAGAATTGAAAAAAAAAATTAAAATTTAACATGTTGAGTAAATAAAGGATAATTCAAAATTAAACGTGAACATAAGAAAATATTGAGTAAATAAAGAATGATTCAAAATTAAATAAACGTGAACATAAGAAAATAAGAAAATATTGAGTAAATAAAGAATGATTGATATAAGAGAAAGTTGCATTTTTTAACAGAGTGGTGTGTGCAAATAGAATTTCCTAGACCATGACAAAATCAAGATAAAAGACAGTAAAAAAAAATGACAAACTGACAGATTTTTACATCTTTAGAATGTAGTGCCCACTAACTCAAGTGTTGTGCTCATTTAGAATTTCCCTTTTTAAGACGATGAATAGGAAAATGAAATGTTTTTTTTTACTGTGGGAACTAAAATAGAAAAGACGTTCTCATGGTGAAGAAAAGGCGACACGTGTAATTGGATGTTTGATGTTTTATGAAGCGATTAGGTTAACGTATTTTGACAGTAACGAGGTTGCTCATTCGAGTCTTGCAATATTCTTTTAAATAGAACAAATAAATAAAAAAGGGGGAACGAGAAATGTGCGACCATGAATAAATCTCTAGTCAAACTAATTGAACAAATCTTGAATTATACAAATCTATAATAAGATGAATTGAAATAGTTTTTAATTAATTATAAATTTCTTTCTTAATAAGACTAGTTACAAATATGAATCACGTTGAAATTTGAATTTATAATGAACCGATTGAGATCGAGGGCTTTAAACAACTTAACTATTACTGCATATGTGCACAAAATGAAATTACAGATGAGACTGCATGTAGCTCCCAAAGCATCCAACAAAAACAAATGAACCAAAGACTAAAGGATTTTTTTTTTTAGGGTATTTATAGATATGCTCCTTAACTCTTTATAAATTATAATTTAGTTTTCCAAATTTTCATATTTAGGATTTAGTCTCCCAAATCGTTTAAATTACAATAATTTAGTCCCTCAGTTTATATTTCGGTCCGATTTTTCCGTTTTACTCATGATTTCCTTCACTTAATTCCTCATTCTCTCTTCCCCTCTCTTCTTAGTTTTTATTGACTTCTCCCTTCTTCTTCTCTTCTTTCTCTATTCATTTATTGGGTTCTCCCTCTCTATATTAAGACCAAATATATTATTCTCCATTAAATGTATTAAACGTAAAAATGAATTCATCTAATATAGAGAGGGAGAACCCAATAAATAAATTTATATTGAGACTTAAATGTTTAATACATTTAGTGGAGAATAATACATTTGGTTTTAATATAGAGAAGGAAAACCCAATAAATGAATAGAGAGAAGAGAAGAACAATGAGAAACCAGTAAGAATTAAGAAGATAGGGGAAATGAGAAAGGATAATTAAGTGAAGAAAATCAGTAATAAAATTGAAAAATCGGACTAAAATATAAATTGAGGAACTAAATTGTAGTAATTTAAAGAATTTAGAGGATAAAATCCTATGAAGATTTAGAGGACTAAATTATAATTTATAAAGATTTAAGAAATAGATCTGCAAATACTTATTATTATTTTTTTTTGAAGATACCTAAACAAAATCAAGTCAATTTCGATCATGGCTCCATCCCCAAATGTCAACACGCCAGTGAAAGATACCCCCTCATGCGACCCAACCGCATAAATTGAATAATAATAGTACAGTCTGGGCTTGGGTGGGGAACATGGGGCCCACAACACAATAAAAGCAAGGAAGAAGAAAATCAACGGCGGCCCAATTTCAAAGCTTTGAAATTGGACTCGTCGAGTCGGCCCGTTCCCATTCGAGCTCCTTTCGCTGAGCCGACAAGACTGTAGAAAATAAAAGGAGGAGGGGAGAAAAAAAAAAAAAAGCTCTTCACCCTCTCTCTCTCTCTCTCTCAAACTTCGCCAAATCCTGGTCTCTTCGATTCTCTCTCTCTGTCTCTCTCACATTTCATCACTGATTCTACTTCGGCTCTGTTCGTTGTGAAACGTACCTGTGAGTTCTGATGATTTCGATTTGGTTCGATTTTGCCCTATTTTGTTTGATTGCCTGCTGATTTTGGGATCTGATTGCAGATGGCTAATAATGGGGCGTCGTGCGCGGAGAGGGCGACGAGTGACATGCTGATCGGGCCAGATTGGGCCGTGAATATCGAGCTATGTGACATTATCAACATGGACCCTGGGTATGTGCTATTACAAAGATTCGATTTTGGATTCTTGTGCTTGTGGCTTTAATTTAGTGGATGTAGATTATGTGCCTTTTTTTTTTTAATTTTTTTAATTTTTAGAGTTAGGACATAATTTTGCAATTTGAGGGAAAGTTGAAATTGATGCGTTCTGGAAAAATTTTGGGTCTCGGTCAAAGTTTGTTCTGGTAGTATAGCTTTTTTTTCTTTTTCTTTTTTTTTTTTTTTTTGATGAAAAGGTAGAAATTTGTGTTATGTTGACTTGTTTTTTAAAGGACAAACATTGTGTTGTACTGTATTTTCCTAGTAGTTGAGAAAGGCAATCAAACATATTTATGCTAAGCCGCAAGTAAGAACACAAGCTAGCATTCTCAAGGGCCTGGTGTTTAAAACATGGAAACTTGTTATTGATGTTGTACAAGCTCTCTCTATAATTTGCTAAGATATATTGAAATTGCATATGGTTGGCACCGCTTTACCTAGCAGGTATTTTGTTGATTTCAATATGTTATTTGATGTTTAAGTTTTGAAATTCATCGTAAATTCTGGTAGTTCGTAAGAAAAACTTTAGTGATAATTTCTGGTTGCTAAGCCAGATGTAAAAAATGTTAATGGACTAGATATTCTTGTGAAATAGGGAGAGTTTACATTTCAGACAGCATTCTGCTAATAGTATATATGCATTCCTTTTACTAGTTCTGACATGTGAACTTGATGAAATGGGTTTATATCTTGAAGGTCGAAGATATCTCTTTTCACCAGTTAATTTGATGGATTGGTCCATTTATGCAATGGTGGCTCCATAAAATCATTGCTAAATGAATTTGGAATCTAGCATTCAGTTACTTCTTGTTTACTTATATCAACTTAGTTGCAGGTGCATTTCCGTCGCTAACGTTTGATTTACATTTTTGTCTTAAGAATACGGAAGCAAGTATTTGTACTAGGCCATTTTCTATGGAAGCAAAGTATTTGTACTAGGCCATTTTCTGTAGGCATTATAATCTCTTTCAAGCCTCACATAATTTGTTCTTTTAAGCCTCTTATAGTTTGTTCTTTTAAGTTTTCTTATACTTTTATTTGGATTTTCCCGCCCCTAGGCTCATAGGAATTTGGTAGAGGTTGGCTATAACTGATCGGGCAGTTCCAGCTCAAACCTGCAAGCATCTTATAAGATCTCTATGCCTGCTACATTGCTAATAAATGAACTATCGGATTTTAATTTCATCATCAATCTTCGTAGGTTACACCTTATTGTAGTTTCATCTCACCAAGTAATTTTACGTTGGAGAGCATCTTCATTGTCAATTGCCCACCACAAGAGGAATTTATATCTTTAGTTCAATTTTGATAAAATTATCTACTTATTTCTTATTGCTTCTTCAATAATTAGTTTTATTCTTTTTTCATATATTTACAAACAAATTTATTTGATAATCCTGTACTTGTGAACTTTTCTGATGAAGTGCAGGCAAGCAAAGGATGCCCTTAAGGTGCTTAAAAAGCGCTTAGGAAGTAAAAATCCCAAAATTCAGCTTCTTGCTCTCTTTGTGAGTAGAGACAACTTGTCCTATACGTTCTTACTGTTGATGTCCTAATATCTGGCAGAAAACATGATAATTTTGATGGCGTTATTTTTCATTTAACATATTTTCCTGTGATTGTTTTTGTAGAGAAGCATGATTTTAGTAGAAAGTATCACCTATGTTTGAATTCTTAGCTGAGAGCCTGAGACTGTTGTTACTTTGACATCCTCTATAAGCTATCAAAGACTTCAAATTTATGCTAGCCATGCAAGAGCGATTTTCCAAAAATGCAAGAGTTCTAAATGAAGAGAGCATCAGAGAAATTGATCAATTGCTACCAGAGTCTTGGCACAATTTACATTTAGGGATTTGCTATTTTGAATCTCAGGGAATTATAGCTATTAAACATGACCCAATTAAAGTGGCAATTGAATTGTTAAAATTGATAAGCATTAATTTTTTTATTTAGCATCTTCCATGGAAGTTGCTTACTACATGCCCATTTCTGATGATTTGTACTGTATCAAAGCAACTGTCTCTTTTATGTAGCCAAATGGGAAGTAGACTTTGGATAGACACTCCTGCTATAATTAAGCACGCAAAGGAACCAAAGGCAATAAAATTTACTTTACTAGGGATTTCTAATTTCCTTACGCAAGATATGCAAAAACGAGTGTTCAAATTTGAAAATTCTAAAGCCCTTTTTTCCGGTACAACTATCAAACTTAATCATATAGTTGAACACAGATGTGGCTGATTGTGTGTACATATAACAAGAACAATATGTTTTCTGCTTACATATATTGTTGTATATTCACATTGTCAACTTGATCATGAAATTGCTTATGCAGGTGCTGGAGACTCTAAGCAAAAATTGTGGGGAGAATGTTCATTTACAGATTGTTGAGCGAGATATTTTGCATGATATGGTGAAAATAGTGAAGAAGAAGGTATGTTTTTTACTTCACATTGCAAAGTTTTAGTATATTTTACATCTTTTGGTGTCTTTGTTCTTTAAGTTATATTCTAGATTCTGAGCATTACTTACTTGTGCAGCCAGACCTAAATGTAAGAGAAAAGATATTGATCCTAATAGATACATGGCAAGATGCTTTTGGAGGAGCAGGAGGGCGGTATCCACAATACCATGCTGCATATAAAGAATTAAGGGTATCGTTTTATCCATATTGTTCCTGAACTTTTTTGATATTTGAAATGTTAGTGCTGCACTCTGTCTCCTCTAGGGTTGTATACATTCTGTATCCTTGCAGTGTGAGAATAATTTAGTAGCTGGTAACTGTTTATTGGAAGGATGTTGGCTATTTGTTCTCGTAGTTTTGTTTTGAATTCCATGTGGTGGACCTTTCTATTATTGTTTTAGTTGTTTATCATTAGCAAATTACATTTGTCTTCACATCTTCAAATGTTGCAAGAAATGTTAATCTTTTATGCTTAAGATATGAGTTACTATCTTTTATTTATTGGTAATGGAATGTTATTGGATGTATTTGATAATGTTGTTGTTGACAGGCTGCTGGAGTAGAATTTCCGCCTCGTACTGAAAACAGTGCACCTCTTTTTACACCTCCTCAAACTCATCCTATTGTGCCTCAGTCTGTCGCTTCAACATATGAGGATGTGGCTATAGAAGCTTCTCTTCAGACCGATGCTTCTGCTCTCAGGTCCTTGTTTTGTAACTTATGTATTCTCTACTTGGAAGCAAAATTGATACTCATAATCCGTGTCTGTAATACCTGAACTCTTTGGTATACCATTTTACGAGTGACGCTGATATAGATTGGTATACCAGCTGGTATAGCTTGTAACACTAATAAAAGAAATAAGTGGACTGTCCTGACTGAACCTGAAACATAACTTAAGTGGGACTACACATGACTAGGCTGTATGCTAATTGACTTAAAATAGCATGGGTAACCCTACCTGGACCAACTAAGCTAATATGGCCAAAACAGAACGACTCGTAGATCTTTGTTCATGAAGTCTAGGGCTACAATTATATGATAGATGATTAGATGTAGACATTTAGGTAAGTCTTAGGTCCACTGAATTCTTTGGGATATAGCATATATGGTGAAATGAGAAGGATCTCAATGGAAAAAATGGTTAGGTCCCTTCCTAGATCAAACATTCTGTTTGTGTGAAACACAAACTATACTTCTTAACCAGAGTTTATGAAACTTACTTGGGCACTGGTTGTGGCCTAGGCAAGTTCACCTTCAAAAAAAAAAGCTGTATCACATAAATTTAAGAAAAAAGTATTAAAAATATAGGAAAAACAGAGAAAACAAAATCAATATGATTAATATTAATTGGCACTACAACTAAGAAGAATAATTTTTTCAGTCCTCTGAGTTAAAGAAATATGATGCAATCATACAAATTGCTATCCGTGAAAACTAGAAATGTACATTCCTCAACAGTCAAGATAATTCAAAACTTATTAAAGTATTAAAAATGTAATCAAACTGAAGCATATAAAGACGGGACACATTAAACTCAGCGAAGTTGAGAAACTTGCCAAATATCAGAACAGGAAAAATTATGCAGTGACTGAAGCTCATTTCCTTATTATATATCATCATGCACTACAAGGCATAAAATCGTAATACCATAGACAAAATTATCAATGACACTTCATGAAACAGGCTTGTTTTGAAACAGTAACAGGCTTGTTTATAATGAGATTGAACATTATACAGAAACAGGCTTGTTTGGAAACACCTCGAGTATGCATACCATGAAGTAGGACAATTCTTGGTTCTCCACTTCCTTGATGTTGATGCTTCTCTCTGCATCCACTGCAATGGCTAAAATAATATAAGGCATAATACAAACAGCAACAATAACTAAGCCTTTTATCGCAAGTATTTGGGGAATATAAGGCATAATGCAAAACATTAATAATATAGAAATAAAATAATATCACTTTCTCATTCCTGCAGTGCGTAACCAATATCCAACGTTTCCAATCTAATCCACACTAAAATGTCATGTGCTAAAACTTGAATAAACTTAAGTTTTGCATCTAAGCAGCAAGTAGTAACTAGCAGTAGAAACTATTTGGTATTAACTACTAACTCTAGACTAGAGTGATCATCCAATCTTCGTTCTTGTACACATGATGCATTATTTTCTCATTTCCACATTACTATCCCTACCCAAATTCGTGTTTGCATATTCCTCCTGGCTACTTTGTTCTTGTAGCTAACGAGGTCTTCTTCACCAAGTATCTCTTTTAGTAGCTGATATCTTGAACTTGAAGCACTGTCAATCCAGTTTGGCTCCTTCAATTTTATACAACCTTCTTTGGCCTTGAAATGATTTGATCAATTTTCCAAATAAACCTTGGTTTTGGGGTGACTCAATCTTAATCTACTCATTGGATAAGTCAAGCACTTGCTTTATTGCTGTCCTATGAAGCTAGCAAACCCTTATCTTCCCATCTTCTTTGTCTTGATCTTGGTACGGAATTTCACAGACTCAAGATCACCCGAGTATAATGACTCAAGCTGTTTTCTCTTCTTAGAATGAATCCAACAATGGAAGCATTGTAATTAATAAATGAACAACTGGACGATTATATAGGATAAATTCAGCTGTAGGTGAAAAATGTGAATAAAATTTATGAAATTAGTCACTTGTGCCCTCTAATATACTCCAGTTTCTCTCACAACTAGAGTAGTTACTAGCCAAAAAGGAAAGATCTACTAGTCAAAGGGGAATCCAATCTTCCTTCACATTCCCTTTTTATTCCCGTCAGTTGCGTCAGTGGTTTGCTCATCTATTTTGGCCGACGAGTTGCTTCCTGTTTGCTGCTTGATCTGCTGGATCCGTTGATGGGACCCATGTTGACCCATTACTCGACATGCTGTATCAGATAAGCCTTTCTATTCTAGTCATAGTCCCAACTTCAGCTGTCGCCTTCTCATCGTCGGATTGTCTCTGTGCCTTCAGTCAATGGGAAGGGAAGGCCCTAGCTGCTACTCTGATATCGTCAGCAGTGTTGACGTTAGGAGAGGAGGAATAGATTGATGGCAAGGGATCAAAATGTTGAGTGGATAGGGAAGTCAACTGCAATCATGAGAACAGATTGATGGAGATGACAGTCTTGCTATCCAGTCGGCTATCCATGTGTATAAGTGTGTCTCACCCCTACAGTGACATGTGTTGAAAACCTCCCTTCAATTTCCACTTTGTGCATTCGAAATAAATAAAGAGAATAGATCCGCATAAAGAACACAAGAAAACCGTCACGATCTTCATGGCCATATCTTTCATTACAGGGCATTTACTACTATATACCAAATAACTACATATGATTAATAAATGTTGTACGACTGAAAAATGTGGCATAGGCATGAGAATCAAACAATGAACAATTATTGAATGTTTAGGTTGAATTCAAACTTCTTTCTCGATTCAACCGACACATCCTTAGGAAATTATCCCTCGTAATTCATATGCCTTGGCAACTTAGGCATAGAGATAATTTTGATTTTTCGCATAGAATAGAATAATTCCATTGTATAAACAAAATTCGTCCTTGACAATTTTGTAGTGCTTTGCAAAATCATCACCCATATAGGAGTAATAGCACTTTAGATAATTGGCTGTCTTGTGCAAAGAAACGGAGAACTAAATGTGCATCTTTTTATTAGTCCTACATTATATCAATTACCGGCTAGCTATCAATCACGTTGTTCTTGTGTCCATCCTTGATCTCCTTCACATCTTCAAACCTTCCCCAGTGCATATCCCTTCAAGGATTTGTAAACATTATCAATAATCCTTAGATTTCAGACGATGGTGTATACTCTTCCACATTTTTTTTCACAAAGATCCAAAAGTGTTTGCTCATTGTTGTCTTCAGCCCTCATTTCCTTGGTAATGCTTGCTAGCTTGCTTTTTTATTATTATAAGAGAATATCAAGTTTCACTCTAGGCTTTGCAAAGTGTGAAAGGTGGCCCCTATTCTAGTGGCACCTAGCCTCACAATCTCCTCCATTAGTTGTGGCATCTTGGGTGTTTGGTGATGGTGATAAATGAAGATTGTTAACTTCTTACTTAAGCCTCAAATAAGAGTATAAGTTGTACAGTTTGTCCAAACTATTCACTGAGATATTGTCATGTTTGAAAGACTTCTTCAGCTCTGAATCTTAAATGCTTGTCAACCCAACTACTTTCCTATATGAAACTCCTCTAAACTCTCATCAGACTTGTTCAAGTGGTGCTCAATTGGAGTGAACACTCTTCATTATTGATCATAAATTGCAACGTTGATCATCAATAAAAAATGAGTTTTACCCAACTTCTTACTTACCTTCAGGCTGAGAGACTGTAGTTCAAAGGGACGAGGAGATTCTTCTATAGTTTTCTGTGAGGCATTGATGAGAAATTTCTGCTCAGCAGGGGTAGTAGTATTTAGGCTGATCATAGTCATCTTCTTAAATCTAAATGTATTAAGATGTTTCTTGGACATGCCTTGGAGTTTATGTGTATAACCATGTGCAGTTTTAGCTTTATTAGCTTAATACCAGTTGCTTCATTACGTGGTTGATCTCTTCCCCTAACCCCTCACTCTCTGAGGCATCTCTGTCTGTGCATGTGTCTTTGATAAACCTTGTGAGTTACTGCTTATAGAAGGTTGTAATTTATTGCATATAATCTAAACTTAATAGTTATCTGCCAAATCATATTCATCCAATCTAATTCATGAACCCTGAGGGGTTTATTTATAGATGGGAAATCTTTTGGGGTTACTTGTAGAACAGGAATGAGCTTGGGTTTTCTTGAGTTGTGATTTGGTCAGCATGGTCGAGGTGTCTTTATATAAATATTCATGGGACGATTTGATTCATTAAGATGTTGCTGCTTTGCCTATTGCTTTGCTAAAGGCTTAGTAAATGTTCCTGGAGCCTGGAGAGTCTCAAAACTATATCTATGTTTTTGTTGAGACCATTATCTCTTTCTCTACTATTTCCTTTTAAATTGCAATAGACGATTGTGATTTGTTAACCATGATTATTTTTGCCAATGCACGTGTATGTTAGGCGGATCCTGTGAGGTTATTCATAGATGGTAGTATCTCATCCATTGCATTTTTAGAAAAAGCTGGCAGACTACAACAGTTATGGAACTATGGTTGTGAATACTTCAGTCACCTATCATTGAGCTATCTGTTCTAGCAATTATCTATTCCGATACTGAATTTACTAATCCTTCTGTATATTTAATGCAGTATCTGTTCTAATTAGCAATAGACGATGCTTCCATTCTTGTTATGCTTCCATGTCCCCATCAGGTAAAAGTTCTAATAGAATGCTGTTCTTTCTCGCCAGTTTGCAAGAAATTCAAAATGCTCGAGGCATAGCAGATGTGCTAACAGAGATGCTTAGTGCGTTAGATCCTCGTAATCCGGAGGTTGGTTCTTAGCTTTTTCTTTTATACTGTTTACAGTAATTTATTAGCCCACATCAAATCAGACATTTCTGTTTGAGAGTATCAGGTGAAACACACACCCGTATTCTTTCATTTAAATTACCTTTCAGAAATCTGATGGATCCTGTATTTTTCATTCCTGCTTTTCAATGGACTTTTTACGAAATTCAATTTCATGGACTGCAACTAATAATTAAGTGGACGTATTACTTGAGGAGCTTTTTTTTTTTTTTCCTGACAAGTGTCGAAGGAAAAATATTTCACCAAGCTCATTGAAAAGGGATTCCAGTGCTTGTTCACAAGGAAATAGCGTCCTTTTATTTTCTAGTGTTAAATGAAGTGGGTTTTATTCATTGTCGTTATATTCCAAATGTTAAATAGTGCCCTCTGTTCCATCTCAGATCCAAAATTTGTGTTTATTCTTTGGCAGATCAAGTTTAGCTGACTTGTTTTTTGTGTAATTTAATATTTCTGGAACCTGGACTCTCTTCCACAACTAATGAAATTTGAGCGGTTCTGTCCTAAAATTGAAGAGGATACTAATACAGGACATTTGGTTTTATTTTTTTCTTTTTGGGTGAATTGCATAGAAAGGGAGAAAAATGCTCCACTGTCATTAAATTTATGTCCAGATTCTTGTTATTCCATATACCGATACAGGAAAATATTTTTTTCCCTCCTAGTTAATTGCATAGAAAGAAAGAAAAATGCTCCTTTTCCATTAACTTTTTGGTCCAGATTCTTGTTATTCCACATAACCACTATGAGATGTTACGTGAAAGTTGGAAATCAAGCTCTCAATAATAATTGCATCTGGCAGTCTGTCATTCTTACTATATGTGCCATTAGCTTTTTTAACCAGTTATTGCCAAAATTAACAATGCATGGCTTACGGGGTTGTATTTTTGTGTTTACCTTCTTTGGACAGGGTGTAAAGGAAGAAATCATTGTTGACCTAGTAGAGCAGTGTCAGTCTTATCAAAAACGTGCCATGGCCCTTGTAAATAGTACTGGGTATGTATGTTATTGAGCCTTGTTAGAGTGTTGTAAGGTTAAACTATATTATATTTGACCTTTTTGGTTAATGACTATGCAGCAATGAGGACCTTCTATTTCAGGGCCTGGGACTGAATGATGACTTGCAGCGTGTGCTCCAGCAGCATGATGACATAAAGAAGGGAACTCCTAATGTAGCCAAGAACACTCCTACAGTAGGAGGAGCTGCTGTACCATCAGCTGCTCCTCTGGTTAACATTAATCACGAGGACAATGAGTTGGAAGATGATGAGTTTTCTCAGCTGTCTCATAGGTAATATGATCTGTTTTTCTGTCCTTCAGCAAGGCCTTCTGGTTTCCTGTTACATCTGCAACAGGTGCAAGTAGAAAGTAAAGTACAGATCCGTAAAAATATAATGTAGAAGATGACCTACGAAATATTATTTTAAGCAAATATGGGATCTAAATTTACAGTAAAACTTAGAGGACTCACTTTTCCTTAAAACACAACTTTGTGAGGAATAGGGGCTGTCTTCATTGCGGGCAGTCTTCCTTGCATAGAAAAAGGTATCATGCCAAAATCTTTTGCCAGATTGTTTTAAGTTGCATGCTTTGTCATAGATGCCACATGGCTCTTCCGTCTTGAAAGTAATTTAAGTTTGTGTATCAAAAATCTGTGGACAATCTGTACAGCAAAGGAATAGCCATGCTTAAAGTTCTTTTTTGAGCCCCTTTCCTTCTTGCTTAACAAAAATAAGAAAACCAAGTATTACTTTGAGGCCTTTGTTCAAACACTTAAAGGAATGTAACAGAACTACAGTCTTTTGTTTTCTCTTATTTAACAAAAGTGAACAAGCTCTCTAAAGATCATATTGGAGGCCCTACTCTCATATGTAGTAAAATAAGGGAAAATGGTATGTTTGGTATGGAAGTTTTGGTCATGTCTAACACATTGTTCTCTCTACCATAAATGTTACTATTCCAGATTTTGCAGATACCATGCTTGGTGAAGTGAAACAGATGCTTAAAGTGGCCTTTGAAGCCTTCTCTCTCTTACTAAAAAAAATTGAGCATGCTATTTCAAAGATCATTCTTCTTTCTCTTACTATAAAAAATGAGCATGCTATTCGAAGATCATTCTAGGGGCACTTGAAGGAAAAGAGAATGCTCTAATCTCTTTCTTTATGATGGTTACTATCCTTGCTTTGTGCGTAGAATATTGGGTAACTAGGAAACAATATATCTACAAAACGAGTGTAGCTAAAGTGAGATTCAAGATTCATGCAAACATGAACACACACACATAAGAAGTTGAGGATAAAATTAGGGAAGCTATTGTAATGGTCTAGGCATGTTTAATGGGGATCTACACTGTGGCCAGTGATGTAGGATCAGTACACCTAAACAAACATTGTATAAGGCAATGAAACAAAATACACTAGCTTTAATTTAGTAGAGATGCCCCCTAAGGGAGCTTAGTGGAGGAAAAGGATTTGTATTCTGGATGCCAAAGATTTGGGTTTAGAGGGTATGTTACCTTGGGTTTAGAGGGTATGTTCCCATATGCTGTAATATCTGTAATATAGACTCAGAGACCAAATGACCACTATTTCAATCTATGCATTATCTTTTTGAATCACTGTTAAGATTGCTTGATATGTATTTGCTGTAGATAGTAACCTATCAGTGAAGCTTTTGGATAAAATGGTTATGTGGCTTGGTACCAAAGCACCAGTTCTCAAGAGATCTCGGGTCCAAATCTATTTTTTTTTTTCAGTTCTAACTATATTATATTGCATATTTCCACTCAAATATGATCCATAAAACTAAATTAGCAGGGTCAAAGTCAAGAAGTGCTTCAGGAGTATTACTTGATCATAGGATACCCATACAACTGAAGGGAAAATTTATAAAATACTCCAACTTCTGCAATTGTGTGGAGCAGAATGTTGGACAATTAAGAAACATGTTCAGAAAATTAAGTGTAGTATTGTAGCTGAAATGAGAATGAGATGGATAACTGGATAAGTGGCATTATGCTATGAGATGGGAGAAGAAATGAGTGAATATGTAAGAAGTGAGAGGAGTTCTCATGAGGATAAAATGTGGGAGAACTATCGAGATGGTTTAAGCTTGTGCCATGAAAGCTAACAAGTTTGTTAGAAGGTATGGGATTTTAGTTAATGGATCAATTATAATTGGAGGTGGGCCTAAACAAAGGTTGATGGTAGCAAGCAGTTAAAACAGATACTGCAGTTGTTTCTTTAACAGAGGAGATGGTCCTTAACAGAGTATTAATTGAAATAAAGAATTCATACAGCTGACCCCAGAAGTTTGGGATAGAGGGTTCTTGTTGCAGATGCAAATGTCATTGAGCCCTATACTGACCATCTGGGAGAACAGTCCCAGAGTCTATGTAAACTAATTTTGCAAATTTCTGTTAACTGGAGGAAGTAATTGCACAATTCCAAATTTATCAAAGGTGATAGAAAGAAGAAAATAATAATTAAAATAATCATCAACTGACTCACCATGCCAACCTTATATCATGTAATTTAGCGAATAGCTGTTGAAGTCAATGTTATAACTTGAAGTCATTGTTATAACCATATTTATCATTTTTTAGATGGCGGGTTTGGATGCCAACTAGAAACATTAGCTTCCCACATATGTATTCTTAGTTCACCCAAGCTCCTAAACCATCGTCCCAACTATTTGTTTTTAGCCTTGTAGGCCTATGTTTCCCTGAAGATGCAATGTTCATCGGTAAGATAGTTTTAAATTATGTTCTTAAGCAAACTCCTTAGAAAATTGTTGGAATGACTTGTTATCAATACTAGATGGAAAGTTACGTCATACTCTTAAAATAGATTATTCTGAACTGCCTAATGGAATATCTTTTACGGTTCAATTATTGTTGGAGTGAGTATATCCTTTCACCTTCAAAAGAATGAACTTGCTCCGAACACTATTACTATAGCAACACTAGAGATAATTTGTGCAAATAAATCAGCTAGATCCATATACCTTGGCCACCTTCAACCATATAGTCTGATATCTTCTTTTTCAGAAAGATCTCCTAACCTAGTGTTATATCATGGCCACCTCCAACGTTGCTTTTTAGCATCAGCTCTTATGTTGCTAATTCTTGGGATAAAAGCCTACTTTTTCTTGTTGTAGACCGAAGTCATGTTATAGATTACCTTCTCCTCAAACTATCTCACATGGAACATTTTATTTTTCTTTACAAATGAAGTTATTTAAGATCGTGTGCTTCTTTAACCAGCTTGTTTTGATATTATGGATGCTATTCTAGGACTTCAAGGGATAGTGGAGTCGATCAAGTTAGAAAGCCTTCTATTGCCAAGAATGAGCAGATATACAGCAGTCCGTTTCTTCCTCCACCTCCATCATCAAAACATCGCGTCAACCAAGAAGTGCCAACATTTGACTACTTGAGTGGAGATGCCTACAAGGAAGAAAGATCATCAGATGTCCCTGCCATGCCATCCTCACCACCAACTGCCTCTCCTCTTTCTGCAAGAAACGACTCATCATCTTCGGCTTGCTCTTTCCAGCCCAAATACGATGAGCCTGGTCAAGCGTCAAAGCCAACTACAGAGCATCTCCCAAAGGCTCCTTGGGAGGCTCAGTCATCTAGTACCTCCTTGCCACCTCCGCCTGCAAAATACAATCAGAGGCAGCAATTCTTTGAGCAGCAGCAAACTCCTGGTGGAAATGGGTTGGTGACACAAACACAAAACTTATCTCTCAACCAAGTTAACACCAGTCCAGCTCAGAAGGCTTCATCTGACCAGGACGCTTCGCCGCTGGCCAAGCCAGCCAAACCTGAGGACAGTCTTTTCAAGGACTTGGTTGATTTTGCAAAGGCCAACTCATCATCTCCTACGAAAATACAAGGCAGTCGAAGAACACGGTGAGTAGCTTGGGAAGGCATTGTACCGTCGTGTTCATAGTTGGTTTATGGGTAAATTGAGAATAGAGACTGTTGGATAGTAGCTACCATAATATGAACTGAGTCTGCATATGGTTTCCTTGAGATTGGTTATCTATGTGTTGGGTGTGTATTCTGAAAACTAATTTCATGTTTCTTGGATGTTACAGAACTATTGTCCCATGTTCTTGATTCATGTACATCATGATTATACATGATTTTAGTCGGTATTTGTTATGGGCATATCTGAGGGTCAATTCTTGACCTGTTCTATACAAATTTTTAAAGCAAAAGTGAAATTTTTATTTTCTTAATTCAAAATTTTGCAGGACAAAAGATTAACTCTTAAACCTGTTCATTTTTATCCTAGTTATTACAGTGCGAGTCCATTCTGATTCCTAGTTACGACACTGTGATAATATTTGGTTGCTTTCGAGTTTGATGCACACCATCACTCCCCTTTGAAATCCCAATACGTTCCAAGGAACCAAGACTGAAATGCGAGCCCAGGTTGGTGCATTCTGAAGAACAAAGAGCCACGGCACAAAGCAAAATACTGCTCCATAAGTCATATCAGCAATAACATTTTCTCAATATTATGAGTACCCTTTCAAGCTCTGACCAATTGCACCACGGGGACCCAAGTAATTGCCCCAAAAAAAAAAGAAGAAGGGATTTTTAAATATCTGTCCCTTAAATCTTTAAAAATTAAAATTTAGTCCTTCAAATCTTCATATTTATAATTTAGTCCCCAAATCTTCATATTTATAATTTAGTCCCCAAATCCTTTTAAGTTACCACAATTTAATTCCCAACCATATTTTTAACCCGAATTCATTGCTATATCTCTGAATCACTTCACTTTAATTCTCCCTTCTCTCTTCCTCCTCACTTTCTCTTAATATTGAATTCCCTCTCCATTCTCCTCCTCTTTCTCTTCCCTCCCGACTAATCTCTAAAGTGAAGTAACTTAGGAAAATCCAATAAGAAGAGAATCCAATAAAAAGTTAGGAAAATCCAATAAGAAGAGAATCCAATAAAAAGAAAGAAAAGAGAGAGAAGAGAAAAATAGATAGGGAAAACCAATAAGAAAAGGAAGAGAAGATGAAGAGTGAAAATAGAACTAAAATAAAATAATTCAGGAGTATAAGGAAATATTCGAACCAAAAATATGACTGGAGACTAAATTGTGGTAACTTGAAGGATTTTGGAGACTAAATTATAAATATGAAAATTTGTGAGACTAATTTTAATTTTTAAAGATTTAAGATACAGACAGGTAAACCCCCCTCCCCAAAAAGAGAGAGAGAGAGAGAGAGAGAGAACAGACAGAATCAACCTGGCCGATATCGATCAAAAAGAAGCATGCGACTACTACTAGTTGAGAAAACAAATACCAAACAAGTCTCCAATATTAGTACAAAGATCTAATGGGAAAGTGGCAAAAAAACACACACATATCTCACAGTTGAATTACATTTTATATAACTTCACAAAACTAAGAAAGAATTGTACGTAATTCTATCGAAACTACTATAAATAATTTCACAGAAATGCCAGGTTAACATGTTAGAGAGAGAAGAGTACAACTTGCCACATTACAAGTAATCCGCCGCTCCGGCGTTCTTCTTCGTTTGCTTGTGTACGAGGGAAATGAAAGCATGTCATGCCTCTCCTCTTCATCACCTCTTAAAACATTTCATCATCACCCTTCATATACTTCTCTTGCACTGCAGCTGTTGTAATGAAACTTGTTAAGGAGCATCTAGAGATGTTTTCAACTAGAACAATACAATACAGGATCTGTGAACAGATACATGGAACCAGGGGAAGGCACAAGAAACAAAGAAGAAAATAACAAGGACATTCCACTAGTAAACTATTCGTTTCACTTGAGCGCCAAGCTCAATTAAGACTGTTTTTGGTTTGCAGCAATTGCATTTGAGATTTGTACTTGAACGCCGGGGGGGGGGGGGGGAGAGATTAATGGTTGTTACTGAATCAATTTTGTAATTTTGCATTGAAGTAGAAATTTTCACCGAATTTCAAATTTTCCCTTTGTTTTTTCATTTGCAAATGCAAATCATAAACGCAATTATCACCAATCAACGGTTTAAGTAATAACCAGTCATCCTTCAAAATGATCAGAGGTTGAGGAACATCTATTTGTGACAAGGTTTTAAATATTGGCCGACACCGATACCTATCACAAAAATCCTATCGAATTTTGGGATATCCGATATAAAATTAGACGTAATATTATTGGTACTTATATTACCAATATTTTGCCGATATACTGCAGATATTTCTGATATTGCTGAAATGATACGTCCAATTTTGTCGATTTCCTATACCAAAAACCATCGTCTAACATAAATACTAATTCTAAGATTCAAGACCTTGATTGGTAATAACAAGTAAGGATAAAAAGTACTGATTATTGATCCATAATGAAAAGATGAACAGAACAGCACAGAAAAGGATATCTATAATAATCCCAGTCAAGCGGAGCAGCAGCAATTTTGCTAAACTCCACAACACTCCCCTCTATGCCAGCAAATATGTATCCGTTGCTTTTATCTATAAGTTTGACGAGATTTCCAACGCTTTCTTTATCCTGAGGAACAAGAATTTAAGCCAATATGTAATTAAGAAAAAAAATTGATAATTAACAGAAAACAAAGAGAGAGAAAATTGACCTGAATGTCTAGAGTTGTGAAGTTAACAAGGCCAAAATCCTCAACAACATCACACAGCTCCTTTGTGAGTTTCCTGCAATAATAAAGCCTACAACCTTTAGGAAATCCATGTTCATGTCACGATTAACACATTCATCAAGATTAAAGAAAGAAAAAGTCAGAAAAGATGGCATATCACCGGTTTATATAATAAATAGTGATCACCATATTAATACCCATAGAGCATGTAATAACGTGCATAAGGTTTTAAAGTAACAAACGTGCAAGAAGGGGGGAAGTGGATGCTAGGTGCTGGATCTTTACAAAAGAATAAGAGAAAACGGCAGAGAGGAGACATGGAAGGGAGAGGGATCAGACAACAAGAGGATGAAAATAAATAAATAAGCATTGAAGAAGAGAACTTTGCCACTTGCTACACATGGAGACCAAGCGTATGCCCCTATCAACTGAAAGCAAAATGTAAGACTCCACTGAAATTTTTTTTTTTGGTTATACCATGCTTTAATCCATGATCCCTTATAAATGAAAGAAAGCAACAATGCTACTGCCCTAAGCAATGCAATCACAAAATATAAGAACAAGATAAAATATCATCAGCATATGAAAATTAAAATAAAAAAAAAGATTTACATAATAATGGCAATAGCCTTCACAAAATGAAACTGATCAAAGGTTGGCACGAACTGCAACAAAGAACAAGCCCACAAGAGGTCTAAGCCAAGGTTTTAAGTATTGAGATACAGATTTTGGTTTTTGTTTTTTGTATTTTGTATTTCCCCCCCTGAAACCACTGCAGCATACTATCAAGTGTGATAACAAATTGGCACAAACCAAAGGGAAACCTGTGACCAATTAACTATGCATAAATCTAAAGACACAAACTCAGCCCCCCAACATAGAACTGACTTCACTCTCAGAGTAACTAAGAGCACAGTATCTTTTACAAAAAGACATGTTTGGCTACTGTACCATGCACCATACCAACAATTTTTAAGAATGCTCATGACTTTATCAAAAGTTATATTGTACTATATTAACAATATGCAATAATAGCAATCAAAAGCAACCAATTCTCAGCTAATTATTCAGAAGATTCTCCTTATTCTGATTGCAACTTTTAAGAAGATTCAGGCTACATGCACGGACTCTGATGTTCATCCAAATTTTCATTAACTAAAATTTATCAGATATGATCAAGAAGAATGTGAAGACATGCTTATCAAATAATTAATGTGTGGATTCATGTGCAGATGCAGAACGTCGTTTAGCATTCAACTTAATAATGAAGCAAATCAGTCTAATCTTATCCCCTTACAAAGATGAGTTTTATCCATCTAGATAGCTAGTAGTCATGGTTAGTTAATAATCAGTGTTTGAGTCATGTCAGAGCCTTTGATCAGTCAGCATTTATTTTGGATTATTTGATGATTTGTCATTGTTTAAGTTGTCAAGTGCTTCTTGATTTAAGTGTTAAAAGCAGACTTACGTACATCTTCAGGTTAGCGTCTGTCAGATTATACAGAATTTTATGAATTTTCTGATTATCAATTGTCTGTACTGTGGCAGGCTACTGCAGATGTGAAATTTAATTGAAGGTATGAAACCCTAATAAAAAATGTTTGAAATCTTCTCCAGATATACTGTGTTTATCTTCGTTTCCTTTTCTGTTACATTTTCATATTATTTCTTACTCGAGTTTCTCCCTTAGCATTTCTTCTAAAATCGAGTTGCAACCAACCCCAAAATCAACCTCCAGCCCTGGACCTATCTCCTCTATCCCCTTTAAAATTCTAGACCTAAATCCCAAAAAGCTGGCACCACCTACCTGCTCAACCCTAATTTCCGTCAATTGGTGCTCACTATTATGTTCACAAGGGTTGTAGACACATCTATGCGGGGGATATACAACACCAGGTTTGCTACCATCAGCCTTCAATGCAAGAGTGAGCCTACCCCAAGTACTTGGGATAACAGGCTTAGTTGTTGTTGTTATTGTTGTAGCTTTCAATGCAAGAGTACTTTCAGTTAATAGATTTCAAAAAATTTACAGCTTTCTCTTGATCACCAAATATTTTGTAAAATATTCCCCTCTTTATTAACTGAGAAGACAAAGGAAAATATAGGAAGAATTTCTCATATGCAGAACAAGGTTTAATGCTTATACAAATTGCTACAAGAAAGTGCTCTCTGTACCAGCTAATATGACAAAAGGAGATTGACTGAAAATTTCTTGCATAGAGCTATGTTTAAACCTTTTATAAGTTGCTTTTAAAGTACACCCAAATGCAATTAGATCAATTCATAAGGGACAAAAACCAAAATAAGCACCTGTACTTTGCAGACCGAGGATCTTGATCAAGATGGTTTTGTAAATAAGACAAATCTTGAACATCTGTATAGAAGTCAAGATTGTATGCTGCAGTAGATAGAAGCAAATTACAAACTATGGTTGCTAATGCAAATGAAAACATGCATTGTCATTTTATCAGGTAATGACCATACCCAGTTTGCCGTAGCTCTCGATTAGATCAATCTTTGACAGGACATTGATGTGAGGGAGTTCCAAATGAAGCATAGTTGTTAGTGAGAGAAGCAATGCGCTTATGTATTTTCCAGGATCACAGCAAAGATGGGCATCAACTAAGTGAATGGCGGTCAACTAAGCATCATGAAAAGTAGTAAGAGACCAAACAAAAATGTAATACAACATAACCAAGTACATATACATACATGCATATATACATATATACGCATAAACATACACACACACACACACACACATATATACATATATACATATATACATATATATACACATACATTATATACTTGCATGCATGCATGCATACATATCAAATCGTTCATTTGAATAAATTGAAACCCTTCTTATTAGATGATCATGATACTTCCTAAAGACCATATATATATATATATATATATATATATATATATATATATATATAATAGTCTTTAACACTAATGCTAGGTAGGCACTTGAATCAATGAACATACCATGAGATTCATTGTCTTAATGAGTTTAGACATAACATTCTTTGCATTTGAATGAAGAAAGAAGAGCTCAACTTGACCAGGAAGATCGAAAAGAAGATAGTGATCTGCATTAAATAGTATGGAAGTAAGAAAAAACAATCAAGATTAATTGATGATAGCATTAGACTTTTACAACTACAAGAGTATATTGTCATATGCATGTATGATAAAGTAATATGACATTTGTTGTTCAGTAAAATTTAAAAAAAAAGTTGTATAAGAGTTTTCTAGAGATTTTGAAATATTTCACTATTAACAATAAACATGCATCGAGATTTCTAAAAAAAAAAAAAAAAAAAAAAAAAAAAAAAAAAAAAAAAAACAAAATCACTATGCCTTATAAAATATAAAACAGTTAAATAGCTTGGATACAGTTTGCATGGGAAGCAATATTAAAGAAGACATTCAAAAGCAACCCTTCACCTGTACCACTGAGCATATATAAAGGCTCTAGGATCAAACACCAGGTAGTTTAAAACATTACACTGCTTTCAGGTGGGAAAATGGGAGCTTACTGTGCCTAATTAGCGAGACATATATGATTCCTTAAAACAGTACCTCACCAGGTTCAGTGTCTAATTGACAAATAGAATTCAAGTTGTGGATGATGGGTTCATTTTATTGGAACATAAAAATATGATTATGTTGGGAACTTGAGACAGGTGATTGAAACATTTTAAAATTTTCACTTACTGCCTATTGTTTTCAGTATTGCTGCCCTGGGGAGACACCTAAGTTGCCAAGACCAAAACCACATCTTCAAATAAAGGAAATGCTTAAAATGATAAAAGTACAACACAAGAATATAAAAAAAAAGAGTTACAAGAATAGGCAAACAGAGAGAATATTCAATTTATGAGAAGTAAATATACAATACCCAAAATCCAGACATGGGGGCATGACTGATATGTGTTTTTAAAAATATATGTATGTCTGGCTCAAACGAATATATGTTTTGGGTTATTATTCACTTAAGTAAGAATGTAGAATAGTAAAGTGAATGGAAGAAAATTTAGTTCTTGTCAAATGAGTAGCATATCATACTACATCTTGTCAATACTTTGATGTAAATGGAGGTTTCAACTCAACATTTATAAGTGGACCCGGATGTCGTGTCCAACATGGCTGGACACATTATTTTTTCTTTTTTAGAATAACTGTCTACATATCATAGAAATTTACCATATTTAACTACAACGTTTGTAAATAATAATGTCAAGGAAATAAAAGAGCACGAAGTAGGAACCAAATTTGACATCCTATGTGCAATGATAGTAATGTCCTTCTTCAATCAAATAGTACATAAGGCTCAGTCATTCTTACCTTTGATGAGAGGCTTCAACTTCGACTGCAGCCAATCAATGTTTTTCTCCAGGTAATCCATGCAATAAACAAGGCCTGGGTAATGTATGTATCAAGAAGTTAGTACATGTTGTGCACGATCAAAAATGCAGTCTACTACAAAATTATTAAATAAAAAATCATGCATTCTCCCACTATAGAATGAAAAACATTAGTGTAATGTCAAAGAATCAGTTGTTCGAGCTGACCTCCGTTTGGGCCAAGAGAATGCTCAACCATCACATCCTCGAGTTTTATTAGATCCTCAATGTTCACAGCACATTCGTATCTATCATTAGCGTTAAAAAAAACTAAAAAAGAGTTTCTTAAAAAAATGCTACTTGAATTACTAAATAGTATAACAAATATGCGGGGAAAGGATACGGTAATGCATCATTTGCAGGATCTAAATTGATCACAGCCACTTTTCTGCAAGAAAACATCCAAGTTCAGATTTGCATTCGCTATAATGAAAGTGCCGGCTCCAGAGCAAATAAATAATCATCCCAAAGAACAGAAAAAGAAGAGAGTTTTAATGTGTTATCCTAGCCGGTAAGTATTTGATGCTTGTAATTTTCTTTTCCCGACCAAAAGAACTGAACATCTAAGGTGCCATAGCATGCTACAAGCAGATAATTGGCACAAACCAGAGACACTACGGAGGGCAAGGGTGTAGGGAAACTACTTACAAATCTCATATTGACTGCTTGGTTCCGGCCGTAAATGCGTAAAGTAGTGGCAATTACAACCGCTTTTGCTGCAAGTAGCGCTTTCAGCTGTTTGGTCACGACTGTAGTTGCAAAACTTTCTAGCTATAATTGCAACCACTTACGCACTTTCAGTAATTGTAGTTGTGAAAAAAGTGCGTAAGACACACACACTCTCTCTCCCTCCCTTTGCAAATAGTAATTGCATTATTGATTAATAGAATATTTCTTGGACCTCTTGAAAATAAAAAATTAGAATTTAAAATTTTTTGCAATTGTAATTATCACTTGCAATTCCGAAACCAAGTACAATAATACAAGTTATAGTAACCTCTATTTCTGCAATTTCAATTGTAGCAATATAAGTTGCAACTTGCATCATCGGCAAGGAACCAAACAGCCCCTAAATGTTCTTCCTTTTCTTTCATTCTTTTTATACTAACCAACTTCAACGTCTACATTAATACATGTTTGACTCTTATAAGTGCGCCAATTGCGAAAATTCATCTAGCCCATGGCCGAAAGCTTACAAATGCCGATTATCTGAGATTTCCTAGTTCTATTAGGGAAATTTCAGTATCAAAGATTATACTAGAGTTTTTAATGAGCTGACGACTGTTCTCACAAGCACTGAACTGAGAATTGTTGCAGCTACTTAATTTATTATATTGAAATAGATCTATATGAAAATAAAAAATGAATTTTTAAGGAAGTAGTGAATCGAGCGGACCTGCCGATGAGCTGCAGGAACTGCGCCATGCCGTTGCAGTAAGTGGTCTTGCCGGCGCCCGGCGGTCCGATCACCACTTGGCCGAACACCATCTTCTTCTTATCCTTAAACCCTAATTTCTCTTCTCGTAATGTTTTAATTAAATTAATAAAACCCTAATCACCGATGAGAACCATGAAAGAGAGAGAGGGACGGTTTGAGAGCTTTTAGAGAGAGAGAGAGAGAGAGAGAGAGAGGGAGAGAGGAGACCGGCCCGCGCTAGTGCGTTCTCGTCACCGGGGTGAGGTTCTAGAAGTTACTGGGTATAATTGTCTGGTTTGGGCTTGGGCCATCGATGAAGGCCTAATAATAATTGTACAGGCCAATGGGCCGTTGAAGCTACTCTACGGTAAAAAAAAAAAAAAAAAAAAAAAAAAAAAAAAAAAGGGAAGGGAGATATAAAACGAGAAATATAAAAAAAAGGGAAAAAACATAGGGAAGGAGAAATAAAAAAAGAAAATATTTCTACACTGGTATTAAGATTTTATAGAATTTATATTTTAGAAAATTAGATTTTGTAGGAACGAGCAATATTTTTCTGCATCAAAATTATTATATAAATTTTTAGAGAGATTTAGAAAGATTTATTAGTTAAATTTTTAAGAAATTATTAGAATTTTGATAAAGACTTGAAGAGAAGAAGGAAAAGTAATTGAGGATGAAAATATTTTAATTTCTTAATTAAAATAAATTCTTGAAAAGATATATTTAAAAATTGAACAGTGCATTTATAACTTTCTTAAAAAATATATATTTTGAATCCAATCCATTTGTCCTCACAGAGAAAATCTATGCGTATGACTAAACAAAATCTATTGCATTCATCTACGGGGTGCATTCATGCATCTATTTCCTCCTTAAATTCACCACCAGTGACATGACCCGAGACGTGGTAATACACGTGGCACAATTTAATTGGATGCCACGTCATCTGCCGCCATCTGTCCCGTCTACTCAGCCGTTCTCCTCATCAAATATCTTCGCAAGGATCCCATTAGCTCATACGTGCCTCCCTTCTTCATACCATCGGTTGCCACGTCATCAATAATGGGATAAACTATACACGTGCTATCTAGCATGCTTGCTGAGATGCTGTTTTGTGGTATGTGGCCTCACCTGATCTAATGTGACCGTAACACGCGGGACGGGCTATATAACGGCACTGACGACCTCCCCAAATGAATCCGATACAACTCCAGCATTCCAGTTGAGCTCGATGGCTGCTCGAATGGCGGCCGAGTCTAGGGTTTGGATCTCTTCAATTTTTCTCGCTCTCTTCGTTTTCTCGTCGATTTCTTGCTTAGTTAGAGCAGAAGGCGAGAGCGAATCGAAGGAGGAGCCCTCGTCGGTTCTCACGCTCGACGCCTCCAACTTCGATGAGGCGATCGCCAAGCACCCTTTCATCGTCGTCGAGTTCTACGCTCCATGGTAAAGCTTTGACCTTTTTTGTTTAATTATTAGTTGGTGGTTTTGAATTTGTGTTGGAGATGGTAGATCTCTGTTTAGGTTTGACTTTGAGAAGGGAAACTTTTGCATAATTTTGAGATCGGGTGAGTTCAGTTAGGGTTAGTCTTTGTTATTAGATCTATATTGTTATTTCAAAGAAAAATTAAATTAAGTAGAGGTGACTAAGGGCCGCTAGTTACTGATCAACTGGAATTTAATGATTAAAGAAAAAAAAATCGGTAAGTGCCTGCTATTTTTAGGGGGGAAAACAGAATTTTTATGAAATCACGAAGTTATACCTTGCTATAACGAATATACAGGCTAGCCAAAGAGAGGGAATTTTTTTTATCTGTTATAGAGAGTTACAATATTTTCATTGATTTGTTAATTTATCGTTTATGTCCCAAAATAATGAGAGTACGTTTACAATAAAAAAAAAGAGAGAGTTTCTTCTCAACAAAAATCTACATATTACTATACCTTCCTACAAATAATGGCATTTGGCTCTCAGCTAATTTAAAACAAATGTTGCTAATCAATATCAATTTTGGTGTTCGCACTACTTCTAATTCAATCAATATTGATGTTGGCGATCGCGTTTAATTTTTTATTAAGGAAAAAAGGAGATGTTTTAAATTATCTGCTCTTGATGAGAATGTCTAAACTTCTAAGAACTTAAAGAAGTTGCCTTTTCGTCTCTGTCCTTAAAATCCCAAACTTGTTGACTTGCTTTCTTTGTTCCAGAGAGCAACTATTGGGTCCATGGTGATAAGTGAACGGATGGACATTATTTTTGATAAAGCTAAAGCATTAGTATAAACTATAGTTTAATTACTAACTGTATGTTAAATTTCCTAATTTGACAGGTGTGGACATTGTAAGAAACTGGCTCCCGAGGTAATAATTGTTTAAACACCAACTACAATAACTCTAATTTAGTAATATAAATTTGATTTCCTGTATGGATCATCTGAAACCTAACTCTTTTAGTGTCTGTTTCCTTGTAGTATGAGAAGGCTGCTTCAGAACTGAGCAAGCATGACCCTCCAATCATTCTTGCTAAAGTTGATGCCAATGAAGAAGTTAACAAAGACCTTGCTTCTAAGTATGATGTGAAAGGCTTTCCCACACTTAAGATCTTTAGGAATGAAGGGAAGAACATCCAAGAGTACAAAGGTCCTAGGGAAGCTGATGGCATTGTTGAATACTCGAAGAAACAAGCTGGTCCTGCTTCTGTCGAGATCAAATCATTGGAGGATGTTACTAACATTATCACTGACAAGAAAATTATTGCTGTAAGATCTTTCGTTGGTGCTTCTTCTCTTCTCTTCTCTCTTGTTAGCTTCCGTGCAAGTTCTGAATCCTATGAAATATTATTATAGGTGGGTGTGTTCCCTGAATTTTCTGGTGAGGAGTTTGAGAACTTCACAGCAGTAGCAGACAAAATGCGTTCTGATTATGAATTTAGTCATGTATTGGATGCTAAGCTCCTTCCACGTGGGGATTCATCTGTTAAGGGACCCATAGTTAGGCTATTCAAGCCATTTGATGAACTTTTTGTGGATTTCCAGGTACTTTTATTACTTCTCTTTTTACTCCATTCTTATTCACATATTGGCTGATGCACATGCATTGTACACAAATAAACATGTCTTTTTGCATGTACAGCAAGCATGTTTATGTGTTTACTAGGATAAAGCTGTCACTTGAATCATAACCAACTGAAAAATCTACTTTGTGTTTGCTTTTGCAGGATTTTCATGTTGAAGCTTTAGAAAAATTCATTGAAGTTTCTAGTGTGCCTATTCTGACAACCTTTAACAAGGATCCAAGCAATCATCCTTATGTCATCAAATTTTTCAACGGTGACAATGCCAAAGTAAGAACTGATGTTTTTCTCTTTTCTTCTGTTTTTCCTCCTTGAACTAAATTGCTGAACAATATCGTGCTTCTTCCATCATACCCATCTGTAATGTCTTTTGCAGTCCATACATGCATATTTAGATACTAGTGGCACTGACACCATCTTATTAGAAACTGACATGGAAAACATAAAACTATTCTCCATGTTCATTTGTAAAGAATAATTGTTTATTGGAATGCAGCTATATCAGTATACAGCCTTTGATTTTTTATCTCACTACTATTAAGGGAGTTTCGTAGTGGATGATATAGCTCTTAGTTTTTCTGCCTCCCATACCTATCTCTTTTAATGGGTTCTCTATGTTCTTTTTAGGTGTTGTATCCGAGAATAACATTGTATTCAAATTCTATGATAATTCTCTAACAGGATTGTTTTGGTGTACTAACTTTCTATGTGGAATATAAGAGGACTTCTGACAGATATGAATTATTCAATCGAATATTTTGATTAATCACAAAGGGTGGTTCGAGATTTTATGTGATATGCTGAAGTTCCATTTGTAACTCCGTCAGTGCTATGTACTGCCTGTCCTAAACCAGGATAAAAGAGGAGGGTTGTGGTAGGCCAGTAACAGTCAACGTAAAATATTGTCACATATTATGACATAAGCCAAAATATAAATTTCGTTGGGGCGTTCCCTACTGAGCGACGCGCTATATCGGAGTCCGAGTGTAGTGAAAAATGTAGTGAAAAATGTGTGAGGGTTGCTAGGTCGTCGTCCAGAAGCGACGCGTCACGTCGGCGCCCGGATGTGGTGTCAAATATAAGAAGGTTCTCACATCTTAATGATCGGGTGGGGGTAAAGAAGTTAGCTCATAAATATAAATTTCGGTTGGTATCATGGAATACAAGTTCCTTTACAGGTAGATTAGCAGAGTTAGTTGATTGTATGATTAGAATGAGGGTTAATATTTTGTGCGTGCAGGAGACTAAGTGGATAGGTGCGAAAGCTAAAGTCATAGAGTCTTGGAGTTATAAACTTTGGTATACGGATAGAGATAGAAATCGTAATGGGTATGTGTGATCATAGATAAGTAATTACTTGGGGATGTAGTAGATGTTAGGAGGAGAAGTGATAGAATTTTATTAGTTAAACTTATTTTAGATGGAGAGATTTTTAATGTCATTAGTGCTTATGCACCACAAGTAGGACTTGATGAATTTAGCAAATATTAATTTTCAGAGGATCTAGATGAGATAATACAAGAAATACCTGTTAGAGAAAAACTATTTATTGATGGTGATTTTAATGGACATGTAGGAACTAGTCGTAATGGGTTTGATAGTGTACATAGAGGATTTGGTTTTAGAGAAATAAATGAAGCAGGTAACTCAATTCTAAATTTTGCTTTGTCTTATGATTTAATTTTAGCGAATACTTGGTTTAAAAAGATAGTTTCTCACTTAATTACTTATAAAAATGGATCGAATGCAAACCAAATAGATTTCTTTTTAACTATGAGGGTAGATAGAACTAGTTGTATCGATTACAAGGTAGTGACAGGTGAGAGTGTAGTTACCCAATATAGATTTTTAGTTTTAGATATTCAGATTAGACAAAAAATTAGGAAGATTAAGTGTAAGTTTGATCTTAATATTAAGTGGTGGCGATTATAAGGTAATCACAAAATTTTTGTAAATAGAGTAGTGCAAGAAGTAGATTGGCGGGATCGTGATGATTCTATTGTAATATTAAACAAAATGGCTAACTGCATTAAAATGATATCTAAAGATATATTCGGTGAGTCAAGGGGCGATCCTCCACCATATAAGGATACATCATAGTGGAATGAAGAGGTAAAAATGCTATTAAGATCAAGCGAGACCTTTATAGAGATTTGAATAATGATAATAATAATAATGAAATAAATTTTGAAAAATTTTGAGAAGTATAAACTAGTAAAGAAGGAGGCTAAGAAAACTGTTCGCGATGTAAAAACTAAATTATATAAATAAGTGTATGAGAAGTTGGATAATAATGAGTCAGAAAAGGATATATATATAATTGCTCGAATAAGAGAGAGAAAGTCTAAAAACTTATGTATTGTAAAGTGTATTAAAGATGAAGATCAGACGGTTCTAGTTCGAAACGAAGAGATTAAAGAAAGATGGAAAATTTATTTTGATGGATTATATGATAGTTTTATTCAAGATTTGGGAGATCTTACTATTCAATGTGAGGATATGAATCGTAGTTTTATGCGCAGAATTAAAGAGTCTGAAGTAAAAGAGCCTTTGAAGAGAATAAAATTAAGAAAAATTGTTGGTCCAGATGAGATTCCTATAGAGTTATAGAGATATTTAGGAGGGATTGGCATGAGGTGGCTAACAGATCTTTTTAATAAGATTTGGCAAACTAAGAAAATGCCAAATGAATGGAGGAAGAGTATCCTAATACCCCTGTATAAGAATAAAGGCGATAATCAGAGTTGTTCTAATTATCGGGGAATAAAATTAATGTGTCATACTATGAAGCTTTGGAGTGGTAATTGAATATAGATTACGACAAACTGTTAAAATATCGGAGAACCAATTTGGATTTATGTCGGGACGATCGATGACAGAAACTATTCATTTACTTTGTCAACTTATAGAGTAATTTCGAGAGAAAAATAGAGATTGGCATATCGTATTTATTGATTTAGAGAAAACCTATGATAAGATTCCACGAGAGATACTTTTGTGAACATTGATGAAGAAAAGA
Source organism: Dracaena cambodiana (assembly GCA_036321105.1). NCBI lineage: Eukaryota > Viridiplantae > Streptophyta > Magnoliopsida > Asparagales > Asparagaceae > Dracaena > Dracaena cambodiana. Next base: position 30,769,051 of record JAYEPQ010000019.1, read on the forward strand.
GTTCACATCAAGTATATCGACATAATTAAGGATATGTATGATGGAGTAGTAACCAATATCAGAACATGTGGTGGTTTAACAAGTGATTTTTCTATCACAATTGGATTGCATTAAGGATCTGCATTGAGTCAATTCTTATTTGCTATAGTGATTGATGAGCTTACTAAAACCATTCAGGATGAGATACCTTGGTGTATACTATTTGCTGATGATATTGTCTTAGCTGATGAGACAAGAGAAGGGGTAAATGCCAAGTTAGAGTTATGAAAGTATTCATTAGAATTTAAAGGTTTTAGATTGAGTATATCTAAAACAGAGTATATGGAGTGTAAATTTAGTAAACGACGGATCATAGATTATAATGTTGTAAAACTGGATAGGCAAGAGATACAAATGAGTAGCCAGTTTAGATATTTGGGTTTTATTATTCAGAATGATGGAGATATCGATAATGATGTTAATCATAAAATACAAGCTGACTGATTGAAATGGAGGAGGGCAATGAGAGTTTTATGTGACCGTAATATTCTGTTAAGATTGAAAGGAAAATTTTATAGGACTGCTATTAGGCCTGTTTTATTATATGGTACGGAATGTTGGGTTATAAAAAAACGTCATTTACAGAAGTTAAGTGTAGTAGAGTTGCGCATGCTCTGTTGGATGTGCGGCAACACTATGAGAGATAAAATGAGAAATGAAGATATTCGTGCTAAGATAGGTGTAGCTTCCATCGATGAGAAGATGCGAGAAAATCGTTTACGATGGTTTGGTCATGTGCAACGTAGGCCTACAAGTGCACCATTTCGAAGAGGGGAGTTTATCAATGTAGAAAAAGTTAAAAGAACGAAGGAAAGACCGAAGAAAATATGGATGGAAGTGATACGCAAAAATATAGAGTTTAGAGATTTAAATAAGGAGATATTACTTGATAGAAATGAATGGAAAAGGAATATAAAAGTGATCGATCTGGCGTGATTCTTTTATTGGTTCATGTAGCCTACCCCAAATACTTGGGATAAAAGGCTTAGTTGTTGTTGTTGTTGTATGCTAAAGTTCCATTTGTCGTTTTTTGAGGGAAAGGGATAAGGTCATCTGATCCTCAATGAGAAGATCGTCATTTTGTTGTTTCCAGTATGGCCCTCGCAAGATTATATTGGTAAATTTGGTGTAACTTCCCAATTAGCCAGAGTTTTGGAGAACCCTTTGATTGTGTTACTTTTATGCCTTGTTTGGATGGTTGGGATGAAAATTAATTTTGTTTGGAACAAAATCCTGTGGATTCGACCTGTATGCCTTTGGGAGAATCCATAAGGACTGCAGTCCCAAGTTTGTCAGGATGCCACATTTTTCTTCTATCCATGCTATTAAATTAAATAAATCCTTTAAATTTGAAAAGGGACGTATAAACCTTCCTATTTCTAATCCAATAGGCCACCTTTTGGACTAGTATAATTCTTGGGATTTTTGCCACCAAAGAGATAGCCAAAAAGCCCAATCTATTGGATTTCCCAAATACATTGGAAAAATGGAATCTAGGATTACAATCTTTAGGCATGAATGTATCCCCTTAATGCAACACTTTATTTATGCTCAGCTGAAATTGTTTTGTCTAGCCTCTTGTAGTAGAGACTAAATTAAATGAAAGTTGGGAGAGAGATGATGGGAAATAAGAATCAAAAGAGGTTTATGACATTAATTTACACTATTATTTTTTCAAGTTCTCTGCATTCATTAGTTTAAAATTTAGATTCGTCTCCATGTATCGTTTCTTCTATCACATCGAGAAGACATATTAGGTAGTGTTGTGTGACTTGCATCTGGTTAAGTGGAAATTAATACGGTATAGTTGAGCTACTGAAAGTAACATGTCTATTTACATTCTGGTCCTCATATAATTGAAGCTTGCTGCATTGCAGTAATTTTCTGGGAATGATAAATATTATTGCCATTATCATAGTGATTTTGAACTGCATTCTAAAATCCCTATTTTTTTTTGTGGCATCTTCTGATATATTAACTTCTTGCGGTGGATAGGCTATGCTTTTCCTGAATTTCAGCAGTGAGCAATTTGAAGCCCTTAAGTCCAAGTATTATGAAGTTGCCTCAAACTACAATGGGAAGGGCATAAGCTTTCTGATTGGTGATCTTGATGCCAGTGAAGGTGCCTTCCAGGTAAATCTGTGAATTTACTTTAACTTCCCTCTTTTGAATATCCATCTATATTTCTCCTTATAAGCTTGACATGTGCAAACAGTATTTTGGCCTTAAACATGATCAAGTACCCCTTATCATCATACAAGGAAAGGATGAGAAGAAATATCTTAAACCACATGTTGAACCTGATCAGATTGCCACTTGGTTGAAGGAGTTTGCGGTAATAATTTTTTGATGTCCTATTCTTTTCTTTAATTATCTCTATGCTATTAGCTTAAATACAAGGAATCGGCTTCTGATCTTCCGTCTTGTTGTATATGTCCAGGAGGGCAGCTTAAAGCCATTTATAAAATCTGAGCCAATTCCTGAGGTTAACAATGAACCTGTCAAGGTGGTTGTTGCAGATAACCTGGATAATGTTGTCAAGTCTGGGAAAAATGGTTTGTTTTCTCTTCTTCTATTAATGTTTATGTCCTAAATTTCTTATGTTGGATGTGTAATCAGTAAGTTTTGTCACACCTTATCCACTGTATGATACTGCTTCAGAAAGCAATGAAAACTGCGATTTATCTGAAACTAGTATGCCAAAGAATAATAATATATATCCTCATTCCAATAGAGGGTTTCTGTAAGAGAGAGAGAGAGAGAGAGAGGCACATAAATATGCTCTAGCAATACAGATTTTAAATGTAGGGAAAGAATTGTTCGGCCAGCCTTTTGGCTGAAATTTATTTGGGAGCTTACATTAGGGAGCTTACATCTGGGGCCACATAGCTTCTTCATCCCTCTTGGTCATACTCTAATTAAGGGGTGTCATTGCACTGAACTTGGGTGGTGAATGTTAGCGAGGGCTTATACAGCAGGGCCAATTTTTTTGCTACTTTGACTTAACGCATTACTATCCCAACATTCCTTTAGTTCATACAGATGCAAATATGGCTGTTCAACTTTTCAGTGATGATTATTTTTATTTAAATAGGAATTTTTAACTGGATAAATGATTGAGATAGTTTTGAAAGATGGCACAATTATTTGTACCCACGAGCAGATAGATAGTTGGCCTTCATTGAGTTCACAATGTAAGTCACCAATCTGTTTTGACAAATGAAGCTGTTTTGGAACATCTTGGCAAACTGTCATGTAGCCTTAATTGCACCACTTGCAGTTGATGGAACATCATGACAGGGTAATTCCTGGTTGCAATGGACAAACTGAATATCTAAAGGAATAGATGTCTAATTTTGTGACTATATATAAAAATCTTGGAGCTAGTATGACAAAGTTAGAATATTGTTCTAGTGAATATACCTAATCACTAGCTATGTTAATGCTAACATGGAATAAAAAAAAGTGGGCAATAATTGCTTAATGTTTGTAACTGCGAGCTGCTTTCTGCTCCAATTCTGTTTTCATGAATATTTACTGTCAGGGAATATATATTTTTTATTTAATAAGATAATCCAGTGTAATCTGAATTTTTTTTACAAACCACATTTGGTTATTTCTTGTCCTATCAGGAAATATGAATTTAATAGTAGTCCTGTGTAATCTCTAAATGCATTTATAAGTTTCTTCACACTGAATTTCATTATTTTTGTCATGTTTTAAACGTTATTTTTTTTTGTGTTTAACAGTTTTACTTGAATTTTATGCGCCTTGGTGTGGACATTGTAAAAAACTAGCACCAATCTTGGATGAAGTAGCAGTCTCATTTGAGAAGGATGATGATGTGATCATCGCCAAGATGGTAACTTTCCTTTGCGCAAATCAAAAACTAGTTAATTGTTAAAGTCTTAAATTTGCAATGACACGCTAGTAGAGTTTTTAACTTTTTGCGCGCAACTAGAAACGAGGATGCTGGTGAAAAAATTTAGAATACAACTTTCAGTGCATTTAAAGGTTATAGCAATCATTAATAAAATCACACACTACTATTTTACCATTTTTTCTCATTTTTCATTGCACCAGTCCTCTTAATGCATCAGTATTTTATTATCAAGAAAAGTGCACAAGTTCACACAACTCTTTTTGCACTTGATTCTTTACCAATTCCTTCTGTTCACCAGTCAACATTTCTTCATTTTCGTTAGCTTGTGATTTTTAAGCTTCTTATCTCTTTTATAGGATGCTACTGTAAATGATGTCCCAAGTGAATATGATGTTAAGGGCTACCCAACTCTGTACTTCTCTTCTGCTAGTGGCAAGGTGACTCAGTATTCAGGAGGCAGGACAGCAGAGGATATCATTGATTTCATAAAGACCAACAAAGATACAACTGCTCAATCGGAAACACCAATTCAATCGGAGCCAGCAAGAGAAGCAAAAGATGAACTCTAATTGAGGTGCACAGTGCTCACTAGTCCATGTCTTCAAACTACTAGGTTTGTGTTGCCTATATCGCCTTAAAAAAATTTCATATGCTCTACTTACTGCAGAAATTTGGTGACTCTGAGGCTGCAAGAGAATTTTGAGGAGAATATGTAATGCTCAAGCTGAACAGAGGAGAGAAGTAACAGCTTTAGTTAATCCTACAATTTTACTCATGTTCTCTGAGGCACTTAGATATGTACGTTAGTTTTCTTGTTCACTCTTTTATAGTTTTTGGGACTGGGAGTAGTCATGTCTCCCATTGTAAAGACTTTCATCCATATCCCTTTAAAGTTTAACATTATAAGTTGAAATTTCGAAATCTCAGTTATGTTGCATTTGTTATTCCGATCTGTTTCTTTGCAGGCTTTATCGGTAAGCGAGCTAATATTACGTCTTGTGACCTCACTTTTTAAGTATTTTTCTCATCAATTGAACAATATTGCCTTGCAAAGCTACTTGCTTGGATAACATTCAGTAGCCAAGTCGGCAGTTGTAGGTATGCTCTTACGTCAATAACTTGCTATTGCATGACTCTTTACTAATGCCCCTTTACTAGCATCTGCCTATTGCCTGTACCATGCTTTTATTGTATAAGTTTACTGATTCAAATTGTATAAAATCATCTGTCCTTGTTGCTTATTTCTTATAGAACTGTACTGTAATCTTATTGTAAGTTTTTTTTCTTTTTTAAGCATAAACAGCGGGTTAGCATTTCATTAATGAGAAACTAATAAAATATGAGCATAAGTATGTTTCGACCACTAGTAAGAGGTGGTTCCCATGTAAGTGAAATTAATGATTTGGGTGCAGAAGTGGTTGTTGTAAATGAATTAGGATTTTTTTTTTTGTTATTATCTTGTTGAATATTACCCTTTTTGACTTGCCTTGTTTTAATTATTGTAAGCATTTGTGAGAAAAGTAAAATGCAGGTAAAGTTGTATTTAGAATATTTTTTTTGGCTAAGGTTCATTCACAGAAAGATTACGATAGTGTAAGAAAAGGATATATTGTTCATAATTATTTGTTATTCAATTGTGTAATTTAACGTATTAGGAGTTTCGTCCTCTTTGATCATTATTTCATAATTTGGAACATTCTTTGTAGTGTAGACCTCAAAATATAAAAAGTAAATAAATTCAATTTCCAACCGACTAGGAGATAAGTAACTTATGGTTGATGAAATTTATATTTCAATTACTATATAATCAACCCGATCAAGAGTCCTCTCTTATTTTCTTCTTTTAAGACCTAAAATTTTTCAAAAATAGAGAATACGCTGCAGGAACACCAACTTTTTATATATTTTTTAATCTTTTAAATGTTTGATGCGCTAATTTTCTATTGAATTATTTCACTAAGAGTGCTTAGATAAACTGATCCAATGAAATGTGGAGTGTAGTCCCCTGAACCAGCCCGACCTCTTTCACATCAGAATATTAATTTTAAAAAAAGTTTTTTTTTTCCTAGGAAAATATTATAGAGAATATAACCTCTTATATCACATTTCAGATACATTTCTCGCTGCTGCAAGTTCAGTAAGAGTGAACAGAAACGTCTCCTGTCAAACTATGTTCGAGTACAAAATTATATGCTCCACAATAGTATAATGAACTAGAGCATGAAAGAAACCACAACTAATTGATGACTCCAATTATCATCCCCTTCAGAAATAAAATAAGGATATCTTAGACATCTTCCTCCAATGTAATCCGTTGTTTCGGGAATAAAATAAGGACATCTTAGGCATCTTCCTCCAACGTAATCCGTTGTTTCGGGATAGCATCAACGGATAGCATCTCCTTATCTATGTTGTCGATGCCAATTTTAATGTCCTGTGCCAGCAAGTGCACCCGCGTCACTTTTGCAGAACAAACCCGGCCCTTGCCTGAGGGGAAATTCTAAATGCGCAACACTTTTGAGTTAGTGAGCACCATTTTCCCTTTGTTGTAAATCACTACACTAAAGGATGTGGTGCTCACTAAGTAATGTGTGGTGCGCATTTAGACTTTCCCTTGACTCGGTGTCTTTTGCGAGGAGCCATCAAAATTAATTTGGAACCGACCACCCCCAAATCTCTCTCTCTCTCTCTCTCTCTCTCTCAAAGCTCCATGGATTCAGAAGCGGCGAGGAAATCTTTAGAAGGCGAAGAATCCCTCGCCGTCAATTCTCTCCCCCACAACTCCTTCAACTCCCTCGTCCTCAACGGCCTCCGCATCGACGCCGCCGAGCCCGGCCGCGTCCTCTGCTCGCTCACCGTACCTCCTCGCCTCCAAGTAATCAAAACCTCACCTTTTTACAAAAATAAAATAAAAAATTAAAAACCCCCTTGATTTTGTTATTAATTGGGTTTCTTGATTTGATTGGTTTGGTAGAATGATGGCAAGTACTTGCATGGTGGGGCGATTGCGACGCTGGTGGATTTGGTTGGGTCGGCCGTGTTCTACGCTTCTGGGTATTCGACTAGTGGGGTCTCGTTGGAGCTGAATGTTTCTCATTTTGGTGCTGCATTTGTTGGTGTGAGTAATTTCTCAAGTATCCATTTGCTCAATTGGTTTATTTTTTGGGGTTTTTACATATCTTGCACTTGAAGTTAAGAATTTGAATTTAGTCACCCAAATCTTTATATTTATAATTTATAATTTAGTTTCCAAATACTTTAAGTTACTTCACTTTAATTCACTTTAATTCCAACTCATATTTTTTGGGAGTTTCCAAAAGAGCACACTACTTTTCCTAGTTAGCTCACTAGATAGTTTTTTTTTTTTTTCCGCTCGGGCTTTCAGTTGGAAAGTCCTTTGGAACCCCCCATATGTTTGGTTCGAATTTTCCATTATAGTCTAAGCTGCTTCACTTTAGTTCTCCATTCTCTCTTCCTCTTCTCTTCCTCTTCTTATTAGGTTCCCTCTCCATTCTTCTCCTCTCTCTCTCTTCTCTCTTCTAATTAGGTTGCCCTGAGTTACTTAGAGGGAAGAGAGAGAGAGAGGAGAAAAATAGAGAGTGGAATACAATAAGAAGAGGAAGAGAGGAGGAAGAGGGAAGGAATGACTAAACTGAAGTAACTCAGAGGTATAATGGAAAATTTAGGCCAAAAATATGGTTGGGGACCAAAGTGAGGTAACTTAAAGGATTTGGATGACTAAATTATAAATATGAAGATTTGGGGGACTAAATTCAAATTTTTAAAGATTTAAGGGACAGATATGTAAAAAGCCCTTATTTTTTACAATAAAAATTGGAGCCTGTAGCCGTTAATTTTATTTACATAGAAGTGAATATAATGAAATTAGTATGAAAAATAGTATATGTGAGTAATTTGTGTTGCATTGGAGCTGAATTTTTCCCATTTTGGTGTTGCATCTGTTGGTTTGAGTAATTTCTCAAGTACTCATTTGCTCAATTTGTTCATTTGAGAAAAAAAAAAGTTTTCGGCTTGTTGCTGTTAATTTTATTTATATGAAAGTGAGTATAATGAAATTAATATAAAAGTAGTAGATGTGAGTAATTTGGTGTTGCATTGGAGCTGAATATTTCTCATTTTGGTGTTGAATTTGTTGGTATGAGTAATTTCTCAAGTACCCATTTGCTCAATTTGTTTATTTTTTTTCAAAAGAATTTTTTTTTTGGCTTGTTGCTGTCAATTTTATTTATATGAAATTGAATATATGAGATTAGTATGAAAAAAATAGTATATGTGAGTAATTTGTGTTGCATTGGAGCTGAATATTTATCATTTTGGTGTTGCATTTGTTGATGTGAGTAATTTCTCAAGTACCCATTTGCTCAATTTGTTCATTTAGGGGGAAAAATTGGGCTTGTTGCTGTTAATTTATTTATATGAAAGTGAATAAAATGAAATTAGTATGAAATGATAGTAGATGTGAGTAATTTGATGTTGCGTTGGAGCTGAATATTTCCCATTTTGGTGTTGCATTTGTTGGTGTGAGCAATTTCTCAAGTACCCATTTGCTCAGTTTGTTCATTTGAGAAAAAATGTTTTGGACTTGTTGCTGTCAATTTTACTTATATGAAAGTGAATATAATGAAATTAGTATGGAAATTAGTAGATGCTTCTTTTCAAATGCAACTAGAAATCTTATTGAGATACCTGACACAGTGTCCTGGAATCCTTTATCATGGAGAAGTTATTGTTATTTTTTTTTAAATAATTTTGATATTGTATTATTAGTATATATAAAAGCTTTTGGATTTATGTTCTCTATTCTGAGATGATGGGGGAGAATGAGTTCTTGCTGAAAACTAATTTTCGGTGAAAGGCTACTTATGACAGTGGATATGAAGAACAAAATTGTTGGGAATTGTGATTTTATCATATTGCCTTTAGCCCATCGAAAGTACTTTAGGATTTAAGTGGGGGCTACAGTATAAAGATAACATTTTATGCTCTCAAATTCCGAGATGATGGGCTTAACAGGTCTGGATAATAAATTTCTGCTACTATACATAGGCATTTTGTTTGTTCATATGGGATGTAGACATACAGAAGCACCAGTCTGATGAGTGGAGTTTATTACTGTAGGACAAGTTAAAAGAGTGAAGGGACGACCGAAGAAAATATAGATGAAGGTGATACAAACAGATATGATGCTGGAGGCTTAAACAAAGACACATTGTTCGATAGAAACGAGTAGAGAAGGATCATCCATGTGATCGATCTGGTGTGATTATTTTTTGGTTCATGTAGCCTACTCCCAAGTATTTGGGATAAAATGCGTAGTTGTTGATGTTGTTGTTGTTGTTGTTGTACGCATAATAGTTTTCAACAAAAGAAAATATCTTATAGTGGATAGGACAGACATCGTAAAATCAATAAAATTGCTGAGGACCAAATATTCTGTATATTTGGACAAAATGTAGGAGTAAAAAGAAGATAACATATTAGAAGGGTGTATGAGAGTTAATTAGAAAAAAACTTCATAATAACCCCGTCCATCAAAACTTTCCCCATTTTTGATGTCCTTAATCATACATATACTTACCAACAATTGTTAGTTACGTGAAAGAACCTTTACAACCATTTAATTGGTCCAACCGAGTACTTCCTAGAACAAGCAAGCCAGAATTACAAAGACATGTTGGTCTTATGTCTGTAATTCTAGTTTCATGCTATATTTAGTTTGACTAAATGGACCATTTTTGAACTGGTAAGTTGGTAGTTGGTAACATCAATGTTTAAAATAGCGATAACAGTAACGTAACGTTTTGCCTCTGTTAGGTTATGTCGCATATAACGTAATGCATAATGTAAGTTATGTAATTTTTTACTTATTTAATAAAAATAAATATAAACTATATAAAATAATTTCTATAAATTGAAATATAAATTTAAAATATCTAAAAAAAATATAAAACCATTTTATAATCATAATCTATTCTAATTTTATATTAAATTTTGCAATAATTTTCACATTTATCTTCATAAATTATATTAAGTCTGCAATCATAATTCCAGTTATCATTTAAATATGAAAACAATATTCAAATTTTTCATTTCAATTCCAGTTACTATCATTGTTGTAATTTATATTTTCTAATGTTCAATTTATCTTATTTATAATTGTTGATTTCAGTTCAATTAAAAATTCAATACAATCAACAAGTAAGATATTTCAGCAATCGAAAAAGAATTACAAGTAAACAATGAAATAATCGCAAATTAATAAGTTAGCAATTCTATAAGTAATCAAATAAGCCAACAACTAGTCAAGTAATAAAATTACAGTAATTCACTAATAATCAAAATAATAATCAACAACAATATAGAAATCACTAAAAAGATAATTGTAAATAATGTAACATAATGTAATTTAGCGTAACGTTTCGTAATATAATGTAAAATAACATAAAACATGTATTGTTACGGTGTATTGATTTATTTCCAGTTGTTGCGTAGCGCTGGGGTTCTGTTAGATTATGTAACGCAATATAATGGGTTTCGTAACGTGTTATTTTCAACAATGGGTAACGTATACTGGAGCTCTTATCAGGGATTCCCTGATAAAATCATATATTATGAACTTAGAATGGGCGTGATTAACTACATAATTATGGTAAAAATGGTTTTACTAAATACCAAACTGAAACAAAACTATTAACATTTCGAGAAATTAACTTGAGCATAAATATAGTTCGTCACCATCTTAAGGATTCAAATGACTCCAGCACACCCAATTTAGGGCTCAACTTTGTAACCAACTAACGCATGGAAAACATATTACGCAATAATATTATTCTGTGTTTCGACATAAAGCTTTTTATCCATGTAAATATTTTCCATGTTCTGGCATCATTCTTAATCTGATACTCTAGTCCCAAAAATCCTCTCTCCCTTTAGTCCCTCTTTGTATCAATTGGCAGCTGAGTCTTCTATTCTTTTTGAACGGCCATGGTCTTATGTTCAAGTTCCTTGGGGGTCCCAAAGGCGAGGGAAAGCAACACCAATGAAGGGAGGAAAGACCTCCTCGAAAGACAATTATTTGATTTGCTGTTCAGTTGTGTTATGCATCACAACAGACCCCCAGAACCATAATAGCTTCCATGCTCCCTAAACTCACTTGCCACGTGGTATGCGATGAATTATTTTACCTTGAATAAGTGAGCATTATACATGTGTATAGGCCATTATTTAAGCAGTAGAAAAGGTATTCATCATTTAATCAATGTGATAGGTCATCTCAAGTACATAAGCTGGTCTTTGAACCTCTTTTTCGGTAAAACTTTCATGGGCTTTACACCGAAGCTAACACGTGGAGAAGGAAGACTCAAGGTGGGATAAAGAAAGTAAGAAACTCTTAAACGAAAAGTGAAAAAAATATCTCCAAAGATGAATTTTGATTTGTCCTGCAGTTGCAAATGGATCAAAACAGACCCCGTTGAGCCACAATAGCCTCCATGCTATGTCAACTTCACCTGTTGTATATCCTAATTGTGCTCCTGCATTTAATTTGATATTTCCCTCTCACCATTATCGGGAGATTCTAACTCATGACCTTCGGCAAAGGAGTTGTTGAACCAAATGAACTAATCTCACTTGTCGCTTTGTACACACTGCACTATTTAACTAAACAAGCCTGTTTCATTCTTATAAGTTATGCAGTTGAAAAATCTATTCTTCATTCAAGCCATTTGATAAAAATCTCAAGTACATAAGCTGTTTCTAGCATAAAGGAACTGTGTATCTTTCTTTTTTTTTTTTAACCTCATTGCGCATATTTAGTTCAACGAACCATACTTTCAACTTTTATTTACTAGAGATGATTACTAATAGAGAAGCTGAAGTGTCGTTTTCCAATGATTGGTTGGTTACCAGGAAGAAATCGAGGTTGAGGCCAAGCTTTTAAACTCTGCAAAGGCGGTTGGAGTCACTTCTGTGGAAGTGAGGAAGAAGAATACCGGTAAATTGATAGTGCAGGCACGCCATACAAAATATGTTGCTGCATCTAGCAAGTTGTGATAGACGGCCATACCGCTCCCTCATGGACTGAAATATGTCAGCATTTACCGTGCAATAGTCATTGTGTAGGCTGAACGTGCATATTCGATTGCAACTCAGCCGAAGTATTGGTACCTCCTCTCATTTGCAAGAGGCTGATTCTGAGCTTCATTTGCTTATCGAACTTGGGCAAGTATCCTCATGAGTTGAAACTATATGGATGTATCCTATAGTAAAATAGAGCATGTATCATGTGCTTGTATTGTGGTGTGAAAAGCTTTGGGGCAACTTATTGATGTATATTTTTTCGAGTTGTATATGCAGCTAGCTTGTATTGCATTGAAAATTATGATGTTGTTAATGCTCTTCATTTGGGTTTCACAACATATCTCTGATGAGTATCCTTTGCTGTGCCAAGGCTTGATTCTTGCCCAAAGCATGTCCATATCTGCATCTATGTATTTATCTGTGCTCAGGCAATTTAATTTTGTTTGGTGTTGCATCAAGAGATTTGCTGATACACATCCAATCACACAAAGGTAGTTTACGTAATAATTTTTTTTTTGTTTTTTGGAATTAGAGATATTAAGGTCAATCTAGCAGTTTTCGGTTTACTTGACCTAGTAAGTGGAATTTATCTAGTAAGTGGAATATGAAAAGTCGACTTAGGCTGGGCAGAAATCGAAAAAACCGAATCGAACCAATCGGTTTGGTTTATTTGTTTTTCGGTTCGGTTTAAAAATAGAAATTAATTACGGATTTCGGTCGAGTTTCATTGGTTTTAGCTCTAATCAAAACCGATCGAAAAAATCGAACAACTTTTACCGTGGTAGCTTATTCTTTTTCTTTGATTTATTTTTAATGTATTTTTCTTTTTGATGAAAAATATGTGATTATTATTTTAATAGATAGAAAAAGAAAAAAATAGAAAGGAAAATTATTATTTTTCATATAAAATACACGTATTTATTACATATTTAGTTTCAAATCCAAATAACCAAAAACTGACCGAACAGAACCGAAAATTCAGTTTCGGTTTCGGTTTTCTTGGGTGTTCGGTCGATTTCGATTTTGGTTCTAATATTTCGGTTCGGTTTTCGATAGAAATTTTTTCGCTCGAAACCGAATCGAACCTACCAATGCTCAAGGGCCAAAATGTCTTGTGATGGGGGTAATAATAAAGGGACACCCTAAATCTCTAAGGCACACTCCTTCCTACAGACCATTTAAAATTTGAAAACACCATTCTCTCTAAAGGTACACCCCTTTTTTTCCCCTCCGAAGGTACCCTTCCTCCTCTCTCCTCCACCTCCTCCTTCCCACCACTTCTAACTAGAAATAATAATGGACGCATCTACAGACCAATATTTAGTCATATATATATAAAATTTTGAATTAGAAAAATAAAAATTTCATTTTTAATTTAAAAATTTGTATAGACCAAACCAAAATTTGATCCGTAGACACTTTCATTACCATCCCTACCTCTAACCATCCCCCTACCCCCATTCACAATCACGTCTCTCTTCTCCTTTCTCCTTATCCTCCCCACCTGCCACCTCTAACTACCCTCCTTTCCCCTTCTCAGTTGTGTCCCTCCTCTTCTTCCCCTTTCCCCCTTACCCGTCGTCACCTGTCTCCTGATCCTAATTTAAATCCTAACTTTAATTCTAATTCCTTATAACTAAAATGAAGAGAGTCCAAATATGACAAATAAAATAATAGTAACTAAAAAGTTTAGTGTGGTGTGTCTTTATAATTCCCCCTTGTGAATTGTGATGATCTTTCAAGTGGGCCACGTCTTCTCAAAATTCAAGGGCTTAAAGTAAAGGCCCAGTATGTTCAAAGCCCAACTGGACAATACAGCCTTCTTGCCGAATCTTGCAGCAGGGCAATTCTCAGTTATATGCTCCCCCATTGCAGAGCCCCTGATGCCTTGCAAGAACTCAAAATCTATCAATAAAATCGATCAAATATAAAAAAATTTAATTAATTTTAATTAATTAAAGATGGGAGCGAAGCAGCAGAGCAAGGAGCCATGCAAGAAGGAGGCCTGTGACATCCAAGCTTGCCTCACCAAGAACAACTTCAACCCTCAAAGGTCAATTTCCCCCCCTTTTATCAAATTTATTTTCTTTTTTTTTTTTCACTTGATTTTAATTTTTTTTTTTTTTTATTGCTATCAGCGTTGGTTCTGTATTGTGATGAGAAAATTTGCAGCTTGAGATATTTACATGTTTAATGATCATCAAGGTCAGTGTGATAATGGGATCAAACAAACCCTTTTCCTATAAATCGACCAAATAATCATGCAGTTGGAGAGAATTCGTGAGAGACTGATAACAGTTTGATGAGTTAATATAGTTTTTGTTGCAAAAGTTGAAGAAAGAGGATTAATTTCAATCAGATTTGTGTCTTCTTGTTCGTATGAATTCGAGCGAGACAAATTGATCAATAGAGTCATATTGAACATCTATATGCGATGTTTGTAGTTACGATTTACTCCATTTCAAGTTTTCTTGGTGGCTAGTTTGTTTACCCAACTAAATAATTTGACAGCCAACTTTTTATATGTTCGGATGTAGAGGCATTTGTAATCAACACCTTTCAGTTCTGTGGGTTGGAGGAAGCGTGACTTAGATACATTATTGAATTCTTCGGAGATTAAGCTTTCTTTGTACTTCGTAGATTTAGCCAGCTTCCTCGAGATTGGATCAAATTGGGTGTGGTGTATATGTCAAAAATCCTAGAAATGCATGCAAAGGGATTAGAGAAAGTTGGGGTTGCTAGTTTGATTTGATATGAACGTATCGGTCATTATTGAGTGTCATGAAGTGGACTAACAGTGGAAGAGTGATATTGGGGTAGAGGTTGCTTGGTCCTGCTGCTAGTAATAAGCATACATTATAACCCTCTTAAACTCTTAACTTGCCTCACTTTTACAATCTAAATAAAGTATATCATGGATGAATGTGACTTCTTTACTCAACCAGTTTCAACTAGTCATGATAAGTTTCATGACAACTTTTGTAAAAATGTTATGCTTACACCTCCCTAAATGACTAATTCTTTTCTCTTTAGTGCCTAGCTTCTGAGCAAATAAATAATACATTATAAGAAGATTACAAGTAGTTCTCAATGAAATGACCTTCTGTTATTATTACGGCATAATTGGAAGATTGTTATTGAAAATTATCTGAAATGAAGGCACAACGTGTGCATTTTAATAATTAATGCTGTGTAACTATCAGCAATAGCTTTTTTTTTGGTTGAGAGATCATTATGGTGAGCTAGAAACTATTGTGTAACAACCAGCCATAGTTTCTTACAAGTTTGCTCTTTGAATGTAAAATATTTGGCTACAAGAGTGATGTTTTGGTCGTAACGACAAACAAACCTCTTATAGCTACTTTAGTTCCATTATTGGAAACTATTTTTTTAGTGTTGGCAGAATCCATTTTAAACAAGTTGAAAGGACCTAAATAATAGACCAAATTGTCCTTGCTCAATCCGAAGATGAATTTTTTTAATTATTGAAATCTTTCAACTAGTTGATGCATAAATGGCATTGTTTTTCTGTAACACATGAAAAGTGCTAAGTTATGCTGGCTCGATAATTTTAGTTCACCCTTAGGGGAATAAGAATATTTTAGTCTAGAATGTCCCAGTTATTGAAAAATTTTCAAGTCATAATTTAAGATAGGAACTTTAGGGTTGTTCTTGATGCAATATAATCTTTCTGCTTGAATTACATGGGGAAGTACTCATTCATGAGGATAGTTGCACATAGGAACGTAGTATATCCATGTGCTTGGATCCAAGAACCACTTGCTTAGTAGTCCAATATGCTGGGTTGTGACTTACCCATAACGAGAGCTCCAACAGTGATGGATAACTAACATAGAGCAGAAGAGGAATTGAGGTTTTTGGTGGGGATTTAGTGGATTTGGGAATGACCTAGGGTTCAATACAAAAGAAGATAGGATTCAGGCATCACACATCGGCAAATCTCTCTAAACAAATCATATATTAGAAATTTCAAAGCATATCACATGCATAGAGTTTCAAAAGAAATAATCTTCATTATCTAATGAATAAAAAGTCTTATATCCTATAAATAGACTATTCCTAGGTGACACATGCCAATAAGATGAAATTCTCATAGAAAAAAATAAGATAAACCATCTATTCCCTAATTAATCATAGCCATTCGATATCCCTGTCAATTCTCCCTGGCTTCACAATATTCATCTTCGGAGAATACATGCACCATTATTCCAGCAAACATGAAACTTTTCATCTATCAATGATTTGATCTTGCCAAATGAAATATTCTCATTAGTGAAAATAATACCTGAATATGTGATGTGTAGTGTTTGATCATGATGTTGGTATCGTCAAATGGGCTTTATTGTACTTTGCACAAAATAAGTTTGATATCATATAAACCTGTATGCTGTTAGAAAAAGATTTGAAAGAGTGGTAGACATCAGGCAATCTCATGGACAATTAGAATCGCACAGTTCATGAAGGCAAACAATATCTTCCTAGTTGGTTCTATAGGAAGATCTCTAGAAGTCTCAGTGAAGGGCTTTTCAACTTATGTAGAGTGTAAGGAAATTTCTTGCACCAATGGCAGCAACTCAGCAGGATCTTCTGATTCTAGCATATAAAAAACTTCTATCGTCGGCTCAGACTGAGAGATCTGATTGTTAGGCTCGACATGGGTTTCAACTTATCAGGTTTTGGATTTGTATTAAATTGTAGTTTGGCCTCAGTCTTATGTTCAAATTTGGACTACGCTTCTAATTCTTGTACCTCTTATTCAGTCTGTCATAGACTTAGCTCTTCCTCTTATTCAACCTTAGGCTTGAATAATTGAATGAAGGTGTGAAGAGACACGAATATCAACATAATCTATAGATACCTTTGCATGAAGAAAAAGCTTTTCCATCAAACTTTAAGCAAGCATAAAGACTTTTCTTCTCTGATATCAGATAAAAATAATATAAGAACCAGTCGGCTCTCCTAATCTTTAAACCATACCAATTATTAAAACTTTAGAAATCTAAGACAATATCATACATATCACTTAACTTATTTTGGATTACCATTAGTATAAATGTATTAACCATAAAGAGTACGAATCCCATGGAGAAATTAACGAAAATAACTCTGTGTAAAAATCTTAAAAAATATATTGACTCGATTGAAATCAATCTCGAAACGGACTTGAAACGGGCTTCAAATCGCTTTAAAAAATCTTAACGGGTCTGGATGTAGCTACATGTTGGGTTTAGATTGTTTGACTCCTCTTGGATCAGCATG
Source organism: Dracaena cambodiana (assembly GCA_036321105.1). Classification (NCBI taxonomy): domain Eukaryota; kingdom Viridiplantae; phylum Streptophyta; class Magnoliopsida; order Asparagales; family Asparagaceae; genus Dracaena; species Dracaena cambodiana. The sequence continues at coordinate 30,786,353 of JAYEPQ010000019.1, forward strand.
GTCAACCGTGATCGGGTCGAATTAAGCTAATAAGAGCCACGATCAGCTTGGCTCAGGTAGTCGGTTTGTATTTGTTTCCTGTGATCAGCCGGTTGGGGCTTGACACAAATAAATCCGAGTATCATACTTGGCTATGAACGATGTCGTCTTCTGTTTGAAGCTTGAAAAATGCTCGGTTTCATCAAATCTGGTCGACTACGATGTCAATTGACGTCGTAGAGAGAAGGGTTCGTCGATGATTGGGGAGGCTGGATCTAATATTGGAGGCCTTGTCAGGACGACAATAACAATGTCAACCTCGGTTCTGATGCGGAATGGAGACAAGGGTGTTCTAGCGAGCTTCAATCAGCCTCAAAGAATTCCGGCAATGACGGATTTGCGAATGGAAGGCCTTGAAGTCGGGAAGACTCATGCAAGGTCAGATTTGAACTGGGAAAACACCAACGAACTCATGGGTGGTAGACAAATATTGCTCTGTTGTGGGGCGATGTTGATGGATCAAATCAATGTGAAGTGGCTGGACAGTGATGGTGGGACTTTGACGATCAGACGACAATGATGGTGATGCAAGGTTGATAATGTCTGTTTTAGGTGGCGGGAAGATGGGTAGGGTTCCTGGCTTGGCAGCAGTTTGGTTTGAGGTTTTTAGCTTTTCGTTTTCCTTTTCTTTTCTTTTCTTTTCTTTTTTTTTAATTTTTTTTTTCTCTTTTTTGGCTCTTTTCAAACAGAAACTCAAGATTAAGAAGATAGAGAAGATAATGATGGAGATGAGATATTTGGCCTCTGGTGCCAAATATGATGCAAAACTATAGAGGATTTAGGATTTATGATGGAAATTTGAAAAAGAACTAGGATTTGATTCAAATTAAGATAGGATTCAAGCCTTATATCCAGTCTAAGCACCCACTTTAACAAATCACAGGTTAGAGATTTCAAAGCACATCACTTACCAAGTGTTTCAAAAGAAAAAAGTTATCATAATCAATCTTCATTATTTCATGAATAAAAAGTCTTATATCCTTTAAATAGACTAGTCTTGCATGCACGACAAATGTCAATATAATAAATATATCCCCCATTAACAATTCCGTATTAATGACACCATAGGTGATTGGCAATGGCAAGGCCCATTAAGTACGATCACATGATAACAAACGGAGAGAGAGAAGAAACTTTTTTTTTGGGGGGGGGGGGGGGGGGGGGTGGTCTGTAATTCTAGATGGAGAAACAACTAATAGAAGGGCTGAATTGAGAAGTAATGGCAAAACTGAAAAATCTATTTAAAAAAAAATGTTGATTTCTGTCTCCCTATTAATTCTCAAAGATAGATGGATTTTAAGAAGACTTCTACTCCAAAAGGACACTTTCCACTCTAGCCAAGGATTTGTTAGCTTGCCATGATGATTTTTTATCTCAAGTCTCAACAGGAAAGCAATTTTTTGTAACATTTTTGTACTGACATTATTGACACTCTAGTAGGCTTATAAAGCAAGAAAGTACAAAATTCCACAACAGTTCCTCTTCCCGGAGAAAGGGTACTCAAGTTCTCAAAGTCAAGGATTCATGCACTGACACTAAATTTCAATCTGAAATGAGACTCTGAAACAAATCCTGCAGCCTTTTCCATCCATTTTTCTTTCATTAATTGCCTGAGAACACCAAACACAAAGTTGCATCTGCTCCTGTACAAAATAATCAACTAGTCAAGCTGCTAAAGGAGTGGACTAATAATATTCATTCTGTCACTAAAAATTTCTTTTGCAACAGAATGACATATTGAAAAGAACTCCTAGTATGAAAATTAAAGGTTTTGGTCTATTTGCTGAAAGCAGACAACCCTGTTCAGTCTTCCTCAGCCAATCCTAATGTTGAAACTTCATGCATACATTCTCTAGAATTAATGACCGTTCATGTGGGGGACGTTATATATGATGGCCAAGCATTTTTCTTCACAAAAGATCGAGTCCCAGAGAATTATATGTATATTACCCCCCCTTTCTTTTATTTTGTTTGGCACTTCTCATTCACATGCTGTCTTTGTAAATCTCTATTTATAGACTGGTATGGAAGTTGATTCATTTTTTCTTTCAGGTGCTTGAAAGTCATTGAACTGTTGCAATCTTGTTGTGAGAAATGCGATTATAACTCAACACATTGTGCTTCTGTCTCTGGACTCCTGAAATCAAAATCTAAGTAGATTGCTTGACAATAACATCCGAGTAAGATTACACAGTCTTATGTTTAGCTGGTCATATTGAAATTTTTTTCCTTTTTCTGCGAAGCTGAATGGAATTGTAAATGTGTATAAACATGAGCATTTATTTGATTTAAGAGGACAAGTTCCTCAACAGCGTCCTGTAATAGTACTGTCTTATAGTGCTCTTCACATATCAATATATTTCTTCTTTTTGGTTAAAATTGTAGACTGAATTATTCTTCATGATGAAAAACTGTTATATCTCAAACATTCATGAAAAATGCTCATGATTCAACAAATAAGTCAAGTCATTCTCAGAATAAAAATGACCATATTAACTGTGTCTACCAAATGCCATAATATATGAGTTGGAATGTTCACGTCGCTGGAACTCTCTGGAAAATGATTTGCTACCTTATGGCATTTGATATGATTCTGATTGATGCTTGATGGAGTGACTGCCCTTAGTTCTTCTTCTTCCAGTGAGCATGCCCGTGAAAACCATGCAAAGCGATGATTGTGTCACGAGTCAAACTGCGCTTTAAACCCTTGGAATGCTGGGCTCACAGCTAAGGTATTGTTGTGCACAAGCCGATTTAGATAGTATGATTATAGATTAGTATTCTGTTGCATTCTTTACATAAATGAAAATATAACAAACTACTTATGGCATTAGCAGATGAACATGAGCATTAGAACTATAGTCTTTCGTACTTATATCTGGAAACATCCTTCATCGCTAGATTAACAAGCTGATGAGGGAAGTTTTCATGCCACACAATCTTAGACATCAAAAAGAAACCCTCGCTTGCGATGAGATCAGCACACATAGCTTATGACCTATGATATTTACTTTCATTACATGATAGTTGGTATTTCTGCTTCATTACCTAATTTATCTAAAGTTGTGTGGCTAATACACACATTTATATGCAACTTGACACTATGGTCTCTATTTTGCACCGACAAAACCCATCGTATCAAATTCAATATCAAATGTGGTGGGTTCAAATGCCCGAATATTCCAACTTGGGAACGACTTAAATGAAATATTAAACATCTTTTCTACTGTTACACTAAATTCTGCAACACCGTGCATGTCTGTCTATTTGGTTAACTTCATTATTATCAGACATGATAAGATTTCTGTCATTTTTCTTAGAGCAGGGTTAGGCTGGTAGCATATCATTAGGCAATGGTGATGGTCCCCCATTGGTATCGGACTGTTTGAATCCAAATTAGTTCTAATCCTCTCTAGGCTGCAGCTTACCCCACAGCACCCATAATCTTTTTGCTTTATTTCTCTCGCTCACTTCCTGGACTAGGTTTTCATCGGGGTACTGGTTTAGGTGAACCCCGGGAGAGAATTTTCTTTTTAATCTTCAGATGATGCTAATGGTGATTAAACAGTTCCACTATCTTTAGTACATCCATGGAACCATTAGGGTCTGTCTGGCATAACACCATATCTCAGGAGCCGAGATGGGTGTCACAGGAGCTTCCACTTAAGAATTGGTTTAAACTTAGCTTTGATGGCTCGGTTCAAGGTGATAAGGCTGGTGCTGGATTTATTGCAAGGACTGATATTAGTGCTTTAATTGGAGCTGAGTGATTTCCAGTAGCTACAAACTCTGTGCTTGAAGCATGGATTAAGGGTCTTTGGGAGGTACTTGTATGGATATCTGTTGCGATTCCAAAACGGCGGATTGCACAGGAGTTCTTACAACTTTTTTGAATGGTGAAGGAATTAGTCATCCACTTCTTCGGTAGCTATTTCTCGCATATTCGAGTTCAACATATCTGGAGAAAAGGTAATATATGTGCTGATTATACTGCAGATGAAGGCACCAAATTGATCTCGAAGATAATTTAGAAAGGGAATTTTTCTCAAAATCGACGGGATCTAGTGCAAAAAGATGTCTCGGATATTAGGTATAAGAGGCTGTAGTCTGTGAGGGCATGACTTAGCAAAAAAAAAAAAAAATGTAAAACAGCTATAATCAAACATAGAAAATCGACAAGTTGATTAATCGAGACAAATGTGGAGGATATCTGCTCAGATGTACAGAATAAACATACCATAGTATTGTAAAAGAATCGTGGGGAAGCAAGTCATTAAAGTTTAACAAAATTGAATGAACTGTGGCATCTTGGTTTAGTTTGTATACATTTCAACTTGTGCTTGTAAAAATCTTGGTTCTTAAGGCACTGCAATGTGAGCACTTGTTTCTTCACTGCAATTCGAGTTGCACTGCCTCGTCTAAAACCCTAGAAACCATGTCATCATAGGATCACTCACAAAATATTCCATCTTCAATGTGAAGAGGCTAGAGTCTTGGAATTAAAAGCCATTCTGGTTTCGGATGGTCACCAGTCTAACATGTGAACATGTTGGTCTATATTAGCAACTGGCTTACAAAAAATGAGTAGTCGTTCACATTGCAACATCTCTCATTAATTGCTGATGAACCTAGATTCACCATTGATGAAGCTCCCAAGGATCTCATGTCGTAAAGCAAACTTCCTTTTTACAGAACAGAAGTAAAAAATAAATAAGGTGAAAGAACAAAGTTTTACATTTCTTACAAGGTTTGTTTCTTGGAGATGAAAGCACTGCAATCTAATATTTTCTCTAGCATTTTGCTTGTATCTATATATCCGTTTGTGCATCTTAATGAGACCAATCTCAATTGTCAGATCTTATATTTTGTAGATGGACGCCCTTTTCGAAGTTCTTCTTAATCAGGAACATCTTCTTCAGCACCTTGAGCATCGACACCAAGCTCGGCCTCCTATGTGCGAGCAATCTCCTACCGCCCTTAGGCGCGCTGCTGCAAGCGTGATCTGAACCCCTGGCGACCAAGCCCGATTTCCCTACAGAATCCTCCTTCTCCTTCTTCTTCTTCCATTCGCAGGAAACCCGATAGAGCTCATCGTTGAAATCCTCCCACAGCATGTCCATCTTCTCCTCCTTGCTGACGAGTTGTCTGCGAGCACCCTCATCGTCGCTCAGTGACGATACGCCCAGCGTGTCTGCAACCTTGGTAGCCTCTTCCACTGACGAGAAGCTCTTACGGTAGGTGGCCTTTTCATCGGATACGGATGACAGGAACCAGAGGGGGGAGGCTGCAAAGTGGGGGAAAGGGAGGTTGCAGGCGGAGTCATGGTCGGTTTGAACGGCGGGGAAGCTGAAATCCTCCATTTTTCGACTGTGTTTGGGTTGTGATGGGGTTCTGGGAGGTATTTAGCTGTGTTTCATGGTGGTTGAGGGATCTCATCTATCGCCGGATTGAACGGGACAGCAAGGGAGTTTTGCAAAGTCTATCTAATTAATTTCGGCCTCTCGGTGCGTTTGGTTTCTGGAGGGGCCCAAGCAGATGGAGATAGCCGTTGTGAATTCAATACAGTAACATAGTGAGTGCGGGTACAATGAATCCAGAAACATTCTTCATGGAGGGCTCGTTGAGGAAAATTCTCCTGTCGAAGAATGTTAGTAGCCGACCTAGTACTTTTATTAGCTGCAAAATCAGCATACATATTCATTTCCTTCACGCGTGATGAAGTTCATACCTATTCATTTCCTTCACGTATGATGAACATGAACTTCAGAGAAATAGCTCTACTCAGTAAATAGTAAACGGGCGTCGAGAAGTAGAGGGTGATATGGGTTAATCATATGAATACTTTACTGCCTTTATGAAAGGTGGCAAAGGTTTGGCTGCGCAGTGGGCTCTCGGTGTATTTTGAAGGAGAAAGCTGAAGGTGGTTGGCTTTAGTGACTCGGTGAGTGATTGTGCTTTTTCGCCCGAAAGCAAGAAACATGATATGGTATCTGGTCTTAAGGAGGAAGGATTGTAGTGGGTTGAGCAGTTAGTCTGAGCCCCCTTTCAAGAAATAGCAAACTTGTAAATTTTTACAATTTAGTAAACAATGAATCCAAAACTATAATATAGTGGCACTGGACGAGTAAGAGATACAAATGAATAGTCAGTTTAGATATTTGAGTTATATTATTCAAAATGATGGAGAGATCGATAGTGATGTCAATCATATGATCCAAACTGGCTAGTTGAAATGGAAGAGTGTAACGGAAGTTTTATGTAACCGTAACATTCCGTGAAAGTTGAAGGAAAAATTTTATAGGACTTATTAGATTAACTATATTAAATGGCACGAAGTGCTAGGCTATAAAGAAATATCATTCACAGAAAATAAGTATAATAGAAATGCGAGTACTTCGTTTGGATGTATGACAACACTATGAAAGATAAAGTGAAAAATGAATATATTCGTGCCAAGTTAGTGTAGATACAAAAAAAAAAAAAAAAATTGAAAATTGCTAAGTGGGCACACCCGCGGGTTGCCACCCGCAGGAATCCCAACCCGTGGGGGCGATCCCGCAGGTTGCCACCCGCGGGAGCGATCCCGCAGGTGCCAACCCGCGGGTTATTTTCCGTTCTTTTCCGATTATTTATTTCCTATTTTATTTCGCTAATATTCCGTGATCCGGTTTTTCAGGAATAATTGAGCCGGATTTGGAGCTTTTTCGGCCTATAAAACACAGGAATTTAACTGGAGATAGGACTTTTGGATTCTTGGACTTTGGGAAGATTTCGGGCGAGCTCTGGAAATTGAGAAGCGGAGCAGAGCCATCCTCTTCCAGTCGGACGGTCAACGGAGGTATTAACGAGACTCCATCGCCACCCGAACCCACATAAAAAAAGGGAATAAATTAATATTCCCGTTCTTGTTCCTCAGAATTTTTGTAATATCAATTTCCTTGTAATCAATCAATTTTGCAATGGAATCAAAAATACAATTTTTGGGCAAACAAGAACTGGCGACCACAGTGGGAGCCCCTGTGTTTACCACAGAGAATCTGGTGGCGCAGTCCGACCGGGTGCCGATTGGCTCAATGGTTGAGACACTGGTCATAGAAGTTGACCAGCAAAAATATGAGGAATTTCTTTTCTCCTCTGATTCGGAGCCTAGGCGTCATCGCCGGGTGACGATGAAAAAAGGTGAGGCATCATCGCCCACCGGAAATCAAAAAGCGTCATCGCCTATGAAAATTTACGAGGCGTCATCGCCCGTTGAAACTTACGAGGCGTTATCGCCCGTTCCAAAGTCAAGCCAAAACTCAAATCAGTCCCTGACCTGCTCCCAAAAGAGAAATTTGAGGCGCAAAACTCAACGAGCACGTCTCAATCATACAGTAAAAAACCTCGGAAGCAACCCCACGGGTGCAAACCCGCGACTTGCAACCACGGGAGGCAACCCGCGGTTGCCAAATGCGGGAGGCAACCCGCGGTTGGCTGGCAACCTGCGGTTGCCAACCGCGGGTGGCATCCCGCGGTTGCCAACCGCGGGTGCTGTAATACCCCAAAATTTCGAGCTATCTGTATTGCTCTCTTGAGACCAGTAGTGCCGAATAAGTCCACCGAAGTCGATTTTGGACACCGAAATAACTTTCGGTTAACATAACTTTAAATCCACACACCCAAATGACATTCGGTCTTCGCGATTATTAGTTTTGTAATATTTAGGATTTTTGAAGATTTTTCTTACGAGGTCGAAAAATACTCCCAAAATTGTTAATTTAATAATATTAAATTATTCTTCTAATTATTTCGGAATTTCGGTTCATTTATTCCGGACATCGAAACAACAAACGGATAATTTTGTAGTGTTCCCCACGTCGAGCACTACGTTCTACATAAATTTGGTAGTATTTGGATAAGATTACACAAAATCAAAATTATTAAATTATTAAATAAATAAATAAATAAATAAAAATAAAATAAATGTTGAGTCGGTGAAGGAGTGTTGTGCTGTCGTGACCAAGAGTGGGTGGCAGAAAAAAGATTTTGAGGTGTCAGGTGGGGGATGAGGGAGGTGTAGATGAAGATGTGAGAATATATATATATATATATATATATATATATATATATATATATATATATATATATATGAGAGAAGAAAATTAACTCTCCTCACTCACTCCCTCTCCTCTCGGCAACTCTCTCCTCCTCTCGGCCAAATATCATCAGCAGAAGAGAGAGAAAAAAAAAAAAAAAAAAAAGGGAAAAATCAAACCGTATCGAAGATTCAAACCAACTATTCGAGATCGAGCCAAGGCAAGTAATACTGCTATTTTTTTTCACACCCTTCATCGGAGATATCTTAATAAATACTTTATCTCCTACTTCGAACTCCAGTGGTTTTCTACGTTGATCTGTCCATTTCTTTTGTCTGTCTTGAGCCGCCTTCATGTGTTCTCTGATAATCTTCACTTGCTCTGTTGCTTGAGTAATCAACTCTGGCCCCAAAATACTACGTTCTCCAACCTCATCCCAACATAATGGAGATCTGCATTTTCGCCCATACAAGGCTTCAAATAGTGCCATTTTGATACTCTCCTGATAACTATTATTATAAGAAAATTCCACCATATACAAATAGTCTTCCCAAGATCCACCAAAATCCAACACACATGCTCTAAGCATATCTTCAAGTACTTGGATAGTCCGTTTAGATTTGGGAAGAAAGGAAAGCTCAGTCCAAAATACATCGGGCCATTTGAGATCGTGGAGAGGATTGGAAGTTTTGACTACCGATTATCATTACCAGTAGAGATGGAAACTGTTCATGATGTGTTCCATGTATCACAACTGAGGAAATGTTTGGGTGAAGAGCACAAAGTAGTGGATCTGTCTGAGGTAAATTTGAAATCAGATCTAAAATATGAGAAGCATCCCATAGCAATTATTGACCGACGGGAGAAGATCCTTAAGAATAAAGTGATACCGTTGGTTCTTGTTTCCTGGGACACACATTCGCCAAGAGATTCAATATTTATTACATTCATTTGTTCAGACATATTTTAACTCATTTTCTGATCCATTTATTTAAAATGATAAGGTCTTGTAAAGTTCTATACAAATGTTCAATAATACTCAGCCATCCCAGAAAATTCCAAATCTTAAACACCGATTTTGTTCACATGCCAATTTTTTCATGGCTCCTAAGATCAGACGTTTCATCTATCGAACTTACACTCATACTCGAAGAAGATCGGGTCGACATTATTCTGCAACGGTCCAGATAAGAATCAATAAAAAGAATTCATGATAGATACCTCAAACGAATAGAAAACAATAGGATAGGCACGATACTAGATCTGATAGGTATCAAAAAAAATAAGAAACAATTATTACGGTACGGACTTACCACTCAGGGTAGATATCAATTGGTGATCCAGTAATCACCCAGGCCGCTGCAGTAATAGAATCCCGGCCCTAACAATACAATCAATCCTTATACGGCAAGGCTCTTATCCATCATATAGTTTCCCCCATCCCCGTGTTCATAATGAATTTTGCACATGAAAATTTTATAATCTTTCTTTAATTATTTTTCAATTCATGATAACATGCTTGCATTTCCATGACTGTACATGACATGTAGTATCATAACACATAATCTGTAATATTAAAACATATGACTTGTAATATCAAAGCACGTGGCATGTAAAACACATGACTTGTAATCAGAACTCGTGACATGTAAAACACATGACTTGTAGCATGATAAATTAATACATGATATATTAGTACACATGATTTGTAATATCAAGGTACATGACTTGTAGCATGATAGGTGTTAGTGCACGATTGTAATGCATCTCATTACAATTATTTACTAATCTGGTTTCATTCTCAATAATATAAATTAATAACCCAATTTGGAAATCAAATTTCTATCTATTAATTATTTACAATTACTTCAAACTAAGCCAAAGTCCAATCCCATAAATGCCCACTTATCTTGTTATTTTTATTTTTCTTCTTTTCTAGCCCAAGCCCATTAAACCCAATTTTATTTATTTATTTATTTATTTATTTTTATTTTTTTCTTTTCCTTTCCTTTCCCCTTACAGAACACAGGCCCAGTTCCCATTTTTTTTTTTTTTTTTTCTTTCAATTTTTGCATGGATTCAAATATTTGCATGGGGTTTTCTTTTACGTAATTTTTTTTTCTTTTAAATAAATAAAAATAATAATAAGCAAATATCATAATATTTCTATATAACAAAATTGATCTGGCTCAGTTCTTACTATTAGTTAATGGTCCAAAAATGAATAAAGCATTTTTACAAGATAATGTACGTATACAAAATTAAATAAATAAACGAATGAAAATAAATGGAGATACAATTACAGTCACCATTGATAGAGTAGATTAAGCAAACTTAAGTTGGAAATGAAAATTTTCAGAAACTAAAGAACAAAATGGAAGCAGGTAAGAGACCAGAAATGAAAATGTACTCAGATGGAGCTATTAGATTCGAGAAAAGATTGTGGGTGCCAAAAGGGAAAGTAAGAGATAGAGTTTTACAGGAAGCTCATAGATCAACATCTTCTATTCATCCTGGGAGCAATAAGATGTACAAGGATGTGAAAAAGTATTTCTGGTGGCCAGGCATGAAGAAAGAGATTGCCAGATATGTATCTAGATGTTCTACTTGCCAGCAAGTGAAGGCTGAGCATCAAAGGACAGCTGGATTGCTCCAACCATTAGCAATACCGGAGTGGAAGTGGGAACAAATATCGATGGACTTTGTTACAGGTTTACCCAGGAGCACCAAGGGCAATAATGCAATTTGGGTAATTGTGGACCGACTGACTAAATCAGCTCATTTCATTCCATTTAGAGTTGATCAATCAACAGAAATACTAGGCAGAAGATTTATGCAAGAAATAGTGAGATTGCATGGAGTTCCAGCCAGGATTGTGTCAGATCGAGATTCAAGGTTCAAACTCAATTACTCTTCCATTCTGTGTCAATACACATCCCAATCCCTGTTTTTAAGCATCACTATAGACCTTCATTTTCCAAGAATTGTCTGGAATTGCCAACACTGGTGCTGTTGTCAGTCTTCGTTTTAATTCTTCAAATGCCTTATTACATTCCTCCGTCCAGACATATTCCACTCCTTTCCTAGTCAATTTAGTTAGAGGTGCGCATTTATTTGTGAATTTATTTATGCTTCACTTCATGTTAATTTATATGTTGCCTTCATGTTACTTTATATGCACACAAACAAAACTGACCTAAACATGCTCATGCACACTGATATTCATGTACTATGATAGTACACAATTCCTATTTTAAATGTATTACTTGCCGGGTTTAATCCCCTGGGTTTTGAACCCAGATTTGGAACGTGAAGAAGGGGATCCAGCCCCAGTTGAAGACCCGTACTTCGTTGGACAGATCGAGTGACAATAGGCAAGCGAAGTACTATCTAGGAAGTTTTTGTATATTTTGTTTATATTTCCTTTTGTCTGGGCACTGCTTTTCTCTTCGACTCTTTTGCAGAACTCGTGACATGTAAAACACATGCAGAAAAAGAGGAAATCAGGACAAAGTACCCGTACTTTTTCTCATGATCAGGTATGTCAATTGAATTTATTTTATATTTGTAGGTATCCGTAAATATAAGCACGTCTTCTACTTTGAAATTTCGAGGACGAAATTTTTATTAGGTGGGTAGAATGTAATACCCCAAAATTTCGAGCTATCTGTATTGCTCTCTTGAGACCAGTAGTGCCGAATAAGTCCACCGAAGTCGATTTTGGACACCGAAATAACTTTCGGTTAACATAACTTTAAATCCACACACCCAAATGACATTCGGTCTTCGCGATTATTAGTTTTGTAATATTTAGGATTTTTGAAGATTTTTCTTACGAGGTCGAAAAATACTCCCAAAATTGTTAATTTAATAATATTAAATTATTCTTCTAATTATTTCGGAATTAATGAACTCTTTGTATAAATGAAATCATTTCAGTTTCAGACATGTTATTTATTCATCTGATTGTGGCAGTAGTTACGGTTATTCCAAGATCCTGTGACTGTTGGGTTGTCTAGTGCAAGTAATAAGTAACGTCCTCCGTTTTGGGAAGCAGCTGAAAAACGGGGGCGTTACAGGTGCCAACCCGCAGGTGCCAACCGCGGGTGCCATCCCGCGGCTTGCAACCGCGGGTGCCAACCCGCGGGTTGCACCCCGCAGGAGCGAACCCACGGGTATAAACCCACAGTTGCAACCGCGGGTTGCATCCCGCAGATGTAATCGACGGGTTACGTTCAATGAACACAACCCTCATGTCTCTTCGAGCACGCCTATGATGAGTACGCAACATACACCAAGAATTTTAATCTCTCTATCAGAGGCGTGCGGAGCCCACACAACTACTCAGACTAGTGTGCACTCCAGAAGAATCCGCAGAAGAGTTGGAGAATAATCTAATGCTGGAAAAGAGCTCAGCCCTGAAATATTACAAACTCTCCAGTATTATGAACCAAATTTGCGACGCAAAATACGTCAAGATGCAAATAGAGAGGAGAAAATACCTCAAGATTTGAGAGAGTATCTCAATTGGAAGAAGAACTCCTCACAAAATATTCCTCACTGCCAATGCGAACAGCTGATCTCAACTGTTCTATCAAACTGCCAGTGCAATTCAAAACGATCAGTTTTTGAGCGGATCACCGAACCTAAAAGAATACGGACGGTGAAAAAGGCGTACTCTGGAACCGATCTACCTGCTGCCTCATCAAATATGGTTAATAAAGGCAAAAATGTGGTCGGAAACAACCTTTCGGATAAGGAAATTACTCCAGGGTCAAAAGGAGTTTCTATCGAACCAGAGGGCGCGCTTCTAGAAGAAGTCTCTGAAAGACTTGAGAGACAAGAAAAACGTCTCGAACAGCAAGAGGAGACCATAGAAGAAATGAAACAACTTTTACTTGAGTTGTTAGCCCAAACTAGAAAAAACCAATCCTCGTCGTCCGTTTCTGGTCGGCAAAAAGGAAAACAATCCGTCCAAATAAATGAAGACAGCGAGGACGAGAATGAAGAAATTCCTCCTCATTCAAGAGAGGAAGAGAAAGTGAAGGTTATCATTAATCATCACGCAGAGAAAATAGAGAAGATGGAGAATCAACTACAAGCTCTTCTTCATCGAAAGAAATTGCAAGATGTGGGGGTAGTCCGTCCCTATCCTATAGAATGGGAGACCGTACTTTACCCTGCAAAATATAAACCGTTGAATCTTCAGTCATTCGACGGTAAAGGTTCGCCGCAACATCACATTTTCTACTTCCTGTCGCAGACATGACACCTCATGGGGAATGATTCGACTATGACTAGGATATTTGCGAGCACTTTACGGGGGCCCGCATTTACCTGGTTCATGCAGCTACCCCAGGGAACAATTAAATCATGGGCCGATGTAGAACGTGAGTTCTTAGCCCGATTTTTTGAAGATGATACAGAAGTCTCTATACTATCTTTGCTAGCAGCGAAGTAAGAAAAAGGCGAAACAGTCAAAACTTATGTCGAGCGGTTCCGAGAGCTTTCTGTTCGATGCCCACATGGCATGACGCATGACACGCTTGTGGAAACCTGAAGATACAATTTGTTGATCGATATACTAGACAAGATGGGCTCGGTCGAATCCAAATCATGAAAAGATCTGCTTAAACAGGGTGAACAGGCTGAAGAAATACTTCGACGCCTCGAAGAACAACAGTCTGCAACCAGAGGCAGTACAAATGAACCTCCATTCCAGTTTTTCCGTTCCAAAGGGAAAGACATAATGGCAATGGCGGTAGAAAGTACACCGAAGCAGGAACCATGGCCAACTACAAGCAACACAGCAAAGTCACCCAGGCTTCAAAAGCAGTATTCGTTTAAGGATGAACATACTGCTACTATATTCAATCTGCTCAGCAAGCGCAAGATAGTCAAGTTGCCGGAGAGCAAGAGACTTGAAGAAGTAGGGAAGACTAACGATCTGAATTACTGCCTGTACCATTGGATTGTAGGTCACCCCACAAAAAATTGTTTTATCTTAAAAGATAAAATTCAAGCGTTGATTGACGCTGGAGCAGTTCAGCTCAAAGCTGAACAAAAAAGGAGTTAGAGCTAACTCCGACACATTTAATGTGTGAGGTCTAAAGGTACCACTTGGGCTCACAACAATTCCCAAAAAATGGGCTCAGGGCGGTTAATTTAAACCCTCATATATATATAAAAAAAAAAGAAAAGAAAAAAAAAAGAAAAGAAAAAAAACATCAAAAAAAAAAATGAATTACCCAACGCAAATAAGGCTACGGGAAGAGAATAAATTTCTTGCCAACCCCACCATACTGGGGGTAAAAAGTATGAATTGCCCAACGCCGCTAAGGCTACGGGAAGAGAATAAATTTCTCGCCAACCCCACCATACTGGGGGTAAAAAGTATGAATTGCCCAACGCCGCTAAAGCTACGGGAAGGGAATAAATTTCTCGCCAACCCCACCATACTGGGGGTAAAAAGTATGAATCACCCAATGCCGTTAAACTACGGGAAGAGAATAGATTTCTCGCCAAACCATTCATACTGGGGGTAAAAGTATGAATTGCCCAACGCCGCTAAGGCAAAGGGAAGAGGTAAAGTTTGGTATTTAAACCCAAACGAAACCCTCGACAACTCACAATACTGAGAATAATAGCATGGCCAGCCCAACTCAAACGGTAGTCGGTAAAGGCAAAATCAAACCCGTTGATAGCTGGGGGTTTGCTAAAAATCCCACGACAAATCTGTCACAACAGTATTCTTATCCGAATATAAGAATACATCACTGCCCTAAGCTGCTAAGGCAAAGGGAAGAGGAAAAATTTAGCATTTAAGCCCAAACGAAATTCTCGACAACTCACCATGCTGAGGGGAATAGTATGGCTAGCCCAACTCAAACGGTAGTTGGTAAAGACTAATCAAATCCGTTGATAGCTGGAGGTTTGCTAAAAATCCTAATCAGATAAATCCCTTGTCACGTTAAGATTTCACCTCTGACAGCAAAACTTTTCTTGTCATTTTGCTCCAACAGAGCAAGCGACACTCCAAAATATTTATCAAGTTAAAATCATACTTCTGACATCATAATTCAAAATCAAATGAGATAAGATCCGATTAAATCCCTTGTCACGTTAAAAAAATCACCTCTGACAGAAAAGAAAATTCACACTTCATCAAGTCCAACATTACAACCTCTGATGAATGTGCTTTTGATATCGTTAAGTTAAAAATCACCTCTGACGAAAATCATCTCCCTATCAAGTTAACAGTTATCTCTGATAGTCCGATTCCAAAACTAAATACGTTAACCGTCACCTCTGTTTAGTCAGCTTGTCCCTATCACGACCAGATCCTCTGAATATGTTAAGCTCCAAGACACGTTAACCGTCACCTCTGTTTAGTCAGCTTGTCCCTATCACGACCAGATCCTCTGAATAGGTTAAGCTCCAAAACACGTTTAATGTCACCTCTGTCTTTTCTTAATTCGTCATACTAAATGTCACTGAACGGTTAGGATTAAAATAAGCACGTTAATATTATACCTCTGCTTGACCTAAAATAAGCATGTTAACATCATATCTCTGCTTGTCCTCTAATGAGTACGTTAAAATCATACCTCTGCTTGTTATTGAATAAATGAATATGTTAACAGTTATCTCTATCGATCAAATCTTTTAAAAGGTCTATAATCAAAATTAAAGAATCCAAAGTATTTCGAAATTCAGTACGGTTCAATACAGAACTTCGAAAACTTTGGAGGGGGTTATGTAGATACCAAAAAAAAAAAATTTGAAAATTGCTAAGTGGGCACACCGGCAGGTTGCGTTCGCGGGTTGCATCCCGCGGGGGCTCGTGGGTTGCCACCCACGGGGGCTCGCGGGGGCGATCCCGCGGGTTGCCACTCGCGGGAGCGATCCCGCAGGTGCCAACCCGCGGGTTGTTTTCTGTTCTTTTCTGATTATTTATTCCTATTTTATTTCGCTAATATTCTGTGATCCGGTTTTTCAGGAATAATTGAGCCGGATTTGGAGCTTCTTCGGCCTATAAAATACATGAATTTAATTGGAGATAGGACTTTTGGATTCTTGGACTTTGGGAAGATTTCGGGCGAGCTCTGGAAATTGAAAAGCGGAGCAGAGCCATCCTCTTCCAGTCGGACGGTCAACGGAGGCATTAACGAGACTCCATCGCCACCCGAACCCACATAAAAAAAAAGGGAATAAATTAATATTCCCGTTCTTGTTCCTCAGAATTTTTGTAATCTCAATTTCCTTGTAATCAATCAATTTTGCAATGGAATCAAAGATGCAATTTTTTGGCAAACAGTTAGGTGCATCCTCCATCGAAGAGAAGATGCGAGAAAATCATTTACAATGGTTTGACCATGTGTAACGTAGACTTACAAATGCACTAGTTCGATAAAGAGAGCTTATCAACATTGGACAAGTTAAAAGAGTAAAGAAAACACCGAAAAAAATATGAATGATGTCATATTACTCAATATGAATGAATGGAGAAGGATTATCGGTGTGAGCGATCCGACATAATTTTCTTTTAGTTCATATAGCCTACCAAGTACTTGGGTCAGAAGGCTTAGTTGTTGTGTTTGTTTTAGGAGGGGCTACTGGGCAAAGTGGGGTGCCCAAATAGAAATTCCCATTCTTTTATTCTCCTCTATTATTTTATTTTATTTTTTTTAAAAATGAATTTGCATAGTACGTATTATTTTCTCATGAGATCGATTGTAGCCTAGATACAGCTAGACTGGATATTGCTGTAGCTAAGTCTTGGGCAGATTGATTACGATGAGTATGAACAAATAAAAGATAATTTCTTTTTTTTAATATTATTTTTCACAACTTCACCTCATAAATTGAAAACGATAGCACATGTATATGTGTCTGTTTAATGCAGGAGGCTAAGTTTTCACTGTTTATCCTAAAAAAAAACAAACAGAAAATGATGTATAAACTCTTGATACATTTTTATTTGTTCCATGAATTAAACTGTTTTATTTCAAGTTCGAAACATAAATTATTGCCACAACAAATCTAGGATGTTTAATTATTAACAAAGTGATAATAAAGTAATTATTAATTTTTTTTAGTCAAATTCACACATACATATTACATATTGTTTATAAAATTTTCATAAATACATAGAATTTGAAATATCTCATAAATTAAACTGTAGGGGTGCATGCTAATTGTCTGCTTACTAATCACTTAAAATCTATTATACCCACTCATCCACCCGCCTAGATTCCTGAAAACTGGGGAAGATTCTAAACGCGCACCACATTTTACTTTCTGAGCACCACATCCTATGGTAAAGTGATTTACAACATGGAGGGAATTGGTGCTCACTAATTCATTTTAGGTGCGCCGTTAGAATTTCCTAAAACTAGTGGGTCCCATAAGGTCCCAATTTTAAGTCCCGATTCTCCATCCAAGGAGGCACCATCTAAAGAGGCTCAATTTTCTCGCTCCCAAACTTTTTCATCGCAGAGAGATATCAAGGGGGCATGGCGGTAATCGATCGCATCGAACGAAGGATGAGAGCTCAATTAAGTTTCGAGCAATGGAGGCCGATGCGGGCCCCCTCTGAAGTTCATCCAGGTGCCGCTCTTGATTCCCTAAGTCTCTTGGCGTTTTGAGTAGGATAATAGGAGAAGTAGTAATTGACTGAAAAAGTTGGGGCTTTTAGGATTTCTATGCTGTGGTGTGGTGTTGGGAGTGTTAAATGTAACAACTTGGCTGTTAATTATGTTTTTTTCTTGGGGTTTTTATTTGGGGGTTTGATGATTGTGAGGGAAGATTAGGTTTTGTTATTGCATTGTTTGATGGAAGAGAGTAGGTATATAGAATCGGGTCAGAAGTGTAAAATGTTTGTAATTTTGGTGCTTTATTGTGTATTTATATCTTTTTTTGTGGTATTTTGGTGATTATCAAGGAAGTTGATATGTTCAGATGCATTGTTTGATAGAGAGGTATAGAAATTTGATTGGAAATCGTATTCTTTTAATAGTTATCGTTGTTAATTATATGTGATTGAAGGCTCACAAGTGTTTGTTCTTTCGTTTTTCTATCATTTGCTTAGCCTAAATGGTGTGATATAATTCCCCATGTTTCATTAGTAAGTAGTTAATGAAACAAGAATAATTTACAATCTTACTACAACATAGAGAGAGAAAAAAAAAAACTTTATTCTTTTGTTACATGCAAAAGAATTAGTTTTTTTCATTAATGCGGGGATCTACCCACCGTTTATGCCAAAAAGACATTAATATAAAAACTGGGGGTGTTATTTTCAGTTTGAATACTTGCAATTTGTCATATCGAATAAGAGAAATGTTGATAGCATCAGTACTTTTCATTTCATTGTTTGCTAGTGAATATTGTGTCTTTGTATCTTTAAAAAAACTATGCAGCTGCTATTTATGCTTAATGTTGTTGTGAATATGGCCTCACTCTAGGTATTTTATGTTTTTGAGGCTGAGTTTGGGATCAAGGTGAGGGAATTATATTGGAGGCTGAGCGTTTCAAGGGCGTCAAGACGACAGAGGAGTTCAAAAAAGAGGGCAGCAGATGATGAGTTACCACTTGTGGATGTGTATAGTCCAAGTGAATTAAAGTAGAGTTCCTTCACACGGGAAAAGGATTTGCATGATGATGACGAGCAGGAGACATGGTCCCATAAACAAGGGTTTGGATGGGTTGTATTCCAGGAGTTAATAGTAGGGGATATGACAGGGAGATGTTTGGAGAGAAGCCTCATGGTTTTCAAATCTTTCTTGATGAGCACCGGAGTCCCACAGACAAAGAAATGGAAGAAGAAGAAGAAGAAGAAGAAGAATACAAGGAAGAAGACATGCGGATACCTATGGATTTGTGTAGCCATCCCTCCTTTAAAGTTGCCATTTTTACTCGCCATGGTACTGAATATATTTCAAGTTAGAGTTATGCCAAGTTAGAGTTATGGAGTTATGGAGTTCTTAGTTGATGGGACAAGAGCAGGAGTAAATGTCAAGTTAGAGTTATGGAGGCACATATTAGAATCTAAATGTTTTAAATTGAGTGGGTCTAAAATAGAGTATATGGAGTGTAAATTTAGTAAACGACGGACCATAAACTGTAATGTTATAAAACTGGATGGACAAGAGATACAAATGAACAGTCAGTTTAGGTATTTGAGTTCTATTATTCATAATGATAGAGATATTGATTATAATGTTAACTATAGGATACAAGCTGCCTGATTGAAATAGAGCAAGGAAACGGGAGTTTTATACGACCTTAACATTCCGTTAAGACTGAAGGGAAAATTTTATAGGACTGTTATTAGGCCAGTTTTGTTATATGGCACGAAATATTAGGCTATAAAGAAACGCCATTAACCGAAGATAAGTGTAGCAGAGATGCGCATGCTCTGCTGGATATATGGTAATAGTAGGAGAGATAAAGTGAGAAATGAAAATATTCGTGTTAAGGTAGGTATAGCTCCAATCGATGAGAAGATGCGAGAAAATCGCTTACGATGGTTTGGTCATGTGCAACGTAGGCCTACAAATGCACCAGTTCGACGAGGGGAGTTTATCAGTGTAGTACAATTTAAAAGAATGAAGGGAAGACTAAAAAAAATATGAATGGAGGTGATACGAAAAGATGTCGATTCTAGAGGTTTAAATGAGGAGATATTACTTGATAGAAATGAATAGAGAATGACTATCAAAGTGATCGATCCGGCATGATTCTTTTTTGGTTCATGTAGCCTACCCCAAATACTTGGGATAAAAGGCTTCGTTGTTGTTGTTGTTGTTGTATGGTACTGAATATATTTCAAGAGGTGTTGAGATCAACAGGGGAGCACAAGACTTGTATAGGAGACGGAGAGAGAGCATAGGCTTGTGAATCTCTTGGATATGCAGTGAGTGACTTGTGGAAGTCAATGCCAATGACCCCCATATTTTCCTTGCTGATTTTGGTGCTTTGGAAGTGGAAGACCACAAGACTAGTATGCATGCCTAGATTGTCATTTTTCAGCTGGTTGCGTTATTGTGTTTACATAGGTGAATCATACAAAAAGAAGAAGCAAACCCGCAAGATTGCTTGGCCGACACCCCCTCCAGTCACATTCGCCGAGACCCTGCTTGTCGTGTGGAGGACAGGAATATCTGAACCAATTATGACAATTCTACGAACCTTTCTGGTGAGAGTTAAACTTGCACGAATTAACCTTTTTCTTTTTATTCCAGAATTTTCTTGCGCTGGAAGTGGTGAAACCGCTCATTAAAGCAGCAAACCATGACCATAACAGCGTGCTTGCTTGGAGAAGCTTCAGTATTCTCCATTTCAGTATTTACAGGGACGTAATTATTGAAGTTATTTCCAAGAATACTGACAATGACACTGCTACCTTATTACGGAAGAGTTCCTGATAGATTGTTAGCTGATAGCTCCATCAACCTCAGGCCGTTCACATATTTGGTTAACGAAGATGGGAACTCATGGGAGAAACGATTATCCAATGAATCAAGAATGTCCAGTTGGTTCAAATCACAGAGGTACGAAGGAGCAGGACCATTTAACAAGTTTTTGGCAAGGTTGAGTATCAGAGTGAAACTTTTTGGCATTCTGGGAACTGTTCCACTCAGCTTATTGTTACCTTACCGGAGATCTATCAGATATATCAGACCAGAAAGTACGTTAGCGGCCAAGTTAGGGCTTTCGAGCTTGTATGAGCCAGTTATTGAGGAAGGCAATGGACCGCCGGGAGAATTCTGACTGAGATTATGGGTGATCAAGTACACGAACTTGTAGAATTTATTAGGATCTCTCTGCTCAAATTGTTTTCTTGAAGCTTTCACCAGATTAGTGAGTTAAACTCCTTGGGCAACCCGCCATGCAACCGAGTACTGGCCAGTTCTTGAAGTGTAGAGCCTGAAAAATTTCCAATTCTGAAGGTATTTCTCTATGCAGGTCATCTTCGGCTGGCACAGCCCGTCCAGCTGAGAACCAATCTCCCCTTCTGACATATCCTTAGACAAACCAAGGACCTCCAAATTTGGAAAGCTCAAAAACTCACCAAGAAAAATGTTCAGCCTATTCGAGCTGAAGTTGAGGGACTTTAGCTGGGAAAGCCCACAGTCGTTAGAGTATCTGTATGTTCTCTGCTGATCTGTTCTCTGAAGCTATACGTTGATTTGAAACTACTTCTCTTAACATCTTAGAAAACTACAATGACAAGAGAGTTGTTTTGAACTCTCATAACTAAAGTCTACAATCTACTCCCATCTCGTGGTGTAGTTAGAAAACACAAGTGTTCATGTTTATGATACTCATTACAAACTGTGGTTCAAAATTGAAAGTGGTTACAAGCTTCTTTATTCCATACAAAGCTACCAGCCATAGCTGCAGTATTATATCTTCAACGTAACAAAAGCAATCTTGAAAGTGTTCTCCGAACAAGCTTGGCCATGGGCTTGGAAACAATGCAGCTGATCACAAGAGCTGACAGCATTAACAGCAGCTGTAATGCCCCAAAAGTGATCATGCTTGCTAAGGATTCAAGTCCAGTTGTGGTAGCGACTACCAGGCCGCTGTTCCCAGTACAGGTAACATTAACATGGCTTGAGAAAGTCGGAAGGATTCCGAAAAGCTGGTTATTTGAAATATCTAGTAGTGTCAAGCTTTGCATTTGAATCAAGGAAGATGGAACCTCACCAGAGAAGTTGTTATTCGAAAGATCAAGAATCTCCAGGAGCACCAACCCTCCCAGATGTGAAGGTATGGCTCCTCTCAGATGGTTGCTGCTGAGGTTAAGTGCTGAAGTCAAACTGGCTGGCATTCGCGGGACTGTTCCAGTAAGCTTATTGTTTCCTAGCTGGAGTTCAATCAGAGCACTCAACTTGCTGATATCACTTGGTATTGCACCGTTGTGTCCGTTAGCCGCCAGGTTAAGGCTGTGGAGATTCGATAAGTCGGTTATTGTGGATGGAATTGGACCCTCGAAGGAATTGTGACTAAGATTCAGTGTTATCAATTTTGCCAACTTGGAAAATTCATTAGGAATCGCACCATTCAGATTGTTCTCCTGAAGCTTCATCACCACTAGGTTACTCAGATTACCCAACTCCTTTGGCAACCCACCTGTCAACCGATTACTGGCCAGATTTAGGAGTGCTAAATTCTGACAAAATTCCAGTTGTGAGGGAATATCTCCATCCAATTCGTTGTTGTTCAACTCTAGATACGTCAGATTTGGCGGTTTCTGAAACAATGATGGAATGCTTCCGTTGAACTTATTGTCCCCAAGCCTGAGCCGGACAAGACTAGCAGAGAAATTCCCAGGGATAGCGCCCTCGATAAAGTTGGAGCTCAAATCAACAGTTTGTAAATTAGGAAGGGAGAGAAGGTCAGAAGGGATCTGCCGGTCAAGCCGATTGAAGCTGAGGTCTAAAAACTTCAGCGCAGTAGTAATCCTTTCAGGAATGTTGCCTGTGAAATTGTTTTGATTGGCGGCAAACCTTTGCAAGGTCTGGATTGATAACAGGTTGCTCGGAATTTGCCCCGTCAGACTATTG